>CM071598.1:192660147-193285147 GCA_036435485.1 Saposhnikovia divaricata | reverse complement strand
ATGCTAATTATATAAGGGAGAGGTAGACAGAATATATGGCACTCTTTTAAATGAAAGTATAGGGTAATGTTAACTAACCAATCAAACTGGCAATTAGAGAGTAAATTAGGTGGATGCGCATAAAACATCATATAATTCACAAAGACACATATCAGTCTGTCCTTGTCAAGATAATGTAAAAAAGAGTCTTAACAATGAAATTGCATAACAGCAACATGTTGAATCATTTACTGAACCTTCAGTCACATAAAGTCTCTGAGGTTCACCCAAAAGAAAATGCAATTAACGAAATCTATTACTGGCACAATAAAATGCATCGACAAATATTGATCATTTTCATCAGTACATAACAAAACACAAAATCAGCTTTCAAATTTCAACAAACACTACCAAAACTAAATTAATCGAAAAGCCCTAATCCTTCCACACACACATCCATCTACTTCATGTAAATTCTAATAATCAATTTTCGCAAATTCAAAACACGACAACATACAGATCTAACTATTTATACAAATGCATCATGTAAGAATACTTACAGGCCAAGTACACAACGAGTAACTAAGCCCCAATTTATGAGCCACCTAAACCCTAATTTGTAATCGGAAGTTTATAGTTGTAGTCGAGAGGTTGTAATCGGAAAATTAGGTGTTTGTATGGAGAGTATTTAGATGAATGTATGAATCCTCACAGAATTCCACTCCACACCATAGTCATCATACCCATAAATTGAACGGATTGAAACAAGAACAAAGATTTGTGCCAGACAGAGAGAGTGAGTGAGAGAGAAATGAACTTTCGGCGAGAGAGCTAATAGAAAAAGGTAAAACCCTAACATGCTCCTTCTATTCAGTCTTAATTTTTCACAAATTGCCGCTCCCATTTTCATTAGAAATTTAGAATACCCGCTGCTTTTTTTTAGATTGGCCGCCCATAATTTTTAATTTTTGGGTTTCTTTTTTGTCTAAATAATTATTAAGGTTTTGCAAACAAAGGATTTCCATAATGAATATTATTTAAAAAGACGAGCACAAATAAATAAATATTTTTTTGAAATAATTAAATAAATAAATTTTTTTCACAAATATTTGATAATTAAATAATACTTACCGTCATCATAATTCTCACTATCGTTTGAAAATTCTTTTTCTTCGGAATCAATTTGTATCTCTTCTTCTGGGGATTCTTCATCATCATCCAAATCTATTGATGTTCCCTCGTCATCATTTAAACGTGTAAGAATATCATTTGTATCAATAATATTTAAGTGTTCGGGAACATCATCTTGAAAGGCTTCTTGACGTGATTCGGGAACTTGAGGCATGTCAACAAGTGGACGAGCTTTAACTTTACATACCACCAACCAATCTACCTTATCTCGCTTTAGACTTGGATAATTACAAAAGTAAACTTGTGCAGCTTGCATTGCTAAAATAAATGGCTCGTAGACACTTAATCTTTTTCTTCGATTCACCTCAACTATGTTGTATCGTTGATGAACTCTTGTTCCGCTATTAAGTGTAGGATCAAACCACTCACACTTAAACAATGTTGTTCTTTTAATCGGGCGACGAGGATACTCAATAATCAAAATCTCATCTAATATCCCAAAATAATCATTAGATGTCTCGCTGTAATTTGATCCTTTAATACATACTCCACTGTTAAATGTTGACTTGTTGGCCCCATATGCTCGTGTATGAAACTTGTACCCATTTACATAGTAAACTGGTACCGATCTAACTGAACGAAGAGGTCCAGATGCGAGATCTTGCACATATTCATTCGGAACCAATGATGCATCTTGGGCCTGAAAAATGGTCATGATTACATAAATAAATTGTATTTTTGTCATTGTTTAACTTAAATGAATTAAAAATAAACTTACATAATGTTTAAACCATATAGCAAAGTCACTCTCTAAGCACCTATCTATCTCGACACCACTCATGTATGGATTGTGTTCTCGAAGTCCGCTTGTAAAGATCCTGTTACAAATAAATGATAAGCATTTTTTTATAACACTTTAAAATAGATACATTTCTTTGATTTTGAGTTGAAAGTAATACTTACTCAATATATGGTGCAACCTCTGGACAATTAAACAAGACATAATTGTTAGCTGCTATGTACTCGTGATCATCAAGATAACGAGTTCTAACACAACCATGTGCACGTCCTGGATGAGAAAATATAGAAAATGTTCCCTCAAAACTCTCTCCACCTGCAATAGAATCATTTCGAGGAACTTTTCTATGTTTTGTTTGAACATGTTGTTCGAAGTAGTGTGAACAAAAAGTTGAAGCTTCTTCAACCAAAAAAGCATTGCATATGGATCCTTCCACCCGAGCTTTATTTTTCACATTATTTTTCAAGTGGCGTAAAAACCGCTCAAAGGGGTACATCCATCGATACTGTACAGGACCTGCGATTCGTGCCTCATAGGGGAGATGTACCAAAAGATGTTCCATTGAATCAAATAATGCAGGTGGAAATATACGCTCTAACTTGCAAAGTATGACTGGAATCTGTTCTTCAAGTCTACGCATTTCACTGACCTTCAAAGTAGCAGAAGTGAGGTCTTTGAAAAAAAGGCTCAATTCGGTCAAACATTCCCAAACACTAGTAGGTAGCAATTCTCGAAAAGCAATCGGTATAAGTCTTTGCATGAACACATGACAATCATGACTTTTCATTCCAAATAACTTGTATTTTTTCATGTCGATGCAACGAGCCATGTTTGACACATATCCATCTGGAAATTTCAGATCCTTCAACCAATGACATACCATTTCTTTGCCTTTCTTGTCTAAACTATAGCATGCTTTTGGATACTTTCGTGTTGATTCATCAAATGCTAACTCTGGTCTTCGACAAATGGATGCAATATCAGCTCTTGCTTTCGCATTATCTTTGGTTTTACCTTCGATGGCCATGATGGTGTTGAAAATATTTTCAAACACATTCTTTTCAATATGCATAACATCAAGATTATGTCTAATAGATAACGTCCTCCAATATGGCAAATCCCAGAAGATACTTCGTTTTTTCCATCCACATTTATAAGTCTTGATGATTTTAGCATTGTGTTCCTCACTTCCCACTTCAGTAATTTTCATCAACCCAAGTGACTCAATCTCCTGCAATACATCTTCACCTGTTCTTATAGGTGGGGCTGTTTCTGACACTGTCTTTCCCTTGGTAAACCAATTTTTATTCTTTCGAAAGGGATGATTAGAAGGTAGAAACTTTCGGTGATTATCAAACCATGTTGGCTTTCCACCATGCGAAAGATTATAAGCATCATGATCGTGAGCACAATGTGGACAAGCTAAATGACCAGCAGTTGTCCATCCAGATAACATTGACATAGCAGGGAAGTCACTAACAGTCCACATCAATGCAGCTCTCATTTGAAAATTTTGTTTCAAAGAAATATCCCATGTCTCAACTCCAAGTTCCCACAACATTTTTAACTCAGCAATTAACGGTTGGAGATAAACATCTATCTTCTGCTTTGGATTTTTTGGACCAGGCACAAGTATAGACAAAAACATGTATGGTTCTTTTAGACACATCCATGGTGGCAAATTATACGGGGTCACTATGATTGGCCAAGAAGAATATTGACTACCCGATTGACCAAATGGTTGAAATCCATCAGCAGAAAGCCCGAGCCTAACATTTCTTGTCTCTGCAGAAAATGAAGGGTGTGCTCTATTAAATTGTCGCCACTCCTCTGAATCTAAACAATGTCGCATCACATCTTCTTCTTGATAATGTTCGGCATGCCATCCCATATGGCTCGCGGTGGCAGGTGATGCATATAATCTCTGTAATCTTGGGGCTATTGGAAAGTATATCATCCTTTTAACAGCCACTTTCTTTTTCTTTCGGGTGGATCTGTTGACTCTAGTTTTGTACCTGGGTTGCTCACAAAATTTACATAACTCCATATGCTCATCTTCACCCCAATATATCATGCATCCATTAATACAACAATCAATTTTCACCGAAGGAAGACCCAATCCTTCCATATGTTTCTTTGTATCAGAGAAACTACCAAAAAAAGTATTTTCTTCAGGCAAGATACTTTTGATGAATTGTGATGTTTGATCATAAGCTGCTTCTGACCAATGATGATCAGATTTTAAACTCAACATTCGAGCCATGGCAGATAACTGAGAAGTGTCACAATGATCATACAACTCTCGCTCCGAAGAATGTAATACATCATACAACTTTTGTGCTTTTTGATTTGACATCTCTTCTGAATGTGGATTAAAATTTGGACCGGCAGCATCCATCACCATATTATACATTTGGTTATTCTCATCTCTTGCCCGAAAGTATTAGAATAACTACTTGAGGATTGCCCGACACCTTCTCTTGAAATATATGGCTCACCATGTCGATTCCACACATAATAATCATTAACAAATCCTTTTTTCAACAAATGCAATTTTACCGTTTTCGCATCCCAAAATCTTCCATGTTTGCATTTACTACAAGGACATTGTATGTTTGTCCCATTCATGGAAGATTCTTGAGATATAGCTTGTTTTATAAATTCGTCTAATCCAACAACAAAAGCATGATTAAGAGACCCTCCACTATCCAATCTTTGATACATCCAAGATCTATTATCCATATTTATGTTATCAACAATCTACAAAAGATATAATATTATCAAAACAAATTAGAATTATCACAAATAACATACAAACAATCTTTATAAATAAGCTAACTTCACTAATACTACAAAAATGTGAGATTACTTATGCCTACATAATGAAAAATTCATACAAATAAATTAACAAGGTAATCTTTATTAAACATGATCATTAGCACTTCAAAAATGAAATTATAAAACAATAAAAGTGAACTAACCTTAAAATGTGGAAGAAGGTTGTGTTATTTGGTGTAATAATAGGAATGATGTAGATAGAAAAGGAATTTGATTTTAGAGAGAAAAGAAAATGAAGAAGATATAGGATATGTGTGAAAGAAAAAATGGGAGAAGAGCTACTGACTTAAATTACATGTTTGCAAATACCGACGACTTAGCGACGGAAATCGGAAATGACCGATCTACATTAGCTTCGGAATAACAACGGAAATTAAAAAGTTTGACTTTTTAACAACAGAATATCGTTGTAAAACCGTCACTAAAGGCGACCGTTGCTAAACCGTCACTTTCTCCGTTGCCATTTCGTTGTTATTATTGAAACGACCGATCCACATTAGCTTCGGAATAGCAACGGAAATTGAAAAGTTAGACTTTTTAACAACAGAATATCGTTGTAAAACCGTCAATAATCCGTTGTTAAACCGTTGTTAGAGTCTTTACAGAATATAATAAACATTACAGAAAACTCGGTTAAAATTAATATGTTTAGAAAATAAAGTATTTAATTCATATAAATGGTTAGTAATTTAGATTTGTGACATACAAAAACAAAATGCACAGTATGAGATGTTTGTTTGTTTGAGGGAGAAAGAGGAGAGTTGATGAATTTATTGCTAAAAAAATAGAGTCATCTTTATAAATTGTTGAGGAATCTTTAAAATTCGACATGTATTTAAGAAAACATTGTAAGCTGCTTTTGGACCATGAAAATGGCAAAACAGCTTTGTTTATAACTAGCAATGACTTATCGACGGAAATAATAAACGACCGATCTAGAATGACTTACCGTTGCTAATATCGTTGTAATACCATCAATAAAGAGGACCGTTGAAAAACCGTTACTATACTTCTCCGTTAATTCTATTTTTGCAATTACCAACGGCTTAGCGATGGATTACTGTGAACCGTTCCCATTCCGTTACTATTGTTAACCGTTGTAATGCCGTTACCAGTAGTTTCCGTTGCAATGCCGTCGTTATTAATGGCCGTTGTAAAACCGTTACTATACTTCTCCGTTAATTCTATTTTTGCAACTACCAACGACTTAGCGACGGATTACTGTGAACCGTTCCCATTCCGTTACTATTGATAACCGTTGTAATGCCGTTACCAGTAGTTTCCGTTGCAATGCCGTCGTTATTAATGGCCGTTGTAAAACCGTTACTATACTTCTCCGTTAATTCTATTTTTGCAACTACCAACGACTTAGCGACGGATTACTGTGAACCGTTCCAGTCCGTTACTATTGTTAACCGTTGTAAGCCCGTTACCAGTAGTTTCCGTTGCAAAGCCGTCGTTAGTAATGGCCGTTGCAATTCCGTTGAAAAATTTCCGTCATTAATCCGCTCCAATATTTATTCCATTGTAATTCCGTCGAAGTTATAATGTAGCATTTCCCTTAACTACGGAAGTATTCCGTCGCTAGAATCCGTCAAGAAATCCGTTGTTAAACCGTTAACATATTCTTGACAGAATGATTTCCGTCACAAATTTGTTACAAGAACAGGGCGGGATTTTTCCGCGCCTTCGTTTGTGACGGAAATATGCCGTTGCTAAATATTTGTCGCTATTCCGTTGCCTTGTAGTAGTAATCTGTGCTGGCTTGTTTATTGTTGCTAATCCGTCGGCAAATTGCAACGGAAACCTTTCCGTTGCTAAAAGTCGTTGCTAAATCCGGGATTTCTTGTAGTGTCTCTTCCAAAAATGAATCTTCTACCCAATCTGATACAACCAATACTCTTGTGCTCCAGCTGACTTGCTTGCTATAATTTAATAGTTTATAACAACAAATCAGGTATAAGAGCAAAAATTAAAATAATTCAAGACTGAAAACTAACTCTAATAAGATGCAGATTAAGTTTTGCAAACATGAAAGTACCTTGCATAAATCGAGTACCACATACCAGGCCAAGGTCATATAGAGCCTTGTCCGCTGCTGAATCCTGCTCCAAACAAGGAGAATCTTCTTGTGAGAAAGTCAATTAAGTTCGAGAGAGCTTATAGCAAGGCAACCAACTAGAGACAGATTCACTAAGGTTGTACTGCGGAAGCTCACAACTGTAAGGCTCTGTAGAATATAAGCAAATGAGACATGGTTGCAATATATAAAAACCAATTATCATTTTACTACAATATATATTGACATTGAGAAGAATGGTCAACCTTAACCACAACTCAAGCTAAATAAAGACTGTAGCCATCCCCTAAAATATATGGGCGGGTTAACCCATGTCACTTGTGAGCATAGCTTTTCTAAATAAAAGCAACGCAAGCACCAGATGTCGAGAATACATATAGGTGTTTTTCACTCTTCTCATTGTATTTTTCAATATTGAATTATACAAAACTTTACAACTAAAGAAGGTAAAAATTTATGGATCGTACAGTAGTAACTACTACTTCTAATCGTTTATACGGTAAAGAATTGCAATAGTTGTTAGGTGCATCATTGATTATGATAGATGTTAGAGCATCACTAAACTATATAATATTTACATAAGAAAAAATTTATAAGCCATTGAAAAAAGTAACTTGCCTACTGATTTCTAGTCTCTTAACATTTATTAAAAAAAAAGCATTCCTAGTTATTCATTAAATCTTTGTAAGTTTTACTATTACAAACCTCACAATTATCAAGAGTTAATGCTCTTAGCAATGGACATCCCCCACCATCACTGAATACTTCACAGATAGAATTCGTCAGTGATTCACAGTCTGTAAGGTCCACCTCGCACAAAGATTGGCATTGAAGTGCTAGTGTAGTTAAACTTTCTTGCTTTTGCAAGACTAGTTTCTGTAACAAAGTAACAACACTTATTTCAATCCATTTGGTAAAGTAAAATTTATAAGAATAATAGGAACCAGTGAATCCATCAAACATACTTGCAATGAATTGGATGTGATGCTTATTTGCTGGAGTGAAGGGCAATTAGAAACTTTGATGGATGATAGCACTACACTTCGCAAATTTAACTCGATCAATCTGGAATAAAAAATTCATTCAGGACACTTTTTTGAACAAAATGCTAACAACATAGAGTCACTAATTGGTATTAGAAAAAATCGTATGGTAGTATATAATACTTTCGACAATGTACAAGTCGAATGTTCTGCAGGCGAGGAAGGTCCAGCGAAACAGAAGCCAATAAGCTACAATTATCAAGCTCCAAAACCTGTACAAATCCAATTCAATTATATAAAAGAGCTTAAACAGATGCAATACAAAAAGGGATGTCAAAAATAGAATGTAGTTATGAACCTCCAACATATAACTATAAGCTGCCAAAAGTTGTTCAGCTCATTTTTCCTTATAGGTTTCAGACGAAAATCAGCCGCGCCTTTTAACATGCAATTATAAACTGTGCTAACCGAATTATGTGCAGACATCACTACATAATTAGAAAACATGTTAGACTAAAACTGTTTAATAAGAAAAATAAAATAAATCGATGGGACCAAACCACTAGTAACTGATATATCTTACTTATAACAGGAATATTTCTGCAGACTTCATGTTCTGTGACCAAGCTTAACAGTGAGAATTCCGAGACTGATGGCACCTCCACTTCTGTCAATATGAGGTCTATGTTATGTGATCTTCTGTTCAATATCTCCCATGCTTTGAGGCCATCGGAAGCAGCATCAACTACTCAAAAATCAAAATAGAAATGACTTGAGATGTACCATCCATATGCAACTAAAGCAATATGATGAATATTAACAGGAATAGACAAAGGTAGAAAATGTGCGTTGTAGTTATGTTATATCGCAACTGTCTGATTCATAGAAGTAAGAAAGAGCCTCATAGTTGCTTATGTTTAATAAAAACATTTTAAAAGGCAAGGAAACAATAGTCATATCTAAACTTCATTATAAATTGTTAATACTCTTGTGATGATCTTGAAATCTTATAGCTGAGCTTCCTTGACTCCTTCTGGTGACTGGTTCTCTGTTGCTAGTTCCTTTCCTTTCATCTATTAAGATTTATTGCAGAATAAGCATCATATTGAACGGTTTCAGACAACAGTTTGAACATATCTGACAAATAAATTGAAAAGACTCAAGTGCGGTTGCCTGAGCATTTAAAATTTTCAACTAACTGGAACTTATATACATGAAAGCAAGCAAATGTCCAAATAATAAGATGTTGGCATGACATGAACCACATCAAGTTTTTGACTTCTAACATTTCTACCAATTACTTTCAGCTAGAAATGTTATTAGTCCAATCAAAAGCAATTCGAAAAACATAACTGCAACCCACCTTAAAACAAATCAAGTTTATGACTCTTAAGCTAATCTAGCTCTAGCAAGGACAAATCTCAGAGCATAACCAAGAACAAAAGGCAACCATAAGAAAACTTGACAAAGTAACAAATTTGAAAGGTATTTAAAGTTGTGTGTGTGTGGAGCTCTCTCAAGTGGAAACCATAGACAGCAAACTATCCAAAAACATAAAGTTGGTGATGGTAAACATTTGTAGCTCTTTGAAGAATCAAGAATCGTTAGTTTAGTCACCCAAAAGCAGTTCCAAGCTTCTTTAAAATTGTAAATCTTCAAATAATCCATACAAATTTACCAACTATCGCGTTGGGAGGGAGGGAGAGCGAGAGAGAGAGAGAGAGAGAGAGAGAGAGAGAGAGAGAGAGAGAGAGAGAGAGAGAGAGGACCTGTCGAAGAAGAGCATGCCAACACAAATGCCTTCAATCAATTAACAAAACAACTAAGGACAAGCCTAAATCCACTGAATTCAAAGCCCGGAAATGCTAAACCCAAATTGAAGATGCCCTGAAACCAAAGATAGAGATCAATTAGTTGATGTTTAAGTGAAAAAATAGAATCAATTGAACTCAATATTAAAAAACCCTAATTTGAAGAAGCCCTGCTTTGAAGACCAAAGTCTCGAGCGAAACCCTCAAACCAAAGTCTCAAAATCAATTAAGAAGTTGAATTACGTGCGAATTTGACGAAGCCAAGATATTGAAAGTTGGGGGAGAGAATTGTACGAGTGAGAGAGAGAAAGAGCGAGAGCGAGGGGTTAGAGTAAAAGGGAGGTGTCTAAGAGAGTAAACTAAGAGGGAGAGGGAGTTGGCGAAATTTTGAGTGAAAATTTGGGCGGAAAAATTGCCGCTCCAATTAGTACAGTGCTTGCGATTGGTATTGTGTATCTCTTTTCATTTTTTCATCTGATAAATTCATTCATTATTTAAAAGAAGGAGTATTTATTAATTATTTTTATGTATTTTATTAATTTAGAAATTTATTTATTCAAATTTTAAGATTTATTATTTTAGAAATTCATATTTTTACATTTCATGATTTTGTATTTTTTAAATTCGTTTATAAAATTTTTAAAATTTCAAAATTCATAATTTGTTAAATAAAATATCAATATTCGTATTAAAGTTGGGGGAGATTCATATCATTCGTATATTAATATTATTTTTTAATTCATATTTAAAAAAATTATTACTTACAAAATTCCTATTTTAGAATTGTATGAATTTATTACAAATAATTTAAAGGTAAAGGTAATTTTTTAAAAAATATTTAATTTTTAGTTAAAAAATTCAAAATCCAGTATTTTTAATGATCTAAGGTAACATATCATTTATGTTACTAACATCCAACACTTTAAAACTAAGGTAACATCACGTTTGTGGCTAAGGTAACATAAAAAACAAAATGTTATAGTAGGTCCAAAGTAATATGCTAAGGTAACATATTCTAGCAACATTCATGAAAAAGATGTTCCGATAGCCCATATATGGTGTAGTGGATAATCGGTAGTTTGGTCCTCCTTACGACAAAGATCTTAAAATAAAAAGATGAAAACCGTTGGATTTAACATAAAAAACTGTTTTATATTTTAAAATGTTATAAACAAAAAAGTATATTTAAATTGAAACACGTAAATGTATATATCAATGATTTAAATCACATATAATTAGGTTTTCTACATTGAATAACATTATCAATGTAGGACTTATACAATGAATAGGATTAATGTTAAAATTCGTAATCATATTTTATGTTGAGATTCGGAGTGTTTCCATTTGAATTATAATTACTAAAGCATCACTAAATTAAAGATAATTTTATGAGGTTCATGTGGATTGTAAATCATCCAAATATGATTTCCATATCTCAAAATAGAGCCCAAATAGTAAATATGAATTTTATTAATACTAATAAAAAATAAATAAAATTCAATTCTAACATAACCTTTTTTAATTATATCCTTTTCAGATTATAATTTTCTTTTTAAAATTCAGTTATAATACAACCTTTTTTAATTATATTCTTTTTATATTATAATTTTCTTTTTTAAAATTCAATGTCCAAAATTTTGATAATCGGTAGTCTGATCCTCCGTATGACAAAAATCTTATAATAATTAGATGAAAACCGTTGGATCTAGTATAAAAAAATGTTTTACATTTTAAAATGTTAAAAACTAAAAAGTATATTTATATTGAAATACGAAAATTTATATATCAATGATTTAAATCATATAATTAGGTTTTCTACATTGAATAACATTATCAATGTAGGACTTCACATATAAATGTAAAAATTTGTAACTATATTTTCTCTTGAGATTCTGAGTATTTTCATGTGAATAATAATTATTAAAGCATCATTAAATTAAAGATATGTTTATGAGATTCGCGTTGATTGTAAAATCATCCAAATCTGATTTATAGATCTCAAGATAGAGCACAAATAGTACATATGAATTTTTTTTAATACTAATAGAAAATAAATAAAATCCAATTCTAATACAACCTTTTTAATTTATATCCTTTTCAGATTATAATTTTATTTTTAAAATTCATTTATAATATAACCTTTTTTAATTATATTCTTTTTAGATGATAATTTTCTTTTTAAAATTCAATTATAATACAATATTTTCTAATTTATCCTTTTTGGATTATAATTTCTTTCTAATATAATCTAATCTTGATCATATATTTTTAATCCAACGGATCATATGATTTTAATAGTATAATGACCAAACTAGATCAAAAATTTGGATAAGATCACTTTTATGCTTATTATATATAAAGATATAATATGTACAAACAAATTTATTAGTTGATTCTTTTAAATTATATCTTATATATAATTATATTATATCACTTTAGGTGCTTTGTTTGGTCGTCACTAGGTCCATAACTAAAATATAGGTTAATGAAAGAACTGTTTACTTGGTTGTTAAAGGTAATATACATTATTAATAATATTTTAATATTTTTAAAATTTACAAATATTTGAATAATATTTTAAATAATTATTTAAGAAAAATATAATATAGCAACATATCAGAACATGATATTAAATATAATTTGAAAATATTATAAAAAATATAAGTCATGATGATAGAAGAAAACATTCAAATGTTGTAAAAAAATAAAACTAATTTCGAAAATAATATTCTAAATTTTTATAAGATGCATGTAAGTAAAAAGCAAGTAATCATTTTAATAAAATTAATATGTAAAAATATATTAACACGGTATATTAAATAAAAAAAAATCTGAAAAATTAATAAATAAACATTGAATTTTTTTAGGATCAAAATAGGGTGATGGCCCAAAATGCCCCATTTCCAATTTTCATGGCCCTCCCTACCCAATTTCAAAAATTCGGCCCTAAATACCCCGCAAATACGCAATTTCGTCTAGCACATAAGTTGTCATGCAATTTTGTCTGGCACATCTGGGTGATGATGCGCTATTCCATGTTTAGTATTAAGACACATACTGCATATGGTCCTCAGTGTATTGCCAAAGTGCGGTTCCCGCATTAGCGCAACATATGCATTTTTTTAAAACATAATGCGGCACACGAAATGCAGCATTTGGGGGTACTCCATACTTCTTGGAAATGGGATATTTTGGGCATTATCTCATCAAAATACAATATTAAATATTTAAATAATATAAAATAAAAGTAGCCGTGCTTTGCACGGTATATATAAAGCTAGTCATTCATAATTTAGTTTAGTGTTATGAATTTGGTTTGTTAGTTTGTTTGCAGGGCGGTCATAGTACTCCCTCTGTCCCACCCATTTCTTTACATAAAAAAGTGCGTGTCTGACACGCATTTTAAGGATAATTTTATAACTTATTTTTGATATTTTCTTTTTTTGTATAAAAATAGGATTGTTCTATTTTTATACAAAAAAAAAAGAAAATATCAAAAATAAGTTATAGAACTATCCTTAAAATGCACCTTAAAATCCGTGCCGGAAACTGGTCCGCAAACGTAAAGAATTCAAAGGGACGGAGGGAGTAGTAAATAACAGCAAATTTTTGCAAGTGTCAACTAGCTAATTACTATTTTCTTGGGTGGCATGCAATGAGCTATTGAGAGCAGTATGTGACAGGCGCTCAATTGAAGTTGAAACAATTAAAACAGAGAAGTTAAAGGTGGCCGCAGCACGTACCAGAGTTCCAGGTTAAGGATTTCAAGAGTCATTGCAGGTGCAGAGCTAGCTAGACGGCACATACGTAACAGAAGGCCCTGAGGCCTAAAAATTTTCATTTAATATTTTTTGCTCCTCAAGACTTATCACACATGTTCGGCCACGGGATTTTATATAAGGAGGGCAGAGAGGGGGATACCTTACATATAAATGAAACAAAGTCGTGAGTTTCCCTCTAGGCTCTAAAAATATATAAATTGTTGCTCCCTAGGCTTTACCCTCGAGTAATCAAGTGTCCCTCTTCGATCCAACCATGCAATAAAACAGGCTGTGGGTATGAGTGTGCTAGCAATCCTCCGGATTAATCGAGGTACGCGAAAACTGGCCCGAACATCGAATTATAAAAAAAAAACTGAATATATATATATATATATATATATATATATATATATATATATATATATATATATATATATATATATATATATATATATATATATATAGGCTAGCGTTCAAATAGAAACCAACCTTAGAATAGAAACTAAAAACCTACACTAAATAAATTATATTTCATTTATTTTAATGGCCCCGCTAGGGGCACCTTCACAAAAAACGTTTAAAATTCTTGGCTCTATTCAACAAAAATATTAAAAAAAATAAAAAAAAATTTAAAAAAAGTACTGTTCACGTGCCACGTCATCACGTGAACAGTAACTTTTTTTTAAATTTTTTTATTTTTTTATATTTTTGTTGAATAAAGACAATAATTTTAAACGTTTTTTGTATTGGAGTACCCCTAATTTGGTCATTAGATTAGCTTGAAATATTTAATTTAGGTTTAGTTTCTAGTTTCTATTATGAGTTAGTTTCTATTAGAACAAGACCCTATATATATATATAGGGTCTTGCTCAAGTGAGAACCACATATTATTGTGAGAACTGAGATCTAATCTCAGCCCCACAATTTTTAAAACATTTTAAATCCTAGCCACATATTAAACACACACCCACTAAACATACACAACACACACCACATACACTCACACACGTGATGTACATACACAAACACCTGCCCCCTCCACCCACCAACATTCACCAACCACCGTCGTGACAATTCTCAATTAAGTAAATCAACAACACTTTACGACTCAACAGGATCCAATTCACCTTCATCAGCAGCTAATCCAGAAGATTCCTCATCGGTAGCTAATCACAGTCACCGGAGCGCCACCTTATTTCACCGGAAACTGTTTACGGCGCAAGCTAATCCATCTCCGATTGCAAGTGATGAAGCAAACGCCGTCATAGAATCAGTTTCGGCGAATTCAGAATCATTTTTATCGACCGAATTGCTTATAAATTTCAATAATTTATGTTTAATTTTGGTGATTTGAGATAGATTTTTGTAGTGATTTTGATGTGATGGTGTTATTGTGTGGTTAAAATTTGTGTGATTCGACTTTTGAGGAGAACAAATATGAGCAATTAAAATACATCAAGCGATTGTGATTTTGTGGCTGTTCTTGTGGATTTTGCGGTGATTTTTGGCTTCCGGTGGTGATTTTTGGTGGTGGTAGCAGGTGGTGGCGAAGATGGGGTGATTTGTATTGCTTTTAGTTGTGGTGATTTTCGTTATTTGGTGGTGATTTTTGTTGGTGGTGGCGGTAGTACGGTGGCCCGAGGTGGCGGAGTTTGGTGATTTTCTGTTTACAGGCGGTGATTTTTGTTGGTGGTGGTCGGAGGTGGCGGCAGTGCGGTGATTTTCTGTTTGCCGGTGGTGATTTTATGGGTTGGCTGGAATTTGTCGCCGGAGATGGTGACCGGAAATGGTGACAGGAAGAAATGATTGTGGAAGATGATGTTGAATTAAATGAATAATAAAAAAATAAAATTTTAATATTAATTGTGGGGCTAGGATTTAATTTAGATATAAAAAATATATGGCTAGGATTAGATCTCATATCTCACAATAAGTGAGGGTTCTCATTTGAGCAAGACCCTATATATATATATATATATATATATATATATATATATATATATATATATATATATATATATATATATATATATATATATATATATATATAGGTGCCCTTCCACAGCCACCGTTGGTTGAAAAAAGGCTCACAACCACCAACTCGTATACTGCCGCAAGTGTTCATCATCATGATTTTTTCCCATCCTAACATCCTCATCATCAACATTTTTTCCCATCCTAACATCCTCATCATCAACATTTTTTCCATCCTAATATCCTCATCTCTTTCATCATCATTTTTTCCCATCCCAAATTTCTCATCTTTTTCATCATCACCATCACTAATAATTATCTTGTTTTTACCCTTTCCACCATCATTTTTTTTCCCACCAACATCATCAACATTCATTTTATCTTTATGAACATTGTAATTCACTCTACATTTACGAACAGTACTATAATAATTATCAATATCTACATCATCAAGAAATAATTTACGAGAAACATGATTTTTTTTAACGGGCGGCGTAACATAATCATCACCATTATGTTCACTAGATGAACTAGAAGAGCTAAATAAAAATGAAGCCATTGAATAGAGCACTAACCTTAATTTTGGATGAATTTTTGAGCTCCAAAACCTTGAAAATCGTTGGTTTTTTCTGCTGTTTGAAAAAAATAAATTGAAGAAGAAGACAAATTCTGTTACCTTAAAGAAAACAGATTTCACGCCTGCCGCATTGTTTCATTGTGGCAGAAAGCCTTAAATGCCAACTGCCGCGATGAAACATTGCTGCAGGTGGTTCATTTATTACCAACCACCAACCATAATTAATGCCGTAAAATTTTTCTGAGCCACAATGAAACATTGCGGCAGGAAAAACTACCGCAATGAGTCATTGCGGCAGTAATTTATGATTTTTTATTTTTTTTTGTTTTATTTTTAAATCTTCAAAAATGCATCAAAATAATAAACTATATTAATTTTGACTTAAAAGTATCTTTAATAATGTATTATGGATATTTTTTACATGTTACGTAGTTTAAATATTGATGGAATGACATGTACATCTCAATCTTAGATAACTGTTGAAAAATGAATCAGGATGGTAACATTTTTTGTTATTTTTTCTATTTAAAATATTCAATATAAATTTTTTCTTAACACTTTCATTCATTTTAACTTACATTAATGTTTTATGCTATTTTTTTATTTTTTAAATTATAATAATATATATTTCATTATTTTCAAGTTTTGACTTTACATAACATTTTTTTCCTAAATTTGTTTCAAAAATTAATTAATTAATAATTTAAATGTCACGTGGTTGGAAGTCGTTCCCATGTTCATTAACCCGTCTATACACATTTCATATGTTATTATCTATTAATTTACTATTTTTTATTAATTTATAAATATATATCAAATTACAATAATGTAAAATAATATGTAAGATAATTTTGCTTAAACTTGCAAGAGTAGAAGTTGGTGGTGCGGCAAAATGTTTGTATCATTTGGAAAAGGTCAAGAGTTTGAATCCAAACGAATGGTTTTAATTTTCTATTTTTTATTAAATTTATAAATAAATATATTTCAAATTAATAATTTTAAATAATAAATAAGATAATACTGTTTACATTGCTATAGTACAAGTTGGTGGAGTGGGAAAAGTTTTGTATAATTTCTAAAAGGTCAAGAGTTCGACTCCAAACTAATGCTATGTATTTTTAATTAAACAACTAATAAATGGTACTGCTGGTGGCTAGTCCAACCAACGGTGGTTGTGGACCAAACCTTTATATATATATATATATATATATATATATATATATATATATATATATATATATATATATTTACTTAAATTGTTACTCAACTTTCAGATGATGCTAGCTACGACAAAGCAAAATTGATTGTAACACAATAATTGCTACCAATTGTTTACGAGTCCTTTCACAGTTTAAAGCATGACCGGCCAGGCACCAGCATATGCACTCGAGACGTAGTTGTAATACTTAAGAGGACTGTCCAGCAATTACATACACATCAGCAAGCTCAAATCGGATGTCTCAACTCTCGAGGGCCAACCTTTCCTTACATGAAGGATGATATCGATCAGTCGATTTTCACTTTGACATCGGCTGAAATTCCATGTCTTTACAAAATTTCTAGTAGCATTCAAGTTTGAGCCTTGAGGTGATTACTTAATTTGATTTTAAAAAGAAAAATCTTCCAAGTAGTTTCTGAATATATATGTTTACGGATGAGCAAATGGGGGGTCTTGTAGTAAAGAAAGTTAAATATATACTTCTTCTAAATTACAATATTTACATGCATACAACAATGCTCAAACAAAAATTTTTTTATATGCATATCAAATCAGCTAACATGTAGGAAAAACTAGTGCATATTTGGTTTAGTAACGAAAAAGAATGTGTTACAGTCCAGCCTTTTTATATTTGACGAAGATATTTACATCGGGAGTCCCGGGAATGGAGATCACTTTTAAATGAAGAATCATTCTAGACCACATAGTCTGTACAAAATTAAAATGTACCCTCACACACACTAACACTCACACACAATTTTCGGTGAACAGTTACTGATGACATGGCAGTGCCACGTCAGCAGGTGCCACATGTCACTGCCATATCAGCATATGATGACGTGGCAGTGACATGTGGCACATGCTAATGTAGCACTGGTACATCAACTTTTGTTGACGTGGCAGTGACACGTGGCTCCTACTGACGTTGCACGGGCACGTCATTTTGGTTACTGTTCATTAAAATTTATTTTTTTGATTTTTTAATGTGTGTGAGGGACCATGTTTATTATGTGAGGGTGTCCCTGACGGGGCCGTTAATAGATTTAATTATTCAGATTTTTTCTTTACTGCACTCTATATAAGATGGTTCTCCTTCTCCATGAAACAATGGCTTTGAGAGTCTATATTCAGTAAATATGGTCCTAAATGTCCAAAATATCTATATTCAGTAAATATGGTCCTAAATATCCACTACCGAGTGAATTATCTAATCGTCCAATATTTCACTGGTATTCGAGTATCACTCCTGACGCTTCATTAGATAAGTAACATCACCTCTAATATTCTATTACAAATGGAGTATTTGATCGTCCAATATTCCACTGGTATTGGAGTGATGCCTGACGCTTCATTAGATGAGTAATATCACCTCTAATATTCCATTACAAATGGAGTATGTGATCGAAATGGGTATTTTGGTTAATGTTTCTCAAAATGGGTATTTTGAGCAAAATAAACATCGAAAAAGAGTTATTTTGGTCATTTTCTCGTCGTTTGAAAATTATTTCCTGTAAATATTTTATAAAATCGAGTTTTAACAGTTTTTATTCATAAAATATTATGAAGCTATAATTATCGTAATAATGAGGTGAAAGGTTGAATAAGTATATCGTGAGAGTTTTAAATTAACACATTTTTATGTTTTATGTTTATTAAGATAAATAATATTAAAGAAGTCTATACATATACATGAGCAGATGATGCCTGTTGAATATCCCTTAAATTTTGGATAGTAATAGAGGGCTGAGTTCCGGTAAAAACTTTCTTACATACAAACCTATAAACTTTTTTCTGTTCAACACATATATAACTTCGGTTCAACATCATTTATAAAATAATAATGAAGATTTTACTGAATACACATAATTGAAATCGGAAACATATTTATAACATTTTAAAATTTATTAGAACATATTTGCAACATTTTTTACGAAAAATTGAAATTCTTTTATAATGGAAGTTCAACAAATATATAATTTGAGTTTAAAATCATCTGTTGAATAATAGTTATACTTGTGTTGAATCCAAATATGTAAATTAATTTTACATTGGTATAATTAAGAAAAATATATTAAATTAATAATAATTCATATTTCTATAGCCTAATTGGGTAATTCTATACCTTAATTGGGTATTGGAGTAAACAGGGGAGGGCGGTGGTTGGGGAGAGGGGAGGGTGGAGGGTGGATGGTGGAATAAACAGGGGAGGAGGGAGTGGAGCAAGGGTGTTTCATGGTGGAGATTGAGTAGAGGCTGTAAATGGGATGGTGCAGTGAAGAGGAGGGGTAAGTAAGACTTATAAATGTGTAAGTAACCTGACAGGTAAGTATTTAGAACTGTTGTGGTAAAAAAGTTACTCCATGTGTATCCTATTTGGGTAATATATGTACTTCCAGGGGACATCGTATATATAATAATTGTTAGAAAATGGAAAGTTTGAGGCATATTTTTAATATGTTCTTGATGTAATTTCCGGAAACTAACAAGTGGAGGTTGTTCCTTGTAATGAGGACTTAAACTTTCATGTTTGGATCTAAGACATTTTCTTAGTGTAATCCATAAATAAATTGAGTTGAAAGAAGGATGTTGGAAATGGCTTATGTGGGTTGTTTAGTTGAAATAACTTTAGTCCCACATTGAATTGGTAATGAAAGGTTGGTGGCTTTATATATATCCATGTGCAAGTGTAGCGCACAACTACTAAGGCATGTGGATGTGCATGGTTGTAGTGTGGGCCTCGCGCACACATACACGCGCGCCGCCGCCTCCACGCCACGACTCGGGTTGGGTCGGGTCGAAGGGCGATTTGGGCGAATGTCTCGGCGTCTCGCGTACGCTAGACGACCTGGGCGAGGAATTTTATTACCTGGATTATTGATTTATTTTAACAGGTAATCAGACTTTATTTGTTACAGCAATACTGATTGGTTCAGTACTTGGATTAAATCCTGATGGACCGGATCAATACTTGGATAAAATCCTGATGAACCTGGTCAAACATCAAATACTGATGGGCCAAATCCTGACGGATATCAGATCCTGATGAGTACCGAATCCTGATCCTGATGCTATTGTAACTGAAAGATAAATCCTGATGCTGCAGTTAATGCAATTAAATCAGAATAATTATTTCCTTTTATGGAATATTAGTTACGTTTTATTTTTGGTATTATATAGACGACCTAGGCGAGGAATTTTATTACCTGGATTATTGATTTATTTTAACAGGTAATCAGACTTTATTTGTTACAGTAATATTGATTGGTTCAGTACTTGGATTAAATCCTGATGGACCGGATCAATACTTGGATTAAATCCTGATGGACCTGGTCAGACATCAAATACTGATGGGCCAAATCCTGACGGATATCAGATCCTGATGAGTACCAAATCCCGATCCTGATGCTACTATAATTGAAAGATAAATCCTGATGCTGCAGTTAATGCAATTAAGTCAGAATAATTATTTCCTTTTATGGAGTATCAGTTACGTTTTATTTTTGGTATTATATACATACAGAATAGAACGTTGAAATTATTAGATACGTTCCTGAGTAAAATGAAACCCTATCTGCCATCTTCTTTTCTCTCTACTCTCTCTCAATACATACAGCCTATATACATAGTTCTCAGGCGAACTAAGGTGCTGGTCGCTGTTGATCTCTGGTATATTTGTGAACACATTGATCTGTGCTGTTTTATCCTGGAAGCGATATTGCTGCAACCTATCACAACGTAAGTGGGGCAATAATCTCTTCAAGAACAGCCAAGTCTTCTCGAATGGCTTGGTGACTCAGCTGTTCTTTCTCTTATCAGTATTTGCTAAAGCTTCTGTGAGAGATAAGTTTTCTTGATTTTCTTGTTATTTATAGTCTCTGATTATATTTTGTTTATGCCTTCGTGATTTGTTTTGTTAATTGGTTATATGCATGTTCTTGTTTAATATATTTCACTGCCTTATTGTTGTTATAGTTTGGTTATACCCAACAATAATTACTCTCTCCAAGTCCTTGTCTAATTAGCTGTTATATACATTATTCACCATGGATTAAAACTAGTTTTTCTTAATGAGCAGTGTTTTCCTCTGTTATATACAAAACTATCCTGGGAAGAGTTGAATCTATATGTAATCTCGACAAAATTATTATATCCAGCAACTAGAGAATTGGTGAGAATATAATAAAGAAAGAAATTTTGGAGAAAGTCAATTAAGCTTGTACACAAATTCATTATATTTTATCAAAGACAAAATCTAAGTTACTTACCTATATTTTTTTTTATATAATTCCATGATACTGCCTCTATTTGCTTGTTTTTTATTTATGTCATGCTACAAAGTGATGTTACAAAGGGATGTGGTTAATATGATAATACAGTAGAGCACAGATGCACCTTTCTTAATTTAACGACAATTTATGTACATGATTGTTTGTATGTTAATATTATGTTATATCATAACATGCTGATATATTTTTGCATAGCCTTGTAATATGTCGAGTAACAGAAGTTTATACGGTTAATTATTCACTACAAGAAATACAGCTTTAGACAACACTCATCAGACAACGCTCAGAGAAAAATGTGTTGCTCGAAATCAACAGACAATGGTTTTTTTTCGTCCATGAAATAATATTGTTTGTCCATGATCTGTACAACGGTTTTAAAAACCATTGTGTAGATGTGGCCATGAAAATCGAATCAGACAACGGTTACAAGTGTGATGTTGTGCAAATGAGGAGGTTTACAAAACTGTTTTCATATACCATTGTGTTATTACAATTCACACAACGGAATAATTAACTAGTTGTTAAATCTGATTTAATGAGACAATAGTTGCAGTCGTGGTGTTGTGGAAATGATTATGGTTACACAACGGTTACTTATTACTATTGTGTTATTTCGAATCATACAATGGGTTATCTAACCGTTGTCTGAGCAAACTCAATCAGACAAGTCTTTATGTTGTGTTGTCTGATCAATAGACAGACATGTGTCTTTAAAAATCGTTATATAATATGCAGTGGTCAAAATAATATTAAAGAAGTCTATACAAATACATGAGCAGGTGCTGCCTGTTGAATATCCCTTAAATTTTGGATAGTTATATAGGGCTGAGTTCGGTAAAAACTTTCTTAAATACAAACCTACAAACCTTTTTTATTCAACATATATATAACTTTGGTTCAACATCATTTGTAAAATAATAATTAAGATTTTACTGAATACACATAATTTAAATCGGAAACATATTTAAAACATTTTAAAATTTATTAAAAACATATTTGAAACATGTTTTACGAGAAATTGAAATTATTTTATAATGGATGTTCAACAGATATATAACTTGAGTTCAAATCATCTGTTGAACAATAGTTATACTTGTGTTGCATCCAAATATGTAAAATAATTTTACATTGGTATGATTAAGAAAAATATATTAAATTAATAATAATTCATATTTCTATAACCTAATTGGGTATTGGTGAACCCCGGAAAAATAGTTGAGAATTTTGTAATATATGTTCAACAAATTTTGAACTACGGTTCAACACACCTCATATTAAACAAAAAAAAATTTCATATTTTTATACCCTATTTTGGTACTGGTAAACTCCAAAAGAATTTTGAATAATTAAATTATGTATATTTCTTGAAATTTTAATTATTATTTGATAAATGATATTAAACGAAGTTATATATATAATGAATTAAAAAAGTTTGTAAATTTCTATTTAAGAAAAATTCGTATCGTATCCTGATCCTAGTTATATATGCATAGCATAAATTAGTTATTACACACCTTATTATTATTATTATTATTATTATTATTATTATTATTATTATTATTATTATTATTATTATTATTATTATTATTATTATTATTATTATTATTATTATTATTATTATTATTATTATTGTAGCGAAATATCCCTCATTTTTGTCTTATATCCATTTTAATATATTTTATGGATTCATACGATTTTCATCCTTTTCATTCATATTATAGTATATAAAAATAACGTATATGTACACACTAACTTAGATAACTAATAAACTTAGGAATAATACATAAATTATTAATATATTGATTATTATAAATATGAACTTAGTAAAACATTATTTGAAAATATAAGCTAATTAATGAATTGAAATGAAAATATATAATGAAACAAATAATAGTGTTTTATTTAAATTACGGATAAAATATTTCGTTCAAAATTTAAATGGTTAAAGATAATTATTTTAGCTTTTCTATAATTTTTATTACAATTATATATTATTAGTAGATCACACAAATCATCAATATATATATATATATATATATATATATATATATATATATATATATATATATATATATATATATATATAAAGGAGGATAGCGGGAGTTTAGGTGGCGCTCTAATATCGTCTCAATCGATTTTTCCAATTTTCTAGAATTTTAAACACTAATAAATATAAAAATATCAATTAGCATATTTGAAGTAGAATAGGTGTTCGAATTTATAAAGGAGAAGAGTTCGAATTTATAGGGAAGATATATAAAAATATCAATTAGCATATTTGAAGTAGAATAGGTGTTCGAATTTATAAAGGAGAAGAGTTCGAATTTATAGGGAAGATATATGATTAGAAGTTCTATTGGAAGTATAATAAATATTTATAAGGCATACGATTAAAAGTTCTATTGGAAGTAGAATAGGAATTCGAATTTATAGAGAATAAGAGTTCGAATTTATAGAAAAATTATATAAATAAAATTTCTACTAGAACTAGAATAGGTGTTTGAATATATAGAGCTCCAACATTAACAAGGGATGATTGAATCAACAATAGACATAGTGGTAGTTCCCTTGATTAACTGCAACTTTTCAGTTGAAACTTTTACGTATAATTTAAGTAAGACAGTTAATCCTATCTCTTAAGTTTGAAACAGGATGGAAAATATCTAAAAATGGACAAGTCTGTCAAAATTATAACCAGTGCATTAAAACTAGGGCCATTTGCAAGGGTTTCGGTTCTAAATTCTTTTTGAATATTTTTGGGTTATTAAAACAATGGAACTCGAAATTTCAGTGTTTATACGAATAAATTGTCAAAGAAAAAAAAACATAGCTGAGTGTCCCTAAAGTATGTCTGATACACTCAGGGACGGAGGGAAGGGGTGGCAGGTTTATTAGTGTTTAAAATTCTAGAAAATTAGAAAAATCGGTTGAACTATCTTCTTAAATTATATATTCTTTATATAATTTAATTATACTTACATTAGGAAAATTTATTCATAAATTCAATACTATTGTCATGAAAAAAGTCACCGTATTTAAAAAGAAAAGAATTGATGTGTTAACATAATAAAAGAACAATGAGTAAAAGAACTATCTCATGCAGGAATCCTAAATAAATACAGGAATATCTATAATATAAAGAGAAAATAAGATGTGTTTTCATTTTCTAAAACTCCAAAAATTTTAGAAAATCTAGAGAAAGTATAAATTGGAATTCACTATATTTTTTAGGTTTTGATTTCAAGGAAAAAAATTGTTGTGTAAGATAAGTATCATCAATAATATGTAATGAAGTTAGAATTTCGATCCCAAACGAGAGCGGCTCGAAACGTGTTTAACGGGAAGACGGCTCACTATAAAAGATTGTACTAGTTATTAAAATATCATATGATGTTATAAATTTTGTTTTATTTTTAGGATTTGATTTTTATGGATAAACATTATCATACAAGTAATATATGTAAAAGTTAGGTTTTTGGTCTCAACGAGAGAGGGCATCAATAGTAAAAACTGTGCTTAACAAGAAAGCGGTTCATTAGATAAGACCGTATAAAATATGTTTAAATATATAATTAATACATAAAATAAAATGTTTTATTGGAAGTGGAATACGAGGACGGTGGAGACGTCTTATACGATTTTTGTAAACTATACATCTTTTTTCCTAGAAATCCTTTATTTTAACCTTTTTATACAAGTTAATTATACTCGCACTACAAAAATATATCCATAAATGTGATATTATTCCCGTAACGAAAAATCTTCGTATTTTAATTTTTTTTTGATATGTTAACATAACAAAAAGACATTCCCATGCGGAAACTGTAAATAAATACAAGAATATTTATAATATACAGAAAATATAAGATGTATTTTTATTTTTTAAAACTCCATAAATATTAGAAAGTTTAAAGAATATAAATATTGGAATTTACTCTCTTTATATAATGAAGTTAGAATTTCGGTTTCAAATAAGAGCGGCTCGAAACGTATTTAACGGGAAGACGGCTCGCTAGAAAAGATTGTATTAGCTATTAGAATTTGATACTGAAGTCATAATTTTTTTTTATTTTTACGGTTCGATTTTATAGATAAAAAATATTATATTAGTCTTTATAATATATGTTAAAAGTTGGGATTTCAGTTTTAACGAGAGAGCGGCTCAATCGAAAGAATCGTATTTAACAAGAAATTGATTCATTAGAGAAGATTATTTAATTACTAAAATTTAATATTAATATTATAATATAACGTAAATGTATTGAATTTTTTTAAAAATATTGCAACACCGCCGCGAAGCGCGGCTTTATCAACTAGTTAAATTAATAATGGAATAAATAAGAGTTTATATGAACTATAATCGCAATGTAACTATAATCGTAGTTGTACTTCAAGTCTTCAATACTTAACAGTTTTTTTTTAAAAATTCTTACGTTTATTCATATAGATCATGCATCGGCATCATAGCCAAAGACATATAATAAAAAACACGAATCAATAATCATCAAAAAACTTAATCGATAGTTAGTAGTTGATCAAAATTATTTTAATCTTATAAAAAATAGGGTGCGTAACATTCAATTTAGAACATGCATATAACATTATCCTAAATTTTTTATGCTTGCTTTTTTTTTTTTCCATAAAAAATGTTTTTAAAAACAATGATATTTGTTTTCTTGAAAAATATTTGTTTTTAATTTTTTTTTCCAAAATGTTGAAAGCAATGGGTAGAAGAGAAATCTCATTGCTAAACCCAAACACCACTTCTTTGTTCCTCACTTGGGTCTCAGGTAAGCTTTTACACTCTCGATTTCTCTCCTTAAATCAAGTCTTTATGCACATATATACACACACACATTTTTATATCTATACCATGTATCTACATAAACTGCAAAACCCCACTTACCCACCATTAATTCTGTGTGTATATATTGTATATTCATTTGTAAGTATAGACCTGTTTAGTTGTGTTCTTTTTCAGTATTTATGTGTGATAATGGAGTGTACTTGTTTGTATTTGTGTTTGATTGTATAAAGTTTGTATCTTTTGTATGTATAGGTGGCTTATGATTGTTCTTATTGGGTTCTTGAATTGAAAAGGGCAAAATCAAGATTTTGGAAATGAACTCAATTTTTTGTGATAATGGGGTATAATGGTTTATTTTTGTGTTTAGTTTTATAAAGTTTGTATCTTTTGTATGTTTAGGTGGCTTAGGACTGGGTTTTTCAAATTCTTGAATTGAAAAGGGCAAAAATAAGATTTTTGAAATGAGCTCAATTTTTTATGATAATGGAGTATAATGGTTTCTGTTTGTGTTTAATTTAATAAATTTTGTATCTTTTGTATGTATAGGTGACTTAGGATTGGGTTTTTCGGATTCTTGAATTAAAAAGGGGAAAATCAAGATTTTGGAAATGAGTTCAAATTTTTTTGTGGTAATGGAGTATAATGGTTTCTGATTGTGTTTAATCTTATAAAGTTTGTATCTTTGGTATATTTAGGTGGCTTAGGATTGGGTTTTTCGGATTCTTGAATTGAAAAGGGTAGAATCAAGATTCTTGAAATGAGTTTGATTTTGAGATTAAGAGGGGTTTTGCCGAATGCGATATGTTTAAGACCTGATGTTAGTGGTATTGGTGGATATAATTCATCTGGGTTGGTACGGAAATATGCTCAAGCTGCAAGGAAAGTTGAGGAAGAGGAGGATGAAGAAGTTGAGTATGACCAAAGGAGGCTTCCGGCTGATTATGACCCGGCTACATTTGATCCGACGGAGCATCGTAGTCCTCCTACGGAACGTGTGTGGAGGCTTGTTGATGAAATAACGGGACTTACGTTGATGGAAGTTGCAGAGTTGGGGCAGATTATAATGAAGAAGATGGGTATGAAGGAACCCCCTATTGTCGGTGTGATGAAACGTGGTGCTGGATTGGGTGCTATGGGTGCAATGAAGGGACAGGCTGCAGCTAAGGAGGAGGCGAAGCCGGAGAAGACTGCGTTTGAGCTGAAGTTGGAGTCGTTTGATGCACCTGCAAAGATTAAGATAATTAAAGAAGTGAGATCGTTTACAGATTTGGGTCTCAAGGAAGCTAAAGATTTGGTGGAGAAGATTCCTGCAGTGTTTAAGAAGGGTGTGTCTAAAGAAGAAGGAGAACAGATTATTGAGAAGATGAAAGCTCTTGGTGCCAAAGTTGTCATGGAGTGAGCTACAAATTAATCAGGGGTATTTGTTCAGCTTTCTGAATCTAGTTAATGTTTCTTAGTTATCATATCTTTTGCCTTTATGATCGATAATGAGATAAATGAAACATCTTAGAGGTCACTTGTTTCAAGTTGATGAACTTTTAAAATGATAATTGTTTGATCTTGTTAATTTCTGTATTTGTAGAGCAGAAATATTAATCAAGAATTGACATATCATCTTAGGGCTGGGCTATTGCTTTTGTTCTTTCTTATTTTTATTTTGAATGTTTACGCAATGATGGAAATACTAAAAAAATGGTAGGTTATTACTTTCCTTCTATTCGTCTTTTTCCGTGTTATTGAGAAACCAACTTCTCTTTTTTAGATCACTGAACTTTTACTAACACGGTGATATCTGTGTTTGTTAATCTTTCAAACAACAACCTTTTTTCTTTTGTAGTTAATACAGTTTCTCTGTAACCTTTTTACCCATGGTTCATTTTTAATTCAGTGTCCACGTGTATTCTGTTCATTACTGCAGCTATCTGTTTTGATGAATGAGAAAAATACCTTTAGATAGCAGACAGTTACACAGTTTACTGATACAAGCTTTAGTCTTGGATATAGTTGCAATTCTGGTGTCAAGCGGAAAGAGAAGTTCTATTGAAAGTGATGAAAGCTATGATCTGTTAATGCAATTTTGAATGCCATGTTATTATTGTTATTTTAAAAGTGTGTGCATTGGATATATAATTTGTCTTAAATATGTTATATAATCATGAATTTACATTTTGCAATACTGCTGATCGTTTTAATTGGTTTTGCCTGCTTGCATCTCAAAGTTACTCCTACAATATATGGACACTTTTCTTCTTTTTATGAAGTGTTAATTATGAAAATTATGATAATTACACTAGTAGATAATAATCTGAAGTGATGAAGTCAATATACAGAACTGTGTGAGTCATGCAATTGGTGTATATCGTTGGAAAAAGTGTTGGCTCGGGCGACTCTCATAGCAAATCGAAAAACTTATCGACTGATTGGAGTCACCATATCTCAGTATGCATACCCAAAGTGCCACAACTGTTGAACAAAAACCCAATAAGTTTTTTGCCAGTCATGTAAATGAACCCTTAGCACTAAACTTTTCAACCCTCTATTATACATTTCACAGTGCCTAGGCCCAACTTGATTGGGGTTGATATGGTACAAATTTAAGGGACGTACTGATGTTATAAAATGGCTGTAATAAACAATAGTGCATACTGCATACATTATCCAATGTTTGACATTCAAAACGAAAAACAAGGTAGAGGGAGGGAGGGAGGGAGGGAGGGAGGGAGGGAGGGAGGGAGGGAGGGAGAGGGAGAGGAAATTATGCAGATAATTTAACCCTGCTTAAAATGTAAATGTAGAAAATCATTATGCAGATAATTTAACCCTGTTTAAAATGTAAATGTAGAAAACCTTGCTTCGTGATGAACAAATCTACCTCACATCATCTTTTAAGATTGTTGAATTGGGGACTTGGGCTATAAGCCTATAACCCTTCCTTTCCGAGGTTATGCAAATAGCTTCATCTGACTAGTAGGTAGCTTCCTTCCTTTGTAATGTTATACAAGTAGCTTCTAATGTTATGCAAGTAGCTTCCTCCCCCGTACCGATGTTATAAAATGGCTGTAATAAACAATAGTGCATACATTATCCAATGTTTGACATTCAAAACGAAAAACAAGGTAGTGGGAGCGAGAGGGAGGGAGGGAGAGGAAATTGTGTAGATAATTTAACCCTGCTTAAAATGTAAATGTAGAAAATCATTATGCAGATAATTTAACACTGCTTAAAATGGTGATAAACAAATCTATCTCACATCATCTTTTAAGATTGTTGAATTGGGGACTTGGGCTATAAGCCTATAACCCTTCCTTTCTGAGGTTATGCAAATAGCTTCATCTGACTAGTAGGTAGCTTCCTTCCTTTGTAATGTTATGCAAGTAGCTTCTACGAGTGGGATACATAGGGTATGTTTGGACCATTTGGTATTTACTTTTGTAATTACATACATCTGTTCTGTAAACTCTAATTACATATTCTCAATGTCAGTATATTATTACAACAAATAATCGGTTATATTTGGATCTTGTTGGGCACTTGTATATTTGCTACTTTGACTTTCAAGTGCAATGATGTTTTGATAGTTACACGTATTCTTTAGGGGATGTGGGAGTGCGGATTCGCACCAATGACATCGTTGTGGGAAGAATTACACCTTTGTTACTAGGCTATCCCTTGATCCTCGAATCATGTAACCATGATAAGAGGCCTCTTTCCTACTTGGTCAGACCTGACAAAATCCTGAACCGAATATTAGTGAAACAGCTTAGCCAACTAGGTAGTCCACTACCTGCACTTATCTAATATTTTTCCCATACCTCCGTCTAGCTAATAACTATAGAATTTTGTGGATTGATATTAATACACATTTGTGAAAAAAGTCAGTCACCTTTTGCATTAATGGTGTTGCTGAGAAGTTCTTCATTTTATCCTTGTGAGAATCAAATGTGGATATTAGAATTTTCTTTTGTTGTAGTCATATACAGCTTCAACACTTGATCCATTGTTCAGGCGTGATTATAGTCCAGCTTAGCACTATGTTACATGCATGGAAGAGTGAAGTGCTTTATTGCTGTTATGTGGGAGATCATATAGATATAGGATTGCCATGCAATATATGCGTGAATGTTTTGGTTTTGGTGAACAGACTGTAGTAGTTGCCAACCATTATCACCCAATTATGATCCCAAAAATATAGTTTAAGCTTTTGCCATATTGAGGACCAAAAAATATCGATGTGTATTCGTATACCCTTTCGTCAGCTAACATTATGCGATTAATCTGTGATGTTGATATGGCATTCAGCATAATTTTGCGTTGTTGCAGATGCAGAAAGTACAGAAGTATCACATCAGGTCGATTTACAATTTTACATGGCACTGGAGAATTGTTATTTTTCGAACATCTGCTCTGCTTCAGATGTAAAATATACTAATTCAAGTTGCTATACCTTCTTGGAAATTCATGAACATGTTTTATCAAGATTCCAACCTCCCACAACTCGTATCCAGGGATTCTATTTGGGAGAACTCCTTTGGTTATATCTACCGTGGATCTTATATTTTGATTTGTTAATGCCTTAGGCTGCAATATAGTACTTGTCTATAAATATATCCCGAAGATATTATTTCTGTAAAGAGATACGTTCCTAAATATTTTTGATGTGTTTTGGTTGGAGTGATTAAATAACTAAATTTGTGTACATTTGCTTACAATTTTAAAAATCATTAAGATATTATGTAAACTTGTAATTGCTTTATTTTAAAAGAATGTCAAAATTGCATTGGTATAAACTAAATTAGAGTAATTTTCATTTTGTAACCCCGTGCTTTTAGAGTAATTTAATATTTTAAAAATTTTAAATTCAATAATAATAAATTAAAAGAATACCACGAAACAAGTGGCTTGATCTTTAACGCTTCAGTGTACTGTATTGCTGTGTGTCTGAAAATGATGCAACTGAAGTTTGGGAGCTGGAGGGTTTGGCTAATTGATCGATGTGAGCACTATAAGGATAATAATCAACCTTTCATTAATAAATAGCTTTGTAACTCGTGCAAAGCACGGACATGCGACATGGTCTAATACAAGCTGATGTTATTTGTGTTCTTGGAATTTATAATTGTTTAGGGTTCACGCTTGATAATGTTACAATCCGTGGATTATGGGTAGCACATCATGAATGATTATTTAGATTTCTACAGTGCTACACTTGTATTGTTAGATAGTCATCAATAAGTAAAGTTTATACATAGAGGTCGGGATGCTTTACTGTTCTTAACCAAGTCGAGTACCATGGAACATTATCTTCCATAATTTTGGTCCTCTTTAGTTCAAGACCCGGCAAGCCTGCATAGAAGAAAGTGATTAGAATACAAATCAATTATTGTTAAAAGAAACTAATCAATGGATTCTTTAGTATAAGTAAAGATTCATCAACTGTCACCAAGTTGTAAGTAACTGTAGTAGTAGTAGTATCTAAAGTATTGTTCTGCAAGTCCCTTTCTAGAACAATAACTGTATACATTACACACACACACTCTTATACAGTTATACTTGCTCTTTTGAGAGTGCGAGCCCTTTGCATCATTTCTAGCTTCGTACAGAATGCCTTCAGTGAGGTGGGGACTATAATACAACCATTCTGAGTACTGAGTAGTCATTAAATATAATATAGATGCTTAGATTATTAGATAATGTATTATTTCCTTCAATGCACCCTCAAGAAGCCCGGGTGTGATAATATTCTTTCCTAAATTTACTATTATCATTTGATTTAATTTAAGTTTCAGCCCGGGCTAAAATTTGTTTTTGATGTCTTTTGAATATCCATAAATCTTTTTTGACCTCAACTCAGAAATAGATAATCAATAATGTTATAATATTTAAAACATATATATTAAAATATTGAAAGTAAACCCAATTCATTTTTCTACAGCTTAATTACATCATCTCAAGATTCAATCTTTTTGCTCTCAAACTTAAAACCCATTTCTTTTTCAACCAAATCTACTGACCCAATTCATGGTTCTCAGCAATTCTCACAGAAAAGAATCATTTTTTATTGAATTACAGCTCTTCTGATATTGAAAAGTGACCGAAAATCTTGTTAGTTGTATTTCTATTTTAACTTAGATTAAATATAGTAGTGTATATATATTGCTATTCTTTTCTGTTTTCTTTTTTAATATCTATTTTATTTGCTGTATGGGACCCGCTGACGACCACCAGACCACACCTTACGCTAATTCTCTGTTCCTATCCCCTGCTTTATATTATACATGCTGATGTTTAAACTCATTTTGAATGGTATCTTCAGGGCACTTGACAGCATGAAGTGGCTGGGAAAATGCAACATGAAGTGGTCATTCTTAGCATGCTAACAATGATTACCACGCAGCATATATATATTAGAGATATAGAGGTACATATCCAGTGCTAACGGAAGCATGATGTATATTTTTAGTTCAGTACTAAACAAATGCAAGCTGCTTGAATATAAATGTATATCTTTTTTGACCTCAACGAGATATAAATGTAAGCGTTTCTAAGTATATTATCTATTTCTGAGTTGAGGTCTAAAAAGATTTAAGGACATTCAAAAGATAAAGTAAATAGTCATCAAAAACAAATTTTAGCCCGGGCTGAAACTTAAATTAAATCAAATGATAATAGTAATTTTTTGAAAGAATATTATCACACCCGGGCTTTAGCCCACCTAAGCCCTAACGTTCTCGTAAGTGTTAAAAATTAATTTGAAATAAGTGGAGAAGAGTGATGAGGGCTGAGTTTGAATTGATCTTGCTGAGTGGGATGCGGTGGATGTAATAAATCTATGGTTACTTCTGTTCCTGACTTCCCATTCATGCAGAACATAGGTTTCCACAGTTTTCTGGTCTTCATTTGCACCTTAGCCTATGTATGTACATCAACATGCCTCATATTTGTTCGTTAAATATATCTTGTTCTTTTGTCACTAATTCTAGTATGCAGACACTCCGTTTTATACTTGTATAAATTATATTTACTTCCTACCTTATATTTTGTTTGCCCTTTTGACTTATCCAGAGTACTTTGAGGTTTGTAGGAAAGATTTTTATGTTCTACTGAAAAATTGTAATACATACTTTATCAATCTGCAATTATACAAATCACGGAAAAATCATCAACATTTATATGACAGGCGGGGGCATCATTGTTTGACTAGTGGGGGCACCTTCCATTTCACTTAACTAAGTACTCCACTAGCAGGGTTTCAAAAAAAAAAGTAATGTACTAGCAAAAATTCCACTGGGGGCCCTTCCCCCCACTCCTTTGAATGTAGGTCCGCCCCTGGTTTTGATGCTTAGCTGGAGAATAATTGGCAATGAACAGGAAAGATGAGGTTTTGAAGAAAGACTCTAAGAGCATCTCCAAGAGGCTCTCTATTGTAGCTCTTAACTCAAAAAATGAGGAGAGAGAATAAAAATAAAGCTCCAAGAGACTCTTAGAGGCTCTTTAAAAAGTTAAGAGCTTCTTCTCTCTCCTCTATTTTAGGAGCAACTAGTAACTCTTAACTTAATATTTTATTAGTAAAATAGTGATTCGTCTCTCTCATCTATTGATTGTTTGTCCAAGTGGAATTGAAATATGAATAAAATATAAAATAAAGAGCCATAATAGAGAGCATTGTTGGAGTTGACACACAAATCAATGTAATAACTTGCTAAGAGCTTAATTGTTTATAATATATTTAGGAGTGAACTAGAGACTCTTGGAGATGCTCTAAGACTCAGTTGCTCAAGTTGGATAAGGCTTTTAAATTGGTAATAAGTTACTCATTTAACTCTCGCAGACCTAAAGCTGATCATTATGTTTTCGGGCATGAATGATTACCTTAATTTGTTTCTGGATCCCATAAATTCCTAATAAAAGTCCCGCAACTCAACCCGAGGCATCTGCCAAACTATCAACTATCATCCTGGAAAAATTAATTTTTTTTTCAGTCGCAGATTTGAGTTTATTTGGTAATATTATATGTAAGGGATTATCATTTAATAGAAAGTAAAATAACTATCAGAGATGGAGTGATAAATACACAATAAACATGTTAGCATCAGTGTCACAAGGTTGTCATCTATGCAGAGCTTCCCTCGACGTGATTTTACATTTTTTGAGATAGTTCTTGCTGTTAAGAGCTAAGAAGCATGGTTGCAGGTGTGGGTGCGCGGGCAATTCGACAAATTCAAAAATATGGGGATTCGGTTGGGGGGTTATATGGCAAAAAACAAATTAAAAATATATGTTATATTATATATTTAACTACTTACAAAAAAAAAACCATTTACATCAATCTAGACTATAAATCTTGTTATTATAAGTAAGTATTAACCATTTAAACTTATTATATCAACAATCAACCATGGTAGAATACTTTTTTCTCTCCTTAATGTGAGAGTCTTGTTTTTCTCTCCGTCCCTGTAAATCAGAGTCGTGTGAGTCTTCTTGCAATGGCAAGATATCAGAATATTAGTGAGCAATTTTCAAATCTCAACGTAGAGGATGAAGAGAACGAGGATTTAATATTTGATGGCGATGTCGAGGAAGCAGTCAACAAATACGATCTATGTCTAATTGGCAGATTTCTTACGGAGAAGAATATCAATACTAGAGCCATGAAATCAAAAATGGCAGATATTTGGAAACCTACTATGGGCATCAACATTAAAGAGCTGGAGATGGGGATATTTTTGTTTCAGTTCTTTCATAAGGAGGACAAAATGTGGGTGATGAATGGGGGCCCTTGGTCGTTTGATGGCTCAATGTTACTGCTGGAGCAAATTCCTGCAGGAGACGATCCGATTAAAGTTCCACTCTGGTATTTAAATATGTGGATTCAGGTGTACGATCTACCAAGTGGGTTTATGACGGAGGCTGTTGGGCAACAACTGGGGAATTTTTTCGGTGAGTTTTTGCTTTACGATCCGAAGAATAATAGTAGTATCTGGAGGGAGTTTATGAGAATCAAAATTAGAGTGGATGTAAGGAGGCCGTTGAAGAGGAAAAAGAAAATAAAGAGGAGGAATGGCACTGAATTTGTGGTGTCCTGTAAGTATGAAAGACTTGGCGATTTTTGCTTTGCTTGTGGGTTAGTTTCACATACGGAAAGATTCTGCAGAAAATCCATTGACAATAGAAGTGAAGGAGGGGAGAAGGAATGGGGGGTTTGGTTACGAGCTCCGGTGAGGAAAGGTTCCGGCCAGGGAAACAGTAAATGGTTGCGGGACGAAGACGATGCAGATTGGGCGGCAAGAATTGGGAGAGAGAACAACTTTCCTACGTCTACGGGCGTGAAAGTAGGAAATAGTGATAAGGATCCAACTGTAAGGCGAGATAGTAGGATTGTTGAGGGGGGAAATTCAAAAAGGGTGGCTTTTTTGGATAATCATTACGGAGAAGGAAACGTATCTGGGGTCAAGAGTTTGCCTTATATCTCAAATGGGCTGGATTTGGATGAGGATAGTGGGCTGGACTTGGAGGAGAGAAAAAGGAAAAGAACTGGGTCAATATCTAAAGGTGTAATGGACACGGATGATGGGCTACCAGGACTCGAGCAGAGTAACAATTTAGAACAAACACAGGAAGCTATATTTTCTGATTCGGATTATATAGGTTCAAAGAACACAGTTTTGGCTACGCTTGCTAGGCAAGCTAGCCGTCCATTATGAATCTACTAGGCTGGAACTGCAGAGGTCTGGGGAGCCTCCGTGCAGTTCGTGTCCTTCGAGATTTATTAAAATCTCGCAACCCTGATTTCGTTTTTTTGTCTGAAACTTTAGTTGAAGAGAAGGTTATTAAGGAGATAGCAGATAAGTGTGGTTTTTCTGGGTCGTTTACTGTGGATAGGGTGGGAAGAGGAGGAGGTCTAGCAGTTTTGTGGAAGAGTACAGTAGCTTGTGAAGTAGGGGAGTACTCTAATAATCATATTGATGTCTTGTTTAAGGAAAGGAATATTATAGCTTGGAGATTATCATGCTATTATGGATTTCCGGAAAGGAGTAGAAGACAAGAGGCTTGGAATTTTTTACGAAGCTTAGTTAAATCTGATAATGTCCCTTGGTGCGTCTTTGGTGATTTTAACGACATGTTATACACCTCGGACAAAGCAGGTGCTCATCCGCATCCGAGATCACTTCTGGATGGTTTTAAATCAGCGATTGAAGTTTGTGGTTTAACGGAGCTTGATTTGATGGGAGGGGATTTTACATGGGAAAAAAGTAGGGGTTCAGTTGATTGGGTAAGAGAAAGATTGGACAGGGCATTTGCAGATGATAAATGGTGGAGAAAGTTTCCCTTGTGCAAACTGTCAGTTTCTCATACGATAAAATCTGATCATGACCCAATTATTCTTGAGCCTTTGAATGTGGGGTTTTCCAGAAAACAGTTCAGATTTAGATTTGAAAATGCTTGGTTGAGCGAACCAAACTTTAAAGAAGATGTGTTGAATCATTGGAATGCGATTCCTCGAGTTCATTTGCTTCCTAAACTAATCTCGGTGTCCTCGTTCATGGCGAAATGGGGAAGGAACTTCTTTCATAAGTTCAGAGATAAGATAAAAAAGCAGAAGGATGTTCTGGTTGGGTTGGTTAACAGGGTTGATGAGGAAGGTGTTAGACGCTATTTCGAGGAAAAAGGTAAATTGGAGGATCTACTGTGCCAAGAGGAGACGTACTGGAGACAGAGGGCGAAAACATTTTGGCTGACCGAGGGAGACACGAATTCAAAGTTCTTTCATGCTACTGCCACGAAGAGGAAAAAGTTAAATCATATTCAGCACTTAGTAAATGGTGAGAATGAGATAGTTGAAGATCATAATACTATGTGCAATATGGTGCTAGAGTACTTCAAAGAGGTGTTTAAAGGGGATCAGCGTGGGACTAATCAACAGGTGGATGATGGGATGAGGGTTATTACGGATGCCCAGAATGTTAAACTTACAGCAGAGATTAAATTTGCAGAGTTTACTACAGCAATAAAACAAATGCATCCCGATAAGAGTGCAGGTCCAGACGGTTTCAATCCGGCTTTTTTTCAACATTTCTGGGATTTAATTGGCGAGGAAGTATTTAACTGTTGTAAAGAGTGGTTGAATGAAGGTACTTTTCCAGCAAACCTAAATGATACTACTCTTGTGCTCATTCCGAAGAAAGATAATGTTGATAAGTTGTCGGATCTTCGTCCCATTGCATTGTGTAATGTTCTTTACAAAATATTGGCGAAAGTGCTGGCCAATAGACTCAAAGAAATTCTTCCTGAGGCTATATCTGAGAATCAATCCGCTTTTGTTCCTGGTAGGTACATTACAGATAATGTTTTGGTCGCTTTTGAAACTCTCCATTTTATGAAAAGAAAGAACAGAGGTCAAGAGGGTGAGGTGGCGTTGAAGCTCGATATTTCCAAGGCCTATGATCGAGTTGATTGGAACTATTTGGAAAAAAGAATGCAAGATATGGGCTTCAGTAACAAATGGGTCAGATGGATCATGTTGTGTGTCACTACGGTGAGTTATATGGTATCTTTTAATGGCAGCACAGTAGGTCCGATTAATCCTAGCCGTGGCTTGAGACAAGGGGATCCATTGTCCCCTTATCTATTCCTGTTCTGCGTAGAGGGATTGTCACTTTCTCTGTCAAAAGCTGCTAATGAAGGTAGCATCACAGGTTGTCAAATAAGTCCAAGTGCTCCTAAGGTAACACACTTGTTATTCGCTGATGACAGCTTTTTATTTTTTAAAGCCACATCTAATGAAGCTGGGATGGTTAAGTTGTTGCTAAATGAATATGGTAGTAGTTCAGGGCAGATGATCAATTATCAAAAATCGGGGATCTTTTTCAGTGCTAATGTGAGGAGAGATAAGCAGCAAGAAATTAAGGAGATTTTAGAGGTTCATAATGAGCTGAGAAATAGTAACTATTTAGGTCTCCCCTCGTTGGTTGGGAGGTCTAAAAAATCTGTCTTCAATTTTGTTAAAGAGCGTGTTTGGAAGAAGGTCCAAAGTTGGAGTAACAAGATGTTGTCTAAGGCTGGAAAGAATGTTCTGATTAAAAACGTAGCTCAAGCTGTTCCCTCGTATGCGTTTTCCTGTTTTTTATTGCCTAAGACTCTGTGTGCTGAGATGGAGAGGATGATGAATGGCTATTGGTGGGGTTCTGGAGGTGATAGTAAGAAAGGAGTCAAGTGGTTATCCTGGAAGAAAATGGCTGTTTCTCGAGGTAAAGGTGGTCTGGGATTTCGAGATATGCATGGGTTTAATGTGGCACTTCTGGGGAAACTTATATGGAATTTTTGCCAGAAACCAAATTCGCTGGTAGCTAGATTATTTAAAGCCCGATATTTCCCTAACAACCATGTGCTACAAGCTAGCAAAGGGAGTGAGTCGAGTTTCATCTGGCAAGGTATTTGGGAAGCAAAAGAACAGCTGGGAAAGGGTTTCAGATGGGTTCTGGGTGACGGGAAAGACATAAGAGCTTTTAAGGATCCTTGGCTTCATGGTAAAGCTGATTTTTGTGTGGAGAAAGATCATTTGAATATTGGTCGAGATGAAAAAGTCTGTCAATACTTCCGTTCTGATAGCAGAAGCTGGGACGTGCATAAGGTTAGACAGAGTTTCAATGTCGTTGATAGTCAATTTATTCTCCAGACAAGGATTCCTCAGGGTAATGTCAAGGATAGGATAGCATGGACCGGATCGAATAAGGGAGTGTATACGGTGAAGACTGGGTATCAGTTCTGGATTGCTCAAAATGGAGGTGAGGGGGATGTGTCGAATTCTAAAGGGTGGAACAAGTTATGGAATCTTCAGATACCACATAAACTCAGATTTTTTATGTGGAGGCTGTGCAAGAATAGTGTTCCGGTAAGAAATCTTCTTCGAGGAAAAGGTATTCCTACTACAATTCTATGTCCTATGTGTGGAGTAGATGTAGAACATGTCCGACATTTGTTTTTGGAGTGTACTTTTGCTAGAGAATGCTGGATGAAATCTGAGATTTCTATCGATTTGGAGTCAGTCGAAGATACTGCGATTTGGTTGCTGGAAAGGTTAGCAACAGATGATACAGACAAGTTGGAAAAAATGGCTGCTGTGCTTTCCGGGATTTGGTTTGCTAGGAACAAAAGGGTCTGGGAGGGGAAAATTCTGAGTTCTGCAGTCACGGTGGATATAAGTAGCAAACAGGTGAGCGATTGGAAGGATGCAAACAGAAGCAAGAAGCAGCACAATGTAAGTTCCAGTAATCCAAATGTGGTCAACATTGGCGAATGGTTACCTCCGGTTGCTGGGAAATGGAAGTTAAATGTGGATGCCTCAATACAGAATAATGATAGTACGTATTCCTTGGGCATGATTATCCGAGACAGTCACGGTGGTTTTGTTCGAGGGAAGTGTATGAAGTTAGCAGGGGAGATTTCAGTTCTCGAAGCGGAGGCTAGAGGTGTTTATGAGGCAGCTCTTTGGATCGAGGAAATTGGGTATTATCAGGTTAGTATTGAATGTGATTCTGAGGTAGTAGTTCATGCTTTGCAGAGGGGAGAGGTGTATCAGTTGGAGGTTGGGCATATCCTAGAGGAGAGCAAGGAGATATTCAAGAAGCGTCCGGATCTATCTATTTGCCATGTTAAAAGACAAGCTAATATGGCAGCTCATTTGATGGCTAAGTTACCTTGTATGGTTAATTGCCACAATTGTTTTTTGTCTCCTCCAAGTCTTTTGTTGGAGAAATTATCATCTGAATTTCCAAGTTAATAAAAGTATTCGTTGTTTTTCAAAAAAAAAAAAAAAAAAAACCATTTAAACTTACAAAAATAAAATCAATTAATTTAAAACAAAGTCAAAAATAGAGTCCAAGTCAAGTAGTGAGTCATATATATAGATATATAGAGATATACACTGGGCAGATAGATCGATAACATACATATATATTTACACACCCGCCTATGATACACATACACATATATACAACATCGATTACCAAACAAATCCATTGAAGACATCACCTCTCTCTCTCTCTCTCTCTGTAAGCATGTAAGTTGTTTTAGATTAGGGCTGCCATTCTTTGTTTTAGATTGACTGAAAAATGACCAAAGTTACCCTGCCCGCACCCCACAGAACCCCAGCCAAGTAATACGGTGCGTATGGCGCACCCCCACGCAGCTCTGCACCCCCGCCACACCGGGTGCGCTGTGCAGCACGTAAGTGCCGCACCCTTCTTTTTAGGTTAGGAGGGTTAACAGGATCTGTAGTTATCTAGCAATCAGGGACGATCTGTTTTAGAGAGTGTTTGCACTTATTTTGGTGATGATTGAGTTGATTGAAACCGTGTAGGTGATGAACTCGTTATATATGGTCTGTTTTCTTAGAAAAAATTTTGTCTGCCCGCTCCTAGCAGCACTGAAACGATCTGAATATTGGTAAAGCGGATTCTTAGGCATTTAGTTCTGAAAAACCCGGGGGGGGGGGGGACTTTGTAAATTCTCTGTACGCCAAACTGTGAAGTGGTGAGCACCTGTTAATGAATTGTAAGATTTTGTGAGAAACAAATAGCTTTGGTGCAGGCCGATGGGATTCATTGTCTTTTAGCCAGCAACTTTAATAGATGTAGATGTAGAATCTGACAGAAGCCTGAGAATTCAGAGAGAGATCACAAGGGGAGGGTGCCACTTGAAGTCTTGAATAACAAGGCAGAAAGAAGCCGGTAGTAGTTGTACTGGCGTGTTATTATCAAGTTGCACTTGAATGTTTCTATTATGAGCGGTGCGATATCTTAGAGATTCAGGCTGATTGAGCAAGAGATAGGAATATAAGAGATCTGACTTTTGATAAACTCTAAAAAGATGTAAATACTGGAAGGCTTTAGTATATTTGGGACACTGTATCTGTAAAAATTGAAGGCATAAACACAAGACGTAATGGACACTAAAGCTACATGTAAAGTGATGTGGAACGAGATATTAAAGTATTAATTTGTATTTATTTTATATTATTAGTTAAGAAGAGATTTAATTGTAATATATATATATATATATAGTTATATTATATATATTAGTAGGAATATTCTAGTAGATATGATTGAGAATAAGAAAAGGATTTGTTTCCTTTTATAAAAGATATTACTTGTTTGCTAAGTTTAGGGTTTTACTGAGATGTAATATCATTATTAAATAGACTTTCATTAATTATTGAATTGAGATTGTTCTCTCTTGTTATGGGTTGCGATCCTAACAAACTTCTCTTCTGCGGTTGAGAAATCCTTGGGTTAACACCTTGGGGTGTGGATTTTCTGCGGTTAATTCACAAAATCTATCTTTTTATTAAGTTTTTAACACTTGTCCTGCATCAAAGTGGCATCAGAGCTTAGGTTTCAACATCGAATTCTTATTTGGTGAGAGATCTAGGGTTTTGCCAAAAAAAAAAAGCACCATAAACCACCATTTGCCCACAGTAGCCGTATCACAGCCACTGTTCCTCCACCCAAACACCAGGATCTTGCCACCACTAGCCTCCAACAGCCGCCAGAAGCCACCACCAGCCACCGGCAACCACCAGAAAGCCACCAACAATTACCATCCAGCCACCAGAAAGCTACAAAACAGTCCCCAATCTTCCTGAAAGTTACAAACAGGCCCTGAAACTTATAAAACAGTCTTAAACTTGCAAAACAGACCCTGAATTTGTCCAGAACTTACAAGTCAGCCCTCAATTTTATACAATGATTAATGCTGACGAAGTAAACAGCCGTCATGATACGTATATCGGGCAAAACAATATGAGATTACGAAATGTGGAGAATAAACTCGATGATTTGGGTTTGCAGATGCAAGATGTGCAAGAAATGCTAAGAGAAATTATGGATAAACTTGGCGTACAACATAATCCTCGACTTGTAATACCTCCATCCCTGCCTCCATATCAACCTAATGGTGAAAGGAACGTGGAACATGAAGATTCTGTTGGAGAAGAAGATTCGAGAGAGTGTATTCAACAACATGTGGATATTAAAGCAAACAATGATCGTGTTTTGATTGTTGAAAAAAATTCAGATAGTGATGATCCGATATTTCAGTGTGATGGCATGGAAAAAGAAGAGGTAGAAGAGGCTGTTAAAAGTGAAGAATTTGTAAACCACGAAAAGAACATTGTGAAGGTGGAATATAATGACTTTTTGGGCATTAACAACATATTGGGAACGTCTACCACATCAAAATATCTTATTATGAGCGTGGTGTTTCCGAAGTTCTTGCTTATGAAGTTGGAATCGGATGTTTTCGAGTGCTAGAAAACTCGAAATATTATCTCTTTGTTCGTTGATTCTCAAATATTATAAAACTCGTGGACGAGTTTTTTTCAAAGGCGAGGAGAATGATGCGGAACGAGATATTAAAATATTAATTTGTATTTATTTTATATTATTAGTTAAGAAGAGATTTAATTGTAATATATATATATATATATATATATAGTTATATTATATATATTAGTAGGAATATTCTAGTAGATATGGTTGAGAATAAGAAAAGGATTTGTTTCCTTTTATAAAAGATATTACTTGTTGGCTAAGTTTAGGGTTTTACTCCTCTTATATATAAGGAGATGTAATATCATTATTAAATAGACTTTGATTAATTATTGAATTGTGATTGTTCTCTCTTGTTATGGGTTGCGATCCTAACAAACTTCTCTTCTGCGGTTGAGAAATCCTTGGGTTAACACCTTGGGGTGTGGATTTTCTGCGGTTAATTCACAAAATCTATCTTTTTAATTATTAAGTTTTTAACACTTGTCCTGCATCACAAAGCATAATCTAACGTAATAGAGGTAACGACAACTCAACACACAGGAACAAGATAAATAATAATATTAACTGAAGCATAGGGATCCAGAATAATAGAAGATACGGTAAATACAAAAAATCAAATACGGGAATTATTCTTGAAGTTTGTCAAAGAGTCACATAAAGAAGCTCATTTATATGTTCAGACATCAGTGATGAATAAAGTATAAAGACTTTTAGGATTGCAGAAGTATTCAAGATTTAGTATCAGTACCAGAGGATTTCAGTGATTATTGTTCGAAGCAACAGCTGCAGATTTGTCAATTAGTATTGCAAAGAAACCAGAAAATATGAAATGTGCAAAGATGAAGAATGAAGAATTCAAACCTGATAAAAATGAAGCTTGTAGCAATATTGGATATCGATAGAAAGTAGACTAAATATGCTCTGTTATTGAAAGGAAGACTCAATTATGGATTTAACGCCTTCCTCTTCTACAACTTGTAACAAAGTCGTGTTTCATCTTTTATGTTGGGCTTTTCGTATCTATACCCCGACCAATATGTGCCTCTTGATTTACTTGGTGATGTAGGACAAGGGTGAGGAAAGGGTAGAAGTGTAAAACAGGAATAGATGGACAGATATTATTTGTGTAAAACATTTTTCAGGAAACATCTTCTATGAAAAATATTTTCCAGGAAAACATCTTCTATGAAAAACATTTTCTGGGAAAAAATGTTTTCCAGGAAAATATTTTCCAAAATCAAGTTATTTTCTGGCAAACAAACGGAGCCTAAATCCTAAAAACATCTTATTATCGTATTTGATTAAAGGAAACAAGTCCTTTTTATTATTCTAATACTGTAATCTAGATTGATCAAATAATAAACTTACTTAATATAACTAAGATAACTAATCAATTATAATTAACTTTATCATAAATAATAAAGTATAATATATAAAATTTAATTTATCAGTTCCTTGTTCTGCATCACTAGGTGAGTCGCGCGATCTTAAAGGCGTTGTGCCTCGCCTATGTTGAGTGAAGTTTTTGGCGCTCCGCCTTGACTCGACGACTTTGATAAAACTGGCTTGACCTACATTTCTAGCTGGAAGTCTGGAACTATAAATGAACCTAATTTGAACATGAAGAAGTTTCGTTCTTTAAACCTCAGTTGTAATTTAGCTTAAATATATTTTGAAAATAAGCTTGCGAGGCCAACCGAACGCAGACATAAGTCCGTTCCCTAGTTAGGCGTTGCTTCAGTATATTTTGCAAGTAAGCTTGTGAGCCCAACTCACGAACCTAGCTAAGTTGAATAATAAAACATTAAAATTAGTTTTTGGTCAATCAAACATGATTAATTGTGCATGCTAACTAAACCCATGTTGAGCGAACTCGAGCTAAATTCAATAAGATTATCAGAAACACCAATTATCACATTCATGTTGAGCAACATGATATGTATAATTGAAACGAACTAGAGCATCTACCTCTTGTTCGAACTCAGAACTTGATTCAAACTCGAACAATCTAGTTTTAAATGCGCTGAGTTCGATCCACTGATGTTCGACTCGGTTCATTTACATTCCTGCTACATGCGTTGCCGTTGTGATCGAACAGAAGATTTTGTGTTTCTATTTTGATTTTGAAAATTTACGAAAATTTTACAAAGATGTTTGTTTGTGGATATAGCTTGAGACGGAGACCGGAAAAGTGTTATTTGTAGAATTGAAGGCAGTTTGTATGGAGCACACAAAAGATATCCTTTTGTTAGTGTTCCATACTTCTGTAGACTAGAGTAGTCTGTATTATTTAATCACTGCATCTTATTTTCGGTCCATTTTCCTTTTATCTTTTTATGTTTGGTAACGACTTCTTTGGTTGACCTTGTTATATTGCTGTATATTTGAAGAAGGTTTGCTTTACATCCCAGTGTACCATATCGTGCCCTACATCCATGTATTCTCTAATTATCCTAGCATGGCATTTGCATTTTGCCATTATTAATGAACCTATATATCTTGTGCCCTGAAGCTTTTTTCTTTATGCAGGCTGAGCAATGGGTTAAAAATATGAGCAAATCTTCAGAGGACCAATCTAGCAAAGTATTATTAAAGGCTCGGCCACCTAGGTTAGTCACTGCTATACCAGCCTCATAGTTGTATACTTGCATCACATTCTTATAAATCCTGTAGCTTAATACCAGAAAACCCTACAACTTTAAATGAATTTCCAGAAAAATAAGAAAATTAACCCTCTTGTTTTGCAAATAGCCACCACTTTTTGGAAGAAGCTGATAAAATATGTACTTCTAAATTTTAAAAGTAGTTCTATGTACATATATTTGTTGGAAACCTAACTTCTGCTCCTCCAGAATTTGACTTGAACACCAAGTCCAAAAGTTAAATTAAGATTTATATTGCCCTTTTACCCAAATAAAGAACTTAAAGTTTGTGCTATAAAATTGTAATATAAAACGTTAGTAAACTAAACTTTTATTATTATTAACTGTTCTGAGATATCTTTAGGCTTGGATTAGGTGCAGCAGTTCCACGTCAGGTCTATGTTGCACCTTCAAGTGACCCAATTGAAAGAAAATTACGTGGAAATTTGGATGCTGCAAAAAGAAAGGCTGCCAAAGATGCTTCGGAATCTGTGCCATCCACAAGAGATGAAAGTGTAGATGAAGATAGTGAAGAGGAGCTAGAGAGCAGGAGCAAAGCAATTTCCAGGAGGCCTGCCAAAAATGTGAAATCATCTTTACCAACAGGAAAAAGGCAGAGATGTAACTGACTTCAAGATGTATAAAGCTAAAGTTCCTACATTTTTTTTTATGATGTTACCTCAATGTTCTGCGAAACAAATTTGGTCATCAGTTTTATAAACTAATTTGATGTCCCCTTGAGTTGAAAGATTAAGTTTCGGAAATTGATAAGTACTCTGAGGTATTAAGTTTCGGATAATTACCTGAATCATCAAATTGGTATTTTTGCTGCAGCGCAAGGTCTCCGAGGACTCTAGTCGGTCAAAATACTGGATTAGTAAAGAGCATGTATTAAAAGTGGAGCAGCTCAAAAAGAGAGAAGCAACCCTCTAAACATATCAAACAAGTTGAGTGTCATGAAGTAACACTCTAGCAAGAAATATTTGTTTTTTTAATTCTACACAATAGTTTGTTACAACTAACAAGTTTCTTGAATTTACATCCTGAGTTTTTACCAGCAGGATTCCTGCTCCCATGCTTCCTATCTACAAGAAGCTTTCTAGTAATCTGCGGTCGCGAACGTCAAACTGTTAGAATGTCTTGAATTAGGTCACCTACCCTTGACTACTGTTCCTCTAGCGGCTACTGTTCCTCCGACGGCACCACTGTTCCTCCGGCGGCACCACCTACCCCAACCTACCACACCTAACCCTTAGAATTGTGTCTATAAATAGATATGCATGTAGGGATTGTAAATACATCTGAAAACCTCTATAATCTGTTTATTCTCTCAGATCTATAAAATTATTTCTCTTCTGCATATAATCTTTCTTGCTTCCGTTATAACAAATTGGTATCAGAGCCAGGGTCGAAACTGCTGCAAAATTTTTCGCGGGATTTTTTAAGCTCGCCGGAGTTACTGTTCATCGTCGAGAAGACGACACTGTTCAGGCGGAGTTATTGTTCATCGCCGGAGAAGACGACACTGTTCATCATCGGAGAAGACGACACTGTTCATACTGTACTGTTCATACGGCACTGTTCATACGGTACTGCTCATACGGTACTGTTCATACGGCACTGTTCATACAGCACCGTTCACGGTACTGTTCACAGGTACTGTTCATGGGTACTGTTCACGGGTACTGTTCACAAGTACTGTTCACGGGCACTATTCACGGGCACTGTTCACATATACGGTTCTGGGAAAAAGATGTCTGGTGGTATCAACGTTAAGGTCGACAAATTTTCTGGGAGAAATAGTTTCAGTCTGTGGCAAATCAAGATGCGTGCCTTGTTAAAGCAACAGGTGCTCTGGGCGCCGTTGAACACAAAAACGGTTGCTTCTGGAAGCGCTGAGATGGCCAGTCTAGAAGAAAAGACACACTCAACAATTTTGTTGTGCCTTGCAGATGATATTATTACTGAAATCGCGGAGGAGGATACCGCGTCTGGTCTGTGGTTGAAGCTTGAAAGTCTCTACATGACGAAGTCTTTAACAAACAAGTTGTTGCTGAAGCAACGTCTGTTTAGTCTGTGAATGCAGGAAGGTATGCCTCTTCGAGATCACTTAGATCAATTAAACACAATTTTATTAGAATTGCGTAATATTGATGTTAAAGTTGAAGATGAGGATGCTGCTTTGATTCTGTTAGTTTCTTTACCATTATCGTACGAGAACTTTGTGCAATCGTTTATTGTTGGTAAAGATACTATTTCTCTAGAGGAGGTTAGATCTTCTCTTCATTCTAGAGAGCTGCGCCATAAGGCTGCTGGTATAGGTGCAGATAATCATGCTGCTGGGTTGGTAGCTAGCAGGAGTACCGGACATGGAAAGTCAGGGAAGTATAAATCCAAGAAACCAGCTTCTAAGGGTTCGAGAGCTAATGATGTCTGCAATTACTGTAAAGAGAAGGGACACTGGAAATTTGACTGTCCCAAGAAAAAGAAGCAACAGGATAATTTGACAGATACTGCTGTTGTAGCTGATGCTACTTCTGAAGAAGATATTGCTCTAGTTGCTGTCAAGGACACGCATCACTCTGATGTGTGGATTCTTGATTCTGGAGCGTCTTATCATATATGTCCGCGCAGGGAGTGGTTTACAACCTACGAGCGAGTAGACGGTGGCAAGATTTCTATGGCTAACAGTTTTGCTTGTAAGACGGTTGGAATAGGCTCGATTAAAATTCGGACAGATGATGGTAAATTCTGCACATTGAATGATGTTAGGCATGTTCCACTTATGACAAAGAATCTGATATCTTTGAGTATGTTAGACAACAAGGGTTTCAGTTTTCAAGGTGAAGGTGGAGTTCTACATGTCTGCAAGGATTCTAATGTGGTTCTGAAAGGTGTTAAACGTGGTACCTTGTATCTTCTTCAAGGTTCTACGTTATCAGGTTCTGTTGTTGTCGCGTCCTCGGAAAAGATTAAGAGGTTGCGAACTGATACGTTATCAGGTTCTGTTGCTGTCACATCCTCGGAAAAGATTAAGAGGCTGCGAACTGATAATGGTCTGGAATTTTGCTCATCTAAGTTTGATGAGTTCTGTAACAATGAAGGGATTTCTAGGCATCATACAGTCAGGGATACACCGCATCAGAATGGTGTAGCAGAGCGTATGAATCAGACATTTCTGGAGAGAGCTAGGTGTATGCTTTCTAATGCTGGACTAACTAAAAGATTCTGGGTAGAAGCAGTTAGTACAGCATGTTATCTGATAAATCATGGACCACACACAGAAAGTGGTAGTGTTGAGAAACAGGTGGAGCAGCAAGTCACTCAAGATGAGAGTGAACCACAATCTGAATCAGAGTCATCAGTTTCATCATTACCAGTAGCGAATCAGCACAGTTTAGGTCTTGATAGATCAAGGAGAGCTAATTATGGGGTGCCTCCCAAGAGAATTAAGGTGAGCAAAGTGGGTACTACTGATAACCCAGATGAAATGCTCACTAAGCCGATTCCACATTGCAAATTTTAACATTGTTTGAACTTGCTAAATGTTCGGAGTTGTTGACTGCCCTTTTGAGGGCAAAATCTGAGGCAGAAGAGTTTTATCTAGTACATCTGGCATTATTATGATGCGTCTGGTACATCTGTTATCTGTTGTTTGTGAGAGGATTCAAGTCAAGGTGGAGATTAGTTTTATCTGGTACATCTGGCATTATTATGATGTGTCTGGTACATCTGTTATCTGTTATTTGTGAGAGGATTCAAGTCAAGGTGGAGATTAGTTTTATCTGGTACATCTGGCATTATTATGATGCATCTGGTACATCTGTTATCTGTTATTTGTGAGAGAATTCAAGTCAAGGTGGAGATTTGTTAGAATGTCTTGAATTAGGTCACCTACCCTTGACTACTGTTCCTCTGGCGGCTACTGTTCCTCCGGCGGCACCACTGTTCCTCCGGTGGCACCACTGTTCCTCCGGCGGCACCACCTACCCCAACCTAACACACCTAACCCTTAGAATTGTGTCTATAAATAGATATGCATGTAGGGATTGTAAATACATCTGAAAACCTCTATAATCTGTTTATTCTCTCAGATCTATAAAGGTTTTCAGATAGTCAACCATGCATAAATGCACATCTGTCTGTTGCTTTTGCACCTAAGTCTGCTGAGGAAAAAGAGTACATGTCTCGAGTTCCCAATGCTAGTGCAGTAGGAAGCTTGATGTATGCAATGGTCTGCACTAGACCCGATCTTGCACAGTCTGTCAGTGTTGTTAGTAGGTTCATGGGTGATCCTGGCAAGGAGCACTGGCAAGCTGTGAAGAGGGTATTTCGGTACTCAAAAGGTACGTCTGATGTTGGTCTCATTTATGGAGGTGATACTGAGTGTTTGGTATCAGAGCTTTGGTTGAAACAGCTGTAAAATTTTTTACCAAAAATTTTTTAAGCTCGCCGGAGTTACTGTTCATCGCCGGAGAAGACGACACTGTTCAGGCGGAGTTACTGTTCATAGCCGGAGAAGACGACACTGTTCATCATCGGAGAATATGGCACTGTTCATACGGCACTGTTCACGGGTACTGTTCACGGGTATTGTTCACAGGTACTGTTCACGGGCAATATTCACGGGCACTGTTCACGGGCACTGTTCACATATACGGTTCTGGGAGAAAGATGTCTGGTGGTATTAACGTTAAGGTCGACAAATTTACTGGGAGAAATAGTTTCAGTCTGTGGAAAATCAAGATGCGTGCCTTGTTAAAGCAACATGGGCTCTGGGCGCCGTTGAACACAAAAACGGTTGCTTCTGGAAGCGCTGAGATGGCCAGTCTAGAAGAAAAGACACACTCAACAATTTTGTTGTGCCTTGCAGATGATATTATTACTGAAATCGCGGAGGAGGATACCGCGTCTGGTCTGTGGTTGAAGCTTGAAAGTCTCTACATGACGAAGTCTTTAACAAACAAGTTGTTGCTGAAGCAACGTCTGTTTAGTCTGTGAATGCAGGAAGGTATGCCTCTTCGAGATCACTTAGATCAATTAAACACAATTTTATTAGAATTGCGTAATATTGATGTTAAAGTTGAAGATGAGGATGCTGCTTTGATTCTGTTAGTTTCTTTACCATTATCGTACGAGAACTTTGTGCAATCGTTTATTGTTGGTAAAGATACTATTTCTCTAGAGGAGGTTAGATCTTCTCTTCATTCTAGAGAGCTGCGCCATAAGGCGGCTGGTACAGGTGCAGATAATCATGCTGCTGGGTTGGTAGCTAGCTGGAGTACCGGACATGGAAAGTCGGGGAAGTATAAATCCAAGAAACCAGCTTCTAAGGGTTCGAGAGCTAATGATGTCTGCAATTACTATAAAGAGAAGGGACACTGGAAATCTGACTGTCCCAAGAAAAAGAAGCAACATGATGCTGCTGCAGGAACTGCTGCTGTAGCTGATGCTAATTCCGAAGAAGATATTGCTCTAGTTGCTGTCAAGGACACACATCACTCTGATGTGTGGATTCTTGATTCTGGAGCGTCTTATCATATATGTCCGCGCAAGGAGTGGTTTACAACCTACGAGCGAGTAGACGGTGGCAAGATTTCTATGGCTAACAGTTTTGTTTGTGAGACTGTTGGAATAGGCTCGATTAAAATTCGGACACATGATGGTAAATTCTGCACATTGAATGATGTTAGGCATGTTCCACTTATGACAAAGAATCTGATATCTTTGAGTATGTTAGACAGCAAGGGTTTCAGTTTTCAAGGTGAAGGTGGAGTTTTACATGTCTGCAAAGGTTCTGATGTGATTCTGAAAGGTGTTAAACGTGGTACCTTGTATCTTCTTCAAGGTTCTACGTTAACAGGTTCTGTTGCTGTTGCGTCTTCGGAAATTGAAAAAGAAAACATGACCAGGTTGTGGCACATGAGGCTCGGTCATATGAGTGAAAGGGGGATGCAAATTCTGTCAAAAGCTGATCTTCTTTGTGGTCATAAAGTCACAGGTCTTGAGTTCTGTGAACATTGTGTTTTTGGAAAGTTACATCGCAGCAAGTTTCCTAAAGCAACACATAGAACAAAAGGCACACTTGATTACATCCATTCTGATTGTTGGGGACCTTCCCGGGTGGAGTCTTTAGGGGGTCACAGATATTTTGTGTCAATGATCGATGATTTCTCAAGAATGACTTGGTTGTTCATCATAAAGCACAAAAGTGAAGCCTTCAAGGTTTTCAAGCAGTGGAAGGTGCTAGTGGAGAATCAAACAGGGAAGAAGATTAAGAGGCTGCGAACAGATAATGGCCTGGAATTTTGCTCGTCTGAGTTTGCAGATTTCTGCAAGAATGAGGGGATTGCTAGGCATCATACAGTCAGGGATACACCACAGCAGAATGGTGTAGCAGAGCGTATGAATCAGACACTTCTGGAGAGAGCTAGGTGTATGCTTTCTAACGCTGGACTAACTAGAAGATTCTGGGCAGAGGCGGTTAGTACAGCGTGTTATTTGATTAATCGTGGACCTCACACAGGTATCCATCTCAAAACTCCTGTTGAGAAATGGTCTGGTAAGCCTGCTGATTACTCCAATTTAAGAGTTTTTGGTTGTACTGTTTATTATCATGTAAATGAGGGTAAATTGGAGCCACGAGCTAAAAAGGGAGTATTTGTTGGCTATGGGGATGGGGTTAAAGGTTATAGAATCTGGTCTCCGTCTGAAAATAGGGTTATACTGAGTAGAAATGTAGTCTTTGATGAAAATTCTATGTTTAACCCTACTGTGAAGTCTACGATTGGTTCAGAAAGTGGTGGTGTTGAGAAACAGGTGGAGCAGGAAGTCACTCAAGATGAGAGTGAACCACAACAAGAAGTTCAACAACCACAGTCAGAATCAGAATCATCAGTACCAGTAGTAAATCAACACAGTTTAGCTCTTGATCGATCGAGGAGAGCTAAGTATGGAGTGCCTCCAAAGAAATATGGTTTTGAAGATATGGTGGCATATGCACTACAGGTAGCTGAAGAAGTGGACCCTAGCTCTGAAGAGCCATCCACTTACAAAGAAGCAGTGACATGTACTGAATCTACAAAATGGTTTGCTGCTATGGGAGATGAAATGGAGTCACTTCAGAAGAATAAGACTTGGGAATTAGTCAAGAAGCCTCGAGACAGAAAGACTGTTACTTGTAAATGGGTCTACAAGAAGAAGGAAGGAGAAACATCGGTTGAGGGTATCAAGTATAAAGCTCGGTTAGTAGCTCGAGGGTTCACTCAGAAAGAGGGAGTAGATTACAATGAGATTTTTTCACCAGTGGTCAGACATACTTCCATCCGGGTGCTACTAGCAATAGTTGCACATCAGAATCTGGAGCTTGAACAACTCGACGTGAAGACAGCTTTTCTGCATGGAGAGCTGAAGGAGGAGATATACATGACTCAGCCAGACGGTTTTCAGGTTCCTCGAAAAGAAGATTATGTTTGCAAGTTATTGAAGTCCTTGTATGGGCTAAAGCAGTCTCCGAGGCAGTGGTACAAGAAATTTGATAGCTATATGATAGGTATTGGCTACACCAGGAGTCCGTATGATTGCTGTGTTTATCACAGTAAGACAACAAATGGTTCTTTCATTTATCTGGTCCTGTATGTAGATGATATGTTGATAGCTGCAGAGAACAAGTCTGATATTCAGAAGTTGAAAGGTCTCCTCAGTGTTGAGTTTGAAATGAAAGATTTGGGTACGGCTCGGAAAATTCTGGGAATGGAGATTTATAGGGATAGAAACAAAAGAAAGCTATTCTTGTCACAGAAGGGATACATTCAGAAGATTTTGTCAAGGTTTGGCATGTCTACAGCAAAGCCCATAGATACTCCTAGTGCTGCAAATGCACATCTGTCTGTTGCTTTTGCACCTAAGTCTGCTGAGGAAAAAGAGTACATGTCTCGAGTTCCCTATGCTAGTGCAGTAGGAAGCTTGATGTATGCAATAGTCTGCACTAGACCCGATCTTGCACAGTCTGTCAGTGTTGTTAGTAGGTTCATGGGTGATCCTGGCAAGGAGCACTGGCAAGCTGTGAAGAGGGTATTTCGGTACTTAAAAGGTACGTCTGATGTTGGTCTCATTTATGGAGGTGATACTGAGTGTTTGGTGACAGGGTTTTCAGACTCTGATTATGCTGGAGATGTTGACAGTAGAAGATCTATGACTGGTTATGCTTTCACTCTGGGTGGTTCGATTGTCAGTTGGAAAGCTACTCTGCAACCTACAGTGACTTTGTCTACTACAGAAGCAGAGTACATGGCATTGACAGAAGCCGCAAAAGAAGGAATCTGGTTGAAAGGATTGGTCAGCGATCTGGGTCCACATCATGATCAGGCTATGGTATTTTGTGACAGTCTCAGTGCAATCTGTTTAGCCAAGGATCAAGTCCATCATGAGCAGACTAAGCACATAGATGTGAGATATCATTTTCTAAGAAGTGAGACGAGAATTAAGGTGAGAAAAGTAGACTGCTGAAAACCTTTATAGATCTATTTGTTAGGCCACCAACCATTAGTTAGGCCACCAACAGATGTACATAGATGGTACATCTGGCATTATTATGATGTGTCTGGTACATCTGTTATCTGTTATTTGTGAGAGGATTCAAGTCAAGGTGGAGATTAGTTTTATCTGGTACATCTGGCATTATTATGATGCATCTGGTACATCTGTTATCTGTTATTTGTGAGAGAATTCAAGTCAAGGTGGAGATTTGTTAGAATGTCTTGAATTAGGTCACCTACCCTTGACTACTGTTCCTCTGGCGACCACTGTTCCTCCGGCGGCACCACTGTTCCTCCGGCGGCACCACCTACCCCAACCTACCACACCTAACCCTTAGAATTGTGTCTATAAATAGATATACATGTAGGGATTGTAAATACATCTGAAAACCTCTATAATCTGTTTATTCTCTCAGATCTATAAAATTATTTCTCTTCTGCATATAATCTTTCTTGCTTCCGTTATAACACAAACATTCTAATTACACCTGACATGCATCCTGCTTCATCCATTTCCATTCGCTGAGCATTTCTTTGTCGTCGTTTACCCATAGCGAGTAGGTGCTTATATGGATTTAACACCTTCTGAAATCTATCCAACTATCTTTGAAATTGCACAACAACTCGTAGAACCTATCAAGGGAGAAAATGTAAAAATTAAAGTGACTGAAGCATGTGACAGCTTCAACCACAACTCGTACTGATACCGAAAATAATTGAATCAAAAGAGTTAATAGATTCTTATGGTACTGGAGCTTTGATTCTTTTCAATTGGCAGACCAAGTGCTTTATTGTGCTTAAAAACACTCTCCTTCATAAAAAGCTTCTTTTCCGTTATTTTCCGTACATGGACGACAGCCTATTTTCTTTAGGCTCATTTCAATTTTACCTTTAAAATATATAAGATCTTGCCCTCCAACGAGATGATCCATTTCTGCAATCAATCACGGGTTTATGGAAAATATCTAATGATTATCGAACTCAATCACATATAGACGGTGAATTATCAATCAAATTTAAAGAAAAGGTAAGATATAGACAGGAGGTTAGCACTAGTTTGTAATGGCACACAGCAATGTGGTGGAAAAACATGTTTTCGATTTACCAGGACTAATTTGGCTTCTTCTTTTGAACATTTCTACTTTCAACTGGTAAAATTGTAGATACAACGTTCAATGGAGCTATGCTTAAAGCAATGTCACACGTCTGTATATGTGTTCCGAACTCACCTTTGCATAAAGGAATCACAGGAACATGAGTGCCTTTTGTAACCAGTATATTAGCAACTAATGGTGCCACAGAAACTCGACTTACCTCCATTTTTTTTTTGATATTTGCTTCTACAACCAAAAACTCGAGATATCCCACTTGGAAATAGCACGTGATTTGACTCTGCATCACGATAATAGAATTTTCAGCTTAGAATAATTGCTAGGCATCTAAAAATTGAAAGAATCGTGATTGCAGAGAATTACAGCAATGCGGATCAAGTATAAAAATTATGTGCATGCACAACAAACATACATAGAGATCGAGCTGAGGGGAAAGAAGCCTTCTGTTAGGCCGAATACACAATTAATAATCAACTTTGTATGAGAGTTTAACAAGTAAAAGCGTTTATGCACTTAAAAACTTCTTGTATTACGAACCCTCTTCGTGATGTAAAATATCACAAAGAGCTGCTAGGTTACAATAAAGATAATTCGTTGTACGATACCCTTCTAGGGTTAACCTAACTGTATTTATATAACATACAGCTACGATACAATCTCTAATTGATATTCCTAATAATCAGCTATACAATGATATCAATTACAGATTGTCACACGTCTCCTATGTCAACTCGATCTCTTTGATAGCTATCCAATCTTCAAAGATATCGCTTCCATAATAAATCTTCAATCACTGTTGACCAGTAGACGCTTCCTCCAGACAGAGTTTGACAAACTCTGTCGAGCTTCCATCCGTCAGAGTTTACACCAAACTCTGACTGCTTCCAGCTAAACTCTGATAATTCACTGTAACATTTAAACACTGATTAAAACACATCAATTATATTTAACAATCTCCCCCAACTTGTTCATTAGCAAAAATGCACAAGTTAATGACAATAATTGATGATGTCAAAACAAATAGACAAATACAGTGTTTATACAAATTCAGAGTTTAAGCTTCTACTTAATAAAATCTACAGAGAATAAGAAAATCCTTACAGACCTTAATCTCTTATCATTTCAAGATCTGGCATAGCTCTGAGATAATCTATCAGCAATCTTCTTTCTGCATTTTCAAGCTCAATCTTCATAGCTTCTTTAATTTCTCTGAGCTGAGGATCACTTTCGTCTGTCTGGTAGATAGCAGCCCTAAGATCATAGATTTTGTTCCTTCTCAACTCATTTCCCAGTCTGATAAATCTGACTTTTTCTGACTGTGAATTGAAATCAAGTACTGTGATTCCCAAATCAGTCTTTAACTTTGCAGTACCTTTCTTCATTTCAATGAGATTTCCTTTGTAATCCCTGTACTTAGGAACATATCTGCTATTATATTTCTCTCCTCTGATTGCCAGATTCTGAGTCATTCTCTGTCTGAGCACATTAGCAACTGATTGAGTCCTTCGACTATTCACCTTGAGAAGATACAGAACATACTCTAGTTCTTCCCAACATTTCAAGCCAATATCATCCTCACCAACTTTAAATACTGTCCCATCAGCCATGAAGTACAAAAGAAAATCCTTGTTTAAACTCTTCTGATGAACTAACTATACTGATTCCAGTCTGTCCAAACTCTCTTGAGGAACACCACGACCTGGAACAGCCAGTGAAGAAGGATCTCTAGGACCAGTATATTGCTTTTTGTCTCTGTGTGAACCTAGTCCACCCTTATTATTACCAACTTTTCCAGACAAAGCTTTTCCATCAGAAACATTCATAGAAACTCCAGATAATACATTTGGATCATGAATTGTTCCTTTCCCAAAAACCGATTTCAACTGAGAAGAGTGTAAAGGTGTGATCATTGCTTGTGATACAACAGAAGTTGTAACTTTCTTCTGTGAACTTTCTCCTTCAATGCCTTTTAGCTTGAGTTTAGCCTCTGCTGCCATTGCTTCCTTTGAAAACCGAGATCTTTGACTAACATCAGCCCTTTCTCTGATCACAACACCTTTAACAACAGGTCTAGGAGCTTTTCCTCTTTGTACCTTACCAGACTTTAAAGCTTTAAGATGTTCTTCTTGTAAACTCTTTTCTTCAGCTTCAATGTCCTCAATCGTAACTCCTTCCTCATTCTCTTCAATAAACAGCTTAGCAGCCAATTCTTCATCAGTTTGTGGATTAGAAGGTAACAGCAAACTCTTGGTCTTTGAAGTACCTTGAGTATCAGTATTTCTCCCAACAAACTGTGATTTAGATGACTTGCTAGTTCTCAGAGTTTGAACCTCTTCAGCCTTGTTCTTTCCTTTACTACTTGCCCCTCCATCTCCAGCACTATCCCTTCTGACAACTCTCTCCCCCTTTTTGACATCATCAGGCATAAGAATAGATGTAATTAACTCCAGGGAAGTAGCAATAGAATCAATTTTTGCAGATAAGTCAGACTGATTCTCTTCAACTTTACTCAGCCTGGCAAAGAGATTGTCTTGAGCTTTAGAGAATTTTGTAGTCACTAGTTTTGAATCTCTTTCCATTTTCATTTCTCTAGCTACAACCTCATTTCGTAAAGTAGTGATTGCCAATGTAGTATCATCAAATCTTCTATCCAGAGTTTTGACTTGAACTACAGTTGCTTTCAAGCAAGACAGAATCTCTGGATTGGAGATAGTATCAGCATTTTTCTTAACAAAATCAGCTGCTCTTCCTCGTGGAAAAAATACAATCCTCTTTGTACCATTCAGCAGCATTCTTTGCAAATTGTGCTCTCTCAACTTCATGAGAAGTACAAGGTTGAGTGAAAGGTGTATGTTTATTGTCTGTTTGTACTGGTGCACTCAGAGAAGCATCAGAGTTTGCACTACTTTCACCTTCAGGTTCAACACTTGTAGCTTTAGCATGTTCATCTTCAGCCACAATTTTAGCAATTTCTTCTGTAGACTTGTCAAGATTTTCTCCATGTTGCTCAGGCTCAGCAACAGGCATAGACTGAGAAGTGATCTTGATTGCCTGATCAATTTCTTCTCCTCCTTCAATAGTTTGGTGAGCATCAGAAATTAACTCAGTATGAGATGCCACAGCTTCAGAAAGAACAACCGTAGGTTGATCAGCTACACCAATATCAGAGATAGGATCAGAGAGTGGCATAAATGAATCAAGAATATCATTTATTGGAGAGAGGCCATCTCTAGCATCCTCTTCTGCAGGCATTTTGTCCTCTGCAGGCACTTCATCCTCTGCAGGTATTTCAACCTCTGCAGGTATTGCATCTTTCTCAACTTCAACAGGAGGTGTTTGCTGTGAAACTACCTCTGGAGCTTCAATATCTTCATCCACAGAATCAGAGAATACCAGTTTTCTTCGTTTTGCTAGAGGTATATTATCTGAATCCTCTTCACTAGTTGATGGAGTTTGTTCTACCACTGAGAGTGACTTAGGTATGTTTGCCAGTTGTTTTATTCTTTTCACTCTTCTAGTATAAACAGCTTCAGGGGATGTCCGTTTTGATTTTCTTTGTGTCTCTTTCGCCTGCTTAACACTTGCATGTTGTTCAGTAACTGCCTTCTTAACTCTTTGTGCTGTAGATTGTGATTCTGGTGGAGATTGTGATGATTCAGAGTTTGTATGTGGAGTGGGTGAAGGTTGCTTTGTAGGTGCTGAGTGAGTAGATGATGAAGGTGATTCAGTGTTTGGTTTTAGAGTACGGTCAATGTTTAGTGGTTCTGGTTGAGGTTCAGGTTGTTGTTGTGGTTCTGGTTGTGGTTCAGGTTGTTGTTGTTCTTGTGGTTCAGGTTGTTGTGGTTCTTGTGGTTGATTGAGAAAATTTTGCAGAGCAAGTGGCATGACAAAAGCAGGGAGATTTGCTTTACCAACATCCTTTTTAGTCATATCAGAGAATATTCTCTTATTGACTCTAAAAGGATCAATTTCATCAGTATCATCAATTTCGAGACCAGGTACACAAGCATTGAACAGCATTTGACAAAAACGAGCATAATAAACAGTAGTAGATTCTGACAGTTTATCACCTAAGTTCATCAGAACATATCGACCAAAATCAAAATTAGTACCATAGAGTAGTGAATACCCGATTTGGAGACTGTCTATTGGAATGGCATCCCAGTTGGTGACTTTCTTCTGGAACGTCCTTGTGATGCAATCAAAGAAAAAGTTCCATTCCTTTCTGAGATTTGGTCTCTTTATACCGCCAAGCTTGTCAAGAGATTCCATGTAACCTATCTCTTGTAGCATCTCTCTCAAATAAGTTTCATTAACCAGAGTATAAGAAGTATGTGTTTCAAACCCCATTGTATCTCTTACAGTCTGTGGAGTAATCACATAATCTTGTTCTTCATACGTGAAGATGATGTTAGGAGTCCCATTCTCTCCTCCATCCACATAAACTGAATTCTGCCAAAATGTAGCAATTTGAGACGCAGAGAGAGTAGCAGGTCCAACCAGAGCCTGTCCAATCTCTGAATCCCTCAAGAAGTTCTGCATTAGATGAAACGATTCTGGAACGCGTTGATGATAGAGTGGAGCTTCATAGTTGTTAGGAACAAACCGTAAACCAAGAGCAGTGAATGCTTTAGAAGCCATTGAGTTAAGAAATTTGCAAGAATTTTCAAGAGAAATGTATGTAGAAAAGGTGTTTGCGTGAATGCCCAAGTGAAAAATAAGAGAACTGTGAGATGTAAGAATAAAACACAATCGTTTGGACACAAAAGTGATTAAAGTAATTAAAAACCCAATCTCTTATGTAACAAACACTCAATCAGTTCCTAGATTAATGTGTAGTGGGACACGATAATGGGTAAGTGGGACACATTAATGGGCGAGTGGGTCACGTGCGCTTATTTTTAAGAAGAGTATTTTGCAAATTAAAACATTAAAATATTTGATTTAAACAAAAAATCAAATAATACTCTCTTAAAATATCTGGACCCAAGTAAAACCAGAATTTGAAGCGTTTACCTGTTGCCTTTAATAACCAGATTACGAAGCGTTTAAGAACTTCGTTCTTACCCATCTCTATTTAAGGACTAGAGACTTGCTCAGATTAGTTCATTAAACCTTTAACCTTTCAGTCTCCCCTGTAAAATCACAAACCCTTCAAACCAAATACTTTGAAAAACAATGGCCAACCTTACCATCAAAGAAAAGAACCTTCATCTTGTCGAGAATAGGGACATCTTCAGCTATACGCGTGAAGAATTTGAAGCGTTTGAGTGGGAAAGGAAGCTTGAGACGCTGTGGTTGCAAATGGATGCCGGTCTTGAAGAGATCGAGAGAGAGAAACCTGCAAGGGTGATCGACATCGATGCTGCCCTCCAAGCAACATTGGCATGGCTCTCCTCGAAGGCATCCTCATCCAACACCACCAACCATTGTTAATGAATATGTCAGCAAAAATAACCTTATCCCTTCAACTTCCACCCAAATAAAGTGGCAAAGATGGGATCTGGGAATTTTTGCTAACAATGGAGTGGTTTGGACTGACCTTTTATTTTCCTGTTGAATAGATTAGCAGATAGAGAGAACAAAAAGATGTAATATTTGCTTGTAATCTCTTTCTTATTATCAATGAAAAATTATGTTTCTCTAATCTTATTCATGTGTTCTGCAACTTTTATTTATGTTTTATGAACTGTTCTTCAAGAAAATAAATCAAGAAGAGAATATGAAAACTAATTAAAGTAATCATATAAAGAACACATTCATCAACAATCCACTGATTAACAGTTGTCAAAATCCCTATTTACTCCAAGATTTTCAAATTGTCCAAGTGAAAATTTACCTTAGAGTACAAATCACGAATCAACAGCGTTTGTCAATTCTCTAACTTTATCACCGAAACCCTTTCATAAATTGCACAGTTGTGAATATGTGTGTGTGAAGCAGAGTTTACTAAATCAATTTTTAGAGCATCTAATTTTTCACCATAAAGTAAATCAATAAACACTGGATGCACAAACTGTCATAGTAAACACTGATTGTATGATGAAAGCTAAACTCTGAAGTAATCAAACTATATACAGTAACTTTTATTTTATACCCCCTCTATATACAATTTTTTTTTCATTCATTTTTTTTTTCATTCCAGTAATCAGAGGTTGGAACCAGTCACCAAAAATTCAAAAATTTTATCCCTTATCATTTTGATAAGTTCCTGGGTCATCCTAGTATTTAACTAGTCACCAAAAATCAGAGAATTTTAGCACATATTATATACCAATAGGTTCCTGGGTCATCCTAGTATCCAACATAATCTCAAAGGAGTATAACAACCTATATACATTTTCTTTGGGGTATTGCAGTAAGCTTTTTATTCTTTCAGAGTATAACTAACAGAGTTTAGAGTTCATCAACATCAGTAGTTTTTCTTGTAAGGTAATGCACATAGTATTTATAGACTCAGAGTTTAGGACAAAATAAACTAAGAGATGCTATAAATATGAGCCAGTATCATGCTGTGTTAACTTTCTGCACAATCTAAGATTAGATCACAATAACTCAGAAAGATTCATGATTAATTGTTGAGAATCATGCTTCATACATATTTCTTCATTGGTGTTTTCATTCAGACAAAAATCAACTCAGAGTTCACAGAGTTTATCAAACTTATTAACAGTGAATTACATATAGGCATGCTGACAGAGTTTAACAGAGTATGCATAACAGAGTTTAATCAACAGAGTTCACTTAGCATTTAACCAACCAGGAAATATGATTAATACATCACATAAGTAAAGTTTGAATCTAACCAACATTCCTAGTCAGAACCAGAGACCATTCCTAGTTCATTGACCAGTCTTGTAAATGTAGCTTCACTCAATGGTTTAGTGAAGATATCTGCAAGCTGTTGTTCTGTAGATACAAAATGTAGTTCAATATTTCCTTCTTCCATATGTTCTCTGATGAAGTGGTACCTTATGCTGATGTGCTTGGTCATTGAATGCTGTACTGGATTACCTGTCATAGCAATAGCACTTTGATTATCACAGTAAATAGGGATATTACTGTACCTCAATCCATAATCCAGCAATTGATTCTTCATCCATAAGATCTGTGCACAACAGCTACCAGCTGCAATATACTCTGCTTCTGCTGTAGATGTGGAGATTGATTTCTGTTTCTTGCTGTACCAGGAAACAAGTCTGTCACCAAGAAATTGACAACTTCCACTAGTGCTCTTTCTGTCTACCTTGCAGCCTGCAAAGTCTGCATCAGAATACCCAAGTAGCTTGAAATCTGATTCTCTGGGGTACCACAGACCTAATGATATGGTGCCCTTGAGATACTTGAAGATTCTTTTCACAGCTGTCAGATGTGGCTCTCTAGGATCTGCCTGAAACCTTGCACAAAGACAGGTTGCATACATGATGTCAGGCCTACTAGCTGTCAAGTATAGAAGAGATCCTATCATGCCCCTGTAGTTTGTCATATCCACTGAAACTCCTGTGTCTTTGTCCAATTTTGTTGCTGTTGCCATGGGAGTTGATGCAGATGAACAGTCAAGTATACCAAATTTCTTGAGAAGATTTCTGGTATATTTTTCTTGATTAATGAAAATACCATCATCTGTTTGTTTCACCTGTAGGCCTAGAAAGTAACTAAGCTCTCCCATCATGCTCATTTGATATCTGGACTGCATGAGCTTGGCAAACTTCTACAGAGTTTATCATTAGTAGACCCAAAGATGATGTCATCAACATAAATTTGAACTAAAAGGAGGTCACTTCCTTGATTGAAATTAAACAGAGTTTTGTCAATTGTTCCTCTGTTGAATCCACTTTCTAGAAGAAACTGAGCAAGTGTCTCATACCATGCTCTTGGTGCCTGCTTAAGTCCATATAGTGCCTTATCTAGCCTGTAGACATAATCTGGATATTTGGGGTCCACAAATCCTGGTGGTTGTTCAACAAACACTTCTTCTTCAAGCTTTCCATTCAGAAAAGCACTTTTCACATCCATCTGGAACACTTTGAATTTCTTGTGAGAGGCATATGCTAGAAAAATTCTGATTGCCTCTAATCTTGCAACTGGAGCAAATGTTTCATCATAGTCTATTCCTTCCTGCTGTGAATAGCCTTTTGCTACCAGTCTAGCCTTGTTCCTTGTGATAACACCTTCACTGTCAGTCTTGTTTCTGAAAACCCATTTAGTACCAACAATAGATCTATTCTTTGGCCTTGGTACAAGGGTCCAAACTTCATTCCTTTCAAATTCATTCAACTCTTCCTGCATTGCTGTTATCCAGTCTGCATCTTGAAGAGCTTCTTCCACTTTCTTTGGTTCATTTTTAGACAAGAATGCATGAAACAGACATTCACTTGCAGTAGCACTTCTTGTCTTTACTTTTGCATCTGGATCACCAATTATCAAATCAGGTGTATGTGATTTAGTCCATTTCCTAGCAGAAGGCAAATGACTTCTATCAGCATGTGATCCTCCCCCTTGATCCATGCTCTCCTGATTTTGTTGTGATCTATCTTCGTTTTCTGAGACTCCCCCTGAACTTGACTGCCCAGAGTCAGAATTTGAATTTTCAGAGTTTGAAGCATCAGAGTTTGATCCAGATTTTTCAGTTGACTCAGTATCAGTGTTTGAGTCTTCATCTTGATCATGCTCCCCCTCAACTGGTTCTCCCCTTTGTTGTGACTGAGAAGTTTCTCCAGTGTTTACCAGTAGAGGTTCAGAGTTTGTTTCAATAGAGTCTGTCAGAATTGTTTCATCAGAGTTTCCTTCATCAGAGTTTAAATCTTCATTTTCAAAGTTCAGTTGATCATATTCATCTTTGTCTTCAAGTCCAGTTATCTTTTTATCATCAAAAGAGACATGTATAGATTCCATGATCACTTTAGTTCTCAGATTGTAAACTCTGAATGCCTTTGTTGACAGTGGATAACCAACAAAAATTCCTTCATCTGCCTTTAGCTCAAACTTGGTCAACTGTTCTGGATGAGTCTTTAAAACAAAACATTTGCACCCGAAAATATGAAAGTATTTCAGGTTAGGCTTCTTTTTCTTCACCATCTCATATGGTGTCTTTCCATGCTTATTGATCAGTGTTGCATTTTGAGTAAAACAAGCAGTTTGAACAGCTTCTGCCCAGAAATAAGTTGACAATTTTGCTTCATCAAGCATAGTTCTGGCAGCTTCAATTAAGGTTCTATTTTTCCTTTCAACTACACCATTTTGTTGTGGTGTACCAGGTGCTGAAAATTCTTGTTTCACTCCATTGTCCTTGCAGAATTCTTCCATTGTTGCATTTCTGAACTCAGTTCCATTATCACTTATGATGATTCTGACTTTGTTGCTTGATCCTTTGTCCAGAAGCTTCACATGCTCCATCAGAGTTAATGCAGTTTCATCCTTCTTTGCTAGAAAATACAGCCAAGTGAATCTAGTGTATTCATCAACAATGACTAAAGCATATTTCTTCCTTGCAATAGACATAACATTTACTGGACCAAAGAGATCAACATGCAGAAGATGATAGGGATCAATGATAGAAAATTCTGTCTTGCTCTTGAAAGATGACTTCCTTTGTTTAGCCTTCTGACATGAGTCACACAGGCCATCAACATTTAACAGAGCCTTTGGGAGTCCTCTTACAAGATCCTTTCTGATCAATTCATTGATGTTGTTCAAGTTCAAATGTGAGAGTTTCTTGTGCCACTTCCAACTCTCTTCACTAGACATTCTTGTTGACAGGCAAACAGCTTTTCCAACAGAGTCTATCAAAAGCTTGATTTCATAAATGTTGTTTTGCCTTTGACCAACTAGAACAACCTTTCCTGTAGATTTGCTAATAACTTCACAATATTCAGGTTGAAAATCTACATGATATCCCTTGTCACAGATTTGACTCACAGATAACAAGTCATGCTTGAGTCCTGGTACATGAGCTACATTGTTGATGATGACATTTCCAAGATTAATATTGCCATATCCCAATGTTCTTCCTACATTGCCATCACCATAGGAAACTTTTGGGCCAGCCTTCTCCTCATATTCTGATAGCAGGGCTTTATTTCCAGTCATGTGTCCTGAACATCCACTGTCCACGACTAGGGTTGCCTCCCTGTTACCCTGCAATCACAAACAATTACTGAGGATTAGTTTTAAGGATCCAGACTTGCTTGGATCCTTTGGCATTCTTAACTTTGTTAGCTTTTGCAGCGGAATTAACATTATAAGAGTTTGAGCTAACAGTATCAGTGTTTACACTTGCAGTATCAACTTTAACCCATTTTAGATTGGGTTTCAGTTCATAATAATTATGATAGATAGCATGATATTCTCTGCAAGTATAAATGGAATGCCAGGTGCTTCCACAGTGTGTGCATAAAGTCTGTGGCTTAGTTCTAGCAAAATCCTTCTTTACCTCAGACTTTGTAGGTAAAGAATTTATATTTTTATTTTTCTTGCAGAAATTTGCAAGATGCTTAGTACTACCACAGTTATGACATGTCTTTCTTGGAGCATAACTAGCAAGCATTGGTTTATTTCCTGAAGTAATGCCTACTTTTCCATTTTTGTTCTTGTTTGACACTTTCTGTTTCTCAACAGATTTTAACTCCTTCAGTTTATGTTTCAGTTGTTTATCTGTCATTGAACCAATATTAACCTGTTTAACACTAGTTTTTACTGGTTTACTTTTGACAGCTTCCTTTTCATTTTCAGACAAAAATTTACTGGTTCCATGAACAAAATGAGTTCTGACTTTAACTTGATTTTGAAATCTAAGTTCATCTCCCTCATTATAACCTAGACCAACAGTGTCTGTTTGAAAAATCTGTTGAGTGTCCTTTCCAGAATTAGTCCAAGTCCTAATTTTATTATTTGCTTCCTCCAACTCTGACTCTAGTTGTTTATACTTCTGAAGCAAATTCTGTTCTTTGCAAACAGCATCATCTCTCTCTTTCTGAACTTGTTGCATGTATTCAAGTTTTTCTTCAACAAGTTTATTTCTTACCTTAAGTTCAGAATTTTCAGCTTTTATCCTCTCATTTTCTAAAGTCTGATCCCTATAACTTATATGCAATGACTTAAGATAAATTCTTAATTGAGCAATGTCATCAATATTATAAGCATAGGTAGTTAGAGGTACCTGATTTTCAGAGGATTCTGATTCAGTAGTAGCCATGAGAGCATAGTTCACTTCTTCATCAGAATCTGAAGTATCTGCCCAATCTCTGCCTTTAGTGTAGAGTACCTTTCAAGTTTTACCCTTCTTGCACTCAGGAGCATAGTGACCCATCTCCTTACACTTGTAGCATTGAATTTCAGACTTATCCTTCTTCCCTTTAGAATCTCTCTTATCAGACTTCCTGTAGCTTTTCTTGTCTTCATCTGAATCCCTAGAAAACCTTTTTCCTTTCTTGAAATTCTTGAAGCCCATTTTCTTGAAAGTCTTCACCATCAACACAGCCATTTTCCTCATTTCTTCTTCATCATCCTCAGAGTCAGATGATTCAGAAGAGTTTGAATCATAATCAGAGTTTGGTGATTCACTTTCTGAATGTATGACCAAAGCTTTTCCCTTCATTTTCCTTCTTGTTGCCTCTTTCATCTGAGGCTTCTCTTCAACATTAAGAGCAACAGACTTTCCTTTCCTGCTTGATCTCCTGTTTCTCTGCTCCATTTCCAATTCATGAGTTTTGAGCAGTCCATAGATTTCATCAATCTCTGTTTCAGCAAGATCATAGTTGTCTCTAATAGTGGTTGTTTTCACATCCCACTTTTCAGGTAGAGAAAGAAGAAACTTGAGATTCGAGTCTTCTAGATCATACTCTTTGTTGACCAATGACAGATCATTGATCAGTTTGCAGAATCTATCAAATGTTTCTGTCATGGTCTCTTCAGGTTTAGCCTCAAAATGCTCATACTCTTGTGTGAGTATGTTTCTCCTATTCTTCTTAATAGCCGCAGTTCCTTGACACCTGACTTCAAGAGCATCCTATATCTCTTTTGCAGTGGTGCAGTTAATGACTTTGTTAGACATAACATTGTCTAAAGCACTATGCAGTAAATGCCTAACTTTTGCATCCTTAGCAATTGATGATAGATCTTCAGGAGTCATGTCCTTCTTTTCCTTTGGAACCATTTTTGCTTCTTCACCAGCAACTGCAACAGATAACTTTGTAGGATTGTGAGGGCCTTCATAAATCCTGTCAAGATATTCTGGATCTGTAGCCTCCAGAAACATAGTCATCTTGACCTTCCACATAGCATACTCTAATGGCCTCAGAATAGGAACCCTGATTGGTTCATAACGACTCACAGTAGTAGGAGCCTTTTCAGAAACAGTAGGTGTTGGTGGAGGAATTGCTGCCATGATTATTGTTGTGTTTGGATCTTAACCTGTAATAAAGTAACAGATTGGCTCTGATACCACTTGTTAGGCCGAATACACAATTAATAATCAACTTTGTATGAGAGTTTAACAAGTAAAAGCGTTTATGCACTTAAAAACTTCTTGTATTACGAACCCTCTTCGTGATGTAAAATATCACAAAGAGCTGCTAGGTTACAATAAAGATAATTCGTTGTACGATACCCTTCTAGGGTTAACCTAACTGTATTTATATAACATACAGCTACGATACAATCTCTAATTGATATTCCTAATAATCAGCTATACAATGATATCAATTACAGAATGTCACACGTCTCCTATGTCAACTCGATCTCTTTGATAGCTATCCAATCTTCAAAGATATCGCTTCCATAATAAATCTTCAATCACTGTTGACCAGTAGACGCTTCCTCCAGACAGAGTTTGACAAACTCTGTCGAGCTTCCATCCGTCAGAGTTTACACCAAACTCTGACTGCTTCCAGCTAAACTCTGATAATTCACTGTAACACTTAAACACTGATTAAAACACATCAATTATATTTAACACCTTCCATGTGTTTACCAACTGTTTTTGCATATAATTCCAATCACTCAACTTTATAGATGGATGTTACATGAGTAGCAGCACCTGTGTTTATCAGAGTAGTGAAAGAAATGCATGGGCTCACTTGAAAACTTAAAACAAAAGAAAACTGAAAAGTGCCATTTATTGTTGCTTTGCTTACAAAAAAATACAACATTAGTACTTTTATTTGACAGTGTTTTTCTCTGCCTTTGTTTTCAACATTTGAGTCTTTAATGTCTTCTGTTCCAATTACTGGAACTGTTAGAATGTAATATAGATTCCGTCAATTCCAATTCCTAAAACCTTATGGTTTTAAAGGAATTACTAACTTAACGAGAGCCTTTACATGTTAAATTAAGATTAAATTCAATATTTTAGAGCACGCAGTATCATTTTCACCCACTATTGCACTCTATATATTGTTTAGTTCAAAGATTTCAAAATTTAAATGATTCTAAAAAAACATGGTTTGCAGGAGTAATTAAAATTTTAAGATCAACCATCTGTATTGTCAACTCAAAGAAGATAATTGTATTGTCTGTACTAGTATTAAAAGTACATATGAAAATTTTAATTCGTATTCGTAGATGCTTAGCACTCAAGTAAAAGATGTTGTCATACTCAGACCTTCTTTAATCCATTGTCTGATCATATAATTCGTATTCGTAGATGCTTAGCACTCAAGTAAAAGATGTTGTCATACTCAGACCTTCTTTAATCCATTGTCTGATTCATATGATCTTATTTTATGAACCTCTATAGTCAAGGCATCTTACTGATAACATAAATAATCCTGCAGTTGCTTACCTGATAACATATATAATCCCGCAAGGTTGAAAAATTCTTCTGAGCATGTCATTTACATATTCGTTGAAGATGTTCATGAACTCTTTAATTTGGATTTCTCAAGCATATGTTAATACGTTGTTAGGAGTCTTGCTAACATCCCAAGCTTTTAAGTAAGATTTGAGCCACAATCAGCGAATCATCAAGGAAGTTCATCCTAGGGTCAAATCTTTTTTTCTTGTCTAAATTGACGAACCGAACATAAGAATCTTAGATAACTTTTAGATTCATCACTTAGGACAATTTTATAATTTGGGGCAGATTGAGAACATCACAACCTTACTTCACCATGTGGAAGACAATATAAAATAATAGCATTTCAGAAAATAATTTCCTGAGTGTTAGTAAAAATCAGAGGATTAAAATACAATGTCAATGCAACATTAAGTCTGCGCTTAGGTCAGAAGCATTTTCGTTCTTATAACTAGTTCAGTAATATTATGGCATCAAAGTTCACAGGCGTCATAAACATCACTAAGATGATGAATTGCATTCCTTTAATCTTGTTCTGCTGCTTCTTCTGCTCTTTCAGATTAATATCCAGTGCAGGAGACGTACTCCGTGCAAACCAGGCTATAAAAAATGAGGACACCATTGTTTCAAATGGTGGTGAGTTTGAACTTGGTTTCTTTAGTCCAGGCAGTTCAAAGAATCGATACTTGAGTATACGATACAAGAAGGCTGGTGGGATAACCGTGTGGGTTGCCAATCGAGATGCTCCCCTTATTGATGAATCAGGGACACTAACTTTAAGTAGCGAGGGCACTCTCAAAATTCTCAATGGCACAAACAGCACAATTTGGTCATCAAACTCGTCAAAATCCATAAAGAATCCTATGGCACAGTTATTAAACACAGGAAATCTTGTTATCAGGACAGCTAATGACCCTGATACAGGAAATTTTCATTGGCAAAGTTATGACTTTCCCGACAATACTCTCCTGCCAGGCATGAAGCTTGGAAAAAACATAGCAACTGGCCGAGATTGGTCCTACAATTCATGGAAAAGCATTGATGACCCTTCTCCAGGCAAATTCCAGGTTAAGCTTGATATCAGTGGTTACCCCCAACTATTCATATGGAACGGTTCAGCTAGATATATCCGGAGTGGTACCTGGAACGGTGTTAGACTCAGTGGTGATCCTACTTCTGGTCCAAATGATATATTTGTGAGTAAGTTTATCTTTAATGAGGAGGAGATATATTACAAGTATGAACTTGTTAGTAGTTCGGTGCTTATGAGGGTAACCACAGAAAGCAATGGGCAATTAATACGTTATAAATGGACTAACGAAAGTAATATGTGGGTGCCGTCTGTAAGTCCCCAGGTAGATTTCTGTGATGGTTATGCACGCTGTGGGGAATATGGTAGCTGTAACATTGATAGTTCCTCTCGTTGTGAGTGTTTAAAAGGATTTAAGCCCCAAAATCTTAATGCCTGGAGCAATTTAAATTTCACAGAGGGGTGTGTCCCAGTGACAAAATTAAATTGTAGTGAAAAGGATGATTTTATAAAGCAATCAAACAAGAAATTGCCAGATTCACAAAACTCGCAATATAATTTCAGCATGAACCTTAAGGATTGTGAGAAGAAGTGCCTGGAGAATTGCTCTTGTACAGCATATGCGAGTGCAAATATTACTGGAAAAGGAAGTGGATGCTTGCTTTGGTTTGGTGGCCTAATTGATATCAGAGATCAAGAACAAGAACAGAGTGGGCAAGATTTTTATGTAAGAGTTGTTGCACGGGGTTCAGGTAAAACATATGGCCAGTAATTAGAGTCTTACACTAGCAAAACATTGTTCAAGATTATGAAAAACTTAGTATCGTTTTTTGGTTTTTCAGGTACCAATAGTAGTTCCAGAGCAAGGCGAATTGCACTAATTGTATTTTTACCCATAATATTAATTTCAACCGTAGTTTTTTGCTCTTACGTGTGGCATGTATACAAGTACAGAAAGCAAAATGCAGAAGGTAGATGTAAATTTTTTATGAGATTTGAGATTACTTTAATGCTCTCTGCAGTATGGACATACTTCCACAAAATTGGATATGCCTTGGTTTCACCAGTATGTATATGTCTCATTGATTTATAGGAGAAATGATAGAAAATGAGGTGGATTACGGGAAGGAAGATTTACCATTCTTCTAATTCAGGACTATTGCTACTGCCACCAAACTTAACATAATCATCTGTTATATATAGAGTTCTCCATTTGAACAGGTAAGGACTACTAAACTTTAGTGTATTAAGTCAAGAAAGAGATATCTCACCGGTTTGTAAATTCAATTTATGTAATCAGATTCTCAGTTTTGTAACCTTTTATGAGGTCCGATTTTATCTAAAACCAAATCTGACAGTAAAATACTCACTGCATGCATGGTGATCAGTCGATATATATGATTTATAAACCCTTATGTATCTTTTCCTAGCCGAAGATAACTTTAATACAATCACAACAATTTGTAAATTTAGGAGAAGCAGGAGAAAAAAAATGAAAATATGTACCATATGCATAAAGTGTTGTTCTTTACAATCACGAACTGCAGGGTATTTTGGAAGACGGGAAGGAAATAGCTGTAAAGAGACATTCAACATGTTCGACACAAGGAGTAGAGGAGTTCAGAAATGAAGTATCATGCATTGCAAAGCTTCAACACCGGAATCTGGTTCGGCTTCTTGGTTGGTCCACCACTGAGGAAGGAGAAAGGATGTTAGTCTATGAATATATGCCCAACAAAAGCTTAGATTACTTCATATTTGGAGGTACAATTATCTCCATTGTCATTTTCCTCTATCTGGAGTAAATTAGTTTACTCTTTTTACATATTTTAAAAGGTAGTTTAAACATACAAAACATGAATGAAGCTGTCAAACATGGCAGATGATGAAAATAGAGCATCACTAGACTGGCCTAAGCGTTACAACATAATAAACGGGATTGCTAAGGGGCTACTTTACTTTCATGAAGACTCCAGATTAAGGGTCATTCATAAAGATCTTAAAGTTAGCAACATCCTTCTTGATTCTCATATGAATCCAAGGATCTCAGATTTTGGCATGGCTAGAAGTTTTGGAGATAATGAAACTAAATCAAACACCGCAAGGGTGGTTGGAACATAGTAAGAGTTTTCACAACAATGCTATTTCTTTCTTTTCTTTATTCTCGAGAGTTAAATGATCTCTTTGTTCAACTTGCAGCGGCTACATGTCACCTGAGTATGACATTGAGGGAGCATTTTCAATTAAATCAGATGTCTATAGCTTTGGTGTAGTGGTAATAGAGATTGTGAGTGGGAAGAAAAACAGATTGTTTACTCATCCAGACCACAATCTTAATCTTATGGGCCATGTAAGTAAAATGTGGCACTTATATCCTGAAACCTCTGCACAATTCTAGCTTAAAAACTTACAACAAAATTGCTACATCTACTTTTCTAGGCTTGGACGAGTTATAAAGAAAATAGGCTTTCGGAAGTCATTGATGTATCAATCCTGGAGTCAAGTGACCAAGATGAAGCGTTTCGAGTTATTCAAATAGGATTATTATGCGTTCAACAGTATCCAGAAGACAGACCGAACATGTCATCTGTACTGATGATGTTGACAAGTAAAGTTACGCTGCCTCATCCGAAACAACCTGGTTTCTTCACTGGAAGAAAACTTGATGAAGCAGATACTTCCCCTAGCATGCTTGATTCGTCTTCATCCAACCAAACTGTTACGACGGTTTCACCTCGCTAGTATTCTTACATCTCAATCCTTAATTGCTATGGACATTTCTATCATGTATTTAAGCAAGACACATAATTTCTAGAAGTCTGAACATACAAATTTTCATGTCACTAACATTTCTTCCGAATGAAAATGAAGAAGTTAATTATCAGAATTTATAATCTGGGAATTTATTTATCATTACACAATTTAGGCATAAGAAATGTGAAGTTCTGCGTTCACACAACAAAACCAAAAAACAGAATGACTTTCTAGAACTGGAGACCAAGTGCTTTATTGTTCTTAAAAACATTCTTCTCTGCGTTTACTTGTTGCTTTGCTTAAAAGGAAACTGAAAAGTGCCATTTACTTGTTGCTTTGCTTACAAAAAATACCAACATCAGTCCTTTCCTCTGCGTTTGACCTATTTGCCAATGCTTTCCTCTGCGTTTGATTCATTTTCTAATGTTTATCCATTTGTATCTTTTATGTGTTGTTTAAAGTAACTAGGAACTCACAAACGCATCATAATTGTTAAGTTACTGGTTCTCAAGAGAACCTCAGGTGTTATGAGTTAGGCTTAACTGGATCATATTATTTCTTCAACACTAACACATGTCCTACAACAGATTTGAAGTACTTCAGAGAACAAGTGAGAAAAGCAATAGAAATCAGCAGCAAATGTAACTTATATCCAAACTAATTCCTTCGTAATTCCACCCATTAATTCAAGGCAATGAGTAGCTGAAATGTGAAAACGATGTTTTACATGTAGAAACATGAGTGCTTAAAATATTAGAATTTAGTATTAAAATGGTATGAACATATGACATTTTTTATTCATTTTGATACATGCTTCACACTCAAGTAAAACATGCTGTCACTGCATTTGTATCTATCATTATCTGATTCGTGTGATCTTACTTTATAAACCTCTAAAGTCTAAACTTATAAAGTCAAGTCATCTTACCACATCTGATACATAAATAATCCTGCAGTTGCTTGAAACAAAAGCTTTTAATTTAGTCCGGTCCTGCAGGTAATTTAAGTTGTTCTCATAATTTCATTTTCGTTGATGACGTTTGCTCTTAGCAGTTAACAAAATTTAAGTTTTCAGTCCGTAAAATATTATTGCAGGGTGTGAAACAGGGTATGAGTTTAGGTACCGCATTAAGTTTATAATTAGTTACCAACTGTGGCTAAACCTTATTAGTTATCAGGATAATATGGATATGCTAATGTTAATACGTTGTCTCTCTACTGAGTCTTGTCAACTACCCAAGCTTAAAGTAAGATTTGAGTCACTATTAGCGAAGCATCAAGGAAGATCATACCAGGGTCATATCTTCTCTTTCTTATTCATTATTTAAGGAACTAAACATAAAAATCTTAAGTTACAGATTCAACGCTTGGGACAATTTAATAATTTGTGGCTAATTGAGATCTTCACAACCTTACCTCACCATGTGGAAGACAGTATTAAAATTAGCATTTCATAAAAGAATTTCCTGAGTTTGGTAAACCAGAGCAATAAAATAGAATGTTCACACAACAATAAAACATTAAGCTGCATTAGGTCAAAAGTACTTTCATTCTTTTAACTAGGTGAGAGAATTATGGCATCAAAGTTCACAGGGCTCATAAACATGAGTAAGATCACGAAATGCTTTACTTTTATCTTGTTCTGCCGCTTTCTGTGCTCTTTCATAGTAAAATCTAGTGCAGGAGACATCCTTGATTCAAATCATACCTTAAAAGATGAAGAAACCATTGTTTCAGCTGATGGTGAGTTTGAACTTGGTTTCTTTAGTCCGGGAAGTTCAAACAATCGATACTTGAGCATACGATACAAGAAGGCAGGTCGGATAATCGTGTGGGTTGCCAATCGAGATGCTCCCCTTACTAATGCATCAGGGGAGCTGACTTTAAGTAGCGAGGGCACTCTCAAACTTTTCAATGGCACAAACAGCACAATTTGGTCATCAAACTCTCCAAAATCCATAAAGAATCCTGTGGCACAGTTATTAAACACAGGAAATCTGGTCATCAGGACAGCTAATGACCCTGATATTGGAAATTTTCAATGGCAAAGTCATGATTTTCCTGACAATACTCTCCTACCAGGCATGAAGCTAGGAAAGGACTTAGCAACTGGCCGAAATTGGTCCTTCAGTTCATGGAAAAGCACTGATGACCCTTCTCCAGGCAATTTCCAGGTTATGCTTGATATCAGTGGTTACCCACAAATATTCATGTGGAATAATTCAACTAGATTTTTCCGAAGTGGTCCTTGGAATGGTGTTAGAGTCAGTGGTGTTCCTACTTCTGGTCCAAATGATATATTTGTGAGTAAGTTCATCTTTAATAAGAAGGAGATATATTATAAGTATGAACTTGTTAGTAATTCAGTGCTTATGAGGGTAACCACAGAACCCGATGGGCAAGTATTACGTTATACATGGACTAACCAAAGTAAAACGTGGGTGCCATCTATAGCTCTCCAGACAGATTACTGTCATGTTTATGCACGCTGTGGGCAATACGGTAGCTGTAATATTGGTAGTTCCTCTCGTTGTGAGTGTTTAGAAGGATTTCAGCCCCAAAATCCTAGCGCTTGGAGTAATTTGATTTTTACAGAGGGGTGTGTCGCAGAGAAAAAATTAAATTGTAGTGATAAGGCTGATTTTATGAAGCAATCTAATAAGAAATTGCCAGATACACAAAACACAAAACTCGCAATATAATTTCAGCCTGAGCCTTAAGGATTGTAGGAAGAAGTGTCTAGAGAACTGCACTTGTACAGCATATGCAAATACAAATATTACTGGAAAAGGAAGTGGATGCTTGCTTTGGTTCGGTAGCCTAGTTGATATCAGAGATCAAGAACGGAGTGGGCAAGATTTTTATGTAAGAGTTGCTGCGGGATCAGGTAAACCATATATGACCAGTAACCAGAGCCTTATACTTGGTAAAAAACGTGTTGTTCAGGACACGCTAGCCTGCCTGGATTATATACCAGGACCGGCCGACCAGCCCCATGGTCAACACCGGCATGTAAATCATGCTAACCGTGCGGTAAGACCCAGTGGCTGGGCTTCCCTGCGATACGCAAGATACACCGCGCCTTGTCTTGGTCAAAGTTTCCACTGTCTCTCCAACACGGCTACACGCAGGGGGCGGGTGAGGTTCGAACCCGTGACCCTTTGGATCAACGCTAGGCCTCGTTTCCACTGAGACAGCTCTCACACTCACCAGAGCCTTATACTTGCAAAGCATTATTAAAAATTATTGAAAACTTAGTATCGTTTTTGGTTTTTTCAGGTGCAAATAGTAGTTCCAGTGCAAGGCGAATTGCATTAATTGTACTTTTACTCATTATATTAATTTTAACAGTAGTCCTTGGCTGCTACATGTGGCATGTATGCAAGTACAGAAAGCAAAATGCAGAAGGTAGATATGAATATATAGTGAGATTACTTGAACAATTTTTTTTTATTAAATTATTTTAACGCTTTCTGCAGTATTTAGATAATTATGTGAAATAGTTTAGTGCCTTCAGAAGCTCAAGTGTGCTAAGCGGCAATATTTGCCACCAAAATGGATATGCCTTGGTTTCACCAGAATGTATGTCTAATTGATTTGCAGGAGAAATGATAGAAAATGAGGCGGACTACGGAAGGGAAGATTTACCATTCTTCGACTTCAGAACTATTGCTAATGCCACCAACAACTTCTCTTACAGTTCTAAAATCGGGGAAGGTGGCTTTGGACCGGTGTACAAGGTAATCATATTGTTCCAACTTTAAGTGCTAGGTTTGCCTAGGGCTATTTAGACAATTAAGTTGTTAATGATAATGACTGAAACACCATAAGTGTTTTGGAGAGCTGGACATCTGCTAACTTAACACAAGTCAAAGAATAACTGTCATGATTTAACGTAAACTTCTGTTTATATAATAGAGTTCTCCATCTGAACACTGAACAGGTCTGGACTATTAAACTTAAGTGTATTATAATCAAGGAAGAGATATCTCACCTGTTTGCAAATTTTTTTATGTAAGCAGATTCTTGGTGTTGTAACCTATGTTATCCAATTTTATCTGAAAAACAGTCACCCCATACATGGTGCTCAGTCTATATTTTCTGATTTATAAACCCTTATGTTTCTTCCCTAACTGAAGATATCTTTAACACAATAACAATTTACAAATTTAGGAGAAGAAGGAGGAAAAAAAAATGAAAATATGCACCATATGCAGAAAGTGTTGTTCTTTACAATCACGAACTGCAGGGTATTTTGGAAGACGGGAAGGAAATAGCTGTAAAGAGGCATTCAACATGTTCGACACAAGGAGTAGAGGAGTTCAGAAATGAAGTATCATGCATTGCAAAGCTTCAACACCGGAATCTGGTTCGGCTTCTTGGTTGGTCCACCACTGAGGAAGGAGAAAGGATGTTAGTCTATGAATATATGCCTAACAAGAGCTTAGATTACTTCATATTTGGAGGTACAGTTTCCTCCATTTTCTTAGTCCAATATCTGGAGCACCTTTATTAGTTTACTTTGTTGACCTCTTTCATAAGGATAATTCAAACATACAGAACATAAACGAACTTGTCAAACTTGGCAGATAATGAAAATAAAGCATCACTAGATTGGCCTAAGCGTTACAACATAATAAATGGGATTGCTAAGGGGCTACTTTACCTTCATGAAGACTCCAGATTAAGGGTCATTCATAGAGATCTTAAAGCTAGCAACATCCTTCTTGATTATCATATGAACCCAAGAATCTCAGATTTTGGTATGGCTAGAAGTTTTGGAGACACTGAAACTCTTTCAAACACAGCCAGGGTGGTCGGAACATAGTAAGAGTTTCTACAACCATGCTAACTTCTATTTCCTTTTGTTTTTTCTAGAGTCAAATGATTTCTTTGTTCAACTTGCAGTGGCTACATGTCCCCTGAGTATGCCATTGACGGAGCATTTTCAATTAAATCAGATGTATATAGCTTTGTTGTACTTGTGATAGAAATCGTGAGTGGGAAGAGAAACAGATTTTTCACTCGTTCGGACCACAACCTTAATCTTATGGGCCATGTAAGTATATCTCGCACTTAAATCCTGGCTAAATCCTGGCACCATCCTGCACAATTCTAGTTCAAAAGCTTACAACAAAATGGCAACATGTATTTCTCCAGGCATGGATGTGTTATAAAGAAGACAGGCTTTCGGAACTAATTGATGCATCAATCCTGGAGTCAAGTGACCCTGATGAAGTGTTTCGAGTTATTCTAATAGGATTACTATGCGTTCAACAATATCCAGAAGACAGACCGAACATGTCATCTGTACTAATGATGTTGACAAGTAAAGTTACCCTGCCTCATCCGAAACAACCTGGTTTTTTCACTGAAAGAAAACATGATGCTGAAGTAGATACTTCCCGTAGCATGCATGATTTGTCTTCGGCGAATCAAACTATTACAACTGTCGCACCTCGCTAGTAATCTCATATTGCAATCATTTTTTGCCTTTGGCATTGCTATCAGTATCATGTATCCAAATAATACAGAGAATGAATTTTAGAAGTCTTTTTTACGTTTAATTTTTCTTCTTTAATCAAATCAGTCTAGTTTTTGTTCAACCTCTTGATAATCAGAACAAGGAAAGTATAAATCTTATTAATGACCTGTAAAATAATAATACAATGATACGATATCAATTAAAGAAATTTATAATATGCGGTACTTCAAAAATCGGCTAAGAAATTTTATGAAAATCTCACAATTAAATTCTTTTTATTTTAAAAAAATCAAGATAAGCTCGAAAAAGTTAGAGCTTGGCAAAATAAATCTGAATTAGGTGATTATAAACGGTAAATATTCTGAAATTAAGCGGGTTAAGTTGAATATAAAGCTAGAACATATTCGGCTCGTGTTCGGATTAATTCCATAGTCAATTAAACTTTTAAAATAATTCTCAAATTCAAATTCAATAATGTTAATGATTTCCATGCTACTACGTAAAGTTAGCATGTAGGCAATGGAAAGTGTAAATTTCTCTCATTATATAAACACCGAAATACAATGAGCCAGACCACCAAACCCTCCTAAAACCCTGAGAAAAACAGAGTTCTTCTCTCAATATACTATGGCGAACGGAGTTCTTGCTAGGGTTTCATCCACCGTATCTCAATCTTCGATCGTCCAACCATCTAAGTGTTGGAATTCGGGCATAATAACGCAACGGAAATGACGTAAATAACAATTAAAAACGAATTCCAAAGCCCGGATCCATGTATAAAATGATGATCATGGTATAAAATTCTCAAGAACAAGATTGTACCTTGTTAAAGCTTTCCAATGGATGACAAATGGAGATCCTAGCTTGTTGATCTTGAGAGCTAAAGTGTTGATCTTGAGAGTTAAACTTGCAACTCCTCCACCGGTATCCACACTTGAACGCTTGCTTGAATCGTCGAACGATTTCGCCACGAGAATTGGTACTAGCCAAAATAAATAATCCGGATGTGTTCTTGACTTGATTTGATTTCTCTTGAGAGTGTATGAACTGAATATTTCAGTTTGGTGTGTCTTGAAAGACTTGCCAACTCTTGGCTTAAATAGAGAAATAAAACAAAATGGAGGCTTAAACAATTAGGCCATTTTTATTTAAACAAATCTTATTTATTTATATAAATTAATTAAGTCATACTTAATTAATCAAATAAGTCAAGAAAATACATCTTCAAATTTTATCTTTAACTAATTAAGTCTCACTTAATTAATTTCATAAAATTCGAATTATTATTTATTATTAATTTAAAATCATAATTTAAATTATTATTAATTTAAATTCATGAAATAAATTAATATCCCTTTTAAACATTCTTTGTGTGTGACCCTGTAGGTTATTATTTAATTGGCAACAATTTTATTCTTTAATAAAATTGTAAACAATAAGCGGCGTCTAGTAACACATTATTGCTACCCAATAAAACAATAATTAAATCAACGATTCAATCAACCTTTTATGACTAATGTTCCATGTAATATAATCCCTTTAAATCATGATATTATAGATTAAACTCGAGGCATGTAATGTGTCATCCTCTTCATAATTTAATCTTCATTTTCTTGATCGATGAGTAGACTATTTAATCAAATCAACATTTGAGCATGACCATGTGATATGGGCTAAAAGTAAGCCCTAAGGACACATTTAATGTGACATTAATTAGACCTAGAATGGTCCGAACGTAGGACCCACCAGATGGGCCCAAACCCTAATTATAATATTAATTTCGTAATTAATATTAGGGATAATAGTCAGCTCAGCAATAAGAGTCAAATAAGGATATAACTCCTACATGACTTAGCCTCCAAGATATATATCTCAACATGGAAACTGATTCCTAAAAGGAATAGATCCAGAACCTTCCTTGAGGCGGTGGCTTGCCCACCAAGTCTCCTATTCCTACCATAATTCTTAGGCTTCTCAGCCTATATAAAGGGCCAGACCCCTCATTCTCAGAACTACGTCTTGGCTTGATTCTCAATACGAGATACGTAGGCACTCTGTGAGGACCGATTAGTCTCGATACGCAGAAACAGCCATAAAAGCGCGAAGCTCAACCCCCTTAGCATTAAATACACACAAACCCCAGCCGTCATATTTATAACCTAGTTTTTATTCCACAACATTTGGCGCCGTCTGTGGGACCACAACATCAACCATGGTTCAAACACGAAGAACAACATCAACCGAGGCCGTGCCCCTTAACTCTGCTCCACCAACCACTTCTGATCCACTTATCGTCACTGAAGAGGGACAAATACTCCCGTCAACAGGGGCGGTCATTCAACCTCTGCCCACTCAGCCCCCAGGGACGACTCCCCATGTAGAGGGGACCCACTCTGTGATTGTCCATCAAAGCCAAGAAACTAACCCTCTCCAGATGGTGGTCTCTCCTCTTGGTAGCGTTGATCGCACGGGGGTACAGATCCATACTACGGATCTCCCTTTGAACACCAACCCTATGTATGGGCTGCCTAATTACCCCCCTCGACGAAGGGAACCTGGACCAAGCGGTCACGCCTTACAGATCCGGGATCGAGAATATGATGACTACTCTGGTCCCTACACTGATGATTCAGCATCATCTGAGGATGATGATCGAGATGAAGCCCCGAGGAGGCGACGTGCTAGCAAAGAACCTCAAAGAAGGACACGAAGAATCCATGATGGACTCCCCTTGACAACTGATGAGAAAATCAAGGCTTATGAGGCAGAGATCTTGAAATTGAAGGATGATATTGCAAGAGAACAAGATAGATTGAATCAAGCTCAGCCTCCTCCAACTGTAGAGAGGATTCCAATTATAAATTTGGAGAGGCATTCAAGAAGGCAGAAAAGGGCTGATGCCCCAACTGGAAGAACAACTAGGGTGGAAACCCCCAAGAGTAATCCCAAGGATCTGATGCCACTTGGGGATCCAGATGATCCCACACCCCCGTTTACTAAGGAGGTGATGAACGCTCGTATCTCAAAGAAGTTCAAGATGCCAACGATTAAAGCTTATGATGGAACGGGTGATCCCGCAAACCACGTCAGGACGTTCTCGAATGCACTGTTGCTACAGCCCGCAAGCAATGCCTTAAAGTGTAGGGCGTTCCCTCAAACCCTGTCTGGTATGGCTCAAAGATGGTATAGCCGGTTGCCTGCAAACTCGATTGCCTCCTTTAAGGAGTTAAGTGCTGCTTTCATTAGTCAGTTTATCAGCGGAAGAGTTCACGAGAAAAGTTCTGCATCCCTCATGCATGTGGTACAAGGGAAGAATGAAAATCTGAGAGACTACCTTAAGAGGTTCACCAAGGAGACGTTGAACATCACTGATCTGGAGAATAAGGTGGCCATGGTAGCCCTGGAGCACGGAACCACTGACGAGTTCTTTAAAAGGTCATTGGCAAAGCATCCTCCCGAAAACATGGCTGAGCTCCAGCGAAGGGATGATAAGTATATCAAAGCTGAGGATAGCATGAAGAAAGAAGCTGCGGGAGGCAATGGCAGGGGTAACAACGACTCCAAGAAACGGAAGCAAGACCAGGAGTATGATGCTAGGGACAAGTATCCCCGTACTAGCAAAGACTCTGAGTCAACATCAAAGAAGAGTATGGGACCAAGATTTTCTGACTATGCAAGGTTGAATGATCCTAGGAGTCAAATCTTGTTAGAGATCGAGAAGGATAAGGACTTTCGATGGCCGAAGCCACTCAGGGGTGACCCCGCAAAGAGAAACAAGGATCAATACTGTAGGTTCCACCGAGACGTGGGACATGACACGGATGATTGTAGATAGTTGAAGGACGAGATTGAATTCTTGATCCGTAAAGGAAAACTGAATAATTTCACAAAGGGTGAAGATCATGGAACCCAAAGAGGGGATTACAATAGGAGAAACAATGATAAAAGGGATAATGATCGTGATCGTAACACACAGCCCCGAGGGCCAGTTATCAACATGATCTGGGGAGGCCCGACAGCGGCCGGTACAACTCGAAACTCTCGAAAGGCGTATGCCAGAGAAGTGATGCACATCGTGGGAGAAGCCCCGAAACGTGCTAGAACCGAAATAGCAATTGGTTTTGATGATTCTGACCTTGAAGGGGTGAAGTTCCCCCATGACGACCCGTTGGTCATAACCCCTGTGATTGGGAACTCGGAAGTGAAACGAGTTTTGATAGACAATGGAGCTTCTGTTGATATTTTGTTTCATGATGCGTTTATGAAGATGGGGTATACTGATTCTCAACTGACCCCGTCCAACATGCCGATTTATGGATTTAATGGAGTTGAGTCCAAAGTTGAAGGAACAATCCAGTTACCTATGACTATTGGGCAAGAACCTAGAGAGGCTACTCAGATGTTGAATTTTCTGGTGATTAAGACATCCTCTACCTACAATGCAATCCTGGGAAGGATTGGACTTCATGCGTTCAAGGCTGTTGCCTCTACCTACCACATGAAGATTAAGTTCCCAACCCGGAATGGAGTTGGAGAACAGAAAGGTGACCAGAAAATGGCAAGGAGCTGCTATGTGTCAGCACTGAGATCCGATGGAGTTGGGGGGCAGGTACTCCCGATTGAAGACATGGATGTCCGTGATGATGATGAACACCGAGGTAAGCCAGCAGAGGATTTGGTTCCCATACCTCTAAAGCTAGGCGATCCTGAGAAAGTTACTTATATAGGAGCATCTCTAAAGGAACCCCTGAAGGGCGAGTTGACAACGTTCTTGCAAGAGAACAGCGACGTGTTTGCTTGGACAGCAGCTGATATGCCGGGGATTGACCCCCAACTTATAACTCATAGGTTGAATGTTGATCCTGAACGGAAGAAGATAAAACAGAAAAAGAGGAATTTTGCTCCTGAAAGGCTAGAGGCCATTAAGCAAGAGGTTGATAAGTTGTTGGAAGCTGGTTTCATTGAAGAGATTCAGTTTCCCGAATGGTTAGCTAACCCTGTGATGGTCAAGAAGGCTAATGGAAAGTGGAGGATGTTTATTAATTTTACCGATCTGAATGACGCCTGTCCAAAGGATTATTTTCCCCTGCCAAGGATAGACATGTTGATAGATGCCACAGCTGGACATGAGATGTTGAGCTTCATGGATGGGTTCAGCGGCTACAATCAAATTAAGATGCACAAGGATGACATCCCTAAGGTATCTTTCATAACCGACTTTGGAGTTTTTTGTTATCTCGTTATGGCTTTTGGTCTAAAGAATGCAGGAGCAACTTACCAGCGATTGGTAAATAAGATATTTACCCATCTAATTGGAAAAACCATGGAGGTCTATGTTGATGACATGTTGGTCAAGAGCCTTTGCCAGGCAGATCACATTAAGCACCTCAGAGAGGCATTCGAAGTACTGAGGCACCACAAGATGATGTTGAATCCAGCCATGTGCTTTTGGTGTTGGATCAGGAAAATTCTTGGGGTTGATGGTTTCGAAGAGAGGCATAGAGGCCAATCCTGACAAGATCAAAGCAATTTTGGACATGGAACCACCCCGCTCTATACGAGATGTACAGAAGCTAACTGGCCGAGTTGCAACCCTAGGGAGATTCATCTCCAAGTCTGGTGATAAGTGCTTGCCTTTCTTTCAGGCCTTGAAGAAAGTGAAAGATTTTGAGTGGACTACAGAAATCCAAGAGGCCTTTGAGCAGCTGAAGAAGTACATGGCTGAAGCCCCGTTGTTGGCCAAACCAAGTCCCGGGGAGACTCTCTACCTATACCTGGCGGTATCTGAGCAAGCATTGAGTGCTGTCCTTGTGCGAGAAGAGAAAAAGATTCAGAAACCGATTTATTATGTGAGCAAGGTATTGCATGGAGCTGAGTTGAATTATTCGGCTATCGAAAAGTTCGCTTTAGCCTTGGTGACAGCCTCGAGAAAATTGCGACCTTATTTTCAGGCACATAAAATTCAAGTCTTGACAGACCAACAATTGAGGAACATATTGCATAGCCCTAAGGCCAGTGGAAGGCTAATCAAGTGGGCAGTTGAGTTAGGGGAATTTGATATCACATACAAGCCTCGGACAGCCATTAAGGCTCAGGCATTGGCTGACTTCGTGGTTGAATGCACCATTGGCAACCAAGAAGTCGGGGGACAGGAGATAGTAACCACCTCTGAAAGTGGAGATAAAAATAAAGAACTTGTATCTGATCTGAAGGAATATTGGGTGCTCTATTTTGATGGAGCATCAAAAACAAAGTCTAGTGGTGCAGGTTTGGTTCTGCAAAGCCCCGATGGGTTCACAGTTGAGTATGCTTTGAAGTTGGATTTTCCTACTACCAACAATGAAGCTGAGTATGAAGCATTGATAGCCGGATTGGGCTTGGCTAGAGTCATGAGGACCAAGAACCTCAAAGCATGTGGAGATTCAAGATTGGTAGTTTCGCAAGTGAATGGCGAATTTGAGGCCAAGGATGAGACTATGGCAAAATACCTGAGAGTCGTGAAAGCTGTTATGACTCAGTTTGAGGAATGCTATGTTGAACACATCCCGAGAGAAGAGAACGTTAAAGCTGATGCCTTGTCTAAATTTGCTTCTTCTGAAATTGAGAATTATGCAGGAAGTGTCTACTTCCAGGTCTTGAAGGCCCCGACTATCGACTCCAAGTTGGTGGCACCTATTGATGTAGGAAGTTGCTGGATTGATCCTATCAAAGCTCACCTCGAGACTGGATGGCTCCCTGACAATGCCTTGGAGGCACGAAAACTGTTAGTAAGAGCAACAAGATATGCCCTGATCGAAGGCCTCCTGTACAAGAGATCGTTTGTTATCCCGTACTTGAAGTGTTTAAGGCCCCAAGAGGCTAAAGAAGCCTTGGAAGAAGTTCACGAAGGAATCTGTGGGCAACACTTGAAGGGCAAAGCCCTAGCCCACAAGATCACTCGTCTGGGATACTATTGGCTTGAGATGTTGGCAGATGCGCAAAGTTATGTCAAGAAGTGTGATCGATGTCAAAAGCACGCCCCCATTGTAAGGCAGCCGCCTGAGATGTTAACCTCAGTAAACTCTCCCATACCATTCGCCATGTGGGGGATGGACATACTTGGTCCTTTCCCTATGGCGTCAGCCCAAAGGAAGTTTTTGATGGTGGCCATTGACTATTTCACTAAATGGATTGAGGCTAAACCTCTAGCCAAGATAACCACCAAGCAAGTTGCTCAGTTCTTTTGGGAGAACATCATCTGCAGATATGGAATTCCACGAATCCTTGTAACGGATAATGGAACCCAGTTCAACAATGAAGAGTTCAAAAAATATTGTGAAGAAAATGCTATTGAGCTTCGCTTTACTTCAGTAGCACATCCACAAGCTAATGGACAAGCCGAGGTAGCCAATCGAATTATCCTTGATGGACTAAAGAAAAGGGTTGAACGCTCAAGGAACACTTGGGTGGATGAGCTATTGCCTATACTCTGGGCATATCGCACCACTTGTAAGGTAACAATAGGAGCAACCCCGTTTTTACTCGCTTACGGAGCCGAGGCAGTGGTGCCCTTAGAGATCATGCATGCATCACCTCGGGTTGAGGCATATGAACAAGAGACCAATGAAGAAGGCATGAGGCTCGCCCTAGATCTAATTGATGAAGTCAGGGATGAAGCAAATGCCAGGAACGCTGAGCATCAGAAGAAGGCATCTTTCCACTACAACCAAAGGGTTAAGGAGAGCTTCTTTCGACAATGTGACTTGGTTCTAAGGAAGATAGAAGCCTCAGGAGTTGGCCAGAAAGGCAAGCTAGCCCCAAACTGGGAAGGACCGTATCGAGTCAAGAAGGTGCTGGGACGAGGATCATACAAGCTGGAAACGTTAGATGGGGTTGAGGTACCCCGAACTTGGCATGCAGTGAACCTCAAGATTTATTATGTGTAAGCCTTCCTAGTAAGGACTTGGCTTTTATCCATCTATTAGGAGAAGTAGAAATAAGGTTCCATGAAACCATTGCAGAGCATGTTGCTCCCAGTAGGAGATAGAGTATTTATGTAAGGGTTGAACCCGCTTCAAGTTATTAATGCAAGTTTGTTTTCCATTTGTGATTGTGTAATTTTATTTATGTGCCAAGCACCTGATGAGTGCAAGTCAAAGATGACCAAGTAACGAAAATAAAGATACACAAGTGGAAATGAAACAAGTGCATAAATAAACACCCCCCATGGGGCTAAGGTCAAAGTTAAATTACATCACCAAATAAAAGTTAAGTCCCGAAGGACCTTGATTGAAAGTAGAAAAACATAAAGCCACAAGCGGCCAACAAGGCCGTGCAAGGCCACTCACTCTTCGGCGGATTCCTCCACCACCTCCTCGCCCTATTCTTCCTCGGAGCTTTCTTCCCCGGAGCTCTCCTCATCTTCCTCAGCTTCTTCGGCCTCCGTCTCCATCAGCTGCTTCCCTCTCTTTGCCGCGTCCCCTTCCTCTTCTGAAGTCTCGGTTGATGAATCGACTCTGGCATGAAGTTGCTTGCCGGGAAAAGCTCGCCTTGCAGCTGCTTCCCTCTCTGACATAGCTTTCTTCCCAGCAGAACGGGAAGAGGTCGAGCTGGAACTAACAACATTGGGTGCCTTCCTCATACCAGAAGGACGGCGGCTACCCCCAGAGCCTGACACAGGATCCGCATCTTGATTTCCGCTAGTAATAGCCCAGGTAGGGCAGGGTACTTGTTGCTCACAACGCCAATAGCTTTGTTCCACCCAACTGACATGTTAAAAGGCCGCACCTCATCATCATGCTTGTCCATAAAATTCATGAAATCCTCCGACTTGCGATACGAGTCAATTATCTTGTTAGCATCAGAAAGTTTCTTCCTGCCAAGCGAGTGAAGTTGCTTTTGATAAGATAAGCTGTTGGCCTCAGATCGAACAACTCTAGAGTTCAGATCTTGGATTTGCTCCTTGAACGTTGCTTGCTCCTTCTTCAGTTCCTCATTGCTGTCCCTATAGGCTCGGCCTTGACGAGTAGCAGATTGAAGATAAGCATTGGCCGTAATAGAGAAATTAGCAAAACATCTTCTTAAAAAAGTGCAGACAAGGAGATCGAATGTAAAAGTTGGTACCTGATAGAGAGCTTGAGCACCAAGACGCTCAGCTTCGTCAACCTTGTCCCCTGCCATTACCGTTAGGAGATCAGGGGCGGTGATTGAGAGCCTGGACCAGGACACGGCTAAATCGGTACTCCCTAAGATGGAGTCTTGCTCGCAGATACCCCAATCTGGGGCAAAAGGGACTCTTATGCTCTCACCAGCGTTACGGGACCTTTTCCCCCTTGGGAACATCCCTCTAGGAATGAAGGAACCCTTCGATCGGGAGGGTTCAGTTGCTCTGTCGCCTTCTTTATCATTCTTCTAGTAACTTGAGGTTCATTTTCGGGTCGGCTATCTATCTCCTAAGCAGCTGAAAAATGAAGGGAAAACATTGGAATAAGAACTAACATAGTTCATAATGGTAGAATGAAAGAAAAATTACCCTCTAAAGAAAGGAAGCTTAAGCCAGCTTCAATGAGTTTCTTTTCTGTCAAGATGGTTTTATAGTGGGTGCGACCGTCATCAGCAAGTAGCCTATCTCGGTCTGCCAACTCTTTGAGGTCAAGATCACACACGAAGTGTGAACTATCCTCCACAATTCCGAATCTCTTAACGAAGAAGTGACCCCAGTCGCCACCTTCCCACTCTAAAACAACAAAGTCCCTCTCCCAGGAATGGTGGGAGTCAGGGAAGGAGAAAGAGTTTACTATATGTGGAAGCTTGCTTCTAAGCTGAAAGCCGATCCACCCCGGCTTAATCTCAGGAGAGTTCTTGACCGCGAAGATGCTTCTGAACATGGTTGTACTCCAAGGAATTTCCAACTCGTGGCATCTTAACAAGAAAATGATCAGAAACCTCCAAGAATTAGGGTAAAGTTGGCAAGGATGGACTTGAAGTTCTGCCAGGAACCTGATGATAAATGGGTGGACGGGGAACCTAAATCCCGCCTCCAATGCTCCTTTCATGACGCAAATCCTTTCGGGATGCCAGTTGCAGGTTCTGTCTCCTGGATTAGGAAGGCATACTTTGATGGCGCTTGGAAAGCCATAAATGTTTCTAATCTTCTCAACATCCTTCTTTCTTAATTTAGAAGGGCTATTAAAAGCAACTAAGCTGGAGCTGTTTGGGAATGACTCTCCCATAGTGTTTAGCAAATCTAGCGTAGACTCAAACCGACGTTCAATATATTTAGGGGGCATGAGTTTTAGCTTACCTTTCATTGTTCGTGCCATGCTCCTTTTTCTAAAAGCCTCCTCCATGGAGAGTTGGGGGGGCAGCAGCTTGCTTGTCAGCCATCTTGAACCTTGAATCTTGAAACTTGAAGCTTGAACTTGGAAGCTGGGAAACTAAAGAACTCAAGAGCTTTAGAACTTAAGAAAGTTTGAGAAGTGAAGAAGTGAAGAGAAATGAAGGATGTTCCCCTCCTTTTATAAGGAAAAGGTGACCTGTAATCTCAGGTTGAAACACAGCTCGGTTCGCGTTTACAGGTCAAGTCTCGTTTAAATACGAAAAGGGAGCAAAAGTTATTTGTTATGGACGGAAAGAGTCGTTAAAACTCATGATATTTTGGGAGAGAAACGAAGAATTTAAGTGAATAGCCGGCAAAATATTCTACCAGAGCAGTCAGATGAGCTGGGAAAGCAAAGTATGCTTAAGAAAAGTTTAATGGGAAGATTAATACTAAGCACCGGATTAGTGATGGAATCAAGGTACTATATAAACCTCAAATAGAGCCATGAATGGCCAATATTGATTCCATATCGATGATCGATATCGGTATGCGAAAGTAAATAACTAGAGCCATGAATGGCCAATATTGATTCCATATCGATGATCGATATCGGTATGCGAAAGTAATTAACTTTAGCCATGAATGACCAATATTGATTCCATATCGATGATCGATATCGGTATGCGAAAATAAGTAACTCTATCCATGAATGGCCAAACATTGATTCCATATAGATGATCGATATCGGTATGCGAAAATAAGTAACTCTAGCCATGAATGGCCAAACATTGATTCCATATCGATGGTCGTAGCCGGTATGCAAAAATTGAAAATCACTAACAGTAACCAAGTCGATTCCAGGTCGATGGTGGATGTAGGTACGTGAAGATCAAAATCACTGATAGAGATCAAGCCAACCATTGTCCCAAAGAAATGGAGAATAAAATTTTTCGTAGCCGATCGAAGTCCCGACCGACCGGCCCTCCGGGAAGCCCTCCAGCCGACCTGAATCAACCGCCGGCACAGATATTGAACCGGCCGACCGGTGTCCCAACCGACCGGCCTTCCGGGCACACGTCGGCCGACCGACGTCGACGGTCGGTATGGGTTCGACAAAAAAAATATATATAAAGGGGAAATTTTTCAGCCGACCGGGTCCCCAGCCGACCGGCCCTCCGGGAGCACTCCGGCCGACCGGTATCGATCATCGGTACGGGTTCACACCAGCCGATCGAAGCACCGGCCGACTGGCCCCTTGTAACACCCTCTAGCCGACCGGGAGTGATGGTCGGTACGGGTTTTTGCCCGGCCGACCGACAGCGATGTTCGAGTTGGGTTCGCAAAATTTCGTTTTTTGTTATTTGTTTTTCTGATTTGGTAATTAAGGGAAGTGAAAACTAAGCACCGATTAGTGCCGATTAAGCGCTGTATAGTGCTGTTTAAGCATTATTTAGTGCATATTAGCACCGTTTAGCACCGATTAGTGCCGTTTTATGCCGTTTGACATCGTTTAACAATGTTTAAACGTTGTTTAAGGCTGAATAGCGCTGTGAAGTGCCGTTTAACACCGTTTAGTGTCGTTGAACATCGTCGTAAATGCGTCGGTCGCTCCACGCATTACATTAAGATGATATTGTTGAAAGTACTCGCGTAAGAGCAATAAACCCTGACCCAAGTCTCGTAAAAGGCCGTTAAAACTTCAAGGAAAACCTGATCAGTTTTCCTAGAAGTTGCGGGCAAATGATATGGGCTAAAAGTAAGCCATAAGGACACATTTAATGTGACATTAATTAGACCTAGAATGGTCCGAATGTAGGACCCACCAGATGGGCCCAAACCCTAATTATAATATTAATTTCGTAATTAATATTAGGGATAATAGTCAGCTCAGCAATAAGAGTCAAATAAGGATATAACTCCTACATGACTTAGCCTCCAAGATATATATCTCAACATGGAAACTGATTCCTAAAAGGAATAGATCCAGAACCTTCCTTGAGGTGGTGGCTTGCCCACCAAGTCTCCTATTCCTACCATAATTCTTAGGCTTCTCAGCCTATATAAAGGGCCAGACCCCTCATTCTCAGAACTACGTCTTGGCTTGATTCTCAATACGAGATACGTAGGCACTCTGTGAGGACCGATTAGTCTCGATACGCAGAAACATCCATAAAAGCGCGAAGCTCAACCCCCTTAGCATTAAATATACACAAACCCCAGCCGTCATATTTATAACCTAGTTTTTATTCCACAACACCATGCATTTCATAGTCTCACTCAAACAAGAGGCCGATAATATCACTCCTTTATCAGGAGATTTAAATCCCATCTAGATCGTTCATATTTCTCACATGATTCATAATATATCCGATATTCACCTTTATCATTATCCGGCTAAAGATAACTTTTGACGAATTCAAAATATATTAATTCTCATGTAGAATTATAATGACTTCAGGTCTAAGGATCATTACACCATTATCACTGTGAGAATACATATGACACAATTATTATTATTTACCATGATGTATCTCACGGTGGGTCTGTCCAGTACCCTGTACTCGTACAGTTACCTATGCATTGCTTTTAGTATCTACATACTTATGACCAATGAGATGTGGTCATCTTGTCAATAAACATACTAGCCTTAATGTATTATTATTGTCCTAAGTAATAATAATACTCGGCTAGGGACATTTAAGAATATGATACAATCATTATATAATCTCATGTTCAAGTCACATACTTGCAACTACATAATTTGTATCAAGATTCTAAGAACATTTATTATACTTTATTTATTTCGCAGTAAATAAAGCCAATAATAAATATATATATCAAATATATAAAATCACTCAAACACAAATACAATTGATTGTATTGACTCTAGGGCACCAATACTAACACTAAGATACGCTGTCGAAACTGGAGTCGTTCTCAAGAAGCTACTCTGGAGCACTGGAAAAGCTGCATGGTTAGCGGGAACAAGTTTTGTGATCCTCGCATTGCCACTCATTCTCGAGGTGGAGCGGGACCATCAATTCAAGGAACTCGAGCTTGAACAAGCTAGTATGCTCGGTACTCCCACTCTTAAGTGAGGATATCGAGTTTGGTTCAGACCATGATTTAGTTTTGTTTTGTTGATTTTTAAGTATTGTTACGATTATATTTTGTTGAAATTGATAGTATATGGTTGACGGATTGATGAATGTTCGGATTAGGATTTTGTAATGTTTAAATTTATGAGGATATTGTGACATTGTGTTTAATTCTTCGTTGGAAGTATAAATACGAGCTTAATTTAGTTGCTGGATTAGAATTAGTCTTGTGTGATAATGTTGCCTCGTTATATGATATTGTTTATGTGATCATGTTTCTGAATTAACTAATTGTTTTTGAATTAACTAACTTACTAATCCAACTTGTTTATCTGAGTTGCATTACTCAACGAGATGTCGAGATCTCTGTTTTGTTTTTGTTTTTTTTCCTCACAAAATCAAAGAAATTATTATGATTGATTTGTTTTGTATGCTTCCTGCAAAGGAAGAGTTTGTATTTCTTTTTTGTTGTCTTGGATGCAGTCTTTATGTAATTTGGCTTTACCTTGGTGTTTTGTGACTCCTTGGATTTAAGGTTCCTTCTCTTTTGGACCGCTCCTACGTAGTTGCTTTTATTTTTTAGCTTTCTTCTCAGTTTAGAGTAATTTTATAGGCCTTCTCGTAAATCCTATTTGGCCAATCTTAATTTCAGTTGATCTTAAATTTCAAAAAATAAGTTCTCAGCTGAAATTGAGATTAGCCAAATAGGAAGTTGATCTTTAATTTGCCTAACCTATTACATATCTCTTCCTTGATTTTTAGTTTTCGTAACCTATTACTTATTTTTTCGTATCATCTCTTTAATCTTTCATCCCTTCCTTGTTGGAATCTTAGTAATAAGATTATTATTGATTGTTAACATTGATCCTCAGTCTTGATCTTATATTCAGTTTCTAGCTTGGATTAGGACTAGGGACAGACTGGATTTCCTATCCATGTAGATTCTTGCACCCCCTTGTCCTTCTTATACCTTCTAAGGGGACCAAAACTCTTTTGTACTTTCAAAACACCACATTACAATATTGCCTGATGCATAGGAGTAAGATATATTGTGTTGCACTGTTCCCATACCCTCAAAATTAGTTGTAAGAAGAGGTTCCAAATATACATGAATCAAAATTAGTTATACGAAGAAGTTCCAAACATACATGATTTTTCTGTTTTGTAGCTACCACCCTCACTTTCCTAGTTACCCTCTAGTCACTTGGTACGAGCATGTTTACCTCTTATGATGTCTCTGCTTTAGTTTCCCCTCATCTTTAACTTCATGATAATCCGATGTCCCTAGTTTTAGCCACAAAAACTCTTCCTTGAACCAACTCACTTATGTGATTTTCTTCGGACAGATAGTAGATTAGTTGCTATGCAATCTCTAGTACATGAACTTGTCCGAGTATGTTTCAAAGAGTTCCTTCTCATATGACTGTATTCACTAGTACTATCATTGCTGTGACTTGTGAGAGACTCCATCCTGTTTTAATTTGCTGATGCTATTTACTATGTACATAATCATTGGAATGTCCTTAACATCTATTATCAACTTAAGTGAGCAATTTTATTATTATTTTTCTAGTAAATTATATTTGCATGCCCTTAAAAGTTTTTGAAAAATTTAATAATTTTTTGAATAATATGGCTAATTTTGTTTGCTTGGACTCCTTAATTTAAAAAGAGAATAGGGAACTAAGATATATCCTAGGTATCATTCCTAAGATATTATACAAAATTTCTGGTTGGCTCGGACCTATTCATACATGATCAGTTTAGAATTTTAGTGATGATACCTAACGATACATCTTATCTTAGGTTCCTTTTTCTCATTTTAAAAATTACAAATTAAAATTGTATAGGGTTCAAAACTTATAAATGTATAAGTATTATTATATATATATATATATATATATATATATATACTTATTTCGGTACCTGGATAAAAATATGTTTTCAAAAAAAGAAAATGAGAAGTTTTTTGGAAATCTTTTTTGAATATAAAAATTAAAATTTAATATACATATGCGAATTTTTTTTTTCTTATTTGTTTACCTCTCCCTTTTCAGATAAAAGTAGAAAATAAATAGTAAATAAAATTTATCTATAATTTATTCCCTTCTTTTGTTTATTTGTCAACAATTTTCTTTATGAAACATGAATTGTGTTAGGTCCAATATGTTTGTAGAAGGGGGGGTTGAATACAAACAGTACTGTTTTATCGAAATTTGTCCGGATAATTTAATTTATATTTTGACAAATTTGAGCGGAATTAAATGAAACAAAATTCAAGTTGAATATAAAATTATATTATATTAACTTGAGGGGTTTGTTACAAATACAGTACAGAATTTATATCTAGTTAATAAAAACAAATTAGAAAATTCGACATGAATTTTTCTAGATTTGTTAATAAAAATCCAGATATAGATTAGGAGTAAAAACTCGCTAATAGTACAAGAGTATCAAGTAAATCAGTTCTATCGGATCAGATATTAAAAATAAGATGAACTTGATTTTCTATTTATTTTTCTGCTTCTTGTGTTGTGTTCTTGATGAGAGAGAAGAGAGCAATCTGTTCTTGAATGTAATATTTTTATCCGTGTTGTTGTCTTCTGTCGTCTGTCTTGATATATAATAATCCCTGCTTCTTTATCTTCAAATATAACTGTCAAGACAATCGGCAATACAATTTATTCTTCCAAGACAACCAATTTTGTACTGCCAAGACAATAGGCAATACAATCGTCAAGACAATCAGGTTCTTCCAAGACAATCGGCAAGACAATCAAATTCTGAGATCTTTGTCTTGCTTTATCAAAAATTATCATTCTGTCTGAAGTTTTTTCTTTTTGATCATTATCAAGACAATCTAATTTGAACTGCCAAGACAATCGTCAAGACAATCAAATCAGATTTTTATTCTACTTTTCAAAAGCTTTTCAGAAACTATCATTACCAAGACAGTCGGCAAGACAATCAGAGATTGTCTTGCTTTACTGATTTCTTCTTCAAGATAATCGGCAAGACAATCTCCTATTGTCTTGCTATTCTGATTTAAGCCTCCAAGACAATCAGGGATTGTCTTGCTAGTTCATTTTTCAGAATTAAATTAAAATTGATTAACAAATAATCATTTTAATTTATTCTTACTTAAATAATTAATCAGATTTAATTAATCTAATAATTAATTTAATTAAAGAATTAATTCAAGATGAATTAATTAATTAATTAAATTGACTACTTGGTTTAAATTAATTAAATAAGAATAATTATATATCCTTGGATTGTCTTAATTCTTTTCTGAATCACTGAAAGTAATAAAGGAATACCACTGAATATTTTGTTGACGTTCCATGCACGGTCTGGTTCATGAACGACTAACTTCAATGACTGTCCTTTAATTTTCACGTTAAAAATGTGATTCACTTTTCTTCTCATTTCTATCTCCATCTTGTACTTCACTGTATACTGTCTGAACCTGTCACTGTAGAAATCTCTGTCTTAGAAATAAATCCACTTCTTTGATGCTATACTGAGGCTTGATCAGCAATCTGAACTTCTTCCAGTGTAAAACATCAAAAAACTATAGATTGACTTTAGGGTTTTTCTTCTGACAGATAGTACCTCCTGAGATTCCTGTGACAGTTAAAGTTATTTACTTATTACAAACTAAGCTTAAGTTGAGTTGAGTCCTCGAACTACAAATAGGCTGTGTCATATGCCTTTCAATCTCCCCCTATTTGTTTGTTAGAAGATAACAAGCAAATACCTAGAGGATTACTCAACTAACTCAACTTAACTTAGTAAAAGATAAAACTTTAAACACAAAGTAAATAAAAGAAAAGTTCTGGTTTATATTTAACATTGTCCAGATTCAAACATAAAAGATAAATACAAGATAGATGATCCTCTAGACTGATCATATAATACAATTTTCTATCTTGACCTATCTAAGCTCTAAAGATATCACATGTAGAGCTGATCTTCACTTTGAAGTTTCTTCATCCCTTATCTCTCCAGGTTCAACTTCATCTTCTTGGTCTAGAAATCTTCTAATATTCTCTATGTCAAATCGTTCTTGATCATCCAAGGTTTTGATCAAATCCTTGTCAAGTACACGTTCATAATCAGACACAAGACCTTTAGGTTTCTTAGGCAAGATTCCAAGGTTACCCCATAACCGATTCCGAAGAATGTAATATTTCTTTTCAAAGCCAGTTAAAGCATATGATCGAATAATGTCAGCAACAAAGATACTTTCTTTATCTTCGAATCCTGTAGTCCTCAGCATATGTTCTAACCAGACCAGATGAGATGCAGTGTATAATTTCATCGACTTAGAATCAAGGAAACAAGAGTGTAGAGTATTACCCTTGAGAAACTTAACATGATGTGGAGTTTGAATTACTTGTGGACTATTCCTCTGAGCAAACTCCAAAAGTCTTTCATGAAGTAAAATATTCAGTTCAGAAAACCTTTTTACCTTTAGAGACATAATCCACAGTTCAATCAAGCTTCTCTGTTGAAAGATTTGAAGTGACACATAGAGAGAACCCATTGTACGAGAGTCAATCTGAATTATCAGTTGATCTGCACATCTGTCAAACCTAGCTACTATCCTTGAGATTTCCAGCATCAATGCATCCATATATTGCAAGTAATCTGGATTGGTCTCTTGAAACTGTTGAAGTAGTTGGAGAAAATGTTCATCATCATTAGCAGTGTTCTGAATAGAATCAAAAATTTCTCTTTCTCTATCCCACTTTGGACCAATCTTCAACTGAATATCTCTTTTCCTTTCCTGTACACTTATTGCATGTAGCTTTTGTTTCTCTGCATCTTCAGCTTGCTTCAGCTTTAATCTTTCATTCACTACCTGTCTGGTCTTCCCAAGCTTAGCTTGTCTCATCTGACGATCAGCTTTCTCCTCTTGAAGTTCCTTCTCAAACTCAGTATCATCTTACCAGTTTGAAAGATCTTCTTCGATATCATTTAATTGTTGTACTTCAAACTTACTATTCTTGAGATCGAAATCAAACTCGAATACATCCTGATCATGAGCAACTTTTTCTTTTCCCTTGGTAGACTTCTCAGACTTCTCCTTATGCTTCCCTTGACCTCCCGACTTACTTCCTCCTGCTTCTCCAGACTTACCTGCTCCTCCATCTCCAGACTTCTCCCCCTTAGTTGAGGAATCCTCTACAGACTTTTGTTGACTGTCAAGCTCCCTATTTGCATCATTATCCTCTTCATTATCATCATCATAGTTGTTAAATATAATTGATGTGTTTTAATCAGTGTTTAAGTGTTACAGTGAATTATCAGAGTTTAGCTGGAAGTAGTCAGAGTTTAGTGTAAACTCTGACAGATGGAAGCTCGACAGAGTTTGTCAAACTCTGTCTGGAGGAAGCGTCTACTGGTCAACAGTGATTGAAGATTTATTATGGAAGCGATATCTTTGAAGATTGGATAGCTATCAAAGAGATCGAGTTGACATAGGAGACGAGTGACAATCTGTAATTGATATCATTGTATAGCTGATTATTAGGAATATCAATTAGAGATTGTATTGTAGCTGTATGATATATAAATACAGTTAGGTTAACCCTAGAAGGGAATCGTACAACGAATTATCTTTATTGTAACCTAGCAGCTCTTTGTGATATTTTACATCACGAAGAGGGTTTGTAATACAAGAAGTTTTTAAGTGCATAAACGCTCTTTCTTGTTAAACTCTCATACAAAGTTGATTATTAATTGTGTATTCGGCCTAACAAGTGGTATCAGAGCCAATCTGTTACTTTATTACATGTTAAGATCCAAACACAAAAATAATCATGGCAGCAATCCCTCCACCAACACCTACTGTTTCTGAAAAGGCTCCTACTACTGTGAGTCGTTATGAACCAATCAGGGTTCCTATTCTCAGGCCATTAGAGTATGCTATGTGGAAGGTCAAGATGACTATGTTTCTGGAGGCTACAGATCCAGAATATCTTGACAGGATTTATGAAGGCCCTCACAATCCTACAAAGCTATCTGTTGCAGTTGCTGGTGAAGAAGCAAAAATGGTTCCAAAGGAAAAGAAGGACATGACTCCTGAAGATCTATCATCAATTGCTAAGGATGCAAAAGTTAGGCATTTACTGCATAGTGCTTTAGACAATGTTATGTCTAACAAAGTCATTAACTGCACCACTGCAAAAGAGATATGGGATGCTCTTGAAGTCAGGTGTCAAGAAACTGCGGCTATTAAGAAGAATAGGAGAAACATACTCACACAAGAGTATGAGCATTTTGAGGCTAAACCTGAAGAGACCATGACAGAAACATTTGATAGATTCTGTAAACTGATCAATGATCTGTCATTGGTCAACAAAGAGTATGATCTAGAAGACTCAAATCTCAAGTTTCTTCTTTCTCTACCTGAAAAGTGGGATGTGAAAACAACCACTATAAGAGACAACTATGATCTTGCTCAAACAGAGATTGATGAAATCTATGGACTGCTCAAAACTCATGAATTAGAAATGGAGCAGAGAAACAGGAGATCAAGCAGGAAAGGAAAGTCTGTTGCTCTTAATGTTGAAGAGAAGCCTCAGAAGAAAGAGGCATCAAGAAGGAAAATGAAGGGAAAAGCTTTGGTCATACATTCAGAAAGTGAATCACCAAACACTGATTATGATTCAAACTCTTCTGAATCATCTGACTCTGAGGATGATGAAGAAGAAATGAGGAAAATGGCTGTGTTGATGGTGAAGACTTTCAAGAAAATGGGTTTCAAGAATTTCAAGAAAGGAAAAAGGTTTTCTAGAGATTCAAATGAAGACAGAAAAAGCTACAGGAAGTCTGATAAGAGAGATTCTAAAGGGAAGAAGGATAAGTCTGAAATTCAATGCTACAAGTGTAAGGAGATGGGTCACTATGCTCCTGAGTGCAAGAAAGGTAAAACTGGAAAAGTACTCTACACTAAAGGCAGAGATTGGGCAGATACTTCAGATTCTGATGAAGAAGTGAACTATGCTCTCATGGCTACTACTGAATCAGAAACTTCTGAAAATCAGGTACCTCTAACTACCTATGCTTATAATATTGATGATATTCCTAAATTAAGAATTTATCTTAAGTCATTGCATATAAGTTATAGGGATCAGACTTTAGAAAATGAGAGGATAAAAGCTGAAAATTCTGAACTTAAGGTAAGAAATAAACTTGTTGAAGAAAAACTTGAAAACATGCAACAAGTTCAGAAAGAGAAAGATGATGCTGTTTGTAAAGAACAGAATTTGCTTCAGAAATATAAACAACTAGAGTCAGAGTTGGAGGAAGCAAATAATAAAATTAGAACTTGGACTAATTCTGGAAAGGACACTCAACAGATTTTTCAAACAGACACTGTTGGTCTAGGTTATAATGAGGGAGATGAACTTAGATTTCAAAATCAAGTTAAAGTCAGAACTCATTTTGTACATGGAACCAGTAAATTTTTGTCTGAAAATGAAAAAGAAGCTGTCAAAAGTAAACCAGTAAAAACTAGTGTTAAACAGGTTAATATTGGTTCAATGACAGATAAACAACTCAAACATAAACTGAAGGAGTTAAAATCTGTTAAGAAACAGAAAGTGTCAAACAAGAACAGAAATGGAAAAGTAGGCATCACTTCAGGAAATAAACCAATGCTTGCTAGTTATGCTCCAAGAAAGACATGTCATAACTGTGGTAGTACTAAGCATCTTGCAAATTTCTGCAAGAAAAATATAAATATAAATTCTTTACCTACAAAGTCTGAGGTAAAGAAGGATTTTGCTAGAACTAAGCCACAGACTTTATGCACACACTGTGGAAGCACTTGGCATTACATTTATACTTGCAGAGAATATCATGCTATCTATCATAATTACTATGAACTGAAACCCAATCTGAAATGGGTTAAAGTTGATACTGCAAGTGTAAACACTGATACTGTTAGCTCAAACTCTGATAATGTTAATTCCGCTGCAAAAGCTAACAAAGTTAAGAATGCCAAAGGATCCAAGCAAGTCTGGATCCTTAAAACTAATCCTCAGTAATTGCTTGTGATTGCAGGGCAACAGGGAGGCAACCCTAGTCGTGGACAGTGGATGTTCAGGACACATGATTAGAAATAAAGCCCTGCTATCAGACTATGAGGAGAAGGCTGGCCCAAAAGTTTCCTATGGTGATGGCAATGTAGGAAGAACATTGGGATATGGCAATATTAATCTTGGAAATGTCATCATCAACAATGTAGCTCATGTCCCAGGACTCAAGCATGACTTGCTATCTGTGAGTCAAATCTGTGACAAGGGATATCATGTAGATTTTCAACCTGAATATTGTGAAGTAATCAGCAAATCTACAGGAAAGGTTGTTCTAGTTGGTCACAGGCAAAACAACATTTATGAAATCAAGCTTTTGATAGACTCTGTTGGAAAAGCTGTTTGCATGTCTACAAGAATTTCTAGTGAAGAGAGTTGGAAGTGGCACAAGAAACTCTCACATTTGAACTTGAACAACATCAATGAATTGATCAGAAAGGATCTTGTAAGAGGGCTCCCAAAGGCTCTGTTAAATGTTGATGGCCTATGTGATTCATGTCAGAAGGCTAAACAAAGGAAGTCATCTTTTAAGAGCAAGACAGAATTTTCTATCACTGATCCCTATCATCTTCTGCATGTTGATCTCTTTGGTCCAGTAAATGTTATGTCTATTGCAAGGAAGAAATATGCTTTAGTCATTGTTGATGAATACACCAGATTCACTTGGGTGTATTTTCTAGCAAAGAAGGATGAAACTGCATTAACTCTGATGGAGCATGTGAAGCTACTGGACAAAGGATCAAGTAACAAAGTCAGAATCATCAGAAGTGATAATGGAACTGAGTTCAGAAATGCAACAATGGAAGAATTCTGTAAGGACAATGGAGTGAAGCAAGAATTTTCAGCACCTGGTACACCACAACAAAATGGTGTAGTTGAAAGGAAAAATAGAACCTTAATTGAAGCTGCCAGAACTATGCTTGATGAAGCAAAATTGCCAACTTATTTCTGGGCAGAAGCTGTTCAAACTGCCTGTTTTACTCAAAATGCAACACTGATCAATAAGCATGGAAAGACACCATATGAGATGGTGAAGAAAAAGAAGCCTAACCTGAAATACTTTCATATTTTTGGGTGCAAATGTTTTGTTTTGAAGACTCATCCAGAACAGTTGACCAAGTTTGAGCTAAAGGCAGATGAAGGAATTTTTGTTGGCTATCCACTGTCAACAAAGGCATTCAGAGTTTACAATCTGAGAACTAAAGTGATCATGGAATCTATACATGTTTCTTTTGATGATAAGAAGATAACTGGACTTGAAGACAAAGATGAATATGATCAACTGAACTTTGAAAATGAAGATTTAAACTCTGATGAAACAATTCTGACAGACTCTGTTGAAACAAACTCTGAACCTCTACTGGTAAACACTGGAGAAACTTCTCAGTCACAACAAAGGGGAGAACCAGTTGAGGGGGAGCATGATCAAGATGAAGACTCAAACACTGATACTGAGTCAACTAAAAAATCTGGATCAAACTCTGATGCTTCAAACTCTGAAAATTCAGATTCTAACTCTGGGCAGTCAAGTTCAGGGGGAGTCTCAGAAAACGAAGATAGATCACAACAAAATTAGGAGAGCATGGATCAAGGGGGAGGATCACATGCTGATAGAAGTCATTTACCTTCTGCTAGGAAATGGACTAAATCACATACACCTGATTTGATAATTGGTGATCCAGATGCAAAAGTAAAGACAAGAAGTGCTACTGCAAGTGAATGTCTATTTCATGCATTCTTGTCTAAAAATGAACCAAAGAAACTGGAAGAAGCTCTTCAAGATGCAGACTGGATAACAGCAATGCAGGAAGAGTTGAATGAATTTGAAAGGAATGAAGTTTGGACCCTTGTACCAAGGCCAAAGAACAGATCTATTGTTGGTACTAAATGGGTTTTCAGAAACAAGACTGACAGTGAAGGTGTTATCACAAGGAACAAGGCTAGACTGGTAGCAAAAGGCTATTCACAGCAGGAAGGAATAGACTATGATGAAACATTTGCTCCAGTTGCAAGATTGGAGGCAATCAGAATTTTTCTAGCATATGCCTCTCACAAGAAATTCAAAGTGTTCCAGATGGATGTGAAAAGTGCTTTTCTGAATGGAAAGCTTGAAGAAGAAGTGTTTGTTGAACAACCACCAGGATTTGTGGACCCCAAATATCCAGATTATGTCTACAGGCTAGATAAGGCACTATGTGGACTTAAGCAGGCACCACGAGCATGGTATGAGACACTTGCTCAGTTTCTTCTAGAAAGTGGATTCAACAGAGGAACAATTGACAAAACTCTGTTTTATTTCAATCAAGGAAGTGACCTCCTTTTAGTTCAAATTTATGTTGATGACATTATCTTTGGGTCTACTAATGATAAACTCTGTAAGAAGTTTGCCAAGCTCATGCAGTCCAGATATCAAATGAGCATGATGGGAGAGCTTAGTTACTTTCTAGGCCTACAGGTGAAACAAACAGATGATGGTATTTTCATTAATCAAGAAAAATATACCAGAAATCTTCTCAAGAAATTTGGCATGCTTGACTGTTCATCTGCATCAACTCCCATGGCAACAGCAACTAAATTGGACATAGACACAGGAGTTTCAGTGGATATGACAAACTACAGGGGCATGATAGGATCTCTTCTATACTTGACAGCTAGTAGGCCTGACATCATGTATGCAACCTGTCTTTGTGCAAGGTTTCAGGCAGATCCTAGAGAGCCACATCTGACAGCTGTGAAAAGAATCTTCAAGTATCTCAAGGGCACCATATCATTAGGTCTGTGGTACCCCAGAGAATCAGATTTCAAGCTACTTGGGTATTCTGATGCAGACTTTGCAAGCTGCAAGATAGACAGAAAGAGCACTAGTGGAAGTTGTCAATTTCTTGGTGACAGACTTGTTTCCTGGTACAGCAAGAAACAGAAATCAATCTCCACATCTACAGCAGAAGCAGAGTATATTGCAGCTGGTAGCTGTTGTGCACAGATCTTATGGATGAAGAATCAATTGCTGGATTATGGATTGAGGTACAGTAATATCCCTAATTACTGTGATAATCAAAGTGCTATTGCTATGACAGGTAATCCAGTACAGCATTCAATGACCAATCACATCAGCATAAGGTACCACTTCATCAGAGAACATGTGGAAGAAGGAAATATTGAACTACATTTTGTATCTACAGAACAACAGCTTGCAGATATATTCACTAAACCATTGAGTGAAGCTACATTTACAAGACTGGTCAATGAACTAGGAATGGTCTCTGGTTCTGACTAGGAATGTTGGTTAGATTCAAATTTTACTTATGTGATGTATTAATGATATTTCCTGTTTGGTTAAATGCTAAGTGAACTCTGTTGATTAAACTCTGTTATGCATACTCTGTTAAACTCTGTCAGCATGCCTATATGTAATTCACTGTTAATCAGTTTGATAAACTCTGCGAACTCTGAGTTGATTTTTGTCTGAATGAAAACACCAATGAAGAAATATGTATGAAGCATGATTCTCAGCAATTAATCATGAATCTTTCTGAGTTATTGTGATCTAATCTTAGATTGTGCAGAAAGTTAACACAGCATGATACTGGCTCATATTTATAGCATCTCTTAGTTTATTTTGTCCTAAACTCTGAGTCTATAAATACTGTGTGCATTACCTTACATGAAAAACTACTGATGTTGATGAACTCTAAACTCTGTTAGTTATACTCTGAAAGAATAAAAAGCTTACTGCAATACCCCAAAGAAAATGTATATAGGTTGTTATACTCCTTTGAGATTATGTTGGATACTAGGATGACCCAGGAACTTATTGGTATATAATATGTGCTAAAATTCTCTGATTTTTGGTGACTAGTTAAATACTAGGATGACCCAGGAACTTATCAATATGATAAGGGCTAAAATTTTTAAATTTTTGGTGACTGGTTCCAACCTCTGATTACTGGAATAAAAATATATATATATATATATATATATATATATATATATATATATATATATATATATATATATATATAAAGGGAAAAGAAAATGTATATAGAGGGGGTATTAAATAAAAGTTACTGTATATAGTTTGATTACTTCAGAGTTTAGCTTTCATCATATAGTCAGTGTTTACTATGACAGTTTGTGCATCCAGTGTTTATTGATTTACTTTATGGATTTTATGAAAAATTAGATGCTCTAAAAATTGATTTAGTAAACTCTGCTTCACACACACATATATTCACAACTGTACAATTTATGAAAGGGTTTCGGTGATAAAGTTGGAGAATCGACAAACGCTGTTGATTCGTGATTTGTACTCTAAGGTAAATTTTCACTTGGATAATTTGAAAATCTTGGAGTAAATAGGGATTTTGACAACTGTTAATCAGTGGATTGTTGATGAATGAGTTCTTTATATGATTACTTTGATTAGTTTTCATATTCTCTTCTTGATTTATCTTCTTGAAGAACAGTTCATAAAACATAAATAAAAGTTGCAGAACACAATGAATAAGATTAGAGAAACATAATTTTTCATTGATAATAAGAAAGAGATTACAAGCAAATAATACATCTTTTTGTTCTCTCTATCTGCTAATCTATTCAACAGGAAAATAAAAGGTCAGTCCAAACCACTCCATTGTTAGCAAAAATTCCCAGATCCCATCTTTGCCACTTTATTTGGGTGGAAGTTGAAGGGATAAGGTTATTTTTGCTGACATATTCATTAACAATTGTTGGTGGTGTTGGATGAGGATGCCTTCGAGGAGAGCCATGCCAATGTTGCTTGGAGAGCAGCATCGATGTCGATAACCCTTGCAGGTTTCTCTCTCTCGATCTCTTCCAGACCGGCATCCATTTGCAGCCACAGCGTCTCAAGCTGCCTTTCCCACTCAAACGCTTCAAACTCTTCACGCGTATAGCTGAAGATGTCCCTATTCTCGACAAGATGAAGGTTCTTTTCTTTGATGGTAAGGTTGGCCATTGTTTTTCAGAGTATTTGGTTTGAAGGGTTTGTGATTTTACAGGGGAGACTGAAAGGTTAAAGGTTTAATGAACTAATCTGAGCAAGTCTCTAGGCCTTAAATAGAGATGGGTAAGAACGAAGTTCTTAAACGCTTCGTATTCTGGTTATTAAAGGCAACAGGTAAACGCTTCAAATTCTGGTTTTAATTCGGTCCAGATATTTTAAGATAGTATTATTTGATTTTTGTTTAAATCAAATATTTTAATGTTTTAATTTGCAAAATACTCTTCTTAAAAATAAGCGCACGTGACCCACTCGCCCTTTAATGTGTCCCACTCACCCATTATCGTGTCCCACTACACATTAATCTAGGAACTGATTGAGTGTTTAATTACATAAGAGATTGGGTTTTTAATTACTTTAATCACTTTTGTGTCCAAACGGTTGTGTTTTATTCTTACATCTCACAGTTCTCTCATTTTTCACTTGGGCTTTCTCGCAAACACCTTTCCTACATACATTTCTCTTGGAAATTCTTGCAAATTTCTTAACTCAATGGCTTCTAAAGCATTCACTGCTCTTGGTTTACGGTTTGTTCCTAACAACTATGAAGCTCCACTCTATCATGAACGGGTTCCAGAACCGTTTCATCTAATGCAGAATTTCTTGAGGGATTCAGAGATTGGACAGGCTCTGGTTGGACCTGCTACTCTCTCTGCGTCTCAAATTGCTACATTTTGGCAGAATTCAGTTTATGTGGATGGAGGAGAGAATGGGACTCCTAACATCATCTTCACGTATGAAGAACAAGATTATGTGATTACTCCACAGACTGTAAGAGATACAATGGGGTTTGAAACACATACTTCTTATACTCTGGTTAATGAAACTTATTTGAGAGAGATGCTACAAGAGATAGGTTACATGGAATCTCTTGACAAGCTTGGCGGTATAAAGAGACCAAATCTCAGAAAGGAATGGAACTTTTTCTTTGATTGCATTACAAGGACGTTCCAGAAGAAAGTCACCAACTGAGATGCCATTCCAATAGACAGTCTCCAAATCGGGTATTCTCTACTCTATGGTAGCAATTTTGATTTTGGTCGATATGTTCTGATGAACTTAGGTGATAAACTGTCAGAATCTACTACTGTTTATTATGCTCGTTTTTTTCAAATGCTGTTCAATGCTTGTGTACCTGGTCTAGAAATTGATCATACTGATGAAATTGATCCTTTTAGAGTCAATAAGAGAATATTCTCTGATATGACTAATAAGGATGTTGGTAAAGCAAATCTCTCTGCTTTTGTCATGCCACTTGCTCTGCAAAATTTTCTCAATCAACCACAAGAACCACAACAACCTGAACCACCACAACAACAACAACAACCTGAACCACAACCACAACCACAACAACAACCTGAACCACACCCTGAACCTGAGCCTGAACCGTTAAACATTGATCGTACTCAAAAACCAAACACTGAATCACCTGCTCATTCAGCACCTACAAAACAACCTTCACCCACTCCACAAACAAACTTTGAATCATCACAATCTCCACCAGAATCACAGTCTAAAGCACAAAGAGTTAAGAAGGAAGTTACTGAACAACATGCAAGTGTTAAGCAGGCGAAAGAGACACAAAGAAAATCAAAACAGACATCTCCTGAAGCTATTTATACTAGAAGAGTGAAAAGAATAAAACAACTGGCAAACATACCTAAGTCACTCTCAGTGGTAGAACAAACTCCACCAACAAGTGAAGAGGATTCAGATAATATACCTCTAGCAAAACGAAGAAAACTGGTATTCTCTGATTCTGTGGATGAAGATATTGATGCTCCATAGGTAGTTTCACAGCAAACACCTCCTGTTGAGGTTGAGAAAGATGCAATACCTGCAGAGGCTGAAATACCTGCAGAGGATGAAATGCCTGCAGAGGACAAAATGCCTGCAGAAGAGGATGCTAGAGATGGTCTTTCTCCAATAAATGATATTCTTGATTCATTTATGCCATTCTCTGATCCTATCTCTGATACTGGTGTAGCTGATCAACCTACGGTTGTTCTTTCTGAAGCTGTGGCATCCCATACTGAGTTAATATCTGATGCTCACCAAACTGTTGAAAGAGGAGATGAAATTGATCAAGCAATCAAGGCCACCTCTCAGCCTATGCCTGTTGCTGAGCCTGAGCAACATGGAGAAAATCTTGACAAGCCTACAGAAGAAATTGCTAAAACTATGACTGAAGATGAACCTGCTAAAGCTACAAGTGTTGAAACTGAAGGTGAAAGTAGTGCTAACTCTGATGCTTCTCTGAATGCACCAGTACAAACAGACAATAAACATACACCTTTCACTCAACCTTGTACTTCTCATGAAGTTGAGAGAGCACAATTTGTAAAGAATGCTGCTGAATGGTACAAAGAGGATTGTATTTTTCCACGAGGAAGAGCAGCTGATTTTGTTAAGAAAAATGCTGATACTATCTCCAATCCAGAGATTCTTTCTTGCTTGAAAGCAACTGTAGTTCAAGTCAAAACTCTGGATAGAAGATTTGATGATACTACAATGGCAATCACTGCTTTGCGAAATGAGGTTGTAGCTAGAGAAATGAAAATGGAAAGAGACTCAAAACTAGTGACTACAAAATTCTCTAAAGCTCAAGACAATCTCTTTGCCAGGCTAAGTAAAGTTGAAGAGAATCAGTCTGACTTATCTGCTAAAATTGATTCTATTGCTACTTCCTTGGAGTTAATTACATCTATTCTTATGCCTGATGATGTCAAAAAGGGGGAGAGAGTTGTCAGAAGGGATAGTGCTGGAGATGGAGGGGCAAGTAGTAAAGGAAAGAACAAGGCTGAAGAAGTTCAAACTCTGAGAACTAGCAAGTCATCTAAATCACAGTCTGTTGGGAGAAATACTGATACTCAAGGTACTTCAAAGACCAAGAGTTTGCTGTTACCTTCTAATCCACAAACTGATGAAGAATTGGCTGCTAAGCTGTTTATTGAAGAGAATGAGGAAGGAGTTACGATTGAGGACATTGAAGCTGAAGAAAAGAGTTTACAAGAAGAACATCTCAAAGCTTTAAAGTCTGGTAAGGTACAAAGAGGAAAAGCTCCTAGACCTGTTGTTAAAGGTGTTGTGATCAAAGAAAGGGCTGATGTTAGTCAAAGATCTCGGTTTTCAAAGGAAGCAATGGCAGCAGAAGCTAAACTCAAGCTAAAAGGCATTGAAGGAGAAAGTTCACAAAAGAAAGTTACAACTTCTGTTGCATCACAAGCAATGATCACACCTTTACACTCTTCTCAGTTGAAATCGGTTTTTGGAAAAGGAACAATTCATGATCCAAATGTATTATCTGGAGTTTCTATGAATGTTTCTGATGGAAAAGCTTTATCTGGCAAAGTTGGAAATAATAATGGTGGACTAGGTTCACACAGAGACAAAAGGCAATATACTGGTCCTAGAGATCCTTCTTCACTGGCTGTTCCAGGTCGTGGTGTTCCTCAAGAAAGTTTGGACAGACTGGAATCAGTACAGTTAGTTCATCAGAAGAGTTTAAACAAGGATTTTCTTTTGTACTTCATGGCTGATGGGACAGTATTTAAAGTTGGTGAGAATGATATTGGCTTGAAATGTTGGGAAGAACTAGAGTATGTTATATATCTTCTCAAGGTGAATAGTCAAAGGACTCAATCAATTGCTAATGTGCTCAGACAGAGAATGACTCAGAATCTGGCAATCAGAGGAGAGAAATATAATAGCAGATATGTTCCTAAGTACAGGGATTACAAAGGAAATCTCATTGAAATGAAGAAAGGTACTGCAAAGTTAAAGACTGATTTGGGAATCACAGTACTTGATTTCAATTCACAGTCAGAAAAAGTCAGATTTATCAGACTGGGAAATGAGATGAGAAGGAACAAAATTTATGATCTTAGGGTTGCTATCTACCAGACAGATGAAAGTGATCCTCAGCTTAGAGAAATTAAAGAAGCTATGAAGATTGAGCTTGAAAATGCAGAAAGAAGATTGCTGATAGATTATCTCAGAGCTATGCCAGATCTTGAAATGATAAGAGATTAAGGTCTGTAAGGATTTTCTTATTCTCTGTAGTTTTTGTTAAGTAGAAGCTTAAACTCTGAATTTGTGTAAACACTGTATTTGTTTATTTGTTTTGACATCATCAATTATTGTCATTAACTTGTGCATTTTTGCTAATGAACAAGTTGGGGGAGATTGTTAAATATAATTGATGTGTTTTAATCAGTGTTTAAGTGTTACAGTGAATTATCAGAGTTTAGCTGGAAGCAGTCAGAGTTTAGTGTAAACTCTGACAGATGGAAGCTCGACAGAGTTTGTCAAACTCTGTCTGGAGGAAGCGTCTACTGGTCAACAGTGATTGAAGATTTATTATGGAAGCGATATCTTTGAATATTGGATAGCTATCAAAGAGATCGAGTTGACATAGGAGACGAGTGACAATCTGTAATTGATATCATTGTATAGCTGATTATTAGGAATATCAATTAGAGATTGTATTGTAGCTGTATGATATATAAATACAGTTAGGTTAACCCTAGAAGGGAATCGTACAACGAATTATCTTTATTGTAACCTAGCAGCTCTTTGTGATATTTTACATCACGAAGAGTGTTTGTAATACAAGAAGTTTTTAAGTGCATAAACGCTCTTTCTTGTTAAACTCTCATACAAAGTTGATTATTAATTGTGTATTCGGCCTAACAATAGTCTTCAAAATATGCTCTTTGTTCTGGTGTGATATTATGAGTAGGTTTAACAATGTTGTATAGATGATCAAGTCCTTCAAACATGTAATCATAATTTTCTTCAAGCTTCGCAAAGGTTGTTGAATATGATTGAGCAGTTTCATGCATTTCCACTTGAAGTTCATCCACCCTATTAGAGAGTCTGTCAATAGCATTTAGAATATCTGTTCTTTCTGTAGATGCCTGAGAGTTGGATTATATCAATGTATTGATTGCTGGAGTGAGTGTAGTCTTTATGTTGTGGACATCGTCACAAATAATCATGAGCTGATTGTTGACAGAGGTGGAAGAAGAAGACCGTTCATCCACTTGTGCTTTTAAAACTTGTTTTTCAGCCTCAGTTTCCATCAATTTCTTTTGCAGATCTTTGATTTGAGCCATAAGAGACAAAGTGTTTGTGTCAGTGTGTGCTCTCACCTGATGTTCACTCAAGGATATGTCACTCTCCTTTCGTGCATGTGTTTCACTCATATTTAAGGTGGTCCTCACATCACTCAACACTAGCTCCTTTCCTTGAGCTGTACCTGCATAAGAAATCACCCTAGCCTCTTCTAGAGAGGTCAGTGGTGGTGCAATGGGAGTTCGCAATTCCCAATCCTCAGTCATCTCTATCAATTCATTTGGATTTGATAACTGAATTTCTTCAGTGATAGGATGACCAAGTTGCCTTTCACTTTATCCAGATAAATCTGCGAGTGAAGAATCCCTTGAGGGAGCCAGGAATGTTCCTCCTGGGAGGGGAGATGATGACTCTATTACAACTGGCAGAGAGTCAAGATTTCCCTCTGAAGCCTGTGAAGGCTCTTCTACCGTAACAATGGTAGGCACTGTAACAATCCTATCGTGCACTCCTTGCTCAATGTCCTTAACAACATCAGATTCTACGTTAATGTTTTCCCCCATTGTGAGTAATAGAGGTGTGCTTGACTCTATACAAGGTGCCACGGCCCTTTGGCGAATTTCAATAATTTCATCCTGTTGAGAGAATGAAGTTAGTAACAGTTCATCGGCCATTTCAATGTCCAAGTCCTGTTGGGAGGAAATGGATGGGCTAACAGATGCCTCAAGTAGTAGGTTTCTTCTCTTCTTTGGTGGAGGCAGAGCTGTGGGATCACTCACATTATCACTTCTTCTATCAGCTCTTTTTGTCCACAACTTGCTTCTGGCTTTAGGTTTAGAGATTTGGTTAGACACAGTGTTTGGCTCTAAGACCTGGGATAGAGGCTGTGGTTCTACAACCTCTTGGTCTGACCTATCAGCCACTTGGGCTCCAGAAACAGTTTGAGAGATAGAAGGCAATACCTGCTCCATTGATGCAGTAGCTGTACCTGAAGCAATAGATTGTTCCATTTGATGTTGATGTTCAGGGACAGGTACATTTTGAGGTTCAGGTTCAGGTGCATTCACAAGTCGAGGAATGACAGGTAGATTTATGAAGTTAGACAAATATGGTGTAATATACACTGGCACATTTATCAATTTTCTATGTGTATCAAGGCTAGTGAATATTTTCTTGGTTTGCCTGCCTGATACCATAGGGTTGTCATTCCTAAAAATTGTTTGTTGACCAACAGGAACAAGATGATTAAATAACAAAGTTAAAAATCTAGGATAATAACATAGAACTTTCTTACCCTCATCAAAATCCCTTCTGGCCTTAACAATCCTGTTAATAATAGTATTCCAAAGTAGGTTACCAATATTGATTCTACGGTTGTTAGCAATAGCATAACCAATAGTTTGTAACATAGAGGTGAGTAAGTGAAAATTACCTCTGGCTGAATTAGCAAATACCTTGGAGATCGTGTCGAAGAATGCATCCCATTGTTGAACCAGATTCCTTTTGCTCAGGTTGTTCATATCAATTACTCCATGATAATTAATATCAATGAAGAATTGATAGAGTTGCTCACTGGTTGGAAATGGATCAAAATTATCCACCGGAAGGCCCAATACAGTAGTAAGGGTTGATTCTGTCACGACATGGTGTGTACCATCAAAATCAAAAGAAAATGAGGTCAAGTCTTCAGACACCACAGCTTCTGTGCAACTCAATCTCAGTAGTCCTATCTTAATTGGGGCTTCGATCGAAATGGCAGTTCGGATAATTGAATCATCATTTAAAAACCGTATCCAAGGCCTAAATCGATCGTAGGGACAATCGTTCGGATTAAAATAGCCAACCAAATTATGTTTCATTATTTCAAAATTATCAGCCATTTTTAAACACAAAAACACACTTTAATTTAAGGAAATTAAAACAATTCGAAATTTTTTTAGAATTAATAATTAATTAAAATTAATTAAAAATTTGAATTATTTCAAAGTTGTCAGAAAAATCCCAAAAATTTATATGATGATCTCCTAATCACTGGGAGTCTCAATCTATTTTTAGAATTCAAAGAAAAAATCTAGAACTCTTAAAACAGTCAAAACCCGATTCAACTTTTTGAAAAAGTTGATTTTCAAAACCTTAACAGAATTCGAAAATAATCGGTTCAAAAGAAAGGAAATTGGACGATCTATTCAAATCAGGTCTCAAATTTCAGTTTGGTTGAGTAAATTTGAGCAGAGTTTCAGTCCAAGAATCGTGTGTATGTATCGTGTATATATATCAAGGCTCTGTGTAAAAACACGAGAGATTGTCTTGGCTGAGTTGTGTTCTGTTTTTTTTAAGTACTAAATAACACTACAAGGCAATCGGTTTGATTGTCTTGCCGATTGTCTTGGTAGTATAAACACTATCAAGACAATCGTTTACAATTCTGATAAATAAAAGAAAACGAAAATATTTTTTTTTTAATTTTATTAAAATACAAACTAACATTACAAGACAATCAGTTGATTGGCTTGCCGATTGTCTTGGTAGTATAAATACTATCAAGACAATCATATATTTAACTGATTAAAAACAAATTAACACACACACACACACACACACACACACACACACACACACACACACACACACACACACACACACACATATATATATATATATATATATATATTTTAAGATACTGAAAAAACACTTCAAGACAATCAAGTGATTGTCTTGCCGATTGTCTTGGTAGTTCAAAACAATCAAGACAATCGTTTGTCTTGAACTAAATTTAAGAAAACAAAATAAAACAAAAATAAAATTCAAAAATATTTTATTATTTAGCAAAATAACCTGCCAAGACAATCTGTGGATTGTATTGGCGATTGTCTTGATACTATAAAGACAGACAAGACAATCTATTAACCTGCTAATATTATGCTAATAAAATACAAATAAATGTTCATAATTAATCCAATTAAAATACACTCTAATATATTATTAAAAATACTATAAATAAATATTTTACATACACATGGATTAATTTTTTACGAAAACAAATATAAATAACAAAAGGACAAACACTACAAAACATTTAATAAAATAATTATTAAAATAGAAATAAATATCTATAAATATTCTAAAAATACAGAAATATGAAGTATTAAATAATATGAATAAACAGAGTGAAAAATAACTAAACAAGCAAGAAAATCAGTTGGTAAAATAGTTATACAAGTGATTTAAAACAACAAATATTCACAGAATAATCACTTGCAAAATTATTAAAGATCAAATTTCAGATATTAACAGTATTAATTACTAGGACTGTTTAACATACCCAATTCACTAACAATTTTAGTGAATGAGGATTCATTAAGCGACTTAGTAAAAATATCTGCAGTTTGATCTCCAGAGCCTACAAATAGTAGTTGCACTGTACCATTCATTACATGCTCTCTTATAAAATGATACCTTATGTCAATGTGCTTTGTCCTTGAGTGCTGCACAGGATTGCTGGCGATTGCTATGGCACTTGTATTATCACATAAAATAGGGATATTTTCCAATACAATGCCATATTCCATTAATTGATTCCTAATCCATAAGATCTGAGCACAACAGCTTCCAGCAGCTATATATTCAGCTTCGGCTGTAGAGTTGGAAACTGTTTGCTGTTTCTTACTGAACCCGGATACCAATCTTCCACCTAGGTATTGACAGCTCCCAGATGTACTTTTCCTGTCTACAACACTTCCTGCATAGTCAGAATCTGTATATCCAATTAAAGTAAAACCAGATTCATTAGGGTACCAGATGCCTAAATTAGGCGTACCCTTTAGATATCTTAAGATTCTTTTGACAGCAGTGAGATGGATTTCTTTAGGGTTCGCTTGGAACCTTGCACACAAGCATGTGGCAAACATTATATCTGGTCTACTAGCAGTTATGTAAAGCAATGAGCCAATCATACCTCTATAGCCTGTGATATTTACCTTGGCAGAACTTTCACATAAACCAATTTTGACAGCTATAGTTGATGGTGTCTTTGCTGATGAGCACTCCTCCATGTGATATTTCTTGAGGAGCTCCTTAATGTACTTGGATTGACAAATAAATATTCCATCTTATCTCTGACTTATTTGTAATCCAAGAAAGAATTTCAGTTCTCCCATCATGCTCATTTCAAACCTACCCTGCATTAACTTAGAAAACTTCTTGCATAGAAGCTCATTAGTAGACCCAAATATAATATCGTCCACGTAGACTTGGACTAGTATTATATCATTCTTATGTCTTTTAGTGAAGAGCGTTTTGTCTATGACACCTCTTATAAAACCATTTTCTAATAGAAATTCAGAGAGAGTGTCATACCATTTTCTTGGGGCTTGCTTAAGACCATAGATAGCTTTGTAAAGAAAGTAGACATAGTCCAAATGATCTTCATCTTCAAAACCAGGGGGCTGTTCTACATACACTTCTTCATCTATCTTACCATTCAGAAAGGCACTCTTGACATCCATTTGATAAACTTTGAATCTTGAATATGATGCAAATGCCAAGAATATTCTGATGGCCTCAAGTCTTGCCACTGGAGCATAGGTCTCGTCATAATCAATGCCTTCAGCTTGAGAATAACCTTTAGCTACCAGTCTTGCTTTGTTTCTTATCACAATGCCATCTTCATCTAGTTTGTTTCTGAATACCCATCTTGTGTCTACCACTTTTCTATCTTTAGGTCTGGGTACCAGCTTCCATACTTCTAGTTGCTTAAATTGATTGAGTTCATCTTGCATAGCAATCACCCAATCAGGATCAGATAGAGCTTCTTCTACTTTCTTAGGTTCCATGACAGACAGGAACCCAGAATAGTTACATTGATTCTGATAAGCTCTTCTTGTTTTCACACCAACATCTGGATCACCAAGAATCAGCTCAAAAGGATGAGCTCTATTCCAAACAGATTGTCTGGGAAGAATTGATCTTGATGATTCGCCTTGATCTTCAGTATGATGTTGAGTATGACTTGTTGACCCTTCATTATCTCCCCCTGAGTTGTTGCCAGTTTGACTTATTGATGGTTCAAGAGTATCAGTGGTGTCTTGAAAATTATCATTGTTTTCACCAGCATCACCTTGATCATTACCACCAACATTTGGATTATTATTATCAGCAACAACGTCAGGTTGATTGTCATCATCTGAATCTGAGTCTGACATGTCATCAAACTTAAGCTTTTCAGATGGATCTTCATTTTGGATACTTGGGAGTTTTGTGTCATCAAATGTAACATTGACACTTTCCATAGTTTTCTGTTGATCAATAAGATACACCTTGTAGGCTCTTCTAGTATAACTAATAAATATTGCTTCATGTGTTTTTTCTTCAAATTTACCACCTTGATCATCTCCTTCTTTCAGCACAAAGAATTTTGTCCCAAATACATGGAAGTACTTGAGAGTTGGTTTCTTGTCATGTAGAGCTTCATATGGTGTCTTCATTAAGTCTTTATTGATAAGTGTTCGATTCTGGGTATAGCATGCAGTGTTGACAGCTTCAGCCCAAAAGCTCAATGGAAGCCTTGATTCACTTAGCATAGTACGTGCAGCTTCAATCAAGGTTCTATTCTTTCTTTCAACTACCCCATTTTGTTGAGGAGTTCTGGGAGCCGAGTACTGTCTAGTTATACCCTTTTCAGTGCAAAAGTCATTCAGAACTGCATTCTTGAATTCAGTTCCGTTGTCTGACCTTACAGCTCTTACTGGACGATTAGAGTCCAGCTCAATTAACTTAATGTGATCAACTACCAGTTGTGGAGTTTCATCTTTTGAGTTCAGAAATAGTACCCATGTGAATTTTGAGAAATCATCAACAATCACTAGAGCATATCTTTTTCTTGACATGGACATTACACTAACTGGACCAAACAAATCCATATGGAGAAGTTGTAATGGTTCAGTTATTGATGGTGTGTTAATGCTCCTGTGAGTTGCCCTTTTTAACTTTCCTTTTTGACAAGCATCACATAGACCTTCCTGAGTAAATTCAATCGAAGGTAAACCTCTCACCAATTCTCTTTTAACTAGAGAATTCATTGTTTTGAAGTTTAGGTGAGAAAGTTTCTTGTGCCATAACCAACTTTCATCAGTGGATGCCTTTGAATAAAAACATCTAATTTCTTCTGTGCTTCCAGAGTTCATATTGGCTATGTACAAGTTTCCTTTTCTTACTCCAGTCAACTGCGGCCTTTCATTTCTCTTGTGTGATATTAGACAATCCTTCTTGTTGAAATGAACTTCATAACCTTTGTCACAGAATTGATTAATACTGAGCAAATTGTGCTCAAGGCCGTTCACAAAAGAGACATCTTCAACGATAACATTTCCAGCTTCTAATCTGCCATATCCATCAGTTTTACCTTTGCTGTTATCTCCAAAGGAAACGACTGGGCCGGTCTTCTCCACCACATTTGTCAGCAGGGCTCTATCTCCGGTCATATGCCTTGAACATCCACTGTCCAGAATCCACATGACTCGTTCAACCTGTGTTAAACCCTGCAATGACAAATTGGTTAGACTTTCTTCGGAACCCAAATTTGATTGGGTCTGGAGTACTTAAAGAATTGGCCTTTATCAGTCAAAGCAACACTTTTTATTTTAACAACATTTTATTCAGGTACTAGACATTTAACCCTGTAAACAGCTTTAACTTGTTTTAGTTTCAGCTTGGGTAACCATGTCTTCACCATATCCTGAGAAGGACTTGGAGTCCTAATCTTAGAATTAGGTGGTGTTACAGTCCTGGATCTAACATGTTTATTTCTGCTCATATGCTGTCTAGGAACATTCTTATCAACACATGCATGATTACCGTTAAAGTAAGCAGACATTATATTAAAAGCACAAGACATGCAATTAACAGCATTGCATTTCTTATGAGCAGTATCAATAACAGGAATAGCATTCATGGTAGATATGTTGTTGCATTTATTCATGTTGTTACTTCTACTACTAGTTTTCAAGGAACTAGTAGACTCACCAACTCTTTCTGTTTTCTTAAACACAGACTTTCTATCTTCATCATTTTTAACAACTTGATTACTTTCTAAGACTACACCATTAGCTAAATCCTCAATGCGCATCTCTTCCTTAATGATTAAAGATGTTGTATCCAAAGGTTCTGCTATGGATGTCTTAAAAAGTGGGTTACTAACACCCTTAAGCACTATTGGTATACCCCTTTCTACAGCACTGACACGATTAGGGGTAATAATGCTTTTTCGTCCAATAGCTTCATTATAATCAAACCCAATTCCTACGGTTTGATTAATAGATTGTTGGTTGAACAACTCTTTAGCTACTTTACATGAATTAGAAGTAGCACTAACCCTTATTTCTAGCTCAGCTATTGTTTTACGTTGTTGAACCACTATCAACGCTAGAGACCTCTCAAGTTCTTTTAGAATTCTTATTTCTGATTTTTGTTTATCATGACAATTTTGTACATCGTGTAATTCTGATAATTGATTACTAAGATCTGTATTTAACAAATTGATCCTTTCAATCTCTCTATTAGCACAACCTAGTGAATCACTAAGTTGATAGATATATTGACTTTCAGTACATGATACCTCAGATGAAGTACCACTGGAGTTATCAGATTTTGCCATCAGGGCAAGATTACCATACTCTTCATCTTCAGAGTCTGTATCATCCCAACTCTTTCCAGCAGCCACATAGGCTTTACCTGTCTTCTTCTTCTCAGATCCAAAGTCTTTTCTTTGATTTTGTTTGGGCTTCTGACATTCAGTAGCGAAATGTCCAAGTTCATTACAGTTGTAGCATCTAATTTTACTTCTTTCAACTGTTCCAGTTTTGTAACCTCCTCTGTTACTTGAGGATGAAGAACCTCCTCTTTGAAACCTGTTATAGTTAGATTTGTACCTGAACTTGGGATTCTTCCTGAATCTGAAGTTATTGAATTTCCTTACCAACAAAGCCATGGACTCATCTTCCAACTGATCTAGCTCTTCTAACGAATAGAAATCTCCTTCATCTGGACTAGCATTCGTTTGACCAACTTCAACTTCAAGCTTGCCACTGTCAACACTACAAGATTGAATAACCTTATCTTCCACTTCCTGTTTGTTCTCAACAATAAGAGCTGTAGAAGTATTAGCAATTCTTCCTTTTCCATAAATCTCCTTTTGTTGAGATTGTTCCAGTTCATAGGTTTTTAAAACACCAAAGAGTCTTTCTACAGTAATTTCACTTAGATTCCTCGACTCTCCGATAGCTGTAATCCTATGTTCTAGATGAACAGGCATTGACAATAGAAATTTTCTGTTGATCTCTTTCTGAGTGTAGTACTTGCCATGCATATGTAAATTGTTGACAAGTTTGTTATATCTTTCAAACACATCTTGAATACTTTCATTGGATGCTGATCGAAAGTGTTCATACTCAAATGTCAGAATTTCTAGTCGATTCTCCCTAACTTCCTCTGTTCCTTCATTCACAGTTTCAATGGTTTCCCACATTTGCTTTGCAGTCTTGCAGTTGATCACATGACTGTACATTACAGAGTCTAGAGAATCTATTAAGATCAGTCTTAAATTAATGTCAAGTCCAGCTTCCTCTCTTTCAACAAGAGTGAATTCAGAAGAATCTTTGTGTACAAACCTTGCAGGGGCAATAACTTTTCCATCAGTGACAACTTCAGGAATTAATCCAAAAGGTATTATTGGTCCTTCTGATAAGACCTTCATGTATTTAGGATTTTCAACCTCGAGGAACATTAACATTTTGTTCTTCCACATATCATAACTGTTTTTGTCATATATGGGAATTTTCACAGTTCCAACTTTAGAAGACATGATGAATTTTTTAAGAGAGTTAAAAAATTCGGGGATGATTTTTAATCGAGTAAAATGGGATATTTGATTTGTGTATCAATCGACCGGCTCTGATACCAATTGTTAGGTCCAATATGTTTGTAGAAGGGGGGGTTGAATACAAACAGTACTGTTTTATCGAAATTTGTCCGGATAATTTAATTTATATTTTGACAAATTTGAGCGGAATTAAATGAAACAAAATTCAAGTTGAATATAAAATTATATTAACTTGAGGGGTTTGTTACAAATACAGTACAGAATTTATATCTAGTTAATAAAAACAAATTAGAAAATTCGACATGAATTTTTCTAGATTTGTTAATAAAAATCAAGATATAGATTAGGAGTAAAAACTCGCTAATAGTACAAGAGTATCAAGTAAATCAGTTCTATCGGATCAGATATTAAAAATAAGATGAACTTGATTTTCTATTTATTTTTCTGCTTCTTGTGTTGTGTTCTTGATGAGAGAGAAGAGAGTAATCTGTTCTTGAATGTAATATTTTTATCTGTGTTGTTGTCTTCTGTCGTCTGTCTTGATATATAATAATCCCTGCCTCTTTATCTTCAAATATAACTGTCAAGACAATCGGCAATACAATTTATTCTTCCAAGACAACCAATTTTGTACTGTCAAGACAATAGGCAATACAATCGTCAAGACAATCAGGTTCTTCCAAGACAATCGGCAAGACAATCAAATTCTGAGATCTTTGTCTTGCTTTATCAAAAATTATCATTCTGTGTGAAGCTTTTTCTTTTTGATCATTATCAAGACAATCTAATTTGAACTACCAAGACAATCGTCAAGACAATCAAATCAGATTTTTATTCTACTTTTCAAAAGCTTTTTAGAAACTATCATTACCAAGACAGTCGGCAAGACAATCAGAGATTGTCTTGCTTTACTGATTTCTTCTTCAAGACAATCGGCAAGACAATCTCCTATTGTCTTGCTATTCTGATTTAAGCCTCCAAGACAATCGGCAAGACAATCAGGGATTGTCTTGCTAGTTCATTTTTCAGAATTAAATTAAAATTGATTAACAAATAATCATTTTAATTTATTCTTACTTAAATAATTAATCAGATTTAATTAATCTAATAATTAATTTAATTAAAGAATTAATTCAAGATGAATTAATTAATTAATTAAATTGACTACTTGATTTAAATTAATTAAATAAGAATAATTATATATCCTTGGATTGTCTTAATTCTTTTCTGAATCACTGAAAGTAATAAAGGAATACCACTGAATATTTTGTTGACGTTCCATGCACGGTCTGGTTCATGAACGACTAACTTCAATGACTGTCCTTTAATTTTCACATTAAAAATGTGATTCACTTTTCTTCTCATTTCTATCTCCATCTTGTACTTCACTGTATACTGTCTGAACCTGTCACTGTAGAAATCTCTGTCTTAGAAATAAATCCACTTCTTTGATGCTATACTGAGGCTTGATCAGCAATCTGAACTTCTTACAGTGTAAAACATCAAAAAACTATAGATTGACTTTAGGGTTTTTCTTCTGACAGATAGTACCTCCTGAGATTCCTGTGACAGTTAAAGTTATTTACTTATTACAAACTAAGCTTAAGTTGAGTCCTCGAACTACAAATAGGCTGTGTCATATGCCTTTCAAATTGGTGTAAAGTTGAACAAATAAAAAAAAAGACATGTATTTTTTAACAATCTAAAATATTTATTTAAAGAAAAGTTAACAAACACCAGTTCAAAAATTATTAAATAAAATTTTGCAAGAAAAAATTAAGAAAAGTAGAAAACTAAGTTTTTGACTTTCTAAGATATATAATTTTAAAGGATTTTGACCATGTAGTTCATGTAATTAGAATAATAATTTTTTTAATTTTTATAATTATAAATAATATTTACATATTTTATTTCATTGAAATAAAATTTTGAAAAACTTTACTCCAACTCTTAAAAAGTTATTTATATTTACTAATAGAAGAGAACCTCCATTATCTGATTTGGGTCCTTGAGACGTTACTTTAGTTTTAGCCCAGCGTACCCCCGCCAATTCCAAACACCACCGCTATCGTTGCAAGGATTAACAGACTATTTTGAGATGATTCTCGAACAACAGAGATTCGAATAAATCTTTATCATTGGGTTATCACATCATTCACAAAAAGAAAAGAGGTTAGTTTGAGTTCACTTAATTTGAAATTGTGTATTTGTGTGTATATATTTATACAGTTATACCTTTGAATCCAAAAAAAAAAAAAAATCAACGGAGTCAATGATCAATAAAAAGACTATTTATTTGATTACAATATATTATATTATTTAAATATGCGAGCTCAATGCTCATCTGGACTTCTCTGTATTAATATTTCTGGACTTCTTTGTTCAATAAATTTAACTGTCTTCAGTTAAATTACATATGAGAAAAGTAATTAAGTGAATCATAAGTGGGTGGGTAGGTGTTAGGGTGTACACTTTAAAATGCATAAAAAAAATATAATTACCTAAAAACAATATTTTTTATTTTAGTGTTTACAAATTTTAATTATAAAATCAACTATTAAATATTTGTGCATTTTTTTATGCGCCAAAAATTCTGTGTGTGATGTTAAAACAACTAACTTTATGAACCAGATGAGTATTAATACTATTATATAAGAGAGGTCGAGGGAGGTTCGTCTCCATTAGTGATAGTACTAAAAAATCATAGCATCTCTCTATTACTAAACCGAACAGTGAAAATGCTGCAGGATTTAAAATATTGCAACATGGTGACTATTTCCCCGTGGGTAGATTTACATGAGACTAACACATTGTTTATTGCGGGTATGACAAACTCATCAGGTATGGATGTCAAACTTCGTGCAGAGTTAGTATCAACATAAAATTTTATCCTTTTCTAAATAGAAAAGGATAAAATTATGAGTAGAATGTTAACAGATGTTTATAATAAGATTAAATTGTATAAGAGATATCCACATAAAATTTTATCCTTTTCTAAATCTTTGTTTAAATAGCAATGACTAGTTAGTACATCATTACATTTGATTGCAATGTTTATTGGCAGTCCATGCCCAATTGCCTATCATGATAAAATATATCCCAGAAATCAGCATCGTGAACAGGCATGATAAGTGTCTGAGCATGAATACCATTTTCGATAGTTCCACGGGTCATATGCACTCTGGATTTGGTCATCTATTCTAGTATTCTATCCTCCTGTGGATGCTAATCATGTCTATGGTAATGTGTTGGAAATTTTCATTCTAATGAAACACTTGGTTCCAAATTCAAGTACAAATGTCATACGCTAAATTGAAAAGGTTGCAGGAAAAGAATTACCTCCCTCAGTCTGCTTCCATAGCTACTCTGAAACTGCAGAATCGTAAGTAGCAACATGTTGGAAAGCCTTCCATGCTAGCTTCCTTCTAAAATGCTCATCGACTTTATTCTCTCCAAGAGAAACTAAAAGTTCAGGATAATCTTGTGAATCAACCACGACCACGAAATCCTTGTGATTCTGTTCAACGAATATGAAATTACTGCAGTCTGATAAAGATAGTAATAAGTAGCATGAAAAAAAAAACAAAACGAACAGAAAGTCTTTAAGTTGCAGCATAAGGAAAATAATACTGTCAGCTTGATTTAGTAACAGAGTAAGGCATACCACAGAAGTGCCTAAGATTAAATAATCCATGCAGTCCAACAAAAGAAATCAAGTTCTTCATGCTCACTAGTCACTGTAATAAGAAACGTATTGCAACACGAAGAGGAGCACACCATGTTACTTGAAAAGGTCCAGACACCAGGAACTAAAGAAAGAATATGATCACAGTTTTGTCACCATAAGTACTGTAATCACAGTGATTAGTTGAAAAGGACCAGACACCGGGAACTTACAGATAGTAAAAATCAAGTAAATCAATCCTAACTTCAAATTTCTTTTCATTTTGTTTAATGTGTTTAATGAAAGCTAAGTGTACGATGAGATGTAGCCCACATGCATGCGCACGCGCCCTCATAAAAACACAAGCACTGGTGTATAAAGGTACCTATGATGGAAAAAAAGAGCGTGACTTTAAGCAGAATACGACAGCATTCGTAGTCGATTTGAGATAAACCTTCGCTGCAGCTCTGATCATGGAAGGCCGACCAATGTCAAAATTCTCAATTCCATCCTCAAATGATATTCCTTTGGTTGAGGAAACTTTGTCATAGAAAGGATAAAAGTTCACGATCACAACATCAAATGTGCCTGCAGGATAAGTTCTTAGCTGTTGCATGAATATAATCAGTATGTGTAAATTTTCTTAATATATAGGAATTTAGCCTGAACCAAGAGTTAACTGCTTCGTTTAAAAATAAATGAAGTAGTTCTTTACTACTAATGGTCCGCAAAACACAAGAAGAATTGAGAGCAAATAATTCTTTCAAGAATTCTTTTTCTGTTTTTTTTTTTGTTTGGGAGGAGGGGGGAGCAAATGAATTTTAGGAGAGGTACCCCTAGAATTTTTTAGTGATTTCTTGAGGTGACCACTGTTTTTTTTGGAAAATTATATGGTGCAGAAACAATTAAATTTTTGTAAAGATTTGCAGCAGAATAGCATGTGAAAGATGCTAAAATGAGCTGAGTCTGTATGTGTGAGTGACAGCGAAGAAGTTGCTACTTGCTACAGATTTGATTAAAAACTCACCGATTCCATGCTTATCAAGAGCTTCCATGTGATGGCTTTGGTCCCTTTAAGCACGAATCCCTCGATGCATGTTGGGATGTAATGTTTTAACACGACCATCGAGCTTTATAAGATAAAAGGATCATTCAACATCAAACAAATATAATGACAAAAGGCATAGGAAGGCAAAAGAAAATAAGAAAATTGAAGTAAACAGGAACTTAACACCAGTATATTTTAGAACTAATAAAATGAAATAGGATACTAACCCATTTTATACTTAATATAATAGAATGCTACAATCTTTTCATCCACTCTGAGTCTGATGATTACATCAAATTCTCAAAAACAAGCAGTTAACTAAAAACTTTCTAATAAAAAAATATGGCAGCAATATAAGCTGTTTCAGAGCCATAGAACTAATAAAATGAAATAGGATACTAACCCATTTTATACTTAATATAATAGAATGCTACAATCTTTTCATTCACTCCGAGTCTGATGATTACATCAAATTCTCAAAAACAAGCAGTTAACTAAAAACTTTCTAATAAAAAAATATGGCAGCAATATAAGCTGTTTCAGAGCCAAACTTCTCCCTCATCCCGGTCTTTCTCGAACTGCCGTCTTGACTTGTAATCTCCATAATCATGCATTAACTTAAAGGATTCTCCATAATCATGCATTAACTTAAAGGATTCTCCATAATCATGCATTAACTTAAACATCGCTAAATATTTTTACGATGAATACCCCAGATAGAACTATGGTATGTGCTAGCTTATAGCCTTCAAAGGTTTTCCTTGAATCTGTTTTATGGGACCAAAGGTTTGTTGTCCCAAACCTCCCGTGCTTCGAGTAGTTCCGGACAGTATCGCTTTGACAGAACTTCAACTTGCTCAGCAAAAGACTTGACCTTATGAACGCCTATGTGAAGCACCATTTGGTCCCACCGCTTCCTACACACATCACCAGACCTTTGATCAATTAAATCATCCCAATCCACATCTTCTATGCAGCATGCGTCTAACTTGAAAAGTGCATCAAGCAGACGGTAATCATCAGCATCAGCCCATATACCCTCAGCAACCATAGAAGATGTTAACTGATTGTACCATTTCATACAGCAAACTGCGTCACCTCTAGTTGACACTCTGTCACTGATTGCACCCCAACATATATTATCTCGTAACATGCCATGCTTTGATTTCTTCTCTTCATTAACCTTAGCTCGCAAATCAATATTCACGTAATCAAACAATTTCTGGTATTCTTCTTGGGACCAATGTCCCCTATTTCCTTTCATTCTTATTCTACGCCATGTATCCTTCACGTGAAATCTATGTCTCTTAAATTCTTTAGCCAGCATCTTCCAATTGTTACCATGTTTTTCATATTGTTCCAGGAGCATTTTTTGTTCTTCTTCAGTCCATTGACGCCTCTCGCCTCCCTCGAACAATATATGAGCACGGTAATATACCGCTGCTCTAGGCCTATGTGGCAACGCTTCCCTTATTTCAGACCAACAGTTCTTTACTTGTCGGTGAGATCTACAGTTCAAAACCATTTCCAGACCATTTTCACCTAAGCAATGTGACTCTATATAATTTTTAACAGCTGCTCTCAAAATCTCATCTTCTTCCGGTGTGAATCTCTTGCCTTGGACTAGGCACCCTTTTTCATTCTCTTCATTGAGAACCTCTACATCATCAGAAAACCTAACTTTCTTCTTTTCTTTGGACCTTGGATTGTTGGGATCATTATCTACTGACTTGGTCTTCTCCTTCTTTTTTGAGACATTCGTGGCTGCAATATCTTGTGCCTTACGAGAATGTCGATCCTTATCTGTTATTTCCTTGTTCTTCCTCTTCTTCTTCCTCTTGACCTTCTCTATAGCAACCATACCGTCATCAACTAAAGAATTCTCAACATCTTCTCCCCTCACTGAATTCTTCTTTTCTTTGTCATTATAATCTTCTTCTTCCACCAACCTTTTCCTCTTCTTCTTTTTCTTCTTCTCCACATTTCCTACAACATTACTGTTCTCTTTGGCATCAGTTTCGGGCTTCTCATTCATAGTATCTGAATTTTCACTAGTCTCAGAACTTCTCCTCTTTGTTTTTTTCTTCTTTTGTTTTTCAACTGTTTTATCTTCATCTTGAGTGTCATTCGGTGAAGAATCCATTGGCACCTCGTGTTCATGCACATTTTTCAATTTCTTTTCTCTTTTATTCAAAGTTAAGCTACTTGCCTCTTCCGTTGCCACTGCACCCAAACAATCAGTTACCTCCTCACTAGATACTGACATTCTTTTCTCCTTTTTCTTCTTCTTAACTTTTTTGGATTGAGTTTCTGCATAGAACTTAATACTCTCCTGGTTCCCAGGTTCCTCACCAGCAACCATGTCTCCCTTATTCTTCTTTTTCTTCTTCTTTACTTTTTCCGGCTGATTATCTGTATCAAACTGTCCTAAACTCTCCCCATTCACAGATTCCTCACCAGTAAGCATGTCAGTCCCCTTACTCTTCTTTTTCTTCTTTCTATGTCCAGATTCCAAGTTCTGGTAGAGCTCCACATCTTCAACATCCGTACAATCATTCATCTCTTCCACCCCACCCATCTCTTTCTTCTTACTCTTCTTGCTTTTCTTCCCAACCCTTCCAAGTCCATCTTCTCCGACCTCGGCACGACCACCTATCTCTTCCACCACATCCATCTCTATCTTCTTACTCCTCTCACTCTTCTTCCCACTCTTTCCAACCACCTCATTCTCTCCCACTCGCATACTCATGTTCACGTAATATCTCTGTCCAGCTTCCCCACTCGTCACTTCTGCCAGAAAGGGGAAAAAAAACCCTCAGACAGAGAGCCAACACGAACATTCATACCAAAAAACTAAAATCCACTAACATCAATCTCTAAATAAACATTTTCGTATTACGCACAATAACCAAACTTCATACAAAGACATATAAAACTTATTTACCGATACAATAACAATAATCCCAACATCAATTCTCCTTCTACCATAACCAATTACCAACACAATATTCCCCACATTAAATTTCATTCTACCTATCGTAACCAATTACCGAAACAATATCCCCTTTCCCTACATTAACTCTCATTCTACATATCATAACCCAATTACCAATACAATAATCCTTACATTAAGTCTCATTCTATCTATCGTAACCAATTACAGAAACAATATTCCCTACATTATGTCTAAATTTATCTACCGTAACCAATTACCAATACAATTACTGATACAACACTCCCTACATCAAGTCTCATTCTATTCTATCGAAAAATATAACAAATCCTCTACTAGACCACTAATCAAGTACTAATTCAACCACACACAGAACACATATATCTACATACAATTACATACACGACTGCTAAACAGATACCTGGTGTATTCATACCTCGTATTAAAAACACAGATGTAAAGATTAATTAAGCTGCTGCAATAGTGTAAAATTGCTCAAAAAATTAAACTAATAATTACAGTATAGAATATCAAATTGAGTGAACAGAAGAGCATAAAAAGCGAAGAAACAACAAAGAAATGTAATTACCTTGATGCGAATTGAGGCAGATTGTGACTATGAAAAGCTAGGGTTTTGAGAGCCACGATTAGATAGGTAAATAAATATAAGCGGCTTAAGAATTTGATTTTTATAACACTGCTCATTAATCGTTCTTTTTAACTGATTCTCCCTCTTCCCTCTATCCCATCCATTTCTTTACACTTTCTTTTTTGGGATGTCCCAACCAATTCTTTACATTTCCTAAAATAGTAACTTTTAACAATAAAATACTTTATTACATCCACTACTTCACTCCACTTTTTCAACACTTTATACTATTACACCCACTAACTAACTTATTTTAACAATAAAATCACTATTACACCCACTAAGGCACTAACTCACTTATTTTAACAATATTACACCCACTATCTTGGTTTCCGTGCAAAAAGCAAATGTAAACAACTCCTTGGAACGGAGGGAGTAGTAAAGTGTGGTTAAAAAGTATTTATCAAATTAAATCAAAATAATTCTATTAGGACCTCTGGATTTGGGCCTGGGCGGAGCATCTTGAGTTCAAAATAACAGGCTTTTAGCTTTCTTTTGGATTGGACTATGCTGTTAAACTTTTATCCAGGCCCATTTTGTTTTATATTTCATATGGTTTTACAAAAAAATTCAAGCTACAACCATGTCCAACCCCACCAAATCTTAGGGGTGGTATTGTATCATGACTTTTAAATACTTTTAAAGACTTTAAAAGTTTAGGGGTATTCAATTAATACTTTTAAATACTCTTTAAAAGTAAGGAGGTATTGTATCAGGATTTTAAAAAAGTCTTTAAAAGTTTAAGGTATTCAATTACAACTTTTAAAGAGTTGTTAAAAGACACTTGTTATTCAAAAAGTCAATGATTTTGCTGGAAAAATAAAAGTGAGAGACTTTTTATGACTTTTTATGAAAAAATGTGTATATTTTCTCCAAAAATTGTCACGTCCTTTTTGAGAAGATTTGACAAGACATTGTCTTCCTCAACGATAGCTCTCATTCTTAGGGTTCCATCCCTGCCAAAAGAAGTTCCTTTTTTTTCTTGCTTCTTTTTCTTTCCCTCTATTACTGTTTTTTCTTTCTTTTACTTCTCTCTCCATGTGTTTGTAGTTGTATCATATATATATAGTTGCACTCCATAGCAAACACCTTATATAACAAACAATAAAGAACACCTCATATCTAATATAATTTAAGAGTTCCGTCATAGCACCCAATACAAAAAGTTGTTATTTTTTTACCCTCTAGCAAACCAGCAAAAAAAAATTGAAAATTTACTGTTCATCAATAACGTCATGATGACGTCATCAATAACGTCATCAGTGAACAGTAATTTTCAATTTTTTTTTGCAGACTTGATAGAGGGTAAAAAAATAACAACTTTTTGTATTGTGTGCCCCTGGCGGGGCCAAAGGATCTAATAGATCTAAGGTGTTCTTTGTTGTTTGTTATATAAGAGTGTTCTATATGGAGCAAAGGCCTATATATATATATATATAGGCTAGCGTTCAAATAGAAACCAACCTTAGAATAGAAACTAGAAACCTACACTAAATAAATTATATTTCATTTATTTTAATGGCCCCGCTAGGGGCACCTTCACAAAAAACGTTTAAAATTCTTGGCTCTATTCAACAAAAATATTAAAAAAATTAAAAAAAAGTTACTGTTCACGTGCCACGTCATCACGTGAACAGTAACTTTTTTTAATTTTTTAATTTTTTTATATTTTTGTTGAATAGAGACAATAATTTTAAACGTTTTTTGTATTGGAGTACCCCTAATTTGGTCATTAGATTATCTTGAAATATTTAATTTAGGTTTAGTTTCTAGTTTCTATTCTAAGTTAGTTTCTATTAGAGCAAGACCCTATATATATATATATATATATATATATATATATATATATATATATATATATCTGTGTGTGTGTGTGTGTGTGTTTATTGTGTGGTTAATTTATCAATTATGAATGGTTGGATGTTTTTTTTTTTGAAATTGATATGATACATGACAAAGCTTTCTAGATGCATATAAGCATGTAAAGTCCAAACCTGCATACATGTATGTATTATGTTTTAACCTGTTTTTATTGTCCTTTTTTGGGTAATTGCATGATATGTATAATTATTGCTAATCCCGTTTTCTTAGAATATATATATGTATCAATAACACAGAAAAATGGGAGATGCATGTCAAGAGAATGACAATTCAAAAGGAAAAGGAGGTCAGTATAAACCTTGGACAATTGACGAAAGTAATGAGTTATTGAAACTCATGGTTAATAATGGTTCATTCAATAAAGTTACCGTGGAGAACAAGATTCTTCCAGCTTTGAATGCAAAGCTTGGATGTCAAAAAACTCATTCCCAGTATCTCAGTCGTTTGAAATGGTTTAAAACTAGATACACCAACTATTCAAAATTGATGTTGTTTAATTTTGGATTTGGATGGGATCCTATAACAAAAAATTTACTGCTCCGAATGAAGTTTGGGAAGATTATTTTAAGGTACATATTTTTAAGACAATAAAGATTTTCTAAACTTTTGACATGTTTATTATACTAACATATTGTGTTTTATTAGGTACATCCTTCTCACAAAAGTTATCGTACGAACACCTTTGGAGACTATGATGATTTAAGAATTGCGGTGGGAAATGGGACTGCCATCAGGAAGAATGCAATAGGACTAGGAGATGATACTGATGCAAGAACTTATGATGACAAAGCAAGTAAAAAGCATCACCTGTTGGATGACTTGGTTTATGATTATGATACTGCAGCTTATACACAGTGTACACTGGATGATTCCCAAGATCCTTTGGCCCAACCTTCTGAACCTATTAATCTTGATGCTCCTCTTTCTCCAGCACCTAAGAAGCGTAACATATCTGAGGTCAAGGGAAATTCTAGTTCTTCTGCTAATACTAGTCAGCCAGATGCTATCATGCAAATTACTCATTCAGTTGAGAAGATGGTTGAAGTTGTTAAATCATTTAATAATGATGATTGTAGCTGTTGGGATCTTCTCAAAGGATTACCTGATTTGGATCAACTTGCACGTTTCAAGGCACTTAAATTACTTAATACTAGAGCAAAGAAGATGGAGTTCGTGAAAATGACCCCTGAAGAACGCTACGCTTGGATAGTTTTTGAATTAGATATGTGACACTATGATTTGTGGCACATAAATGCTTAATGGCATTAAAATAAAGTTATTGGTATTGGTTTTTAGCGGATTTTGATTAAATTTGGTTTTTAAAAGATATTGATTAAAGTTGTTATGTGAAGCAAAGAATTTGGCAAAGTGTTTCTAAATCTTAATGGAGTCTATGATTACAATGTTTCAGAATGGAGATGATTACATGTTTGTTAATGTTTTAATGTATCATCAAAGCTGCCCAATTGTTTTAGTTGCACATCTTTTCCCACAGCAACCTTGTAATTACTGTCATTTTAAGTATAATGCTGATGTAATTTAGAGGTCAGTTTTTCTAAACATGTATTATTCTTATCTTTTTGTTTTTGTGCTGCTGTAGGACCAATTAGTATTGCTGTAGGACGAATTACATGTTATTCCTATTTTCTCTGTCTGCCTTGGAAAAATGTTTACCTTGAGAGGGACTTTAAAGCCGATGGGTTTGTGGAGTATATGGTTAAGGATTTGGGAATGGGGGTAGATGTTGTGGACGGTCAAGAAAGTGAGAAAGTTTTGGTGTTACCGGGAGCTGCATTGTGTAAGCAGTTGTTTTCGGGTATGGTTGCTAATGGGGATGGCAAGCTTGGTACACAGGGGCTTATTACTGTTATTGAAAGGATTAATGGAAAGTGATGTGGTTCATTTGTAGAGGTTGATTGTGTTCTAAAGTTGTAATTATTGGACAATGAAGCATGTTTACTGGTTTAGTATAATGTGTAGTTGGAGTTTGTTTGTATGAGCTTTCATGTTGATCTATAATAGATTTGTTGTTTATCAAGATTTTGAAGTATATTGAACTTGTATGAATTAATGTCTCCTTGAGAATATATATTTAACAATCAAGGGACTTTATTGAAGATGATTAGTGCTTTTTTTAAAGTATCTTCCTTATAGATAAATTACCAGCATTTTCCTGAAACACGATTATAAAAACTCACTGATAGCTGCACAACATTAGTAATTGTTTATCATTCTGTCCGGAAGAAAGTAATGAAAGTAATATGATTCCATTTGTATCACTTCTGTTGTAAAGTTATAGCAATAGGACAATGAACCATGTTACACTGTAATCATGCAGAGTTTCTGAGTTTGTGTGTTAAATATCATGTGGATGTGCTCCTTGAGAGATGTTGAACAAATATGGTTTGATGTCTGGCAAGAAGTCCTCCGGACAAAAGTTTTGACACAATCTACAACTTCCACAATGTGTGTGACACTAATTGCTCATGCACCATATCTCAGTAGCCTCTCAAACAGGCTATATAGCAGCAATAGCTTTTGCCAAAGTCTCGAACATATTGGTTTCAATGGTATTTCGATGCAATGACGACTTGTTACCTGGGTTTTTCACTGGTTTTAAATGTTTGACTACCATGTTTTCTTAGATTGTAAAATTGCAAGCTGACCGGCTTGAATTACCATTGCTTGCGAAAAAATTGTATAGCAAAAATAACCTTGCAAGTTAAAAGTCTATGAAAGTTTTTCACTGGTTTTAAAAGTCTATGAAAGTTTTTAAAAGTCATTTTGTTAGGAGTCATCAAAAGTATTTGAAAATCTTGGTGATTCAACAAGAGTCATTAACAATCATTAAAAGTCAATAAAATCCATTAAAATCATTCTCCAAAGAATTGTCATTAAAAGTCATAATACAATACCACCCCCTAATGTTCCCACCTTTTTTTTAATTACTCAACCACTGATCAGAACTGTATTGGTAATGCACCTGAAGAGTTCGCTATCGAAGATCAAAACTAGTTTTTATCCTTTTGGTGGAAGATTTCGGATAGACGACAGTTGCTTGGTTGATTGCAGTGATCATGGTGCTGAATATGTGGAAACCAAAGTTGATATTAGCCTTGATGATCTTGTCAGCCAATAGATGAATGTGAAGGCTGAGCTGCTCATTAGATTAGATGATTCAAGCTTGTGACCTTCAAGGGTACAGTCTATATGCGGATTAATAGGGAAGGCCATCATTGATGTACAATTATTCAAGCAGTGAATATAAGAAAAAGAACAGTTCCACCTCTTCCCAACAACCAATTTGGAAATCTCTATATATTATCCTATGATATATCAGTGGTAGGTCCTGAAAGAGTTTTAGGGCTCGTAAATTTGGTTAATTGTCTTTCCAAATCTGTCAAGGGAGTTGTGGATGCCTGTGGAACTGTGTTATCACCAGGGAAAGAAGGGCAAACGATGATAAGTCATGGGGTCTATGAGCTGATGAATAGTTTTTCAGATCCTAATATCTTTTTTGCAGCTTCGTTTACTAGCTGATCTAAGTTTCCATTTTATGAAGCTGATTTTGGCTGGGGAAAGCCTGTTTGGGTCAGTATTCCCAACATCCCCATGAAAAATAATGTAGTCCTGATCGATGACAAATCCGGGGAAGGAATTGAAGCATGGATATGTTTGCATGAGAATGACAAGAAAAAATTCTTACAGCATAACGACATCACAGATGTTATATGTGAGCATAGCGGGTAACTTCGAAGAATATCTTTCCACTCAGTTTCTTCATTAGTATTTTGAAGTTGACATGATAATTTATGTTGGTTGCTAGAGGGTATAGAGGATTCATCATGTAATTTTACTAGCTAGTTGCTAAATTTCGCTGTTTCCTAATTAATAAATGTTCTGTTTGTTTTATTTTATATCAATATTCATGTGCCTTCTTCTTAGTTCTTCCCAACCTCTTATTTTGCAAGCTTCTATCCTGTGTATGACTTGCATTTCTTTGTAAAGGTGAGCAGTTTGAGTTATAAATAATGATCATCACTAAGCTTTCATTATTGCATGTCTAATAACATGGTATCACGGCCACACAAAATTTGAGTTATGACTTAACTAAGCTATTAGAAAAATTCCTTGTATATAACAACGAGCTCAGAAAATTCCTTGTAAAAGATGATATAGTATATGTCTTGATATTACAAGAGAGTGGTGCTAGCCACAAGATAACTTTGTCCCGAAGACTTAGAATTCATAATAACTACCATACCAATGTTGTTTATTTGATATTGAACACACGCACCCCCCTCCCCTCCCCTCCCCCATTGTGTTTAACAAGGTTTGGCCTTTGGTAACTACCATACTAAGGTTGTATATGACTAGACTTTTTAACAGGAAATTACTAGAACTCTTAATCCAACTCATGTATTTATAAATATGCCCAACCTGTTACTGTGATGTCTGGTGTGATCGTTTCCAGAAACTTTTTTTAGAGCACATCAAACAAGTTGTCTGGTTGTATTTTGACTAGACTTTTTCTATGTTGGTAGCCGCATTAATTATTATATAGTTTGGGCAATTTGTCATTTAATCAAGTCTCTACATCTCTTAATAAATACTCTTATGAACTGTTTGTTTTTTGATCCCGATTTAATTCCCGCAGATATCTTATACTCTTATCTAAATACCGATCTGACATATCAAATAATGTCATCAGTCCCAATTAATTAGTCTGGAATTGTCTCAAAGACGAGATTGAACATGGCAGATAAAGTATCGTTTATATCTGCCAAACCTCTGACCCTGTAGAATGTTGGGAAATAGGGTGATGACTTGGATTTTTCTGAAGTCGTGTGAACACTTTCAGATTGAAGTTATTTGTGGTTCACCCAAATAATTCAATCGGATAAAATCAGAAATTCTGCAAGAAGAGAGAATGTGTTTTGTTGTGAATTTCAAAATGAACCCATACTGAAAATGATCAATGCAACACCTATATATAGATGTCAACAGATGTGTCTTTTGCCAATAGACACATCTCAAGATGTGTCTTTTGCCAACAGACACATCTCATTCCAACAGTCATGTCTAATGCTAACAGACACATCTTGGATAGCTTTTCTAGCTCTAGTGCTTCTCCTTGGTTCAGACGGTCCATACACATCTTCAGTAGAAACTGAGTTCCTATTAGAAGAATTCTGAAGCATGTCCCTTGGTCTAGGTATAGATGTAAATCTGTTTTCATCAAATATAGCATCTCTTGACTCGATAACCGAGTTTACAGATACATAGTCATTAGATTCTAACACATAGAATCTATATGCTATGGAATGCTCAGCATAACCAACAAATATGCAATCTATACCTCGTTCACCCAAGTTTCTTCTTTTGGGTTCAGTGAGTCTTACAACTGCTCTACATCCCCAAACTCTCAGAAAACTCAATTTTGGTGACTCTTTATACCAAAGTTCATAAGGGGTAATTTAATTCCTCTTACTAGGAATTCGATTCAATAAATGACAGGCTATCAACATTGACTCACCCCAAAATCCCTCACTCAAACCCGAGTAGGATAACAAGGAATTAACCATTTCTTTCAAAGTCCTATTTTTTCTCTCTGCCACACCATTTTGCTGTGGTGTATAAGGAGCCGTGGTTTGATGTATTATACCAGTAGATTGAAAATAAACCGGATCATAATACTCACCTCCTCTATCAGTACGTAGATTTTTAATCATGGTACTCTGATGTAGCTCTACTTCTTCTTTATAAATTTTAAAAAAGTCAAGAGCTTCATCCTTAGCATGCAATAAATATACATAGCAATATCTAGTAGCATCATCAATAAAAGTAACTACATACTTTTTATTTCCTAATGATGGTGTAGAATGAAAATCACATAAATCTCTATGTATTAGTTCTAAAACATCAGACACCCAATTAACCTCTTTAAAGGGCATCCTAGTTATCTTTGTTAACATGCATGTTTTGCATTTTTCATTGTCTAAATCAATAGCAGGTATGCGACTCATTTTTGACATATCCTTTATTCTTTTGTAATGTACATGTCCTAGTCTAGCATGCCATAATTCTGGTTTATTCAAATTATTTCTAGTACTAGTAGAAGCCATGCAAGCAGATTCATCAATAAATGGAGTATTTACATTCAACATAAACATACCATTACACAAATAGCCAAAGCCAACAAAAGAGCCATGTTTTGACAATATATATTTGTCACTTTCATAAACTTGTTTATATCCACAATTGTTCAATACAACACCAGACAAGAGATTCTTCCGAATCCCAGGAACATACACTTTATTTAACAATATACATTTGCCAGAAGTAAAAACTATCTTGACATTTCCTAGTCCTTTGATCGGTTCAGTTGCAACATTTCCCATCTTTAAGATAAATCCATCTTCGATTGGTTGAAAGTCTATGAACCAACGAAGATCTTTGCATACATGACTCGTTGCTCCTGAATCAATCCACCAAGCAACATTGTCATCCTGCACATAAAATGCCTCATATATTAGTGATACATAATTCTGACCAGAATTATAATTTTGTATTAAAATCTGACCTTGTTGCTTTTCTGGATCCTTGGATCCACTTGGACCAGCATTTTGCTTTTCTTGCTTGCCTTTACCAACCCGACAATCCTTCTTGAAATGTCCAGGTTTGCCACACTTCCAACATGCCATTTTAGGCCTTCTGTTGGAAGAATTGTTGTTGTTTCCTTTAAACTTTCATTTATCACCCTTGCCATTCTTAGAGTTCTTGGAAGATCCACCATCTTCAACCATATTCACAGAAGAGTTACCGACTTGGTTCTTTCCCTTAGGATTATTCTCAATTTCTTGAGTCCTCAAAGCCTCTTCAATTCTGAAGTGACTTCCAAGTTGAACCAGAGTCATATCATCTTTATTATGTTTCAAGGAGTATTTAAAATCCTTCCATGATGGTGGTAGTTTGTCTATAACACCAGAAACTGAGATAGATTCATCCATCTTCAGATTGTGTTGGGCAAACTGTCCCGGAATCCTTAACAATTCATTGTATTGTTCCATCACCGGTCTAGAATCGACCATTTTATAATTCATAAAATTACTGACCAGAAACTTCTTACTAGAAGCGTCTTCTGCCATGTACTTGGATTCAAGAGAATCCCCCAATTCTTTTGCTGACTCAACATTTTGGTATATATCAAAAAGGGAATCAGACATACCATTTAAGATGTGACTGCGGCAGATGTAGTCATCATTTTCCCATTTGTAGCGCTTCCTTGTTTGTTCAGCGGTTTCATCCTCAATCACTTCTGGAATGGGGGTACTCAAAACATATACAACCTTTAGCGTCGTCAATAGAAAATGCATCTTCTTCTACCATCTTCTAAAATCCTGACCCTCAAACTTGTCCAATTTTGTAAACTTGCTTGTCATATCTTTTGCAGATTCTGCGTTCGCCATCTTCAGAAAATAGTTAACTTCAATCTTTGTTGGGGAATAGGGCGATGACTTGGATTTTTCTGAAGTCGTGTGAACACTTTCAGATTGAAGTTATTTGTGGTTCACCCAAATAATTCAATCGGATAAAATCATAAATTCTGCAAGAAGAGAGAATGTGTTTTGTTGTGAATTTCAAAATGAACCCATACTGAAAATGATCAATGCAACACCTATATATAGATGTCAACAGATGTGTCTTTTGCCAATAGACACATCTCAAGATGTGTCTTTTGCCAACAAACACATCTCATTCCAACAGTCATGTCTAATGCTAACAGACACATCTCAAGATGTGTCTTTTTCCAACAGACACATCTCATTCATCTCATTCTAACAGATGTGTTTGATGTCAATAGACATGTCTCATAAGCAATAATACTGAAATCATAACGAACTCGAACAGAGCATGCACTCCGCACTCTCCCGACTTGTTCGATATAACATTACGATTACATTGATCAACTAGTCAAACCAATTACACTAAAATATCCAACATAGAATTAACAGCAACTGAACTTAAACAGCCAGACTAGGCCAAAACTAGATAACCAAAAAGTTAAGTAGGCCAAAACTAGACAACCAAACAGCTAATCAGGCAACAATCAGAACAGATCAAAGAGGTCATCAGCGTCCAGCTCTTCCTCTAGCACAACATCGTGCAGATAAGTTGCTCTTCATTTACCCTTGTGAGCAACTCTTTGAAATCCTTGTTCATCCGATCCTTCCCTCATCTTGCTCGGTTGTGCAACTTGTTTATTCTTGCTCGATTGTGCAACGCCAGTTTTCTCCTTCTCGTAATAACCAAAGGCGGGATTTTGTGTGATATAATTCTGTTGGACCACGAAGCCCGAATGATGTAAATTGTATTTAGATTAATGAACTAGTTTAGAATATGTATTAGGTCCATTTAAAGACCAATTTAGATTGTATTAGGCCCAATAACCTTTGTATTTACATTAGGGCCTAGAAGCCCACAAGTGTAAACTTAATGGCCAAGTAAACTAAGTATTAGGGGACCCACAGGGATCCCCTATAAATACTAATCAAACCCCTCTTGTAAATGGGTTGGCAATTGTAAATTAGAGAGTTGTACCTCCTAAAAGGAGAGAAATACATTTTAATGAATATTATCTTCACCTCATTCTAAATCTTTTCCCTAATCTTGTTATCTAAATTATAATCACAACTAACTCTCTATCATTTGGCGCTAGAAGGAGCTCTTTAATTTAAGATTCCAACCAAAAAATGGAGGAAGAAGAACCTATCGTTGAACTAATCAGTACGAGAAAAGAGATGGTAACGGCCCCCCGAGTAGGGGACCAAATGGCACCTCCCCCATTGCGACCGAGACAGTTGTTTCCGGTAATACAAAGTGAAGCAGATGGATCTCAGAGACCCATCGAGGTAGAGTAGTTGAACACGAGACATACTACTCAACCCGGTAATACAAAGGCAAGAAGGCGTTGACAAGTGACATGCGCTTGCACCTACAAAAGATTCAAAGAGACAAGCAGGCTGCTCTCGAGATTGAAGGTGACCTTCAGGAGTCAGATGAGGAGTTGTTCAATTTAAAGCAACAGAAACATGTTCTAGAAGAAAAGTTAAGGAGGTGTCGACGAGCTCGACAGATGCAGAAGGGTTTAAGGGATGCTAATATTTCAGCTCGCTGTGAAGACGTCGAAGGTGAAGACGATTATCGAGGAAGTGAATATGAAGACTTCGGGGATGAGGAATCAACTGAGTCAATCTACTCACAAGCTGCTACTCGCAAAAGACGACCGAGGCCGTCAGCGAGTCAGTCATCGTGGCAAAGTGACTCCAATGAATCGGTTAGACCTGAAGACATTGCGGATATTCGAAGTGACCTCGCTATGTGCAGAGAATTTATTCGAAACCAATCTGGTCAAATTGTATCTACCGAAAGCCCTTTAATGAGAGATATTGAGATTGCACGAATTGATAGGACGTTGAAGACGCCCTCGTTAGATCATTTCGATGGGACGTCAGATCCCAGTGGATTTCTTAATACATTTGATGGTCGCATGGCTTTTTATGGACACTCAAAAGTAGCGAGGTGTCAGTTTTTCTCTACATGCCTTCAAGGCACAGCTTTACGATTGTACAATAGTCTCCCACCACGCTAAATAGAGTTGTGGCAATCTTTGAAAACAAAGTTTCAAACTCGGTTCTCTAGTAACTATAAGGGGGGCAAGATAACAGCTTCGTTGATGACTGTCCGACAAAGACACAATGAACCTCTGTGAGATTTCTTAATCCGATCTCAATCGAGCTTGTCCAAAGGACTTTTATCCTTTACCAAGTATTGATCAACTAATTGACGCCACAGCTGGCCACGAGCTCCTGTCATTCATGGATGCGTTCTCGGGCTACAATCAAATTAAGATGGATAGCCAAGACTGGGAAAAGACAACTTTATCACTCATAAAGGTGTTTTTGGATTTAAGAACATGCCCTTTGGTCTCATTAATGCCGGAGCCACATTTCAGCAGATGATGGATACAATATTCGCCTCGCAAATAGGCCGCAATTTACAAGTCTATGTTGACGATCTGATTGCAAAATCTAAGAGGTCGATAGACCATGTAGCAGACCTTCGTGAGACCTTTGATAATGTTCGACATCACAGCATGCGCCTTAATCCCACCAAATGCTCTTTTGGGATGACTTCGGGGAAATTTTTGGGATTTCTTTTGACACAGAGAGGCATCGAGGCCGACCCGAGCTAGGTCAAGGCAATTGTCGACATGCAAGAACCTTCTTCCCAAAAAGAGCTGCAAACATTAACAGGCTGTATAGCCGCCCTCAGAAGGTTTATTCCACAATCATTTAAACGATGTGCTCCATTCTTTGAAGCTATCAAGAACGCTTCTAAAAAGTCAAAGATTGAATGGAATGAAGAATGCAAAAAGGGACTCGAAGAACTAAAGAAGTTCTTGAGCTCGCCACCAATCTTAACATAAGCTCAACCACGAGAACCCTTGCGGTTATACCTGTCCGCGTGCGACAATACTATCGCCGCAGTATTGATCAGACCTGTTCAGGGCAGTGAACTACCTGTATATTACATAAGTCACACCCTGTGAGATGCAGAGACTCGGTATCCTCAGGTCGAGAAGCTTGTATACGCTCTAGTCATGGCAAGTCGCAAACTTAGGCATTATTTCCAAGGACGAGAAATCCAGGTCATGACAAATCAACCATTAAAGCGAATATTGCACAAGCCCGACATGACAGGTTGGTTGGCGGCGTGGACAATAGAGTTAAGCTAGTTCTATATCGAGTATAAACCTCGTACGGCGATGAAAGCTCAGGCACTCTCAGATTTCTTGGTGGTCGAGTGCCAATTTGATAAGTCAGGAACTTTACAACTCGATGGTGATGATGAACGAGCTCAACCTCGACCATGGGTTCTTTATGTAGATGGGTCATCGACCTCAGAATCAAGCAGAGCAGGATTTATATTGATTAGTCCAGAAGGATTTAAAGTCCAACAAGCTGTTACTTTTGCTTTCCAAGCAACAAATAACGAGGCCGAATAAGAGGCCATGATAGCAGGATTGAATCTCGCGATAGGCCTTGAAGTGGACGTCATCGACGTCTTTAGTGATTCATAACTTGTAGTAAAGCAAATATCAGGGGAGTTTCAAGCTCATAATGACAGAATGGCAGCCTATCTCGGTCGAGCCCAAAACCTTCTTGCGAGGTTTACTTCATGGAAAATAACAAATATTGATAGATCTGAAAATCAATGGGCAGACGCCATATCTAAATTGGCATCATCCTCAATCATTACCAACGGCGAGCCCGTATATGTGGAAACATTTCAATCCCCAACGGTTGAATCAGTTGTAATACACAACATTTTGTTGAAACATGATTGGAGGGTTCCTTTTCTCGACTATATCATCAAGAATCAGTTACCTGAGAACAAAAATGAAGCCAGATCGTTGATGTACAAAGCAAGAAATTATTGTGTAATAGATTTAAGGCTATACAAACGGGCTCTAACTGAACCTCTTCTTCGCTGCCTCGCTCCCGATGAAGCAGAAATAGCAATTTTAGAGGTCCATATGGGAATATGTGGTGAACATCTCGGCGGCAAAAATTTGGCCCAGAAAATCATACGATAAGGTCTATTCTAGCCCACAATGAGGAAGGACTGTGAAGACTTTGTGAAAAAATGCGTCTCTTATCAATTGTATAGTCCGGTTACTCACAAGCCCACACAGCCATTATCCCCAATTTTGAGCCCGTGTCCCTTCTTTCAATGGGGAATTGACATTGTGGGACCGTTTCCAAAAGCAAGGAGTCAATTCCAATACATAGTCGTTGCCATAGACTATGCAACAAAATGGATCGAGGTAAAGCCATTAGCAAAAATCAGGGAAAAAGAGATGATCGAGTTTTTTATGGAGTATATAGTATTCCGTTTCGGGGTACCCAGGTCGGTTGTTACGGATAATGGAACTCAGTTCGTGGGTAAGAAATTCGAGTCAATGATGAGCGAGCTAAAAGTAAAACACCTCAAGGCGTCGGTGGCATACCCTCAAGACAATGGCCAAGTCGAGGTCTCCAACAGGACAATTCTCCAAGGACTTAAGAAACGATTACAGGATCAGACTCGCAATTGGGTCGACGAGCTGCCTAATGTCTTATGGTCATACAAAACTACTCCACGAACTGCAACGGGCGAGACCCCTTTCCGCCTTTCGTATGGCACAGATGCTGTAATTCCCGTTGAGGTAAGCTTAGAATCTCAAAGAATTGAGAACTTTAACGAACAAGACTCCCTTGAAGGAGTACGACTCGATAACGATCTCTTGGAGGAGGTCAGAGACGAAGCAACCTTAGCTGTCATCAAGTACCAAGACAAAGTTGCAAAGTACTTTAACAAGGGTGTGAAATCAAGAAGTTTCAAAATCAACGACCTAGTCTTACGAGAATCCGCCTCATCTCAACCCACAGTTACAGGTAAGCTAAAGGCCCCACGGGAAGGCCCATATAAGATCACAAAGGTAATTCGTCCAGGCACCTACGAGCTAGCTCAACTCGATGGAGAGCTGATTAAAAACGCGTGGAATAGTATCCACTTGAAGAAATTTTACCAGTAATTGTATTTTATTTCCCACAGCGACAAACTCTATTCCTTACCCGCCTATGAATTTTTTAAGATGAAAAGGATCTGAAGTGAGGATCCCATCTTAGCTCCCTTTAATTTATTATCAAATAAAAGTTTGTCGTAATTCCTTGCTTGCGCTACAAATTACAATATGTTGAATATTACCAACACATTGCGACTAGAAAAATGTTCCAAGGCAATTAGCCAAAGAAGTATTGAAAATCAATACAATACCTCGTTTATTTTACAAACATAATTTCCAACGTAATACTTAAGGCATAAAAGCAAGTGACATTCCAAAAACACCATGATCGGGGATATTAGAATCCAAAGTCTATAAGCTATCGAAACTAAGCAAGAACTCGAAATAAATTTACCAAAACACACCACTAGCAAGGTGCAAATTTTCATATCAAAGGTACATGGTCTTAGGAAAAAAGCAAACGGTCAATCAAATAATCTTTAAGTCACAAAATGAAACAGGGCGAATTGATCTTCGCAAATCACAAAGAGTTTCCGTCGCTATGACTAAAATGTGATGCCAATAATGGCATGAATAATACACTTACTTCCTTTACAGACGACATGAACATAATATCGATATACACAATTCGTACTGCTGTAAATAAGGCAAGACGAAACATTAAAGTATCATTCCTAGATAAACCTGATAACATAATTAAAGAAAAAAGTATAAACAGAAATATCCAATACGAATTTACTTAAAAAAAATCCCACCATCAAAGCCAGGTTTAAACATACCAAACACCAAATTTGGAGGAAACACGAATAATTCAAAGAACACGACAAACCAAGGTTCAGAAAACGGCTAAACACAAGTATTACATAGTTAATGGGGCATTCCCCATTTTCATTTAACTTCCAGGGTTCTCATCAGCAGCAGTGTTAGGCAGAGCCTTATCCAGGTCGGCACAGTAGTCGTCAAAGCTATGTCCAGCCAGGTCGATTCCAGCCTCCTTTAGGCGATCATAACAACCTTGGTAACCAGTACCAATACCCTTGGCTACATCCTCAATGCTTCTCTGCAGATCTAACTTCAAATCAGCAATAGTTTTTCCAAAAGCATCATTGGCCCCTTTCATCAGTGACAGCTCGTTCTTCGTGGAATCTAACTTCTTAGTCCCAGTGGCGACCTGCTTCTGTAGCTCGCTCAACTCGTGAGCCCTAGAGTTGGCAGTTTCTTTCATTTCCTCGTTCTCGAGTTTCAACCTCTTCAGCTCATCAACGCATTCAGCTCGTTGCCTCTCCAGCTCCTCAGCTCGTCGTTCGGCAGCAACTTTCGCATCTTTTAACTCAGATAGCTCACGAGCAGATCCCTCTTTCCACCTTCTATCAACATCGGCCCGATACTCAGCAACGATATGAGTAAGATCAGCCAGGAACTATAAAACAAAGATAGAAAGAAGAACAAAGTCACAAAATTGGACACGGGAAAATCCAAACCAAACAGTAATAAATACAAACAGGAAAATTACCCAGCCTCCACGAACTAAGCAACGATCAGCAATCTCGTCTCTAGACTTGTCGACATAAGCGCTAAAATCTTGAGGCAAATCAAAAGCCTTAAAAACTTGAACAGGATTATTGGATCTAGCAGTCCATCTCTCATTTGGTCGCACTTCAATCAAAAGAGGAGAATTAGAGGTGGAACCCTGCAGTACGGGAGGAAGAGAATCCTTGCGAACACCAGTAATGGTTAAAGATTTCCCAGGTCCAAATTGGGCAGGATCTAAAGTCCTTTGTGCAACAGTCCGGCGAACGCTGTCATCTTCCACATCTCGATCTCTTTTACTAGTACGAGGCACTAGATCAGCACTTTCGTCAGTCACGTCAATAACAGCTTCAGGGGTCTTATCGGTCTTGTCATGAACCGGTGTCTTCGCCACTCGAGAAGACCCCGCACCCAGGTTAGATTGACCCACAGACGATTTCCTAGCCAATAGAGCTAAAGCCTGATTCATTTCCCCACGAACTCCGCTACAAAGAACTTTCTCTAGAGATCGACCTGCTACTGAAAGAGCATAAAAAGAAAAAGAAAGGTGAATTAGACATCATTCATTAAATCACACCAATAATATCAATACCCGACAAAAGAAATCAATCAATAGATAATATTAGCAGAATCTTACAATTGTGCTCTTCCAAAAACTTCTCATTTTTAAGTTGATAATGGGTGAATACAGGATTAAGTCCCAGAAACCGATTTACAGTCAACATATCAAACTTTTTCAGCTTAGCAACTCGATTAACTACATCGTCACTAATAGACTGACATGGGCGCACGAGCTCCAAATCAGGGCCGTGATAGTACATCCACTTACCATGCCACCCTGAATTCGAAGAACTTACATCAACAATTTTCGAGAAACCCTCTCGCTTACTGAAGTAAACCAGCCCATCCTGGTATTTCATACTGTAAATGGTAAAGAACAAGCTTAATGACGGCACACGTTTCTTCTCCGCATAAAGTGTGATGAAGCCACTAACTTGGGCCACAGAATTAGGCGATAATTGGGCCATACCACAACCAATGAACTCGTAAATACTCAGGTGAAAAGGGTGCATAGGTAATCGCAACCCATATTCAAAATGACACATCGAAATCCCATGCATTACGAACTCAGGCATTTCCCATATTTTGTCATCCAATCTAGGACTAACACATCTATAACCATTATCCAATTGAATCCATGACCTAATATCAACATCTAAAGGCCGATTAGAGTATATACTGGGATACCATAAATTAGACTCCCTAAATTCCTCACTCCCCTCGATAGCGGCCTCGGCTAAAACCCTTTCATGGGCAGCAACAGTGCAAGGACTCAAAGGGGGTGGCGACATAGGAACCCCAAGAGTCTCAGACACGACTTCATCAAGAAAATCAAAGCTTCCACCAGAAATATTTTCCGGAATTTCTATTTCATTTAAATTAACAGGACTATCTAGACGTTCCTCATTAATAGGTTTCTTCCCACGATTTCTAGCATCTATGGGCGAAGATGACGAGTTTGCAGACATAATAGAAGAAAACAAAGAAAATAGCAGGCAAATATGGAGATAAGAAAAGAGATTAAGACACAGTCGTGTACTTATAGAGTAATTAGAAGCCAACAGTTGAGAGTTGTCTCTCCAATTCCTTTTAATCTACTCCTCGGGAACTGAATATTCCTAAAGTCCAAAATAAACCAACAATCAAAATAGTTGAGAATGAGCGTCTATTTATAGAAAAAAAAAACTTACTACTAATCCTTTTAATTTACAATAAAAATACATATGTATATACTTTATTTCTGCAGGTCTTATTCAAGGAATCTGAAGATATCCTCTAAACTAGGGGAGACAAATGTTGGACCATGAAGCCCGAATGATGTAAATTGTATTTAGATTAATGGACTAGTTTAGAATATGTATTAGGTCCATTTAAAGACCAATTTAGATTGTATTAGGCCCAATAACCTTTGTATTTACATTAGGTCCTAGAAACCCACAAGTGTAAACTTAATGGCCAAGTAAACTAAGTATTAGGGGACCCACAAGGATCCCCTATAAATACTAATCAAACCCCTCTTGTAAAGGGGTTGGCAATTGTAAATTAGAGAGTTGTACCTCCTAAAAGGAGAGAAATACATTTTAATGAATATTATCTTCACCTCATTCTAGATCTTTTCCCTAATCTTGTTATCTAAATTATAATCACAACTAACACTCTATCAAATTCACAAGATGTTCACGATCTTTTTTGGTGAGGTAGCTAATATTGTGATGAAGATCCGGTTTTTCACAGAAGTCGATTCTTGTGTGAGTTTCGGAAGGAGCCCTACATACCAAGTTACGATTTTCCCACTCAAATGTACATCTAACTTCACTTAAGACACATAGATGCACCGAGTTACATTGGCAAATCGCTTTGTTCGGTATTGGTTGATTTGGATCAACTGATGAATTTAGTTTGGATGTCGAACTCATCTTTGTAAGTGCATTTTCCCTATTTACTCCAAAACTTCCTTCACTTCTCGCAATTCCATAATAATCTTCTTGATTAATGTTTCCGAAACTCGCAACTGGATTACAGTCTCGATATATTCCTCCACAGACAAACCGAGGGCCGGTCCGTGCTTAATATATTAAGATATAAGAAACCAACATTCCTTAATTAATTTTATGAATGTAGTTTTTTTCGTGAACTTCATTTATGAATGCTATCATTATATTTATAAATTTAATTTAAGTATATATAATAAATTTTAAAAGCTAGTGTTATCAATAAGGATATAATGGGTAACTTATGAGTTTTTAAAAATGTAATAATAAAAATAAATTGGGGTTATTTTCCATTTGAATTAAGATATTAACTTTTATCATATAAAATCATCAAACAAAATAAAATAAGTTGTTCGAAAAATACCTTCTACTTACTTTTTGATTTTGAACTGTTTTTTTTTAACTTTAAGTCAGTTTCTAACTTTTTAGCTTAAAGACGAAACAAACGGCCTCTTAATCTATGGGGTTACATAGAATGTTAAGGATATCTTTGCAAGTTGATTCTTTAAATGCGTGCCTCATTTATATGGGGATAAATATCACAAATTTAATGAAGTACCAGGTAGGTTGGTGAAGTTTAAATAAAGAACTCAACAATAACAAATACTTGCACTAAACCCCAACCCCTCCCCCCCTTCCAAAATATATACTCCTAGAATCAAAAAAGAAAACACATTCTCTCATTTTCTTCATCTCTCTCTCTTTCACTTCAATTCTTATATTCTTACTCTCAACTCCATCTTCTTTCATTTTCACTCTTCTTTTTCTTTCGACAATGTCTAACAAAAGTAGTTCTTGGAGAAGTCAAGTTGGCAGTGGATCTCGGCGAACCGAAGTTCAGTTGCGACACATAGAGCGATTTTGAGTCCTATCTTGGAAGCTGCGTACGGCAAAGCTTTTCAAGCTAGGTCTTCAACAAAATGGAGGAGAGTACATTCATCTAACATAAAAGAAGAAGCGACATCGACAATAAGCGAAGGAGTATTTGCAAATACTATGTTCGAGTATTCGGTGCTTCTATTAGGATCCCTTTGTTTGAATAAAAGGAACAAAGACAACGAAAGGATGATTGAAGAGTTGTATAGAAATGGTTTCACCAAGGTGCAGCACGGGGTGTTCGCCCACAAACCATTTAAGGTGGTGGAGGAGGAGAAACCAGAGATAGATGAAAACCATTTCGATATAGGAAACGAGTTGGAGATACTATTCAAACGCAGATCGGAGTTAAGGGAGCAAGTGAGAATGGAGTGGAAGGAGTCAAAAGTAAACCGTAATCACGGCAGAGGTGAGTTTTCGGCTAAACAACTAGTTAGAGAATGTTGGTTTCTTATATCTGAATATATTAAGCACGGACCGGCGCTCGGTTTGTCTGTGGAGGAATATATCGAGTTTACCTCGATATTATTCAATCACTGCAATCCAGTTGCGAGTTTCGGAAACATTAATCAAGAAGATTATTATGGCATTGCGAGAAGTGAAGGAAGTTTTGGAGTCAATAGGGAAAATGCACTTACAAAGATGAGTTTGGCATCAAAACTAAATTCATTAGTTGATCCAAATCAACCAATACCGAACAAAGCGATTTGCAAATGTAACTCGGTGCATCTATGTGTCTTAAGTGAAGTCATATATACATTTGAGTGGGAAAATGGTAACTTCGTATGTAGGGCTCCTTCCGAAACTCACACAAGAATCGACTTCTGTGAAAAACCGGATCTTCATCACAATATTAGCTACCTCACCAAAAAAGATCGTGAACATCTTGTGAATTATATCACACAAAATCCCGCCTTTGGTTATTACGAGAAGGAGAAAACTGTCATTGCACAACCGAGCAAGAATAAACAAGTTGCACAACCGAGCAAGATGAGGGAAGGACCGGATGAAAACAAGGATTTCAAAGAGTTGGTCGCAAGGGAAAATGAAGAGCAACTTATCTGTACGATGTTGTGCTTGAGGAAGAGCTGGACGCTGACGACCTCTTTGATCTATTCCGATTGTTGTCTGATTAGCTGTTTGGTTGTCTAGTTTTGGCGTGCTTAGTTGTTTGGTTATCTCTAGTTTTGGCCTAGTCTGGCTGTTTAAGTTCAGTTGCTGTTAGTTTCTTGTAGTTGCAGTTTGTTGCTTTAGTTGCCTAGGTCTAGGCTGTGCTCTTTTGTTTGATGTCTTTCCTTGTAGTTCCTCCTCCCTATCTGGAGGCTTGCTGTTGCTTTTCTAATGAATTTGATCTTTCAAAAAAAAAAGAATGTTATGTAGTTTTATTATCGTTTTACAAGGTTAAGTTTATGTTATAGTTTCCGGTTTTAAATATGTACTCCCATATTGTAATGTTTGCTTACCATGAATGAGTTAATTACACAGTATTATAATGTTAGTAATGTTATGGAAATTTCAATGGTAGACTTGCTACAATGTTGAATTTCTTCCATCAGGTGGTGTGTCCAACTTCATATCAACCTGTGCACCTGATGACTCTTTTGGTTCATAAAAATTTTCCTGATGAATAAGAAGATTATCATAATGTTTTGTAAATTGTAGCAAAGAACTCATGACGTTTGTATATACATGAAAAGGTAATGGGTGTCTATACTGTATATTTTGGTATTAGGCGGACCTTCGGAGGTAGCAAATGTTGCAACAATTGCATATAATTTTAACAGCTGTCAAGTCTCAACGGACCTTCAGCGATTACATGTCAAGTCTCTGATATCTGAGTTCCTTGTGGTTAGCACGTCCAAACAACTAACTGTTAGAAAATGTGGGTTTTAGCCCCACATTGTCGAGTCATTTTGAGCTCCGATTTGAGTGTGCCTTGTGTGCGTGTTTGTAACAAGTTATGCTTGGAGAGTGTTCTCCTCCGCGAGAGCTTTCCAATGCATGTTCAAACATTCAAAACAACTAGGGGATGGATGAGTTATGATTATCCAAAGATGGTCCCTTAGAGGTGGAAATTTTAGAAAGGAACTTGAAGTCCCACATTGATATGGATAAGGAGTGTCCATTGCTTTATATAGCACAACACAAGAATAGTCTTCACTTGTGTTGGTTAAGTAGCACAACACAAGAGTTTTTTTAAAGATGTACCGGTGCAACAAAGTTTCTCATAATATTTCATACATAATGTGTACTGTATGTTTGGTATGGACATCAGAAGGAGTGAAGTGCAACTTGCAAGCAAATTTTTAGTCTTCTTCTTTTTTTTGCTTGCATTAAAGAAAAACCACTTGAACTCTTAATCTAATAGCATTAACTTAATGTCAAATTTGTTAGATTCTATATAATAATACTAAGGAAGGAGATGAGGTTGCTCCAATACGTAGAAAAAAATCCAAAAGTCAAACTGCTCACAACAGCTATCAGAGGAAACTTACTGGCTTCATGGTTTGTACTAAAAATGATGGTCAGAAGAAACTAGGACTATTCTTGTAGATTCACAACCCGAAGTTAGTCTTCAAAAAGCTTACCTTTTTGCTTAGATTATTTGCATGTAAGTCCACGCTACTCATGAACCTGCATCAAAGTATATATAGTGCAGACAACTATAAGGACAGAGACTTTCAATTTGATTCCAAGTGCAACAATTGTGATTCTGAGAACTACAAAATTGACGCAGACTTGATCTAAATTCCCATCATTTTGACAAAGGAGCCAACACTCGAGCAATCAATCGTACTTTAGTTATCTATAATGATTATGCTTGTGTTTAAAACTATGAGCTACTAGTACATAGCACTATGGCAGATAGTGCTTGAAATAATTTTTAAAATTTTCCCACTTTGTAGGTCTATCTGTATCTGATGGCTATACTGGTAGAGGTTCAGAAACAAATGAGGTACAATTATACAATTATCTGTCATTTTATGTTGCTCTTGATAATTTCTTTTGGTTATATTGGTAGAGGTTTAGAATTATAAATGATGTTCAGAATTACAAAAGATGCAACCAGAATTACAGAACTATTTCTCTTTTTCTTTGATATTATTAATGCTTTTTTGTATAACAAACTGAAGCATGTTTTTTAGGTATTTCATTTTTAGAATCAATATAAACCTCTACCACTCATTACTCATTTGCTTCAGTGTCTATTTATTATTGCTATCTTCTATTCGGATGATATCATTCCTTCTTTAAACAATTTCTTTTTGTTGTTGCGAGGGTATCTACTACAGTCTCTGGTAGGCATTTTTGAATCCTATACTTGTTGCTAATAACAATCATCCTGATTTTTGATAATTCTCTTGTTGGTATAGGTTTATGTCTACCACAAAGCTTTCCCCATATGCCTGCTTTGTCATTTAAATTCAGCAACACAGACACACTTAGTAGTGAATGTTAGGCACCGGCCAAGTTTTTATTATTATTTTCAAACTCCCACCAACCCCCCACCCACCTACCACCAACCCCCCCTCTCCTATAAATACCCCCTTCCCCCTTCATTAGTTAACACACCAAAATCTCTTTTTCCTCTCATACTTCTTAGTATATATAGTTGCTAGATAGTCCGTCTAGTAGGAAACTTACCTTGTGATAGTTTCAAGCAGGTCAGGATAGGGGGCCCTCGTGCTACTCTATTCTTTCGTTTCGAGGGAGTTTGTGTGAGTGTCAGGCTGCAGCCATCGGAATCTGTCCCGCTGCAGCATTAATAGTTCGTCCAGCTGTTGTAGTTGCTACAAAGGGAGTTCGTCCAGGTTATCCGGTCAAGTACCGAAGGAGTAGGGAATCGTTATATTTCTATTCAGTTGTGCCTCAAGTGTTACTTCGTAAACTTGAGAGAGAATATTGTAACCATTGTTATCATTATAGTGGAAACATTCGGAGCTGGTCCCGTGGTTTTTACCTCTTTACTTTAAGGGGGTTTTCCACGTATAAATCTTGGTGTTCATCTGTCTTTATTATTGACTGTTATAATCCTCAGATTTAATTTACGCAAAGACAGGAAACGGGAATTCCTAACAAGTGGTATCAGAGCTAGGGCCCACGTTGTTGGTGTCTAGGAAAGTGCTTTGTGCGCAGTGGTTACTTGATAACGCGCCGTACTAATACGGAAAGCTCCCCAAACACATCCACTTTCCTGGCCAACTTGTGTGGTTCTAAGTGAGATTCCCATAGTCTTTGGTAAATTAAAATGGATGATTCTTCCAGTGTAATGGTAAGCCTAACAGCTTCAAATTATCCGATGTGGAAAAGCAGAATAGAGGATTTGCTTTATAGTAAGGACTTGTTTGATCCGGTGGAGCTGAAAGGAGTTAAACCTGCAGCAAAGTCTGATGCTGACTGGAAGAAGATGAACATGAAAACTATCAGTCTCATTCGTTGATGGATTGATAATTCGGAGTATCATCATGTCTCTGAAGAAGAAGACGCTTATACGCTTTGGACGACATTAGAGTCTACATTCCAAGAGAAAAGTTCATAAAATGTAACTTTTCTAGTTCGTCAGTTGGTGAACATGAGGTACCAGGATGGGAACAACATGTCAGAGCATATGAGCGAATTCCAAGGGTTGTTAAATCAACTATCAAATATGAAGATGGAGTTTGAGCAAAAATTCCAAGCAATATTTCTTCTCAACACTTTACCATCCACCTGGGATACGTTAGTGGTGACAGTAACTAATGTTGTACCAACTGAGCAAATAACGTTGCGATCAATTAAGCAGAGTATCCATAGTGAATCCATGAGAAGAAAGGTACAAGGAGTCAACCACGATTCCCAGGCTCTTGTTACTGAGAACAGGGGCAGAAGAAGCTACAGGGAGACAAACTGAGGATGTAGTAAAAGTAGGAATTTTGGTAATTCTGGTGGCAAATCAAATGCCAATGTTGAATGCTACTATTATAAGAAGAAGGGTCATTACAAAAAGGATTGTAGGCCTGGCTCAAGCAACAGAACAATGGTCAGCAAGGGAAACATGCTGAGAGAAGTACAACAGCTGCTATGACAGAAGATGTTATGATCCTTTCTTTTAGGGAAGAAGAATGTTTACATGTTGATGATCAGAAGGTTGAATGAGTGATAGATACTGGAGCAACGTATCATGCAACACCCACTCAGGAATTCTTTACGACGTACAAGTCAGGGGACTTTGGTACTGTAAGAATGGGTAACTCAGATCAATCAAAGATCGCAGGCATTGGTGACATCTGTATTGAGACAAACACGGGTTGTTCAATGTCTTAGAAAGATGTCAGACATGTTCCGGACTTACGGCTCAACTTGATTTCCGGCATGGCGCTAGACAAGCAGGGGTACGTAAATACCTTCGGTGGTGGAAGGTGGAAGCTTACTACGGGTTCATTGGTGGTTGCAAGAGGATCCACTTGTGGCTCTTTGTACAAGACACAAGTGAAGATGTGTTCAAATGCTTTGAATACAATTGAAGATGAAGACTCGGCAAAATTGTGGCACAAGAGGCTCGGCCACATGAGCGAGAAAGGGCTGCAGATTCTAGCAAAGAAATCCCTCATTCCATTTGCTAAAGGAACTGCATTGCAGCCGTGCGAATATTGTTTATTCGGGAAACAACATAGAGTATCTTTTAGCAGTCCACTAAAGAAAAAGTCGGGGCTGTTAGAAAGAGTTTATTCTGATGTATGTGGTCCGTTTGAGGTGGAGTCCTTAGGCGGAAATAGGTACTTTGTTACCTTCATTGATGAATCATCTCGAAAGGTGTGGGTTGAGATACTCAAATCCAAAGATGAAGTGTTTGAGTACTTCCAGAAGTTTCATGCCATGGTTGAAAGATCAACAGGGAAACAACTGAAGTGCCTTCATAGTGACAACGGAGGGGAGTACACTTCAAAAGAGTTTCAAAAGTACCTTACAAAGCATGGTATCCGGCATGAAAGAACAGTTCCTGGCACCCCATAACAGAATGGCGTTGTGGAAAGAATGAACTGCACCATTGCTGAACGAGTCAGATGCATGTTGAAAATGTCTAAATTGCCGAAGTCATTTTGGGGAGAAGCTGTAAGAACAGCTTGCTACTTGATCAATCGATCGGCCCCTCTGAATTTTGAGATTCCAGAGAAGATCTGGTTAGGAAAGGATGTTTCCTATTCCTACTTGTGGGTGTTTGGATGCAAGGCTTTTGCACACATCCCAAAGGAGCATAGAACAAAGCTTGAAGATAAAACAACTCTGTGTATTCTCGTTGGCTACGGGGATCCAGAGTTTAGGTATCGGTTGTGGAATCCTGAATCGAAGAAGATATTCAGGAGCAGAGATGTGGTTTTCCATGAGTCTCAAAATTATGAGAATTTTGGGAGCACTCAACAACCAAGGCAAGCTAAAAATCCAAATACATTAGAAGATGATGGAGAGGATATGGCAGATGTTGAGGCTGCTGAGCAGGGGGAGCTACCGCCTCAGCTTGAAGCTGAAGAAACTCAGCCACAGCGTTCTATGATAGAACAGAGACCATCAGGAAGATATCTTTCATCCGAGTATATCTTAATTGCTGATGAGGGGGAGCCCGAGACCTTTGAGGAAGTCAAGACTCTTAAAGAAAGCAGTTGCTGGTTGAAAGCAATGCAAGAGGAGATGGATTCTTTAAACAAGAATGAAACTTATGAGTTGACTACACTTCCGAGAGGATGAAAGGCTTTGAGGAACAAATGGGTCTTCAAAGTAAAAAGGCATGATGAAAATCTTGTAAAATATAAAGCACGCTTGGTGGTTAAAGGCTTTGCACAGAAGGAAGGCATTGATTTCGATGAAATCTTTTCTCCGGTTGTAAAGTTGACATCAATCCGAACAGTTCTAGGATTAGCGACTAGCATGGATCTTGAGCTTGAGCAGTTAGATGTGAAAACTGCATTCCTTCATGGAGATTTGAAGGAAGAGATCTACATGCACCAGCCAGAAGGATTTGAAGTGAAAGGGAAGGAGCACATGGTTTGTAAACTCAAGAAGAGTTTATACGGGTTTAAGCAAGCGCCAAGACAGTGGTACAATAAGTTTGATTCATTCATGAGGAATCATAAGTTCAAGAGAACTGCATCCGATCACTGTGCTTATGTGCAAAGGTTTTCCAACGGTAAATTCATTATCCTGTTGCTTTATGTTGATGATATGTTAGTGGTCGGCCAAGATGCTAACATGATCCGCAAGCTGAAAGAAGATTTGTCCAAGTTCTTTGATATGAAAGACTTGGGTCCAGCAAAACAAATCCTAGGGATGAAGATTGTTCATGACAGAACAATTCGGAGGTTGTGGCTTTCATAATAGGGATATATTGAACGGGTATTGAAAAGGTTCAATATGGATGATGCTAAACCTGTTAGCATACCATTGGTGGGACATTTTAAACTGGACAAGAAAATGTGTCCGTCAACAGACAAGGAGAAGGAGGATATGGAGGAAGTTCCCTACTCATCCGCAGTGGGGAGTCTTATATATGCATTGGTTTGTACAAGACCAGATATTGCTCATGCTGTTGGAGTTATGAGTAGATATCTATCAAATCCAGAAAGAAAGCACTGGGAAGCAGTTAAATGGATTCTCAGGTATCTCAAGGGCACTTTCGGGTTATGCTTGAAGTATGGACACGATGAACCAGTCTTGGAAGGTTTTACAGATGCTGACATGGCAGGACATCCAGATGGGATGAAGTCCATGTTAGGGATGCTTTTCACTTTTGCGGGGGAAGCTGTAGCATGGTAGTCCAAGTTACAAAAGTGTGTTGCGTTGTCAACAACCGAATCAGAGTATATTGCTGCTTGTAAAGCAGGCAAGGAGCTGGTTTGGTTAAAGCGATTTCTCCAAGAATTGGGTCAGAAGCAAGACAACTTTGAGTTGCATTGTGATAGCCAGAGTTCTATTGACTTGAGCAAGAATGCTACTTGTCATAGTCGTACTAAGCATATTAATGTACATTACCATTGGCTACGAGAACAGGTTGAGGATGGGGTAATATAGATAGAGAAGATACACACGGATAAGAATCCGTCTGATATGATGACAAAGGTGGTTCCGCGAGAAAAGTTGGAGCTGTGCAAACAGGGCGCAGGTATGGAGTGCAAATGATTAACTGTGAGTTTGAAAAGAGGGGGATATTGTTAGGCACCGGCCAAGTTTTTATTATTATTTTTAAACTCCCACCAACCCCCCCTCTCCTATAAATACCCCCTCCCCCTTCATTAGTTAACACACCAAAATCTCTTCTTCCTCTCATACTTCTTAGTATATATAGCTGCTAGATATTCCGTCTAGTAGGAAACTTACCTTGTGGTAGTTTCAAGCAGGTCAGGATAGGGGGCCCTCGCGCTACTCTATTCTTTCGTTTCGAGGGAGTTTTTGTGAGTGTCAGGCTGCAACCATCGGAATCTGTCCCGCTGCAGCATTAGGAGTTCGTCCAGCTGTTGTAGTTGCTACAAAGGGAGTTCGTCTAGGTTATCCGGTCAAGTACCGAAGGAGTAGGGAATCGTTGTATTTCTATTCAATTGTGCCTCAAGTGTTACTTCGTAAAATTGAGAGAGAATATTGTAACCATTGTTATCATTATAGTGGAAACATTCGGAGCTGGTCCCGTGGTTTTTACCTCTTTACTTTAAGGGGGTTTTCCACGTATAATTCTTGGTGTTCATCTGTCTTTATTATTGACTGTTATAATCCTCGAATTTAATTTACACAAAGACAGGAAACGGGAATTCCTAATAGTGAAGATGTCGATGACAGAGACAGTGCACGATTTATTTCATCAACTGTGTGTTGGCGTGGTCAGTCCTCTACCCTAGTTGCTGTGAATTCTATGGAAAATATAAAAAAATTGGAGATGGTTTAGGTTGGTCATCATTCTCCACAAGTTTTTCTACTCTCTTCAAACAAATCTACAAACTATTGAACGAAAAATATGCAAGAATTAATGTTAGAGATGATACAGGCTTTGCATACTGGAATTCAAATATGCAAGATCTCTTTCAACAAAGCATGCAGCCACACGAAAATTTTGGACCAACCGGTAAATTTTGTCATCCCATTGAATGGTTTAGCCGAAGAGTGAATAACTAATCTCTTGCATTATATACACGTACATTTGTAAATTCAAAAGAGGTAAGAGAAGACTACGACTTTATGTTATATATATGATGCAGCTTAGAAGATTAATACGGTAAGAGGTAAATTTTGCCGTCCCATTGAATGGTTTATGTTTTGTATACATTTGTACATTCTACGGTTTAGTATACTTGCCTGCAATATATATTTGGGATAGTTTCAAAACTACCCATGTTAACTATTGGATATTTAAATATATACTACCAACCTTTCTAAAATTCTAAAAATACCGACCTTATTTTCAATATTCCAAAAATACTACCTTCCTCAGTTGCAACTTTTGCAACCTCATTTGCAACTTCGATGCTACGAATTTCTGATTGCAAATTTCAGTTTTCAGATGTCATTTTCGACCAGTTTTTTGGAATATATATATATTCCAAAAAACTGGTCGAAAATGACATCTGAAACCCGGAACTTGCAATCAGAAATTCGTAGCATCTCAGTTGCAAATGAGGTTGCAAGGCCTTGCCAGGGGCACTCATAATTGGTGGATTTGGGTTGCAAGGCCCCGCCAGGAGCACTCATAATTGGTGATTTGCAACTTTCAATTTTCAGTTGCAAAAGTTGCAACTGAGGTTGCAAAAGTTGCAACTGAGGTTGAAAACTCAGTTGCAACTGAGGTTGCACGGTTGCAACTGAAGTTGCACGGTTGCAACTGAGGTTGCAAAAGTTGCAACTGAGGTCGCAAGGTTGCAAAAGTTGCAACTGAGGTTGCAAAAGTTGCAACGGAAAACTATAAGTTGCAAATCAGAAATCCACAAATTATGAGTGCCCCTGACAGGGCCTTGTAACCCAAATCCACCAATTATGAGTGCCCCTGACGGGGCCTTGTAACCCAAATCCACCAATTATGAGTGCTGTAAGAACCCTGATTTTTGGTAGAATTAAATTTTATCATGTATTAAGGAAAGAAGGAATAGTGAGTATGACTGCAGTGTAACAGTGATTGTAAGGAACTAATGTTTTAATGAATGTTGATCCCAGAGTTTATATTAATAGACGACTATATATAGAAGTATTCCAAATGGATATCTGAGTTCATATCATCGAACAGTGGACAGAAAAAGTGTATGTAAACGAAATCGGATTCTGAAAAGCAGCACTTTTATTTTCCTGAGATTTCACCAGATACTGGAAGATTAAGGATTTAAATAAAGATTTAAGGGAATTAAATTCAAAGATTGGAAATGAGAATTGGAAATGGTAGAAAAAAAAAATACCAAGAAGATTTTCGGTAAAATCCTAACGAAAAATCCTTAAGATATTCCTTCGAACTATCAACGAAAATGAGCAATAACCGGACAAAAGAGCGAGCGAGGGGTAATGTGCATGCATGGGGACGTGCATGGCATGCTAGAGCTACAAGGACAAGTGTTAGTTACAATCCTAACTAACTAGTTACACAACCAAACTAGATTACAAAACTAGTTCCATGAAACTAGGATAAAGTGGTTCAAAATGTCAAAAAGTGAAATAGTGGCATTGACATTAGCAAGGGACAAGTAAGGTGCAGATCTTACACAAGATATATACCATACCTTACATATTATTACAACACAAAAAAAAAAAAGGAGCAAGAGAAAAGCAAAGCCAACCCCCCTTTTGTTTATTTCCTCTCGGCCGAACAACAAAAAAAAAAGAAGGAGAAGAAGAATTTTCTTCTTCATTTTTACTCATCAACAATTCACAAGATAATTACTAGAGGTTCTCCTAAGTATAAATAAGGTACGTTCAAGATCCTAGCTCAATTCATCCATCCGATTTCCTTGTAAAAATATTCTAAGATGGTTGATTTTTAAGAACTTCAAGAACACTAACTTATATCTTGAATTGTCTTGAAAGTTTCAAGCTCAAGAAAGTTGTTCAAGTACTCCTAAGGCTCTAGATCTTTCGTTGAGGTTGTTAGCAATACCAAGAAGGTATGACATACTCACCACCTTGGTTTTATGTCAAGTTAGTTAGTATACCATCAAGTATACCATGTATAAGAGTGATTTGTAGTAGGTTGAGTTTTGTTGGATTTATTTTGTTAGATTAAATGTTATAATTCGGTTTCAAGCCTTGATCTTGAGTTTCTCAGTCGTGAGGTTAGTATAAATGATGGCCATGATAACTTGGATAATTATAAGATGGTTTAATGGTGAGATCATGAGGATTGAAGTGGTAAAAATCTTAGCAGAAACTGTCCAGCACAACCACTGACTTTGACAGCGATTTTGAAACCCTTAAAATTTTCACCTCATGACCTAAATTATATGGTTGGAAAGGTCTGACTTTCTAGTTTCTGGTCATATAAAGATCGCGTAAAATGAATACACGGTTTAGGAGTTATGACAATTTCAATATTAACGACTCGAATGGTAAAACTGCTACGGACTACCAACTTTGAGAACATAAAAGACCAACTTAGACATCTAGTTGAGCTACAAAAGTTTTACAGTAGCTAGAAGGTATGTCCAGGAAGTTCTCTTCCAATTTTGAGCTTAAAAAGGTAAAGGGTCGATTTTATAAAAATTCGGGAGCGAAGGTAGTTCAAAGCGAATCGCCGATAGATTAAAAACTTTGAACTCGTAATGAAAATTTCGGTTAAATGAGATGGTCTTGAAAATGGATTTAATGTGTAATGCATGATATATGAGATGTTAGATCCATGCAAACATGTTAAGGATGTGAAGGGTTTAATTAGTTCATTATCACGTGTTATGTATTAAGTACTAGAAAGGAGTCGTTAATACGAAATAAAATTAACGATACCTTTATGCTTATGTTTTAGATAACCGGACCATCACTCGCACCCTGACTACTTCGAAATCTCAAGGCAAGTTTTCGAAACTCGTATTTCGATTATTTCAAAACTGTTGTTGTGTGATATAGCTGCTATAATTGCTTATAAATAATTTGCGAAACCGCATGATATATTCAGTTTATTTAATGTATACAAATAAACCTGTTCAGTATATACGTATGCATATGTACTTTTGCAATGTATACGATGTTAAGTTAATATTTCTAAATAAGGTATATCAATATTTTTTTTTCAGTAAGGGGGTCGGAGATATATTATCCGGATTAGGATAATGCGAGCGATTTAAAAATACTTCAATAATGAATATATATTGGATATTTTCGGAATAAGAATTCATTTGATGATATTAATAAATATTATTTGAATATTTATTAATGAGATGAAAATTATTTCCATTTGAGAATAATTTTACAATGATTATTTATTTAATAAATATTATTTGAATATTTATTAAATATTCCAAGTTGAACATTTATTTAATAAATATTGTTTTAAATATTCATTAATATTTCCAGATGATTATTTATTTAATAAATATTATTTAAATATTTATTAAATATTGCAGGATGATTTAAAAATCATATTATCTATTTAAAAAATTATTTAAAACTTAAAAAAAAAATTATTATTCTAAATATTTTCTGTCCAACAGAAAATTATTTAAAAATAGTACGGGTTCCCATTTCTTCGATAACTATAGTTTATTCATCAGAAAAATATCGTATATCGCTCAAACTCACCAAAACTCGGGAACCCAAGGTTTTGGGAGCCAGTATCAATGTTTTCTCCCTTCGCTATCTATAAGACGAATAAGAAAGGTCCTTACCTAGTAAGGAAGGATTCAGATTTGACTAGTACTCAAAACTCCGACTAACTCCCAAGTCATGTTTTATAGTGAGCTTCCCAAGTAAATGAACTCTGTTGATTAAGATCAACCCACATGTCGAAAGTTACTTCCTCAGTTATGCATGGAAGTAAAGTCAGTTAAATGTCATCCGGCCTATCTCCGAGCTCTGTTCTTGAGATAGAGCTGTCATCAAACCTATTAACAAGCTTGATGCTTGGGGAATGGGATTGAATTCCGTTCCAATGAATGATAGGATTCTTCTAAGGGGTTGGAGGAAGAGGGGGCTACGCTCTCGGGCGTAGTCCATATGTTAAGACCCGTATGCGGTCAGGGTGCACAAGCCCGATAAGGGAACGTCGTCCTTCTACTAGTAGAAAAGCAAGGCGATACATTGGCTGATCACCAGTATCGTGAAGAGGCTCCAGCAAAATCCCATTCTTCCAATTGGAATTGTACTGCAACGCTGTAATGGAAGCCTAGGAGCTACATTACCGATAGTGTTGACAGAGTGATGAATTATTCAAAGTACCTCAGAAATTCTCTTTTATATTTCTGGAAAAGAAAAGAAAACGTTTAATGATGTTACTATGCTAATATACGACATAGCATAAGGATATGATAACAAAAGTACTTTGAAAACTATTATGTTATGGATGAGCGATATTGCTCACTCTTGCTTTCTTTTGGTATATATATATATATATATATATATATATATATATCACTACACAACAACAGGTAGGCATGGCAAAGGTAAAGCACACTCGACGCAAAAGCGTGATGATAGGCCAACAGTTTAAGAGGTTGTTTACTAGGCAGACATCAGGATCAAGGGCAGTGGCATTACCACAGGTGAGCAGGCTTAGCAGTATAGGTTTACAGCTTAAGTTAGTTAGGTTCATTTACAAGTATGACTTGTATAAGTTTTGGGTAACTGAACCACTTTAAACCGCAACTGCCACCTTAGTTGGTAATCCCTTTTAAGTCAGAACTTTTGGAGACTTTAACTTTTGGGATTGTAATAACTTTATATTTGGATGAATGTAATAGTTAGTAATGCTTTAAATTCGTCTCTGAGCCTATAATCTGTGTATGTTATGGATGATTGAGGGGTCCCAGCATGCTTAGTGAAAAGGTTAAGTATAATGTTTATTAAAATTGGAAATAAGGATAGAGTGACAGCCTGGATCCCTGACCCCGGATCTAGGGGTGTTACAGAAATGGTATTAGAGCACTAGGTTATAATCCCAGAGACGATAGGAAGGTTTAATGACTCAAACCCTTACCAAAAACATGATAGGGTTATCAAGATGTAGCCCTAGCAACCTTAAGCCCATTAAGGGAACTATTTATCAGAACCCCAAGAAAAGTAACATCTTCCATTTTTTTCTTTTGTAGATACCCGAGGAGGTAGAGCAGCCTGAGAGTTCCATGCAGCGACAGCTTGATGAGGAGTTGTTACGTACTAGAGACCCATACTGGGAGTTCCTACCTGAGGATGATGATCCAGAGGAGGATCCCGAGGAGGATCCTAGAGATACTGATCCCGAGGAGGATCCTGCTGATACTGACCCTATGGAGGAGGACCCTGTAGATCCTACCCCTGAGACTGATCCAGTAGGGGAGGAGGTGGTTTGGACGGACATCCCTATGCATCCCCATCCCATCCGAGAGGATTCGCCTCCTAGTGATTTTCATTGGGACACTGAGGAGGATACTGAGGAGCCTGCCCTAGAGGACACAGAGACAGAGATAGCTCCGGAGAGCGAGCAGGCCAGCCCACCGGTACCACTTGTCAGAGCCGCTGATCATGATTACATAGTGACTCGCTTGACCATTGACTTATCGGCAGCAGAGGCCAGGGTGGCCGAGTTGAGATTCCAGTTAGCCGAGGAGCGACGAGCGAGGCTTTATTCTGATAGGAGGGATTTCAGGGCTAGGCAGCTGAGGAGGGCAGTGCTGGCGATCGAGAGGAGGGCTCTTGCACGGCTTAGGGGACTCCCCCGTTCCCACCAGAGCAGGAGGGTCCGTAGGGGCGATGCTGCGGAGGTTCTTTCGAGAGCCATGGTTCGAGTTCGGGATGCGGTGTGCTCCTTTGCCGATTGAGAGATAGTTGGTCAGTTTAGTCTTCTATTACAGGGGGACGTTATCGTAGTTGTACTTTTGGTAGTGACGTGTGTCACGTAGTATATTTCCTCCTGATAGAAGGACACATTAGCTGACTTTTGTTGTACCTATATTTCAGACTTATGTTGTACTCAAAGACTCGACTCTAAGAAGTCGCTAGTATATATATATATATATATATATATATATATATATATATATATATATGATGTAGCTTTCGTTTAACTTTAACAATTGTTTCCATTAGTTGTTATATTTTTTTACAAAGCCATGATCATTTGAACGGTTAATTACAAAAAATGCATATATGCCTGTAAAAGACTTCACCTTCGAGGTGCCAATCACAGAAAACCTGATTAAGGAAAAACCCTAACAAAATGATATGTATGTGTATTTTCAGAAAAATGCCACCAAGAAACATAATCAGAAACACAAGAGCTCACCCTGCTGAGTCCGCTATTCATGGTAGTAACCAGCATAGGGAAGAGGAATGCCGTCAACCAGAATTGGATGATGATGAAGAGGAGTACAATGAGTTTGATGATGAGGATTATGAGGAAGAAGAAGAGGAACCCATGGAACAGTTTATGCGCCTGATGAGGCAGAATCTGGCCCGTCAGCCCCAACCACAGCCACAAGTACCACCCCATGGCCCCAACAACACTGTAGCCAATGCCTTCAAGGCATTTAAATCGATCAAACCCCCAGAGTTCCAGGGAACAGCGGATCCTGTTGAGGCCAGAGCTTGGTTGAAGGAAATAGAGAAGACATTTGAGATAATGGGCACTGAGGAAGCCCAGAAAACCATCTTTGCCACATACCTGCTCAAAGGAGAGGCCAACTATTGGTGGGAGGCCAAGAAAAATATGGAACCGGCTGGAGTAGTTCCATGGGACAGGTTCACTAAGGTGTTCTTGGAGAAATACTTCCCGAGGTTTATGGAAACCCAGATGGAGCTTCAGTTCCTAGAGCTCAAGCAGGAAAGTCTGACGGTAGCTGAGTATGAGGCTAGATTTACTGAACTATCAAGGTTTGTTCCAGAATATGTGAACACTGAAATTAAGAAGACAAGGAGGTTTCAACAAGGATTGAAACAATGGATCCAGAACCGCGTTGCGGTGTTGGAGATTTCAGATTATGCTACTCTGGTGCAGAAGGCATCGATTGTAGAGGCAGGAAGTGAGCAGTCCCAGAAGGACAAAAGCAAGAAGAAAAGAAAGTTTGAAAGTCGAAGTGGGGGCACGGTAAGTGGAAGTTTCCCCAGCAAGTTTGTTAGAGGGATGGTGTCCCAACCAGCCAAGAGTACGGGGCTTATCAGAACCGAGAGCAAGAGTGTTGGCCAGGGAGGCGGACCAACCCGAGCACCTACATCAGGACAGTCGCGCCCTCCCCTACCTAGTTGCAAGACGTGTGGTAAGAAGCATTCAGGGGTGTGCCTCCAAGGCACAACGACATGTTTCAAGTGTGGGCAGATCGGGCATTACTCTAACAATTGCCCCCAGAAGAGTTCACTCATGAATTGCTACCAGTGTGGAGGCACAGACCATTGGAAGAGAGATTGCCCTAAGTTGAAAGCAGTTGGGTCAAGGATGAGCGGTACTGCGTCCAACCGACCACCCACCGCTAGGACCTTCAACATGACGGTGCAAGATGCAATGAGGGATGAGGATGTCATTGCAGGTACCCTTTCCCTTAACAACTTGAGTGCCAATACTTTATTTGATTCTGGAGCTACCAAGTCCTTCATATCACTAGATTTTGCATACAAGCTGGACATAAAACCTGAATTATTAAAGGAACGATTAATGGTAGAGATTGCTAATCACGAGATGGTTCCTGTAAGTCAGATATACCCTAACTGTGAAATAGTAATAGGAGGTCACCACTTTCGGGCAGACCTAATTCCGTTTAAGCTAGGCGGTTTCGATATCATTCTAGGAATGGATTGGTTGGCAAGAAACGGCGCCCAGATCGATTGTAAGGGCAAGAAGGTTAGGATAACAGTACCAGGAAAGAAAAAGGTCATATTCAGGGGGCAGCGACAGACTCAAAAATTCTTGACTGTTGCTCACGCCCGGAAGTTAGTACGAAAGGGCTGCGAAGCCTACCTAGCTTATGTAGTAGACACAAAACAAGGAACCCCTGAGCTGAAGGACATTCCAGTTGTCAGGGAGTTTGAAGATGTATTTCCAGAAGATCTCCCGGGGTTACCACCAGATAGGGAAATTGATTTTGCAATAGAATTAGCACCAGGAACCGCACCAGTTTCTAAAGCCCCATATCGGTTGGCCCCCGTTGAGATGAAAGAATTGGCCAATCAGTTGCAAGAACTGTTGGACAAGGGCATGATTAGACCAAGTGTGTCCCCGTGGGGGGCCCCAGTATTATTTGTAAGGAAAAAGGATGGTAGTATGAGGCTGTGTATAGACTACAGAGAGTTGAATAAGTTAACCATTAAGAACAAATACCCCTTACCTCGGATTGACGACCTGTTTGATCAACTCAAGGGAGCTATTCACTTTTCAAAGATAGATCTACGAACAGGATACCACCAATTAAAAATTAGACCGGAAGATATACCCAAGACTGCATTTTGCACCAGGTACGGCCATTACGAGTTCCTAGTAATGTCCTTCGGGCTGACCAACGCCCCCGCGGCATTCATGGATTTGATGAACCGAGTATTCAAACCATACCTAGACAAGTTCATCATAGTTTTCATTGACGATATTTTGATTTATTCAAAGACGAAGGAAGAACACGCAGAACACTTGAGGATAACCTTAGAAATCCTGAGAAAAGAGAAGTTGTATGCCAAATTCTCTAAATGTGAATTTTGGCTGAAAGAGGTTCAATTCTTAGGTCATGTGGTTAGTAGTGAAGGAGTCTTAGTTGACCCTGCTAAGATAGAGGCAATATCAAACTGGGAGAGACCGACCACCCCGACCGAAGTAAGAAGTTTTGTGGGACTAGCCGGGTATTATAGAAGGTTTGTAAAAGAATTTGCTAAGCTGGCAGCCCCATTGACCCGACTCACTAGGAAGACTGAAAAGTTTGTATGGAATGAGAAATGTGAAGAGAGCTTTCAAGAGCTAAAGAATAGGTTAATAACCGCCCCAGTGCTGGCACAACCTGACGATAAGGGAGAATTTGTGATCTATAGTGATGCGTCGCACAAAGGATTAGGTTGCGTTCTCATGCAGCATGGTAAGGTAATTGCATATGCTTCCCGGCAGTTGAAGGAATATGAAATAAGATACCCTACCCATGACTTAGAGCTAGCCGCGATAGTTTTTGCATTGAAAATATGGAGGCACTACCTATATGGAGAGAAGTGTGAGATTTACACAGATCATAAAAGCCTCAAGTACATATTTACCCAGAAAGAATTGAACATGAGACAGAGGAGATGGCTAGAGTTAATCAAGGACTACAACTGTGAGATTCGTTATCATCCAGGGAAGGCTAATGTGGTGGCCGATGCCCTTAGTAGGAAGGAGAGGCTCAAGATGATTACCGCAACAGAAGAATTGGTAGAGGAGATGGAAAAGCTGGAAATCGAGGTTAAGTGGCCTAGAAGTAGCCAAGAAGTGTTAATGGAAATTCGAATCCAACCTCCATTGTTGGAAAAGATTAGACTGTGCCAAGAGCGGATAATGGAAGAAGAAAGGAATTCGACGGAAGAAATAATGACCGGTGAAGAGATTAAGTGTGAGGGAGATGAAAATGGAATCATGAGGTATACATACAGGATATGGATCCCGAATATTCAAGAACTAAAGGATGAGATTCTGCACGAAGCTCATAGTTCAAGATACTCGATTCACCCTGGAAGTACCAAAATGTATAGGGATTTGAAAGAGTACTACTGGTGGCCTAACATGAAAAAGGACGTAGCAGAGTGGATAAGCAAATGCTTGACTTGCCAACGAGTTAAAGCAGAACACCAAAGACCCAGTGGACTCCTACACCCCTTAGAGATTCCTGAATGGAAATGGGAACATATAGCCATGGATTTCGTGGTAGGTTTACCCAGGACCAAAGCCAAACATGATGCCATATGGGTAATCATAGACCGACTGACGAAGTCAGCTCATTTTCTTCCGATCAACGAAAAGTACACTGTCGATAGACTAGTGGATATCTACATAAAGGAGATAGTGGCGCGACATGGAGTCCCAGTCGCCATAGTATCCGATCGAGATCCTAGATTTAACTCCAGGTTTTGGAGGAGCTTTCAAAACTGTGTGGGAACCAAGCTAAATATGAGTACCGCCTATCATCCCCAGACGGACGGGCAAAGTGAGAGGACCATCCAAACGTTAGAAGATATGTTGAGAGTCTGTGCTATAGACTTTAAAGGAAATTGGGATGATCACTTACCACTGATTGAATTCTCTTACAATAATAGCCTTCATTCGAGCATAGGGATGCCGCCTTATGAGGCCCTTTATGGAAGAAAGTGTCGATCTCCCTTGTATTGGGATGAAGTTGGGGAGCGTAAGCTGTTAGGACCCGAAGTGGTTCAAAGGACAAAGGATATAGTTGATCTAATCAGAGGACGACTGGTAGCAGCCCAAGATAGACAAAAGAGATATGCTGATCTGGCCCGAAAATGCAAGGAATATGAAGTGGGAGACTTAGTGTTCTTAAAGGTGTCCCCTTGGAAAGGTTTGATGAGGTTTGGAAAGAAAGGAAAGCTAAGCCCTAGATACATTGGGCCGTTTGAGATCTTAAGACGCATCGGAGAGCTAGCCTACGAACTAGCACTACCCCCAAATCTGCAACAAGTGCACAATGTGTTCCATGTCTCGATGTTAAGGAATTATAATCCGGATGCCAAGCATGTTGTGGAATATGAGCACGTAGACATGCAACCAGACCTAACCTATGTGGAGCAGCCTGTGGAGATTATAGACCAAAAGGAGCAAGTACTCAGAAACAAAACCATCTGTCTGGTAAGAGTTCTGTGGACTAATCACAATGTCGAGGAATTAACCTGGGAGTTGGAAAGCGCTATGCAAGAAAAGTATCCCCATCTGTTTTCAAGATGATTCCGGGACGGAATCCTTTTAAGGAGGGGAGACTGTAAGAACCCTGATTTTTGGTAGAATTAAATTTTATCATGTATTAAGGAAAGAAGGAATAGTGAGTATGACTGCAGTGTAACAGTGATTGTAAGGAACTAATGTTTTAATGAATGTTGATCCCAGAGTTTATATTAATAGACGACTATATATAGAAGTATTCCAAATGGATATCTGAGTTCATATCATCGAACAGTGGACAGAAAAAGTGTATGTAAACGAAATCGGATTCTGAAAAGCAGCACTTTTATTTTCCCGAGATTTCACCAGATACTGGAAGATTAAGGATTTAAATAAAGATTTAAGGGAATTAAATTCAAAGATTGGAAATGAGAATTGGAAATGGTAGAAAAAAAAAATACCAAGAAGATTTTCGGTAAAATCCTAACGAAAAATCCTTAAGATATTCCTTCGAACTATCAACGAAAATGAGCAATAACCGGACAAAAGAGCGAGCGAGGGGTAATGTGCATGCATGGGGACGTGCATGGCATGCTAGAGCTACAAGGACAAGTGTTAGTTACAATCCTAACTAACTAGTTACACAACCAAACTAGATTACAAAACTAGTTCCATGAAACTAGGATAAAGTGGTTCAAAATGTCAAAAAGTGAAATAGTAGCATTGACATTAGCAAGGGACAAGTAAGGTGCAGATCTTACACAAGATATATACCATACCTTACATATTATTACAACACAAAAAAAAAAGGAGCAAGAGAAAAGCAAAGCCAACCCCCCTTTTGTTTATTTCCTCTCGGCCGAACAACAAAAAAAAAAAGAAGGAGAAGAAGAATTTTCTTCTTCATTTTTACTCATCAACAATTCACAAGATAATTACTAGAGGTTCTCCTAAGTATAAATAAGGTACGTTCAAGATCCTAGCTCAATTCATCCATCCGATTTCCTTGTAAAAATATTCTAAGATGGTTGATTTTTAAGAACTTCAAGAACACTAACTTATATCTTGAATTGTCTTGAAAGTTTCAAGCTCAAGAAAGTTGTTCAAGTACTCCTAAGGCTCTAGATCTTTCGTTGAGGTTGTTAGCAATACCAAGAAGGTATGACATACTCACCACCTTGGTTTTATGTCAAGTTAGTTAGTATACCATCAAGTATACCATGTATAAGAGTGATTTGTAGTAGGTTGAGTTTTGTTGGATTTATTTTGTTAGATTAAATGTTATAATTCGGTTTCAAGCCTTGATCTTGAGTTTCTCAGTCGTGAGGTTAGTATAAATGATGGCCATGATAACTTGGATAATTATAAGATGGTTTAATAGTGAGATCATGAGGATTGAAGTGGTAAAAATCTTAGCAGAAACTGTCCAGCACAACCACTGACTTTGACAGCGATTTTGAAACCCTTAAAATTTTCACCTCATGACCTAAATTATATGGTTGGAAAGGTCTGACTTTCTAGTTTCTGGTCATATAAAGATCGCGTAAAATGAATACACGGTTTAGGAGTTATGACAATTTCAATATTAACGACTCGAATGGTAAAACTGCTACGGACTACCAACTTTGAGAACATAAAAGACCAACTTAGACATCTAGTTGAGCTACAAAAGTTTTACAGTAGCTAGAAGGTATGTCCAGGAAGTTCTCTTCCAATTTTGAGCTTAAAAAGGTAAAGGGTCGATTTTATAAAAATTCGGGAGCGAAGGTAGTTCAAAGCGAATCGCCGATAGATTAAAAACTTTGAACTCGTAATGAAAATTTCGGTTAAATGAGATGGTCTTGAAAATGGATTTAATGTGTAATGCATGATATATGAGATGTTAGATCCATGCAAACATGTTAAGGATGTGAAGGGTTTAATTAGTTCATTATCACGTGTTATGTATTAAGTACTAGAAAGGAGTCGTTAATACGAAATAAAATTAACGATACCTTTATGCTTATGTTTTAGATAATCGGACCATCACTCGCACCCTGACTACTTCGAAATCTCAAGGCAAGTTTTCGAAACTCGTATTTCGATTATTTCAAAACTGTTGTTGTGTGATATAGCTGCTATAATTGCTTATAAATAATTTGCGAAACCGCATGATATATTCAGTTTATTTAATGTATACAAATAAACCTGTTCAGTATATACGTATGCATATGTACTTTTGCAATGTATACGATGTTAAGTTAAGATTTCTAAATAAGGTATATCAATATTTTTTTTTCAGTAAGGGGGTCGGAGATATATTATCCGGATTAGGATAATGCGAGCGATTTAAAAATACTTCAATAATGAATATATATTGGATATTTTCGGAATAAGAATTCATTTGATGATATTAATAAATATTATTTGAATATTTATTAATGAGATGAAAATTATTTCCATTTGAGAATAATTTTACAATGATTATTTATTTAATAAATATTATTTGAATATTTATTAAATATTCCAAGTTGAATATTTATTTAATAAATATTGTTTTAAATATTCATTAATATTTCCAGATGATTATTTATTTAATAAATATTATTTAAATATTTATTAAATATTGCAGGATGATTTAAAAATCATATTATCTATTTAAAAAATTATTTAAAACTTAAAAAAAAAAATTATTATTCTAAATATTTTCTGTCCAACAGAAAATTATTTAAAAATAGTACGGGTTCCCATTTCTTCGATAACTATAGTTTATTCATCAGAAAAATATCGTATATCGCTCAAACTCACCAAAACTCGGGAACCCAAGGTTTTGGGAGCCAGTATCAATGTTTTCTCCCTTCGCTATCTATAAGACGAATAAGAAAGGTCCTTACCTAGTAAGGAAGGATTCAGATTTGACTAGTACTCAAAACTCCGACTAACTCCCAAGTCATGTTTTATAGTGAGCTTCCCAAGTAAATGAACTCTGTTGATTAAGATCAACCCACATGTCGAAAGTTACTTCCTCAGTTATGCATGGAAGTAAAGTTAGTTAAATGTCATCCGGCCTATCTCCGAGCTCTGTTCTTGAGATAGAGCTGTCATCAAACCTATTAACAAGCTTGATGCTTGGGGAATGGGATTGAATTCCGTTCCAATGAATGATAGGATTCTTCTAAGGGGTTGGAGGAAGAGGGGGCTACGCTCTCGGGCGTAGTCCATATGTTAAGACCCGTATGCGGTCAGGGTGCACAAGCCCGATAAGGGAACGTCGTCCTTCTACTAGTAGAAAAGCAAGGCGATACATTGGCTGATCACCAGTATCGTGAAGAGGCTCCAGCAAAATCCCATTCTTCCAATTGGAATTGTACTGCAACGCTGTAATGGAAGCCTAGGAGCTACATTACCGATAGTGTTGACAGAGTGATGAATTATTCAAAGTACCTCAGAAATTCTCTTTTATATTTCTGGAAAAGAAAAGAAAACGTTTAATGATGTTACTATGCTAATATACGACATAGCATAAGGATATGATAACAAAAGTACTTTGAAAACTATTATGTTATGGATGAGCGATATTGCTCACTCTTGCTTTCTTTTGGTATATATATATATATATATATATATATATATATCACTACACAACAACAGGTAGGCATGGCAAAGGTAAAGCACACTCGACGCAAAAGCGTGATGACAGGCCAACAGTTTAAGAGGTTGTTTACTAGGCAGACATCAGGATCAAGGGCAGTGGCATTACCACAGGTGAGCAGGCTTAGCAGTATAGGTTTACAGCTTAAGTTAGTTAGGTTCATTTACAAGTATGACTTGTATAAGTTTTGGGTAACTGAACCACTTTAAACCGCAACTGCCACCTTAGTTGGTAATCCCTTTTAAGTCAGAACTTTTGGAGACTTTAACTTTTGGGATTGTAATAACTTTATATTTGGATGAATGTAATAGTTAGTAATGCTTTAAATTCGTCTCTGAGCCTATAATCTGTGTATGTTATGGATGATTGAGGGGTCCCAGCATGCTTAGTGAAAAGGTTAAGTATAATGTTTATTAAAATTGGAAATAAGGATAGAGTGACAGCCTGGATCCCTGACCCCGGATCTAGGGGTGTTACAGAAATGGTATTAGAGCACTAGGTTATAATCCCAGAGACGATAGGAAGGTTTAATGACTCAAACCCTTACCAAAAACATGATAGGGTTATCAAGATGTAGCCCTAGCAACCTTAAGCCCATTAAGGGAACTATTTATCAGAACCCCAAGAAAAGTAACATCTTCCATTTTTTTCTTTTGTAGATACCCGAGGAGGTAGAGCAGCCTGAGAGTTCCATGCAGCGACAGCTTGATGAGGAGTTGTTACGTACTAGAGACCCATACTGGGAGTTCCTACCTGAGGATGATGATCCAGAGGAGGATCCCGAGGAGGATCCTAGAGATACTGATCCCGAGGAGGATCCTGCTGATACTGACCCTATGGAGGAGGACCCTGTAGATCCTACCCCTGAGACTGATCCAGTAGGGGAGGAGGTGGTTTGGACGGACATCCCTATGCATCCCCATCCCATCCGAGAGGATTCGCCTCCTAGTGATTTTCATTGGGACACTGAGGAGGATACTGAGGAGCCTGCCCTAGAGGACACAGAGACAGAGATAGCTCCGGAGAGCGAGCAGGCCAGCCCACCGGTACCACTTGTCAGAGCCGCTGATCATGATTACATAGTGACTCGCTTGACCATTGACTTATCGGCAGCAGAGGCCAGGGTGGCCGAGTTGAGATTCCAGTTAGCCGAGGAGCGACGAGCGAGGCTTTATTCTGATAGGAGGGATTTCAGGGCTAGGCAGCTGAGGAGGGCAGTGCTGGCGATCGAGAGGAGGGCTCTTGCACGGCTTAGGGGACTCCCCCGTTCCCACCAGAGCAGGAGGGTCCGTAGGGGCGATGCTGCGGAGGTTCTTTCGAGAGCCATGGTTCGAGTTCGGGATGCGGTGTGCTCCTTTGCCGATTGAGAGATAGTTGGTCAGTTTAGTCTTCTATTACAGGGGGACGTTATCGTAGTTGTACTTTTGGTAGTGACGTGTGTCACGTAGTATATTTCCTCCTGATAGAAGGACACATTAGCTGACTTTTGTTGTACCTATATTTCAGACTTATGTTGTACTCAAAGACTCGACTCTAAGAAGTCGCTAGTATATATATATATATATATATATATATATATATATATATATATATATATATATGATGTAGCTTTCGTTTAACTTTAACAATTGTTTCCATTAGTTGTTATATTTTTTTACAAAGCCATGATCATTTGAACGGTTAATTACAAAAAATGCATATATGCCTGTAAAAGACTTCACCTTCGAGGTGCCAATCACAGAAAACCTGATTAAGGAAAAACCCTAACAAAATGATATGTATGTGTATTTTCAGAAAAATGCCACCAAGAAACATAATCAGAAACACAAGAGCTCACCCTGCTGAGTCCGCTATTCATGGTAGTAACCAGCATAGGGAAGAGGAATGCCGTCAACCAGAATTGGATGATGATGAAGAGGAGTACAATGAGTTTGATGATGAGGATTATGAGGAAGAAGAAGAGGAACCCATGGAACAGTTTATGCGCCTAGTAAAGTTCATCCAATATTCCAACTACCTTAAGCAATAGTAAGAAACTTATAAATATACTAGCCCGTACGATCCATTGTTTGTAAACTGTTTAATTATATTTCGTTAAAATTTTAAGTTGTATATAAGTTTTTATTATTAAAATATTTTTTGAATTTTATAACTTTCATGAATATAAATATTATTCTAATTATGTATTTTATTTATTACTTTCAAATACATATGTATATATAAAAATATTACATAAAAGTAGCTTTTTTAAACTTTTATTTAGTAGAAAGAGTGAAATTTATCTAATTATGTAGGCCTTTTTTCGATTTTTATACAAAATTTTTTGTATTATAAGTGTTTTCCAGATTTTATGTAATTTTAAACTATATAAGTTATATAACTCGTGTGATGCACGGATGTTTTTTTAATAATTTTTATCTTATTACTCATCTTTTCATATATATATATATATGTATATATATATATGTATATATATATATATATATATCTACATATATTAATTAGTAGGAAAAAAATTATATACGTTAATAAAATATCATTATACTTTTTTGATAGTATTTTAAACGATAATGTTTTATTTTTTAACTATAATATGTTATTAACAGGAATTTGTGAGAGTAGCCTATAAGATTATATAAATGTATAATAATACTTTATTAAAAAAATAATAAATTTTTTTGATTATAATATGATATTGACAGGATTAGAACCTCAAACTATTAAAAATAGTTTATAAAATAATATATATGTTTAATAAAGATATGTTGTTGGTGGGATTTGAACTTAACTCATGAGTATATATATAATTTTTTAATTAGTAGGAAAAAAAATTATTTACGTTAATAAAATATCATAATACATTTTTGATAGTATTTTAAACGATAATGTTTTAATTTTTAACTATAATATGTTATTGACAGGAATTTTTGGGAGTAGCCTATAAGATTATATAAATGTATAATAATATTTTATTAAAAAATAATAAATGTTTTTGATTTTAATATGATATTGATAGGAATAGAACCACAAACTATTAAAAGTAGTTTATAAAATAATATATATGTTTAATAAAGATATATGTTGTTGGTGGGATTTGAACTTAACCCATAAGAATATTTTAAATATTAGAAAAAGAATATTCTTTTAGTATTATATCCAACGGTTTTCACTAATCTATCTCAAAATCCAACGGTTGCTATTGAGTGTACCAAAAAAGGTGTACCTATAACTGTATAATAATCTTTATTAAAAATATAATAATTTTTTTGATTATAATATGATATTGACAAGAATAGAACCTTAAACTATTAAAAATAGTTTATAAAATAATATATATGTTTAATAAAGATATGTTGTTGGTGGGATTTGAACTTAACCCATGAGTATATATATAAAAAATTATTTATGTTAATAAAATATCATAGTACATTTTTGATAGTATTTTAAATGATAATGTTTTAATTTTTAACTATAATATGTTATTGACAAGAATTTTTGGGAGTAGCCTATAAAATTATATAAATGTATATTAATACTTTATTAAAAAATAATAATTTTTTTTATTATAATATGATATTGACAGGAATAGAACCACAAACTATTAAAAATAGTTTATAAAATAATATATATATATATATAATAAAGATATATGTTGTTGGTGGGATTTGGGGATTTGAACTTAACCCATAAGAATATTTTAAATATTAGAAAAGGAATATTCTTTTATTATTATATCCAACGGCTTTCACTAATCTATCTCAAAATCCAACGGTTGCTATTGAGTGTACCAAAAAAGGTGTACCTAGAAATGTATAATGATCTTTATTAAAAATATACTAATTTTTTTTATTATAATATGATATTGACAGGAATAGAACCTCAAACTATTAAAAATAGTTTATAAAATAATATATATGTTTAATAAAGATATGTTGTTGGCGGGATTTGAACTTAACCCATGAGTATATATATAATTTTTTAATTAGTAGGAAAAAAATTTATTTACGTTAATAAAATATCATAATACATTTTTGATAGTATTTTAAACGATAATGTTTTACTCCCTCCGTTCCAGAATGATTTTCTCGTTTTGACTTTTGGTACTGTTCATTATAAGCTATTAACTACTAATTTACGCATAATTTATAAGATAAAATATAGTCATGAGTGATCTTGTTGGATTCATATTTGTTAGTACTTTAATACATTGAAATTTTTATATTTAATACTAATACGAAATTGAAAATATTAATGATCAAAAGTGTGTGTTGGCAAACGTGTCCAAAGTAAACAGGAAAAGCATTTAGGAACGGAGGGAGTAATTTTTAACTATAATATGTTATTGACAGGAATTTTTGGGAGTAGCCTATAAGATTATATAAATGTATAATAATACTTTATTAAAAATAATAATTTTTTTTGATTATAATATGATATTGACAGGATTAGAATCACAAACAATTAAAAATAGTTTATAAAATAATATATATCTTTAATAAAGATATATGTTGTTGGTGAGATTTAAACTTAACCCATGAGAATATTTTAAATATTAGAAAAAAAAATATTCTTTTAGTATTAGATCCAACGGTTTTCACTAATCTATCTTAAAATCCAACGGTTGATTGAGTGTACCAAAAAAGTGTACCAAACCGACAACCAAATATACCCTGTTTCGCACCGACAGCCAAATATACTCTGTTTCGCTTATAATAGTATAGTATAGATTTGTATTGCTAATAAATTACAAAACATGTGAAGTTCCGCAAAGTGTATCAGATAACCGTGGACTTGTGAGGAAGACATGAAACTGCTTTCCCGGTGAATTTCCTGCCCATGGATCCACAAACGGCTAAGAACTTATTCGAGCTGCACCTTCGATACGAATACCCCACCATTTATTGTTTGCCTTCTGGATTGAAGTCCGTCAATTTCATATATTATACTGCTCTCCATAAGCAAGATCATCATTTTTCGTTTTAAGTCTAAACTAGTAAGAATCTAATGACACTGGTTTTCCTGTGACTTGGATGACAAAATTAATTTATCTACAAGTCCCCGAAGCCTATGAGCTCCTGGACCTGGTTTGATCTTTTTTGGTTTTCCAACCTTGGAGCAAGGAGGATTACCAGAACACCAACCACCAGGTGTGAAGCTCCCATTTATTCGACCCAGCAGTTCCCTGTGGATTTTATCTAAAACAGGGTCGTCCTGCTTAAATTTCCGTGCAAAGGCAGCACCACTTTCAATCATCTTGCTCGAATCGTTAAGGGACAGAATATGAGGATGTTGCTTTGGCGGTGAGTCCCAAGCAATGTAGTGCATATCATGGTTAATTACAGTTGGAACATATTCTAGCACATTGCATTTTACAGCCTGAAAGTAACCTTCAGGAGAGGAGACAAAATTTGGGTAGTACATGAGCAGTGTTCTTGGAAGATTATCCCAACCCCATACAAGATACTCTACAAATGAGTGTGAGAGGATCATCCAAGCAGAACCTGCAAACACTGTAATAATGTTATGGTGCAGACATTTCCAGGAAATAAAATGCAAAAAATTCAAAAAAAAACGTTTACATAGATGTTACTTCATTTCTATGGCCATTAATAAAACCATGATTTCATTTTGTTTCCTCTTAATCTGAATATGTTATCAATATTCGTATTTTCGTACTATAAATAAGATAATGTACACAGTATTTGATATAGCCAAGTCTTTACTGCAATTATGTGCTCCACTCAAAATAAAGGTTTTGCAGTTACTGTACTAAATTTATAAAGTGGGTTACGCATTCATACATTGCTTGAATTCTTTTTTTTTTTTGATAATTCATTGCTTGAATTCTTGTTGCACGTGAAGCACCAGATTACTCTCTTCCATTGTATAAGGAATAATGTCTAATTATAAAATTAGCATTTCCTATCTACTACACATACACGAATAATGGGGATGTTTGTGAATGAAAAGCAGGAAAAAAAAACACTTTTTCTGGAAAAAAACAAGGATTTCTTGCTTTTTTTCTGAAAAAAAGCACTTTTTTCTGGAAAGAAGCTAGCATTTCCAGCTTTTTTAAATACTTGTATCTAAAAAAAAATTCTCAAAAATGTGAAATTTTTACCTGAAAAAAAACACAAAAAAGCCCATAAGTGCTTATAAAAAGCAAAGCCAAACATGCCCAATGTCTAATTTTTATAATTTGTATGATTTTTTGTAATTTTACTCTTTCTCTCACGTATAATGTCCAATTTTATGAAAGCGCAACTTCTACCGGGCGACGGCGATGAATTAAAACGTTAAATGTTATATATATCTTAAAATTTATATTCTTTTTTGCATACATTTCTTCAAAAATAAACATATAAATATTTCTTTAGAAAAAATACTTCTTTTCAGAAAAAAGTATGTATTTACGGTATTTTCTTTCCTTTTTTCAATTATACGCTGTGCATCTACTTAAAAGTATTGAACTTGAATGATTTATACACAGCTATTTACTATTATACCCTTCTAATTTTTATATATTTACAATAAATTGTCATTTGGCCCTTTGACTTATACAGCTTTTTCATGTATATACTTCACATACCATATACCTGCATGCCAACGTCATGGTTGGTGCAGTGGGTTGAACCCTTGTCTCCTTTGTAGGAGACAAGGGTTCGACCCCTGGGTGTGTGTGAGTTTAGTTTGTATTAGTTTCCTTTCTTTGTATTTGTATTTGTATTTGACCGGGGGTCCTTCGGAAACAGCCTCCCTATTGTATAGGGGCATGATCTGCGTACATCTATCCTCCTCAGACACCACTTTCTTTGAGTGGTATTATAACTGAGTAAAGTTTCGTTTTTTTATACCATATACCTGCATCCATATATGCACTTCATCTATTTTTTCCAAAAATAGTAATATTAATTAAATACATATTATGCACTTCATCTATTTTTTCCAAAAAAATAGTAATATTAATTAAATACATATCATGCACTTCATCTATTTTTTCCGTATAAGTATAGGTATCATTTTTCAAATAACTTGTATTTATAGTTATTTAAAAATTATATATATATATATATATATATATATATAGTAAATATCTAGTAAATATATAAGAACTTTTTAAATACGTTAAGTTATGATTAATAATAATATCTAAATACTAATTTAAATAATAAATTATTTATTATTCGTTTTTTATAGAATAGAATAAATTGAAACAATAAATGTAAAAGGAGAAATATGATTGAAAAATTGTTAATTTATAAGACGCAACAATGAAAATATAGAATTTCTCTATATTCATCCGACACAAATACATATTAAATGTATGTGTTATGGAATAAAAAGTAGGGTGTATTTATTGCGTATTGAATGCTAGGGTTAGGGAGAGCTTCGAGCTTTAACGGCTGATCAAGTGTTTCGTGACATAACTCAGGTCCTCACAAGATGCCTACGTATCTTGCAATACATCAAGAATCAAGCCAAAAAACGTAGTTCTAGGTTGAAGGATCAGGTCCTTTATATAGGCATTGGATGCCTTGGAGTTAGAGTAGAATTAGGTGTCTTGGTGGGCAAGCCACAGCTTAGGCCCAATTCTAGAACCTTCTAAGAGATAAGAAGATAAGTATTGGAATTATATGCCTTGAAGATCACACCTGATATGATTTGGTTTCCTTGTTGACTCAAATACGGGGTATTTTATTTTGCTGATTTTACAGCTACGAATTTATTATCATTATTAAGGTTTTGGGCCTCGTAATTGGGTTTTGACCTTGGATCAACTTAGGTTCATTTAATGCAGCATTAAATGTATTTTTAGGGCTTATTTTCAGCCCATATCATTTGCCCCCCCAACTTCTAGGAAAACTGATCAGGTTTTCGTGGAAGTTATAATTGTCTTTTTCGAGACTCGGGGACGTTTATATCCCTTACTTAGGACTCCTTATTTTTCGTACCCTCATATGGGGATTTTGATTTACACTAGTGTTTCACATATACCGCCTTATTGTAAAATGTGGAGCGACCTACACTTTTACGACGATTTGCCTTATTCGAGATTTTAACTTGTGCTCGCTTTTAGCAATTTTGGCACTTTTATAGAGCATTCATGTATTTTTAGCATAAATTATCACTCGAAAATATTTCTATAATTTTTCTCGTATTTTTTTGTACTTTTCCTAATATTTTAGGAATTTTCGTGTACTCGTAGATATTTTTTCTTATTTATTCCTAATAATTTATGAATTTTTATATACCCACGGGTATTTTCCTTAATTTTTCCTAATAATTTAGAAATTTTCAGGTACTCACAAGTATTTTTCTTAATTTTTCCTAATAATTTAGGAATTTTCGGGTACTCACAGGTATTTTTCTTAATTTTTCTTAATTTTTCCTAATAATTTATGAATTTTCGGGTACTCACAGGTATTTTTCTTAATTTTTCCTAATAATTTAGGAATTTTCGGGTACCCACAGGTATTTTTCTTAATTTTTCCTAATAATTTAGGAATTTTCGAGTACTCACAGTTATTTTTCTTAATTTTTCCTAATAATTTACGAATTTTCGGGTACCCACAGGTATTTTTCTTAATTTTTCCTAATAATTTAGGAATTTTCGGGTACTCACAGGTATTTTTCTTAATTTTTCCTAATAATTTAAGAATTTTCGGGTACTCACAGGTATTTTTCTTATTTTTTCCTAATAATTTAGGAATTTTCGGGTACCCACAGGTATTTTTCTTAATTTTTCCTAATAATTTAGGAATTTTTATATACCCACGGGTATTTTCCTTAAATTTTTTTTTTTTACATTTGTTGATTGAAAGACTAAGTGGGACCTACCCCATGTTTCCTTCCTGCTCGGTTTTCCTTGTTTTTTATTTTTTTTTTACTTTTGCCGATTGAAACTTCAAGCCCCATTTTTTTTTCTTCCTGTTCGGCAATTCCGCTCGTCCACCTTCCCTTTTTTTTTTCACTTTTGCCGGTTGAAACTTCAAGTGGGGACCACCACATTTTTTTCTTCCTGTTCGGCATTCTCGCTCGTCCACCTTCCCGTTTTTTTTTGAAACGTTTTCCAAGTGAAAACTTCAAGTGGGGCCACCCCATTTTTATGCTCCGGCTCGGCAATTTCATTCGGATTTTGAGCCATTCGGAAATTTATTTTTCGTAAAGAAATTCGAATCGAAAATGTTTGGAGCCTACTTTTGAAATTCCAAATTTTGAAACTTCCCTCTCTTTTTTTCCGCCATAATTATGGAGCCAATTTTCATAAAATTTAAAATTTGAAACTCCCCCCACTTTTAACCTGCAACCTTCTATAGAAGGTTAAAGTGACCTGCTAGGCTTCCTATATAAGAGTAGTAGATGTGAACTTCTCATTCACACTTCTCACTCTCAAATTCTCAAATTCTCTCTCAAATTTTTAGATAGTTTTAGAAACTTGAAGTGTTCTTGAGTTTTTCAAGTGTTTATTTCTTAAACACTTGAAACTTTCGAAGATTTGAAGATCAAAGGAGGTTTTGCTTGAAGAATTTGAGTTGTTCTTCACCTAGTTCATCCATTTTTTTGTCATTCAATCCAAAAAGTTCAAGATGGCTGGTAGTTCTAAAGATGTGGCTTCAAGGATTGCTGCTAGATCTCTCGGAAGAGGTAAACCTTCTCCTACTCTTGTTTTAGAGCGTAGGGTTTACTCAATTCCTGAATTGCTAGAGGAGTTAGGAGATGCTTTCCCAAATAATTCACAATTAGATTCTTATCTTTATCCTTCTTGCATAACCGCATTAGATGCCGGTAAATTAGCTAATAAATACGGTATGAAATCTCCTTTCGAGGTTGTTCTTCCTGAACCGGGTGATAGAACGTGTAACTGGAGTTCAGAAGATTTGTTTGTTTATGAAGATGCCATTAAATCGGGTCTTAGGTTTCCCATACATGACTTTATAATTCGTTTGCTAGCCGAAATTAGAATTAATCCTTGTCAGCTACCCCCCAACTCTTGGAAGGCAATACTTTGTTTCATGGCATTGTGCCTTCAAAAAGGGTACCCCTAGTGTCCCTTTGTTTAGGAGTATATTTCTAGTTCGAAATAGTGCGAATACCCAACCAGGTTGGGTTCACATCCAGCATCGTCCTGGTGTTCCTCAAATCTTTGATTTCCTTTCCACCCCGGAAAAGAATCCTAACTGGCGGAGGAAATTTGTAATTGTTCGTTGGAGAGGTGGAGATTGGGGCAAATATTTCAAGTCTCAGTTTTGCAAACTAAAGGATCCGGGGAAATTCGATAAGATGCTTCTCCCGAGTGAAATTTCGCAACGGGATGAACATTGTAAAGATAACGGGCATACTCATTACAGAGCTATAATCAAAGAATCTATCCTCCGGGAAATCGGACTTAGTTCAGTCAGTGAAGAGGGTAATTTTCACTTAATGTTTTGGTCTTTATTAGAAATGTATTCGTTCTTAGTCCGATTTTTGTGTTGTTCTGTGCTTTTTCAGCTGCAGCGATCATCGATACGGAGCTTGGAGTTGGGGGTCCGGATGAGGTCACCCGGAGGTCAACCCTGAGGTTGAACAAGGAAGCTAATCCTCCTGAGCCCCTGGTACCCAGTTCCTGACTCATAGCCTCAATGCCGACAAGAGGAGGCGAGGGCCCGAGAGTTCGCCCACGGCTGCATTTAAGCCCGGATGGGGCATTTGCGATCATGATTCTATTGGGGGTGATAACAGTTTGGCAGCTGATAAGTGGATTTTATATCCACTTATTATGCGCTAAATGGACCTATATTGATGATTTATCCTTAAATATGTTGTGTCTTTTAATTAGTTTTTGTTGTATAATAATATTATATATTTATTAATAAATACTTTATTTAATTAGAAATTTATATTTATAAATATCTAATAATATTAGATATTTATTTTTATAAATTCGGAATTAAATTAATTAGTTATTAATTAAATATATTTTATTATGCAAGTTGAATAAACAAAAGAAAAAAAGAAAAAAGAAAAAAAGAAAAAACAAAAAAAAAACAAAAAAACAAAAAAACAATCAAATTATGTGATCGTTTATGTAGCAGGTGGAAAAAGCAAGTGCAAAGCCATGATTTGTTGTCGGAAATTTTTATAATAATAAAAAAAAAAAAAAAAAAACAAAAGAATAGAAACGAATTGTGCAAGTTGTAAGAAGCAAGGCTAGTGCTGTGTCCACAAAAATAAAGCAACCCAATCAAGTTATATTGTCGGCAATAAAAAAAGAAAGAGTGGTTCAATTTTGCAAAGTCTGTGGCCAGGTTCCTACGCTCCCACACGTGCGTGGGAGCCACGCTCCAGGAGTTGCATTGTGTTTTGCGCGCGTGTGGACCACGCGGGGAAGCTGAAAGTGAAGTTGTCGAAGGCAGCATACATTCAGGAGTGCAGTTGGGTTTTGTGGCCTATCTTTTAATGGGTGGACGGCTGGTTTGTATAATTGTGGGCTGCTGAATTATGTTTATTGTATTTCTTTTTATTTCTTTTTAATTCTTTTTAGTTTTATTTTATTAATTGGTGTGCTAAAATTTTGCTATAAATAGGGGTAGTCTCAAGCTTAGAATCACACTACATTTTGGAGAGCAATTTTTCTCTCTTGTTCTTGTAAATTTTAAGCTTTGTTTTTAAACACTTTAATTTTTAGCAAATTTAGTATAAGTGTTATTTTGGTTGAAGAAATTACGGGAATTATTTGGAGTGCTCTTCTCTTTCGGTGAAAGCTATTTCGGTTTTATTTTCTAATTTCTTATTTTACAGGGAATTATCGGAGTGCTCGTTTCTTGCAAGTGGAAATTATTTCGGTTTTAGTTTCTAAAATCTTATAATTTTCATATTTAATTTATCGTAATTTTTAATTTAGTTTTATTATTGTTGTTATTAGTATTATTATTATTATTATTATTATTGTTATTATTACTATTATTATTATTATTATGATTTCAATTAATCCCATGATGACGATTCGTTTAATTATGAACTAATCGCCGTCATGGGATTCTAATGGATTTATTTACGTAATTTAGTAATTCGATGCCTTAATAAATTGTGTTATGATAAAAATTTCCGATTGCCTAACGTGGTTGTGCTTAATTTATTAGATGCGTAGCTATCATCTAAATTATTAATTCTTAATGAATGCGAAAGTGGATTTGAGAATTTAGAATTTGCCATGTTAGCACAGGTTCGTAATTTTCATATTTAATTACGATTAGTGGTAGGGTTTTGAATCACATCGCCCTGTGTAGCCAAAAATAAGGAATTTATTCGTAAACCAGTTATGTTTTCAAATCTTATAGACATATAGGGTCTAGACATAAATGGTGTCCATGCAACTTCTATCTTTCTAAGTGGATGTTTGTATGGTTTCATATAAGTTAAGGCTGAAAGGCGCTTATATTAGTTTCGTGTTCCCGGCTAGCTTTCATAATTATCAGAATCACTTTAAATTAAGGCATCAATTCTAAATGAAATAAATAATGAAATTAGAATCCCATGTTTATCTCATATATAATCTTTGTCATATTATTTTTAGTCATTATTTCATTAATTAATTGTGAATTGAACAAACCAACCATTTGTTGTTCAGGCTTCTATAATTAACCGAACGTTGTTGAATAAACATATTTGCTTAAATACACCAAGTCTTCGTGGGAACGATCCTTATTTCCCTATATTGCTTTTGGACTGCGTATACTTGCGTAGAGAAAATAGCGAACAAGTTTTTGGCGCCGCTGCCGGGGACTCGGTGTTATTTTGTTTATGTGTTTTACTACAATAGAAGTTAATTTGTTTGACTTGAACATTTGATCTTATATTTTGAAGTGATTATTTGTGTTCAGATACTTGGATTTTTATGCTAACACGTGCTAAAGCATTAAAAGCCAAGCAAGTACTTAAACTAGCAAATACTCACAAGATGGACGGAGAAGCCGAAGTAGTTGCACCTGCAGCAGCAAGGGCTTTAATGGACTACTCACAACCAAAGATTGATGATATTCAGTCAAGTATCATTCGTCCAGCAATTGCGGCTCCGACATTTGAAATTAAATCTAGCACTATTCAGATGGTGCAGAATCAAGTACAGTACGGAGGAACTGCAGCGGAAGATCCTAACTTACACATTAGGAACTTCATAGAAATATGCGACACATTTAGATTCAACAATGTGTCAGATGATGCTGTGAAGTTGAGACTCTTCCCGTTTTCCTTAAGAGACAAGGCCAAAAGTTGGTTACACTCTCTGCCACCGGGATCTATCACCACTTGGGCCGATCTGGCTCAAAAGTTTCTTAGCAAATTCTTCCCCATGGCAAAGACTGCAGCTATAAGGAATGCTATCACGCAATTTTCTCAACAGTCTGGTGAATCTTTATGTGAAGCGTGGGAAAGATACAAGGAAATGCTTCGACAATGCCCTCATCATGGCATGCCAAATTGGATGGTCATAAATTGCTTCTATAATGGACTAGGAATACAATCAAGGCCAATGGTAGATGCAGCTTCAGGGGGAGCATTATGGGCTAAAAGTTATGAGGAGGCCTACGATCTTATCGAGATGATGGCAGCTAATGAATATCAAAATCCAACTCAGAGGATGCCACAACAGAAGGTAGCGGGAATTCTTAATGTCGACAAGGCCACTTCCTTAGCAGCTCAGATAGAGGCTTTGAACTTGAAAATAGACTCTTTGACAGCACAAGGATTTCATCAAGTTGCTAGTGTTTGTGAGTTGTGTGCGGGCGCACATGAATCAAACCAATGTGCCATCTCAAACGAGTCAGTTCAATTCGTAAACAATTTCCAAAGACAGCAACAGCCAGCTCCAAATTCCTACCATCCGAACAACCGAAATCATCCAAATTTCAGTTGGAGCAATAATCAAGGAGGAGCACAACAATCAAATCAGCCTTACCAACAATTTCAAAATCAGCAGTTTGGAGTTAGGCCATATAATCCATCCGGATTCCAGCAACAACAAGGGCACCAATATCAGCAACAATATGCCCCGCGACAATTTCAACCCCCAGGATTTCAACAACAATCCTATGGGAATTCTGGACAATCAACTTCTAGTGAAAAGGCAGAATTGGAGGAATTGAGGTTGGCGTCAAAAAGCCAAGCGGCTTCGATTAAAAATCTAGAAACTCAATTGGGACAACTCGCTAGTTTCATGATGAGCCGACCACAAGGAACACTCCCCAGTGATACTGAAGCTAATCCAGGGAGAAAGAACAACCAAGAGCACATTAAAGCCATCACTCTAAGATCGGGGAAAGTCATAGAAGGCATTGAATTGGAAAGAGCAAATAAAATTCTGCCTGATGATGAAACAGTGAACGTGGGAGATACCGAGGACAAGGGTAAGGCTCCAATTTCAAGCACGGAGGTAGAAGAAAGTGTACCACCTCCTAAACAATCAGTCCTTGCACAGAAAAAAGCAGAAGAGCATGTCTATCCACCTCCGCCATTTCCTCGACGTTTGCAAAAACAGAAACTGGACAAGCAGTTTGGCAAATTTCTTGAAGTCTTTAAGAAATTACATATCAACATTCCATTTGCTGAAGCCCTGGAACAAATGCCGAGTTACGCCAAGTTCATGAAGGGCATTCTATCGAGAAAAGTAAAACTTGAGGACTTAGAAACTGTTGCTTTGACAGAGGAGTGTAGCGCGGTATTGCAACAAAAGTTACCGCCTAAGCTAAAAGATCCTGGAAGTTTCACCATACCATGCACCATTGGGAATTTGTCTTTTGACAAATGTTTATGTGATTTAGGAGCAAGCATCAACCTCATGCCATACTCAGTTTTCTTACAACTTGGCCTTCCTGAGCCAACCCCGACGAACATGTCACTTCAGTTGGCTGATCGCTCTATCACTTATCCTCGGGGAGTTGTTGAAGATGTCCTAGTAAAAGTAGACAAACTTATCTTTCCAGCTGATTTTGTCATACTTGATTTCGAAGAGGACAAGAAGATTCCGATCATTCTTGGTAGACCATTCTTGGCGACAGGACAAACGTTGATTGACGTCCAAAAGGGGGAACTTACAATGAGAGTGCATGATCAAAATGTCACCTTCAATGTTTTCAAAGCCATGAAGTTTCCAACAGAAGAAGAACAGTGTCTGAAGGTAGACTTGATTGAGTCTACGGTACAAGAAAAGTTGGATCACATGTTCATGAATGACACTTTGGAAAAGGCCCTTAGTGGAAGGTATTCATTAGACGAAGATGACATAGATGAACAATTGAAATATCTGGATGCTTTGCCATGGAAAAGAAAATTTGAAAGACCAGTTGAATCATTGGATCTGCCAGAACTAAAAGGACCGCATCAGCAAATGAAACCATCTATCGAGGAAGCTCCAACTCTAGAGCTCAAACCACTTCCTAATCACTTAAAGTATGCTTCTCTTGGTGAATCATCTACCTTACCTGTGATTATATCTGCTAACCTTTCAGACTCTGAGGAAGACAAGCTTTTAAGAGTCCTGAGGGAATTCAAAACAGCCATTGGTTGGACCCTAGCGGATATCAAAGGCATCAGCCCAGCTTATTGTCAACATAAAATTCCATTGGAAGAAGGTAGTAAACCAACAGTGGATCATCAAAGGCGGCTAAATCCTCTTATGAAAGAGGTAGTGAAGAAAGAAATCATCAAGTGGCTGGATGCAGGGATTATTTATCCCATTTCTGACAGTGCATGGGTGAGTCCAGTGCAATGTGTACCGAAGAAAGGAGGCATGACTGTGATTACCAATGAAAAGAATGAACTCATCTCTACTCGCACAGTCACCGGTTGGCGAATCTGCATGGACTACCGGAAGTTGAATAAAGCCACAAGGAAGGATCATTTTCCCCTTCCTTTCATTGATCAGATGCTAGATAGACTAGCCGGCCATGATTATTACTGCCTCCTGGATGGGTATTCTGGATATAATCAAATTTGCATTGCTCCTGAGGATCAGGAGAAAACAACATTTACATGCCCGTTCGGCACTTTCGCCTTTCGGCGGGTTTCTTTTGGCTTGTGTGGAGCACCTGGTACTTTTCAAAGGTGCATGATGGCCATCTTCTCAGACATGATTGGCAAGACCGTAGAAGTCTTCATGGACGACTTCTCTGTATTCGGTCTATCTTTTGATGAATGCTTGCAAAATCTTGGCTCGGTGTTGAAAAGATGCGTGGAAACTAACCTAGTACTCAATTGGGAGAAGTGCCACTTTATGGTACAAGAAGGAACTATTCTCGGGCACAAGGTGTCAAGGAAGGGTCTAGAAGTGGACAGAGCAAAGATAGAAGCTATTGAAAAGCTGCCGCCACCTAATTCAGTGCGAGGGATTCGCAGTTTCCTTGGGCACGCAGGTTTCTACAGGCGTTTCATCAAGGACTTCGCAAAAATTTCCAAACCTTTGTGTCAGCTGCTGGAAAAAGATATTCATTTCAAATTTGACGAAGAATGTCTCACAGCTTTCGAGACTCTGAAGAAGAAATTGATTTCAGCACCCGTGATCATTGCTCCAGATTGGAGTGAGCCTTTCGCTATGATGTGTGATGCTAGCGATTACGCAGTTGGGGCCGTTCTTGGCCAAAAGAAAAATAAAATGTTTCATGTCATCTACTATGCAAGCAAAACCCTCAGCGATGCTCAATTAAACTATACTACCACTGAGAAGGAGTTGTTAGCCATAGTTTATGGTTTTGAAAAATTCCGTTCATATTTGCTTGGCACGAAGGTGACTGTGTACACTGATCACGCAGCTATCAGATATCTGCTCTCTAAAAAGGACTCCAAACCTAGGTTGATTCGATGGATTCTTCTGCTGCAAGAATTCGATGTGGAGATCAAGGATAGAAAAGGGACTGAAAACCAAGTAGCCGACCATCTCTCACGATTGGAAGACCTTGAGAAGACATCCCAAGACAAAACCGTCATTAATGAATCCTTTCCTGATGAACAGTTGTTTGGGGTACAAGAAGAAGAGCCTTGGTTTGCAGACATTGTGAACTTTCTGGTGAGTCGAGTGATTCCTCCCGAGCTCTCTTTTGCACAAAGAAAGAAATTCTTGCATGAAGTTAAATGGTATCGTTGGGACGAACCATATCTGTTCAAACAAGGAGCCGATCAGGTGATTAGGAGATGTGTGCCATACAGTGAAACAGAGGCTATTCTAAAGGATTATCACGCCACGACATATGGTGGCCATTATGGAAGTGAAAAGACCGCAACTCGAATTCTTCAAGCAGGATTTTATTGGCCATCCCTTTTTAAGGATGCTCATCAATTTGTGCTAAAATGTGATCGTTGTCAGCGTGTTGGTAACATATCTAGGAGGAATGAGATGCCCCTCAATATAATGCTAGAAGTGGAAATCTTCGATGTTTGGGGCATCGATTTCATGGGACCATTCATTTCCTCATGTAACAACCAATACATCTTGCTAGCCGTTGATTATGTTTCCAAATGGGTTGAAGTCAAGGCACTTCCGACCAATAATGCCAATGTCGTGCTCAACTTCCTTCACAAGAACATCTTCACAAGATTCGGCACTCCTCGAGTAATCATAAGCGATGAAGGTACTCACTTTTGCAATCGCAAGTTTACTAATCTCATGGCAAGGTACAACATCAACCACCGGGTAGCTACGGCATACCACCCGCAAACAAATGGCCAAGCCGAGGTATCTAATCGCGAGATTAAGCGCATTCTGGAAAAAGTGGTGAGTCCTTCGAGAAAAGATTGGTCTTTAAAACTCGATGAAGCCGCATGGGCTTATCGTACAGCATATAAAACACCCTTGGGCATGTCACCATATCAGCTGGTCTATGGAAAAGCTTGCCATTTACCGGCAGAATTGGAACACAAAGCTTATTGGGCTTTGAAGAAGCTAAATTTCGATCTTAAGGCCGCAGGTGAGAAAAGGATGGTGCAACTCAATGAGATGGACGAGTTTCGATTGCAGGCATATGAGAACAATAAGCTCTATAAGGAGAAAGTGAAACGATGGCATGATCGTCGTCTTATTCAAAAGGTATTCGTTCCTGGTCAGTCGGTCTTATTATATAACTCTCGTCTTCGATTGTTTCCAGGGAAGCTCAAATCGAGATGGTCAGGGCCATTTGTTGTCAAAACTGTGTTTCCACACGGAGTGGTGGAAATCTTTGAGAAATCACCCGATCAATCGTTCAAAGTGAATGGGCAGAGATTGAAGCCCTATTTTGGTGACACGGTGAACCGTGAGGCTGATACCACCAAGTTGGCCACCACATGATTCTCAGTATACTCGTCAAGCTAGAGACAATAAACAAGCGCTTCATGGGAGGCAACCCATAGGTTTGGTATTTTTATGTGTGGTTTGATTTTGTGTGATTTTGTTCAGTTTGCAGGTCATTGGCGAGTTGCAGGATTAGTTTCAGTTTGGAGCTCATTGCCACCACTTGATTCACCACCCGAGGAGGGTAACGATGCCGACAGTTAGGGGAGTTCTCTGTTATCCTTTATCTATACCTTCAATGAGGACATTGAATATTTTAAGTTTGGGGGTGATTTAGGATAATTGATTTCTCGAGTCATAGTATGCATACAGTTTCATGTAGTTCATAATATACCATGCTAGTATAATTTCATATATAAAAAAAATTGCATATTCATGATTAGTTGCATATCATATTTTCCTTGATCCCGTAGCGCTTGGTGATTCCGTTTAGTAGTCAATAATGAATTTGAGTGTGATAATAATGGATAGAGGGCTGATTTAAATACTTATGAATTGACATACATGTTACAGAAACACAATCTTACACAACTCATCGGTTACTTTTGGGCTAGGTTAAGGTCATGCTTGTTTGGTTGTTGAAATTTAATCACCTGATTATATTTGGAATTTTCTTTATTCCCTTGATAGCGTAGAATCACTAAAATATAAGTTTGGGGGAAGCCAGGGTTCATGCTAGTTTGTGTGTATTTGTTAATAATTGATAGGTGTCAATTGGCTAGTAGCCAGCTCATATTTATATGAGTAGTCTAGGGTTGGAAATGAGAATTCTCATCATTCCAGATTGCATATAAAAAAATGAAAAACAAAAAAAAATAAAATAAAATAAAATAAAATAAAATAAGAAAAACAAAATATTGTTTATGAGATTGTGAGTATGCAGAGTTGGCCAGGGTGAGCTCTTTAATACTCGAGCAATTAAGTACGAGGGGACTTTGTGCCTAGTGACCTAAGGCTTTTATAGTCTGGGATCCACTGACCTAACGCTCGCTACATGGGTATTATTGTATAAGCCTTTTGGGGTCTCATCCATTGCACGGTCAAATAAGCATGTGTGTTGTGTATAGTATTTGCATCATAATTGTTAATAAAGCATGAATTCCTGTCTAACTCAAATGATGATGGAGGTGTTTCTAGGTTATGAAGTGTCTAGCGTCCATTCTATTTATAAACTTGTGATTGTTATGACGAAGAATATGTATGGTTTTGATCCAGTGCTAAGAGTAATTCTGATGAGTATTGCACACACGCACGTTTCTGTACTTGTACATGTTAAATTGCGGGTTTTTAGTCGATCTCTATTTGGAGTTATCACATTCTCTGAGACACTCTGCTAAATTGGTTTTGCTTTGCCTATGGGATCCTTGCATCGTTTGCATTCATGCATTTAGAGGTAGTCGAGTCTGTTTTCGCTTGAGGACAAGCTTCAGTTTAAGTTTGGGGGTGTGATAAGTGGATTTTATATCCACTTATTATGCGCTAAATGGACCTATATTGATGATTTATCCTTAAATATGTTGTGTCTTTTAATTAGTTTTTGTTGTATAATAATATTATATATTTATTAATAAATACTTTATTTAATTAGAAATTTATATTTATAAATATCTAATAATATTAGATATTTATTTTTATAAATTCGGAATTAAATTAATTAGTTATTAATTAAATATATTTTATTATGCAAGTTGAATAAACAAAAGAAAAAAAGAAAAAACAAAAAAAGAAAAAACAAAAAAAAACAAAAAAACAAAAAAATAATCAAATTATGTGATCGTTTATGTAGCAGGTGGAAAAAGCAAGTGCAAAGCCATGATTTGTTGTCGGAAATTTTTATAATAATAAAAAAAAAAAAAAAACAAAAGAATAGAAACGAATTGTGCAAGTTGTAAGAAGCAAGGCTAGTGCTGTGTCCACAAAAATAAAGCAACCCAATCAAGTTATATTGTCGGCAATAAAAAAAGAAAGAGTGGTTCAATTTTGCAAAGTCTGTGGCCAGGTTCCTACGCTCCCACACGTGCGTGGGAGCCACGCTCCAGGAGTTGCATTGTGTTTTGCGCGCGTGTGGACCACGCGGGGAAGCTGAAAGTGAAGTTGTCGAAGGCAGCATACATTCAGGAGTGCAGTTGGGTTTTGTGGCCTATCTTTTAATGGGTGGACGGCTGGTTTGTATAATTGTGGGCTGCTGAATTATGTTTATTGTATTTCTTTTTATTTCTTTTTAATTCTTTTTAGTTTTATTTTATTAATTGGTGTGCTAAAATTTTGCTATAAATAGGGGTAGTCTCAAGCTTAGAATCACACTACATTTTGGAGAGCAATTTTTCTCTCTTGTTCTTGTAAATTTTAAGCTTTGTTTATAAACACTTTAATTTTTAGCAAATTTAGTATAAGTGTTATTTTGGTTGAAGAAATTACGGGAATTATTTGGAGTGCTCTTCTCTTTCGGTGAAAGCTATTTCGGTTTTATTTTCTAATTTCTTATTTTACAGGGAATTATCGGAGTGCTCGTTTCTTGCAAGTGGAAATTATTTCGGTTTTAGTTTCTAAAATCTTATAATTTTCATATTTAATTTATCGTAATTTTTAATTTAGTTTTATTATTGTTGTTATTAGTATTATTATTATTATTATTATTGTTATTATTACTATTATTATTATTATTATGATTTCAATTAATCCCATGATGACGATTCGTTTAATTATGAACTAATCGCCGTCATGGGATTCTAATGGATTTATTTACGTAATTTAGTAATTCGATGCCTTAATAAATTGTGTTATGATAAAAATTTCCGATTGCCTAACGTGGTTGTGCTTAATTTATTAGATGCGTAGCTATCATCTAAATTATTAATTCTTAATGAATGCGAAAGTGGATTTGAGAATTTAGAATTTGCCATGTTAGCACAGGTTCGTAATTTTCATATTTAATTACGATTAGTGGTAGGGTTTTGAATCACATCGCCCTGTGTAGCCAAAAATAAGGAATTTATTCGTAAACCAGTTATGTTTTCAAATCTTATAGACATATAGGGTCTAGACATAAATGGTGTCCATGCAACTTCTATCTTTCTAAGTGGATGTTTGTATGGTTTGATATAAGTTAAGGCTGAAAGGCGCTTATATTAGTTTCGTGTTCCCGGCTAGCTTTCATAATTATCAGAATCACTTTAAATTAAGGCATCAATTCTAAATGAAATAAATAATGAAATTAGAATCCCATGTTTATCTCATATATAATCTTTGTCATATTATTTTTAGTCATTATTTCATTAATTAATTGTGAATTGAACAAACCAACCATTTGTTGTTCAGGCTTCTATAATTAACCGAACGTTGTTGAATAAACATATTTGCTTAAATACACCAAGTCTTCGTGGGAACGATCCTTATTTCCCTATATTGCTTTTGGACTGCGTATACTTGCGTAGAGAAAATAGCGAACAGCAGCAGAGTGGTCAAAGCACGGAATTCCAATTGCTGATCAGGTGAACATAGTTCTTCGGAAAAATATGATTGATGAGACCGAAGTACAGGGTGCCCATGCCATATTCATGGTTGGTTTTTCTTTATTCCCGCTTTAATTCTATTTGGGGCATTATCTTGTCATCATTCTGATTGACTTTTCTTTTCTCTTTTAGGCCAATGCTTACTTTCAGTCAATCATCCATCAGTCCAAAGAACGTCGGGACTCTGAGCAGAAGGTCAAGAAGGAAAACAAACGCCTTATCAAAGAGAAGGGAGTGTTGGAGGAGCGCGTTCTTACTGCGGAGAAGAACCTTTCTGAGCTTAGAGAGGAGAACCAGAAGCTCGTGATGGATCGAGCTAGGGCTATTGACGACTACATGGAATCCGAAGACTTCCTAGCCTTTATTGATGATCACGATGATCAAGTCTATCCCAGGGCTTTTGCCAAGGGGTGGAGTCAGGCCCTTAGCGCTGTTATTGCTCAGCATCCGGGATTGTTTAACCCGGATGTGGACTTCAAATGTCCTTTACCAGTTGCGGGCACTTCCTCCACTGGAGTTCAGAATGGGAACCCTATGGACGTTGTCGAGGAGAATGAAGAGACTCAGGATCATAGCATTCAGGTAGATGATCAGGAGGCCGAGGAGTAGGCTGGTCTTAGTTTTATCTTAGCTATTCGCCCCTTGCGGCTCATGTCTACTTATGTTTGTACCGAACTTAACCTTCGGGTTTTTAACTTATCTTAGCCATGTCCTTTATGTTTTATGTTTATCGAACTTAACCCTCCGGGGCTTACTTATGTAGTTTTTCCCCTTTGTCAAATTTGTCTTTCACTTATTACTTGTTTATTGCGCTTTTAGAGTTTTCTTAGTATTTAGCCACATGGCTCACACCATCAGGTGCTTTGATACAACATTTGCTTTTCGTGCTTAGAATAACAAAACAAAAAGAACTACTCACACTGAAAGCAGAAACAACTTTTATTAATAAGTGGACAAAGATGTCAATAAACTGGGATCAACCCTTACATAGATACTCTACTTCCTACTCGGAGCTTAACTACTTCGTATGGTTTCGTCGACCTTATTTCTACTTCCTACTAGATATAAGTCATATCCTATGCAAGATAATCAAACATAATAGACTTTGAGGTTTGATGCATGCCAAGTACGAGGCACCTAATTTCCTTCCAATGTCTCCAATTTATACGATCCACGTCCCAGTGTTTCCTTGACCCGATACGGGCCTTCCCAATTTGGGGATAGCTTTCCCTTCTGTCCAACTCCAGATGCTTCAATCTTTCTAAGCACCAGGTTCCCCTGACGGAAGAACCTTTCTTTCACCCTTAGGTTATAGTAGAAGGAAGCTTTCTTCTGATGTTCAGTATTCCTAGCATGGGCTTCGTCCCTCACCTCATCGATCAAGTCAAGGGCCATCCTCATTCCTTCCTCATTTGTGTCTGGTTTAAAGGCTTCAACCCGTGGAGATACATGCATGATTTCCACGGGCACCACAGCTTCTGCCCCGTAGGCTAACATGAATGGGGTTTCACCAGTCGTCACTTTCCAGGTGGTGCGATATGCCCAGAGTATGGGTAACAGCTCATCCACCCAAGTGTTCCTAGAACGTTCCACCCTTTTCTTAAGTCCATCGAGGATGATTCGATTAGCAACTTCAGCTTGCCCATTGGCTTGAGGATGGGCGACTGAAGTGAATCGAAGCTCAATTCCATTTTCATCACAGTAATCTCTAAATTCTTTGTTGTTGAATTGTAACCCATTGCCCGTAACTAGGATCCGTGGTATCCCGTACCTACATATGACATTCTCCCAGAAGAACTGCATGATTTGCTTGGTTGTGATTTTAGCTAAAGGTTTGGCCTCAATCCACTTTGTGAAGTAGTCGATAGCTACAACTAGAAACTTCCTCTGAGCAATGGCCATAGGAAAGGGCCCAAGAATGTCCATCCCCCACATAGCAAACGGGATGGGGGAGCTCACGGATGTCAACATCTCTGGTGGTTGTCTAACCACTGGTGCATGCTTCTGGCACCGATCACAACTTTTTACGTACTCTTTGGCATCAGCCATCATCTCAGGCCAATAGAATCCAAGCCTGACTATCTTGTGAGCTAGGGCCCTGCCCCCCAAGTGTTGTCCACAAATCCCCTCATGGACCTCCTCAATAGCTGATTTGGCCTCTTCGGGCCTTAAACACTTTAGATACGGAATCACAAAAGATTTCTTGTAAAGTATCCCTTCAATCAGAGCATACCTCAACGCTCTCACAGATAATTTTCGTGCCTCCATGGCATTAGTCGGGAGCCAACCAGTCTCGAGGTGTGCTCTTATGGGGTCTATCCAACATTCCCTCACCCCAATAGGTGCGACTAACTTTGAATCGATGGTAGGGGTTCTCAGAACTTGGAAGTAGACACTTCCAGAGTAATTCTCTATCTCAGAGGAGGCAAACTTGGATAAGGCATCAGCCTTGGTGTTTTCTTCCCTCGGAATGTGCTCAATGTAGCACTCATCAAATTGAGGCATTACTGCCTTCATAAGCCTTAAGTATTTGGACATGGTTTCATCCTTTGCCTCAAACCCTCCATTGACTTGGGCCACAACTAGCCTTGAATCTCCACAAAGTTTAAGATTCTTGACCCTCAGTACTCCTGCCAAACTAAGCCCAGCTATCAAAGCTTCATACTTTGCCTCATTATTGGTTGCTGGAAAGTCCAACTTCAAGGCGTATTCAATTGTAAATCCATCAGGACTTTGTAGGACGAGACCTGCACCGCTTGTTTTTGTTTTCGATGCCCCATCAAAATAGAGCATCCAGAATTCCTTTTCTTTGATCGTAAGTTCTTTGTCTTCCTTATTGCCTCCCTGGGGTATCTCCTGCCCCCCCGGCTTCTTGGTTGTCAATGGTACATTCAACCACGAAGTCAGCAAGTGCCTGCGCTTTGATGGTCGTCCTTGGCTTGTACTTAATATCGAATTCTCCCAACTCAATTGCCCACTTAATGAGCCTACCACTGGCTTTAGGGCTGTGTAAAATATTCCTCAATGGCTGTCCTGTAAGGACCTCAATCTTATGTGCCTGAAAATAGGGCCGTAGTTTCCTAGAAGCATTTACCAATGCTAAGGCAAACTTCTCAATAGTGTAGTAGTTCAACTCTGCTCCGTGTAAAACTTTACTCACATAGTATACGGGTTTCTGAACCTTGCTTTCCTCCTTTACCAGCACCGCACTCACAGCTTGACCAGAAATTGCTAAGTAAAGATAGAGGATATCTTCCGTACTTGGCTTGACCAACAGCGGGGCCTCAGACATATACCTCTTCACCTGCTCAAAGGCCTCTTGGCTTTCTTCAGTCCACTCAAAGTTTTTTACCTTCTTCAACGTTTTAAAGAACGACAAACACTTGTCACCGGATTTGGAGTTGAAACTCCCTAATGCAGCAATCCTCCAGGTTAACTTCTGTACATCCCTTATAGAACGTGGTGGTTCCATGTCCAAAATAGCCTTGATTTTATCGGGGTTGGCCTCAATTCCTCGTTTTGAAACCATAAGACCCAAAAATTTTCCAGACCCAACACCAAAAGCACACTTGGCCGGGTTTAACATCATCTTATGGTGCCTCAGCACTTCAAATGCCTCGCGTAGGTGTTCAATGTGATCTGCCCTGTGTAGGCTTTTCACCAGTATATCATCCACATAGACTTCCATAGTCTTTCCAATGAGATGAGCGAAAATCTTGTTTACTAACCTCTGATATGTAGCTCCTGCATTTTTCAGTCCAAAAGCCATGACCAGGTAACAATACACACCGAAGTCAGTGATAAACGATACCTTAGGAATATCATCCTTATGCATCTTAATCTGATTATATCCACTAAATCCATCCATGAAGCTTAACATCTCGTGCCAAGCCGTAGCATCTATCAATGTATCGATCTTTGGCAAGGGAAAACAGTCGTTTGGGCATGCGTCGTTCAGATCAATGAAGTCTATACACATCCTCCACTTTCCATTAGCCTTTTTGACCATGACAGGATTAGCCAACCATTTCGGGAACTGGATTTCCTCAATAAACCCTGCCTCTAGGAGTTTGTCAACCTCCTATTTTATGGCCTCTTGCCTCTCAGGTGCGAAATTTCTCTTCTTTTATTTCACGGTCTTCCGGTTTGGATCCACATTCAGGCTGTGTGTTATCAATTGGGGATCTATCCCTGGCATGTCAGCTGCTGTCCACGCGAAGACGTCACTATTGTCTTGCAAAAAGGAGATCAATTTGCTCTTCAAGGGGTCTTTCAAAGATGCCCCGATGTAAGTGACCTTCTCAGAATCCCCCAACTCCAAAGGTACAGGAAGCAAGTCCTCTGCTGGTTTTCCTCTTCGCTCTTCATTCTCCCGAACATCCATATCCTCGATTGGGAGGACCTACCCCCCGGTTCCATCCGGCCTTAGTGCGGCCACGTAACAACTCCTTGCCATCTTTTGATCCCCTTTCTCTTCTCCTACTCCATTTCTGGTTGGGAACTTAACCTTTAAATGATAGGTAGAGGCAACCGCCTTTAAAGCATGTAGTCCCGTCCTACCTAGGATAGCATTGTATGTGGATGTAGCTTTGATAACCAAGAAATTTAACATCTGAGTTGCCTCCCATGGCTCCTGCCCTATAGTCATAGGTAGCTGAATTGTTCCCTCAACTTTCGATTCCACTCCGTTGAACCCATATATGGGCATGTTTGACAGTGTCAACTGAGACTCAGTGTATCCCATATTTAAGAAGGCATCATGAAACAGAATGCCTACCGATGCTCCATTGTCAATTAAGATTCTCTTCACTTGGGAATTACCTATCACAGGTGAGATAACCAGGGGGTCATCATGGGGAAACTTCACCCCTTCAAGGTCCGAATCATCGAATCCAATTGAGACTTCCATCTTTGCACGTTTTGGCGCTTCCCCTACAATGTGCATCACTTCTCGTGCATAAGCCTTTCTGGAATTTCTACTTGTCCCAGCCGCTGTTGGGCCACCGAAGATCATGTTGATCACTGGCCCTCGGGGCTTCTTATTGCGGTTACGATCCCCATCTTTCATATCGTAATCTCGCCTTGGGCTTCCCCGATCCCCTTCTTTGCAGAATTTATTCAATTTTCCCTTGCGGATCAAAAACTCAATCTCATCTTTCAATTGTCTATAATCGTCGGTATCGTGTCCCACATCCTTATGGAACCGACAGTACTGATTCTTGTTTCTTTTCTCAGGACCAGTCCTTAGTGGCTTCGGCCATCTCACATCCCGGTCTTTTTCTATCTCCATGAGGATTTGACTTCTTGGAGTGTTCAGTCTTGCGTAATCCGTAAACCTTTGCCCGGGACTTCCCTTCTTAGGGGTTGAATCAGAATCCCTGCCCGTGCACGGGTACTTATCTCTAGCATCGTATTCCTGTTCCGACTTCCGCTTTTTAGAGTTGTCACCGTTTCCGGTGTTCCCTGTTCCTGACTCTTTTTTCAGACTATCTTCCGCCTTGATGTACTTGCTCGCCCTTTGTTGGAGTTCAACCATATTTTCAAGGGGATGCTTAGCCAGTGACATTTTAAAATAAACATTCGAAGTTCCATTCTGTAACGCCACCATGGCTACCTTGTGTTTCCAGGTTTGTAATGTTGAGCGTTTCCTTTGTGAATCGCTTGAGATAGTCTCTGAGATTTTCGTTCTTTCCTTGTATCACAGTCATGAGGGATGCGGAATCTTTTCAATTTCCTAATTTTTTCATTCTTAAAGTTAATATGATATCTAGAATAGTCATATACGCCGAGGAGATGTAACTCTTCTTCTTTAAGTGTACATTGATATGATTAGTTTAAAATTGTTCAATTCGTATTTTAAAAATTTCTACATCTGTGTATATTTGTTTTGGTCATGACTTCGTTTGTCTACAAGTAACATGTGATACTAATAATCGTTGGAGCTATGTGGTCTTTTCGTTTTATCTATGCAGTGTTTACACCTTTTCCTTACCACTCTGAAAAAAATTAGAAGATATTATGTGATCTGAAACTACTAATGGTATTAAGGGGGAAACTGAACACTCTGCAATCCACAATCAAGCTTTGGTGTATATACATACACTATACACACATATTTTTGTGTTTTTTTTTGGAAAATTAAATACTAAAACAAAGATTATTAAAATTCAAATTAAGATTTTTGAACTGGTGGGCTTCGAATTTTTTTTAATTAAAATTAAGATTATATTAAAAAAGTTATAATTTTTTATGAATTTATTACGATTTTTTTGAATTTGCATGATTTTGTTAAAGTTTTTATAATATTTTAAAGTTTTTATAATTTTTAATAATTTTTTTAAAGTTTTTATAATTTTAAAAAATTTTATGATTTTTTTAAAGTTTTTATGATTTTTTAAAATTTTTAATAATTTTTTATAAAAAAATTATGGTTGTGCTGATGTAGCGTCCACGTGGCTGGCTGACAATGCATCACAATCAGTATTTTAACAGTCAAACTGACGGAGCCAATACTTGACTGACGGCGATGGGCAAAGAGAAAAAAAGGAAAGTGCAGTGATGTCGATAGTACAGTATGCTAAATGGAAATTTTACAATAGTACAGTAGGGAAAGTGCACCTTCTGGTATTGGCCGCGTGAGTTTAAGTCATATTTCTAAAAAAAATTACTCAACTACTGATTTTGGTATTGGGCCGAGAAATCATGGACCCAAGAGAGTGTACAGTCTGTATATAAACGTATGATGATGATGCGTGTGTGTGTGTGTGTTTTTTTTTTTTTGTAAACGCATGTTAAACTTGCATTTTTGAATTTTTTTTATTTTTAATGTAACGCAACATGAAAATGCCTTTTTGGATAAACCCATGTTAAAGATGCGTTTTCTAATTATTTTTTTAAAATTAATAGAGAAAATGTAACATTAAAATGTGTTTTTTTAAAAACATAAGATAAAATTGCGTTTTTTAGTGATAGAAACGACCATTTTTCAGAATTGTGATATTTTGAGCCACTTTCATTCAAATTGTAATACAAAGAACCATCATCCCTTAAGATTTGATTTAATTTTATAACACTGCTCATTATCGTTCTTTCTTAACTGATAGTAAAGTGTGGTCAATTATGTAATTAGCATTTAGCAAATAGTTAAAAAAAGTATTTATCAAATTTAATCAAAATAATTCTATTAGGACCTCTGGGTTTGGGCCTGGGCGGAGCATCTTGAGTTCATAATGGCAGGCTTTGAGCTTTCTTTTGGATTGGACTATGCTGTTAAACTATTTTCCAGGCCCATTTTGGTTTATATTACATACGGTTTACAAAATTTTTCCGAGCTACAACCATGTACAATCCTGAATGGATTAATGGATGAGTTAGCACCAAATCTTAATGTTCCCTCCTTTTTTTTATTACTCAACAACTGATCAGAATTGTACTGCTAATGTAACATTAAGGTACAAGCACCTGAAGAATTCACCATCGAAGATCGTAACCAGTTTTCATCCTTTTGCTGGAAGATTTCGAATAGACGACAGTTACTTGGTTGATTGCAGTGATCAAGGTTCTGAATATGCGGAAGCCAAAGTTGATATTAGCCTTGATGATCTTGTCAGCCAACGGATGAATGTGAAGGCTGAGTTGCTTAATAAGTTATTCCAATACCCCCAATGATTTTATTGTCAACTAAATTTCCAAGAAAAACTGTCGAAATCTACCTAGTAAAGTTTACTGATATTTCTTGAATTCGATAGGTTATAAAAATTTTGGGACTCAGACAAACAATAAATTTAACGCACGAAAGCATCATGTCCTTGTCAGCTCCATTAATGGAGCTTAACTAGAAACAGAGAAAAATGAAGAAGAAGAACTTCATAATAAGAAAAGTGTTTACATCAAGTCAGAGTTTGTTACACAAAAGAGAGCTTATATACTAGCCTCATATTAACAGAAATGTAACTACTCTACTAACAAACTAATCCAGCTAGCACCAGCTAGCTAACTGACAAAACTTCTAGGATATAGCTGATGGCTGATGTGGCTTGATGTCATGACCTGGATGTTGACTTAGCGAGTTGACTCTTTTATAGCAGCAGTATTCTCATCAGTCCTACCGCACCTTCCACATGGTAGGTTTCAGTTTCCGACCAAAACATGGTCCGAAATGTAGTAACTAAAACAACACCATTTCTTTTCCTTTAACAAGAAGGAGCTGCTGATATAGAAGGTGAAGTTCCATCCTATATGGTAGGTTTTATCATTGTCAGCATCAAAACTACTACATAATTTCGTATTGTCAAATAATGTGCGACTTACTTAATACTAAAAGAAAATTCTCTTTACAGAAAAAAGCCTAATTATAGAACACAAATTTAGAAATTCACACATGGAAAATATGGAATTTCACGTAAACTTAAAAAATAAATTTCTATATAATATTTTGATAAAAGCCCACGATTTATGAGAAAAATTGAATATGCATCTGCAAGCGGCGAAATCAATATTTTGCTTCCGCATATATAAACTTCGGTTGCAGTAGAATGTAGAGACAAACAATAAATAAACAAAGTTGTTTGATAATATTTGTACAAGTTCAGGAAAGATGAAAGTTGAAATTTTATCTAGAGAGCTCATAAAACCACATACTGCAACCTCTCCCAGCTTTCCGAACTATATAATTTATCCTTAATGGATGAGTTAGCCCCAAATATGAATTTTCCCATCATTTTCTATTACTCAGCCACTGATAAGGATAGTACTAATGATACTACTTTAAGGTACAAACACCTAAAGAAATCGCTATCAAAGGTCTTGACTATGTTTTATTCTTTTGCTGGAAGATATCGTATCGACAGTCACTCGATTGATTGCAGTGATCAAGGTGTCGAATATGTGGAAGCCAAAGTTGATATTCGTCTACATGATCTTGTCAGCCAACGGATGAATGTGAAGGCTGAGCTGCTTAATGATTTTTACTTCCATACCCAATAGGTGCAACTGATGGCTTCGACGATCCTTGCTTTACAAATAAAAGCCTTTAGTAGTGGTGGAGTTGCCATTGCAGTCTGTAGTTCACATAGAATTGCTAATGTGTCGTCCACATTATTATTGGTCAAGGCATGGGCTTTTGCTGCAAAGCAAGAACTCGGGTATGTTGATGAAACTTACCTGCCAATCTCAATCAATTTCGACTCAGCTTCCCTGTTTCCACGGAAAATGTTGTTTTGTCTCCCTTCTGGAATTCCACGGTGTAAGGAAAATATTGATGTGCACAATATTGTCACAAAGATGTTTCACTTTAAGCAAAATAAGACTGAAGAGTATCCAAGAAAGGGCTAGATTAGATGATGCAAGCTGATCACTACCCACCCCACCCTTGGTTATTTGAAATTCCTATGAATTTAAATACCCACATCAACAACCAAACAATTTTTCTCACTTCCTATGAATTGTAATTTAAATACCAAGTAACTAATAGTTCCTATAGGAAGTTAATTCCTATATGCAACCCAAACAAGCACTAAGAAAAAGAACAGAATAAATACTTATTATACTTCCAATAGAACTTCTAATCATATGTCTAATCATATGTCTTCCCTATAAATTCGAACTCTTATCCTTTATAAATTTGAACACCTATTCTATTTTACTTCTAATATGCTAATTGATTTATAAATTTGAACACCTATTCTATTTCTACTTCTAATATGCTAATTGATATTTTTATATTTATTAGTGTTTAAAATTCTAGAAAATTAGAAAAATCGAATGAGACGATATTAGAGCGCCACCTAAACTCCCGCTATCCTCCTTTATATATATATATATATATTGATTTATTAATTTACAAGTGTTAGGGGCTTTTTTTAATAGATACGTAATTTATTAATCTATATTATCTATCTATCTATCTATACTATTATATTAAAGCCGAAACATTGAAAGTTTTGGTTTTCGGTTTGGTTATCCTAAATTTTGGTTTTCGGTTTGATTATCCTAATTATTAAAATAAATAATTAAATTACAAAACAACTCAAAAAGCTAATTACTAATGTTAACGTAATTATATTCTGATTAAAATTCCTTCATCCACTTCTACTTAGACTCTTTTTTCTGCTAACAACTCAATTATTCATTTTTTCTAAAGATTTTACTTCTAATTAAAACACTTTACCATTTAATTTAAAATTAATATTACAATAAATAATATATATCCAAAATATCACACCATATTTTTCCGTAATTATTTTTAGTAGTAATTTTTGTAATTAAAACATGGAGTACTTTTTAATTTAAAATTAATCTTGCGATCACTAATATACACCCAAAAATATCTCACCATATATACAAATCATTATTTTTATTAATAAATAACAATCGTTAGATCTAATAATAAGATATATTATATGATTAAATTAATTTACTAAAAATTCAAAGTTCGAACCCGTCAATGACATTTTTAATTTAGAATTTTACAAAATAAATTTTAAACCATGCATTTCATTGTATAAATTTATATTAAATTAAAATTAAAAAAATTATTAAAAATAAGGATTATATAAAAACATAATTATAATGTTAAATAAATTTTATAACCTATCAAAAGAAATCCGTGCTTCGCACGGGTTATAAGCTAGTACTATTGTATTAAAGCCGAAACATTGAAAGTTTTGCTTTTCAGTTTGGTTATCCTAAGTTTTGGTTTTCGGTTTGGTTATCCTAATTATTAAAATAAATAATTAAATTACAAAAACAACTCAAAAAGCTAATTACTAATGTTAACGTAATTATATTCTGATTAAAATTCCTTTATCCACTTCTACTTGGACTCTTTTTTCTGCTCCAACAACTCAATTATTCATTTTTTCTAAAGATTTTACTTCCAATTAAAACACTTTACCTTTTAATTTAAAACTAATATTACAATAATTAAATTACAAAAACAACTCAAAAAGCTAATTACTAATGTTAACGTAATTATATTCTGATTAAAATTCCTTCATCCACTTCTACTTGGACTCTTTTTTCTGCTCCAACAACTCAATTATTCATTTTTCTAAAGATTTTACTTCTAATTAAAACACTTTACCATTTAATTTAAAACTAATATTACAATAACTAATATATATCCAAAATATCATACCAATTATTTTTAATAGTGATTTTTGTAATTAAAACATGGAGTACTTTTTAATTTAAAATTAATCTTGCGATCACTAATATACACCCAAAAATATCTCACCATATATACAAATTATTTTTTTATTAATAAATAACAATCGCTAGATATAATAATAAGATATATTATATGATTAAATTCATTTATTAAAAATTCAAAGTTCGAACCTGTCAACGACATTTTTAATTTAGAATTTTACAAAATAAAATTTAAACCATGCATTTCATTATATAAATTTATATTAAATTAAAATTAAAAAATTATTAAAAATAAGGATTATATATAAACATAATTATAATGTTAAATAAATTTTATAACCTATCAAAAGAAACCCGTGCTTCACGGGTTATAAGCTAGTACTATTATATTACCGAAACATTGAAAGTTTTGAAAGTTTTTGGTTTGGTTATCCTAATTATTAAAATAAATAATTAAATTACAAAAACAACTCAAAAAAGTAATTACTAATTTTAACGTAATTATATTCCGATTAAAATTCCTTCATCCACATTGAGCTTCTACCTGGACTTTTTTTTTTCTGCTCCAACAACTCAATTACCCATTTTTTCTAAAATTTTTACTTCTAATTAAAACACTTTACCATTTAATTTAAAACTAATATTACAATAATTAATATATATCCAAAATATAACACCATATCTTTCCGTAATTATTTTTAGTAGTAATTTTTGTAATTAAAACACATTACTTTTTAATTTAAAATTAATCTTGCGATCACTAATATACACCCAAAAATATCTCACCATATATTCAAATCATTATTTTTAGCAATAAATTAGAATCGTTGGATCTAATAATAATATATATTATATGATTAAATTAATTTACTAAAAATTCAAAGTTCGAACCCGTCAACGACATTTTTAATTTAGAATTTTACAAAATAAATTTTAAATCATGCATATCATTATATAAATTTATATTAAATTAAAATTAAAAAATTGTTAAAAATAAGGATTATATAAAAACATAATTGTAATGTTAAATAAATTTTATAACCTATCAAAAGAAACCCGTGCTTCGCACGGGTTATAAGCTAGTATACTATTATAAACGAAACAGGGTATAATTGGTCGGTTGGTCGATCGGTTAACACTTTCCCAAAAAAATTGTTAACACCTTCCAAAAATGAAAAAAATATTATATTTTTAAAAATCTATACTATACTATTATCATCGAAACTATTATAAGCGAAACAAGGTATAATTGGTTGGTTGGTCGGTTGGTTAACACTTTCCCAAAAAGTTTGTTAACACCTTCCAAAAATGAAAAATATTATATTTTTAAAAATCTATACTATCTATTATATATATAAAGGAAATTCCCCATTATAAGCAAATATATATACTATACTATTATAAGCGAAACAGGGTATAATTGGTTGGTCGGTTGGTTAACACTTTCCCAAAATGTTTGTTAACACCTTCCAAAAATGAAAAAATATTATATTTTTTTAAAATTTATACTATACTATTATAAGCGAAACATGGTTTAAAAAATGGGAAAAAAATTCCAAATTCAGTTAAATTATATATAATTTATTAAAAATATAAAATCACACGTTTTATAAAATTATAAAGGTTTTCAATTATATCCCGATTAGAATAATCGCCCGCACACACTTCTTACTACGATTCTTCCCGCTACGGTTTTAGGTTATACTAAATAATTTTTAAAAAATATCTATTGAATTCTTAACATATTACTCCCTCCGTCCCTCTCATTTCTTTACAGTTTCTATTTTGGGACGTCCCTCTCATTTCTTTACATACCATAAATAGTAACTTTTAACAATAAAATACATTATTACATCCACTACTTCACTCCGCTTTTTCAACACTTTACACTATTACACCCACTACTTCACTTATTTTAACAATAAAATCACTATTACACCCACTACTTCACTTATTTTAACAATAAAATCACTATTACACCCATTACTTCACTTATTTTAATCATAATCATTGGTCTCCGTGAAAAAACCCAACGTAAAGAACCACGAGGGATGGAGGGAGTATTTACCAATGAGGCACAAAAAATATATTTTTAAAAAATTAAAAAATGTGTAAAAAAATTCAAAACTCTGTTAAATAATATATAATTTATTAAATCATTGGTCTCCGTGAAAAAAACCAACGTAAAGAACCACGAGGGATGGAGGGAGTATTTACCAATGAGGCACAAAAAATATAGTTTTAAAAAATTAAAAAATGTGTAAAAAAATTCAAAACTCTGTTAAATAATATATAATTTATTAAAAATTAAAAACCACATGTTTTATGGAATTATAAACGTTTTCAGTTATATCCTGATTAAAATTATCTTCCGCACACACTTCTTCCTACGATTCTTTCTTCTACGATTTTAGGTTATACTAATAATTAATTTTTAAAAAATATCTATTCAATTCTTGATATTTAACAATAAATTTAAAAATATGGTATAATTTGTTTGTTGGTCGGTTGGTTAACACTTTCCCAAAAAGTTTGTTAACACCTTCAAAAAATGAAAAAATATTATATTTTTAAAAAATTAAAAAATGTGAAAAAAATTCCAAATTCATTTAAATTATATATAATTTATTAAAAATAATTATAAAATTATAAAGGTTTTTAGTTATACCCAAATTAGAATAATCGCCCGCACACACTTCTTACCACGATTCTTCCCTCTACGATTTTAGGTTATACTAAATAATTTATAAAAATCCTATACTATTATAAGCGAAACAAGGTATAATTGGTTGGTTGGTCGGCTGGTTAACACTTTCCCAAGAAGTTTGTTAACACCATCCAAAAATGAAAAAATATTATATTTTTAAAAATTTATACTATACTACTATAAACGAAACAGGATTTAAAAAATGTGAAAAAAAAATCTATACTATACTATTTTAAGCGAAACAGGGTATAATTGGTTAGTTGGTCGATTGGTTAACACTTTCCCAAAAAGTTTCTTAACACCTTCCAAAAATGAAAAAAATATTATATTTTTAAAAAATCTATACTATGCTATTATAAACGAAAAAGGGTTTAAAAAATGTGAAAAAAATTCCAAATTCAGTTAAATTATATATAATTTATTAAAAATAAAAAATCACTCATTTTATAAAATTATAAAGGTTTTCAGTTATATCCCGATTAGAATAATTGCCTGCACACACTTCTTACTACAATTCTTCCCTCTACGATTTTAGGTTATACTAAATAATTTTTTAAAAATATTTATTGAAATCTTAACATATTATTTACCAATGAGGCACAAAAAATATATTTTTAAAAAATTAAAAAATGTGTTAAAAAATCAAAACTCTGTTATATAATATATAATTTATTAAAAATTTAAAACCACATGTTTTATAGAATTATAAACGTTTTCAGTTATATCCTGATTAAAATTATCGTCCGCACACACTTTTTCCTACAATTCTTTTTTCTACGATTTCAGGTTATACTACTAATTAATTTTTAAAAAATATCTATTGAATTCTTAAGATATTTAACAATAAATTTAAAAATTGGGTATAATTGGGTATATTTGGTTGGTTGGTCGGTTGGTTAACACTTTCCAAAAAAGTTTGTTAACACTTTCCAAAAATAAAAAAAATTATATTTTTAAAAAATTAAAAAATGTGAAAAAAATCCAAATTCATTTAAATTATATATAATTTATTAAAAATAAAAAATCACACGTTTTATAAAATTATAAAGGTTTTCAGTTATACCCCAATTAGAATAATCGCCCGCACACACTTCTTACCACGATTCTTCCCTCTACGATTTTAGGTTATACTAAATAATTTATAAAAAAATATCTATTGAATTCTTAACATATTATTCACCAATGAGGCACAAAAAATACATTTTTAAAAAAATTAAAAAATGTGTTAAAAATTCCAAACTCTGTTAAATAATATATAATTTATTAAAAATTAAAAACCACATGTTTTATAGAATTATAAATGTTTTCAGTTATATCCTGATTAAAATTATCGTCCGCACACACTTGTTTCTACGATTCTTTCTTCTACGATTTTAGGTTATACTACTAATTAATTTTTAAAAAATATCTACTAAATTCTTAAGATATTTAACAATAAATTTAAAAATAATATTAAATTAATGATATTAAAATAAATTAAATTTTACATTAAATCAAATAATTAAAATATTAATTAAAAATAATAATATATTATAGCCCGTGCTTTTGCACGGGTTATAGGCTAGTATATATTATATGTCAACATGGCTGTCCATGCTATTTAGTAATTTACAAAAATACCCCCAGATTTTATAAATGTATAAAAAATATTGTTATTGGCATGGATTGAACCCATGACCTCTTGCTAGGAATCTATTTTATGGTCACACCATGATCATCGTATTAAAAGTCCCATTGATAAAAATATGGAACTCATCCAATAGATTCTTAAATAGCTCTTAATTCTACATTTTATTTAACATTTATATTAGAAATAACTTCAAAGCCAATAATGTATATAAATGCTCTTTTAAGCCAATTTAATAATTTATCAATATACCCCTTTTTATGTTAATATTAAAAAAAATATTTTTATTAGTAATAGATTTTATAATCTCCCATATTATACAAACAACTTAAATTTATGCAACCACTACACCATAACAATTTCTAATAACTACTTAAAAATTATTAACTACATTTTCAAAAATCTGCTTTCTATATTTTCCATTTTTAAATTTATGCATGATAATACTAAACATTACCTCTCTGTCTCCTAGTCTCTCTCTCTCTTCGTCCAAAGTTCAGTCCGGTGGTTTATTCCCCTCCGGCGGTGGTTTATCCACCGGCCGGAGGTCTCCTCTTCCTCCTCACTCCTCCTTCTCCAACCAAGCCTTCATTCACCTTCTCAAATCCCCTTCATTTCCTCCATAAATCGGAATTTTTCCAAAAATTTCGAAAAACCCATTCGAGTTTCTGTTTCAGATCTGTCCTGATTTAGAACTCGAAATATCAAATAAACACATTTCTTGGACTCAAAATCTCCTCACTAACACCATATCAAAATTTGGTGTCAATCCGAGATCTTTGACTTTTTGAAGTGTATCGCTTTGGGCGAAGTAACGCTTTATGCGTATGTTGTTTGTATATTTTAATATGTTTTGTTGTGTTGTACTTCGTTATGTTCGTACGATGAGAATGTTTCAATTGAGATTTCGGGAGATCTGGAAAAGCCGCATCGAGGCTGGGATAGTGATAATTATTGCAAAAGCTCACCTTTCACAACGGGATATTGTTCAACCTCGGGGAGTTTTAGTTTTCACTTACGGCAAGTCTATAGCTGGTTACCGGCAAGTAGATAGCTGGGGTGCTCCTTCTGAACATTGGGCTACCAACGGTTTTTATGTGTTAAGGTCAATTGCGATATTACTGTTTTCAGGGATGTTGGTGCATTTTGGATTTGTTGGGTCGTCTTTGAATTCATTTTCAGTTCTAAGAATGTTTCAATTCTATGTTGTTAAACGGTCAGAAAACAAATCAGCTAAGTGTTTTAGCTTATTTTTGTTTTTCAATCTGGTCGTGCTGCCGGTTGGGGGTTTGTCTCAGCTATGTATTTATTGAAATTAATGAAGCTTTATCTTTGTGTCAAAAAAAAAAAAACTATAAAACAAATATATTTCCATCTTATTTAATTATTATTATTATTATTATTATTATTATTATTATTATTACTATTACTATTATTATTATTATTATTATTATTATATTTTCATGAAATTTTAAATTTTTGAAGTATTTTTTTTGTATTATGTATGTTATACGAAAATAAGAAACAAATTCACATTATATACGAAATGACATAAATTCAAATTTTGATTTCTGGTACATGCATAATAGTATTTTTTGTGAAATCATATATTATAATATTTATACATGTTTGTTATGTTCATGACAAACACAAAACAAATTTACTTGGTACACGTATGGAAGAGCATTTCACCCATCCCGTCCTACTGCGATCCGATCCGCTTCCCATTCGGGTTGGGGACTCAGGAAATTTTTCTATTTAAATCTGGGAAATAGGGAATATTATAAAACAGAAATTTGGGGGATGAGAATGGGATCGGGGATTAAGGTATCCCGACCCGATCCCCAATTCACGTTCCTGGCCGATTATCGGAGATTAAGAGAATATTATACTTACCAGATTATTAAAGATAAATATAATTCAAAATTTTGATAAATTTAAACTTTCACAAAAAATAACAAAATAAAATTTAATTTAAATAATTTTAGTTATATCTTTCATCTTTTATTATAAAAAAATAATTTGAATTGCAATTTATGATATAATAATAATAATAATTATCAAATTATTTTTATTATAAAATATATTAAGGAATTATAAATTTCAATTAAAAAAAAGATTCTCAATTTCTCGTGGGGATCCTCGTTCCCCTTTCGGTGTAGCAAAATAATCCTCATTCGGAGATTGATACGGGTTCAACGATTAATTTTGAGATTTTAATTAAAAATTATATTTCAATTTTTTTTTTAAAAAAATCACGATTTCTTCGGGGATCCTCATTCCCGTTTGGGGCAGAAATTGGAGAGCAAAATAATCTTCGTTCAGGAACCGGGACAGGTTCAGTGATTATGTTCGAATTCGGGGATCGTCATGGGTATAGCACTCTTCGATTCTAAATTGACCTGATGCCACTCCCAGGTACACAAAATAACATGAATTCATTTACTGTCAAATTTGGACATCTAGATGTGAAAAACGCTTATTGTAAACCCTTATGTCTCAATTAAATACTAATAAAAAAATAGGTACATCAATTTTTTTGCCAACTTAAAAACAAAAGGTAATAGAACTAAATAGTTGATAATAATATGTTAATCTAACCCGTTGACAAATATTAGATGAGTTTAATTAAGATTTAAAATTATGATGTTAGCAGAAAAAATTCGAAAGAAGTATACATGTTTGCATGTTTAATGTGCGAGAGCTATGACAAATAATTATTTTATTATCGTAATACCTATTTAGTTCGTAACTACAACAATAATAATTTAATATATATAAAAAAGGGAGGTCGATGAGAGGTTTTCAAAGATGAATGAAAGATGATCGAAAGGTGAAGAATGAACAAATTTGAGGTTGTTAAAAATGAAAGAGAGGTGGTGGGGGCAAGAAGAATGTACATAGGAATGAGCAGATCTGAGAGATAGTGAGGTGAGGTGTCTGGATAGTGGTCGGAAAAAGATCAAAGTGAGAAGGTAGGTGGTCAGTAATTAATTGGAGTAGATATGATGTTGACATATGGGTAGAAGAGAAAACAAATATTTAAACAATGTTGTGGCTAAGTTTGAAAATAATTAAGAAAAACTATTGTGGTGGTGATTCTTTGAGGATTTCTACTAAAAAATAAACTAAATTATACATTATTATCGTGGTAATACTTGATAGGTGACGATTAATTTTTGTTTACCATTTTTGTCGGTTATCCTTCTCACATTAAACAAGTGCCACTATAAAACGATACTCGAAGTTTAAAATACGCTAATAATTTGAATTTATAACAGTTATTAATTTTTGACTTTCAATTGACCGTTGCACATGAAAGGTAAAGCAGACTGATAAGAGAATAGAAAAAACTCTATCGCAAGATTCAAAAGATATTACAAGAATTAGAATGTGGTCCGTGCTTTGCACGGGCTATAATTTATAATTAAAATTAAAAAAATATAGTGTTAACACAATGACATTCAAAATATATGTATAAGATTATTGTACAAGAAATATGACAATTAAAGCTTTTTATACCTAATTAGCTCATAATCATAATAGTGATAATTTCATAAAAATATGTGTATATAAAATTATCGTAGTTAAAATGCAGGTCGTGCATTACATGGTTATCATGCTATCACAATAATTTTACTTTTAAAATTTTAAGATAGAAGTGTTTTAATAAATACAAAAGAAAATTATTATCGAAAAATAAATTAGTTCTGAAATTAGAATGATAGTTTTATGAAATTATAATACAATAATATTTTATCTATATTATGAATATGCCATGAAAATAGGATATGCATTCACGTGGTACACAAGACAATGTGAGTTTATCTACCATTGAATTAGGACATATGATACAGAATAAATTGAAACACAAAATGATTTTTTGGTCTTATCAAGGGAATTGAATTTATGATCTCTAAATACAAATGGAGTTAAATTCACAACTACTGAATCAATTATGTCTTTTTTTTAGTTTTTGTTTATATCCTACTTTATATTAACTTTTATTAAATTTATTTAATATGTGTTTGCTGGGGTTTGATGCCTATACCTAAAATTGTTGTCTACAAAAGTTGCTATTGTGAAAAGTAGATGTTTTTCCTAAAGTAATTTTTTTTATAAAAAATGTTATTGAAAAATTATTTTTAGATTTACTAAGAGGTTTTGAACCAAGTTTTCTACAAAAAAACTATTGTTGCGGTCTACAACATCACTACCAAGCAGACTTTTAATATGATTGATACTAGGTACAATATATATCTATATAAAAAAAATCAGAATTACCTGATATGTTAGATTTGGACTCTATATGAATTATCGATTAAATAAATGAATAAAAAGCATAGTTGAATTATAATGTAGTATTATAAACAAGATTATATATACTAAATAAAGATGTTAAACTATATATGACTACCTATAACATAATGATCGATTAGTGATATTTTAAGATTGTACAATTGTTTTTTACTTTAGCGTATATTAGTTTGTTTGGATAAATCATACATTTTAGTTAATTTTTCCTAATATTAAAATAGTTTGTGATGTTGCTGCCGTAATACATCTCCTACCACATATGTAATGATCCACCTACCGACTCTTACTGGTTTACTACTGCTAATGAAAACAAACTAAATAGCATATCATTATTATGATAATCTTTTAAAATTTACTGCTAGAAAATAGACTAAACGATACATTATTGTTGCAATAGTACTTGGCCACTAATGAGTAACTTTTATCTATCATTACTATCAATCATTCATTTTACATTCAACGAGTACTGCTACAAATATGATACCTAGGTCGGTCATGAGAAATTGAAAGTTCCAAGTGAATTTATATTTTGTACTCTACTATAAATCAAAATCACATACATGCGTTTTATTTTTCGGCACTCCTTATATCTTAAACTATTTTTAGTGCTACCTTGAACAAAATGTGTCCCAAATATCATTTTTTTGCCTCTATGTTATTTTAATTTTTTTTTACTTATTAGAAAAGATGTGCCCCTAAATTACATCATCTTTTCGGTGCCCCATTACATGAGTGGCTTAATCTCAGAATTGGCTCTGTCTGATACTCAAAATTTAGAATTCATTAATATTTCAAAATTTGAACGGTTATGAACTGTTGACCTTAAATAAATCGAAACACATGGAATAGATTGAAAAGAAGATATAACCAATTCAAACACGATTTGTGAAAGAAAATGTGCGAATTAGAATGTGGCCCGTGCCTTGCACGGGCTTTCATGCTAGTAAATGATTATACGAAAACCATGATTATTGAACAAATCATTCTACTATAACTCATACTAGCGTGCACGGTTCCTTTTCTAATATCTATAATTATATTAATTATTTTAATATTTAAATGTTATTAATTTACATATTAAATTATATATAACATTTCAAACATTCAATTCAATATCTGCGCTCCATCTTGAATTCTTAAAATTTGATTTTGACGATTTTATAGCCCGCATGAAATTAACAAAATAATCTTTAATTTAAAGATTGTTTAACAATTATTTTTCAAATAAAACTACGCAGAAACAAAAAAGAGAAGTTAAAACTACGCAAAAACAAAAGAGAGAAGAAATTGACGATTTTTTACGTTGAAAATTCTGTTCGAATTATGAAATCTATTTATATTTCGTTTTGATTATCAAAATACCTTTCTTATTATTTGAAGATAGTTCTACTAACAACCAAATATAGTTTTAATAATAAGTGTAAGAGTGAGTTTGTCCAAAATTTTGGTAGTCGGTAGTCTGGTCTTCAGTACGATAAAATAAATAAGAACTGTTACATCTTAAAATAAATAGATGAAAAAGAATGGATCTAGATTTTTTTTAAAATTTTTAACATGTAAACTAAAAAATGTATTTATATTGAAATACGAAAAAGTGTATTACAACTATATAAATCATTTAATTTATTTTTTGCATTGAATAGGATTATCAATGTAGGTTTTCTACGCTAAATAAGATTAATGTAAAAATTCATAATTATATTTTCTCTTGAAATTCTAAGTGTTTCCATTACGATAATTATTGTTAAATCATCGCTAAATTAAAGATAATTTTCTGAGTTTCGCGTGAGCTATAAAATCATCCAAATCTGATTTCTAGATCTCGAGATAGAGTTCAAATAGTAAATATGAACTTTTTTAATATTAATAAATAAAATACATAAAAATGAATTTTATCCTTTTTTTAATTAGAAAGAATGCCCAAAATACCCATTTTGTAGTATGTATTTGCTCAAAATACCTATTTTTAGAAACAACTGCCCAAAATACCTACACATGTCAGATACTCCTTACCTAGTAGAGTATCAGGTGTGATACTCCTTACCAAGCGGAGTATCAGCTATGATACTCCTTACTCAATGGAGTATCACGTGTGATATTTCTTACCCAGTGGACAGTATTAGGAGTGAGTATCAGGGGTGATACTCCTTACCTAGCGGAGTATCAGGGCTGATACTCCTTACCCAGTGAAGTATCACCCTGATACTCCACTGGTAGTGACGTATCATCCTATACTCCCATGGCATTGGCACATCATCCTGATACTCCTCTGACAATAGGGTATCTGTTGGGTATTTAAGGCACTGTTTATTCAATATGGGTATTTTGGTCAAATGTTATTGAAAAATGGGTATTTTGGGCAATCACCCTTTTAATTATATCATTTTCATATTATAATTTTTTTAAAAAAAATTCAATTCTAATACAACCTTGTTTAATTATATTCTTTTTCGATTATAATTTTTTTTTAATATGATATAATTTTGATCGTCTATTTTTAAAAATATTAGATTCAACTGTTGAGATTATTTTGGCAGTACACTGACCAAACCAAAATTATGGATAAGATCCCTCTTATGCTTATTATATATAAGGATATAATAATTAATCATTCTTTCTAACTGATAGTAAAGTGTGGTCAGTTATGTAAGTACTTATTTTTTCTGAGATTATCTTAGGTAAGAATCCTGAGGTTATAAGTAAAATAATATAAAAATAAAATTATTTTTGTAAATACAGGAGACATGTTCAATTATTACAGAACTTCAATTAAAAAATTGTGCTGAAAACTAACTAGAGAACTAGCATAATCTCAGGTAAGTTTACTAAAATCAACCTCAGGAACATTATTCTCATTATGTAATTAGCCAATAGTTAAAAAAAATATTTATCAAATTTAATCAAAATAGTTCTATTAGGACCTCTGGGTTTGGGCCTGGGCTGAGCATCTTGAGTTCAAAAAGGCAGGCTTTTAGCTTTCATTTGGATTGGACTATGCTGTTAAACTGTTTTCCAGGCCCATTTTGGTTTATATCTCATACGGTTTCAATCCCACCAAATCTTAACGTACTACAAGAAAAAATTGACCAGACAACGATTTTTCTCTGTCGTGTGAAGCCCTGGAAAGCCGGGGTCTATCTCAATGCCATCTGTTACGCGTATCAGACAACACCAGCATAACCGTTGCTTGTGTTGCAGAAAGATAACAGACGTGGTTTCAAAACTGTTGTATGAAAGCTGGTATAGACAATAGTTTCACAAGAAACTATTGTCTAATTTCACGTCGCTCAAGTGTTTCTTGGAGTCAAATTGTTGTCTAATTTCACAGAAGTCCATGGTTTCTAAAATATAATCTATTGTTTCTTTATAGTATAGACATTGGTCATTTTGTAACAGAAGTGTTGTGTGAAATGTAGTTAGACAGCAGTTTAGTTTCATTAGTATGTTGTATGTGTTATAAGTACACCATACTTTCTTTGTTTACTACATGTTGTGTGAATATATAAGACACTGCGTTTGATTTTTGCAAAAGCATTGTTTAAATGTGTAACCTACAACGTTTTCATTTCATTATTATGTTGTATGTGTTTTAAGTACACCACACTTGTTGTGCTTACTACATGTTGTATGAATGTAAAAGACACTACGTTTTTAGTTTTGCAAAAGCATTGTGTAAATGTTTAAACTACAACGTTTTCATTTCGTTATTATGTTGTATGTGGTTTAAGTACACCACACTTTTGTGCTTACTACATGTTGTCTGAATATGTAAGACACTACGTTTTCATTTTGCTAAAAACATTGTTAAGTTTTCTTATAGACAATTGTTGCATTTTTTTTGCTGTTGTGTGACTTTTCTTTACAGAACGGTCTAGTTGTTAAAAGCATGGTCTGGTTATAAAGCACATGATGGTTTTGTTATAAATCTTGGGTATTAAAAACCATTGTCTGTTAGATAGAATAACAAGTATTCCAAACAATCCCATAATTGGCTAAAAGGAAAGTAGACAACGGTTTTTGTATATACAAATCAAAAGCAGTATAGTGTAAAATAAACATGCCAAAATAAAAAACCATCAAACAACCAATTCATCATTCCATTACAACCAATATTCTCCAAACGACCAACAACTACAAGCAATATCCAAACGACCAACCATTACAACTAACATCCACAATCAATTCACCATTCACTTCACTAATACCACCAACCAAATCCAACCACAAGATTAAATATTTTCAGGTGAACATACCAACAAAAGAGATGGAGTAAAATATTCACTTAAATCTTTAAAGCTATATTTACCATAAACTACACAGTGAAGCTACCAAAAGTTTAAGATATGTTCAACCCAAAATACCCAGCTATACGATTAAGTTTAGAGGCGTAGTTCTTCATGAAATACTTCGCAAAATCAGTCCTTACTTCATTGAGCTCAGGCAGGCCATAACAGTGTTGGTTGTTTCTGCGTACCCACTATAAAATGAAACAATAGACCAAGTCACAAACAGGCTTCAGCATGAAGTAGTAGGATTAAGAAAAAATTCAGAAATTTGGAATCATACCTTTATAGAAAATTGAAGTTCCTTGTCTAGACATATTTCTTTCATATAGCGCATCACAAATAGACCACAGTCTTTACTCCCCATTTGGAGAGGAACTCCCTGAAGAAACATTAAATAAAATTATATATACGCCAAACTATGTTTTGTAAAAGAGAAACATATAAGATATGCACTAAGAAAAAGATATTACTGCAAGATTCTCCCATATTATTTTGTTCTTCAGAAACTTCTTTGCTTTGTCCTTATACAGTTTGATGGCACTACGGTAATATAATATAAATCAAGTTTAAGACACTTTTCTTAATAATTATTGATGTGATTCCAAATGAAATATATTTCTTATGTGGTACTAACTTGTCAACAACTTCTGTCCATTCTTCACTTGCAATTCTCCGCTTTAAAGGATCCATATGGTAAACTATTTGTGTATCCGGATTTACAACCGTCAACGCCCAATGGTTGCTATTATTTCATGAACACCACAAATGAGAACATGTATCTTTATTAGAGGATAAGGATTTTATTTATAAGGGCCAGATTGATTTTATTTACAAGGCCTAGATTCACAAACTAAAAATTTATATACAGGTTCCTTAAACTATATCATGACATTACATGCAACAGAGATGACATTAAGCACATATATATAGGCATAAAAAGAAGTACTAACGCATGATTATATGGGAGCAGAAATAATTGGTTTGGCTTAGAGTTCTTGAATCTGTTAGATAGGGCTTGCGATCTCTATCCTGCAGTTCCACAACCGTGGGCACCTATCGTCGCAGGATCAACAAATGCTACCATGTCAGACAACTTCTGTTTTTTCAAGTAATCCTAGAGTGAATTGTATAAAAAGTATACAGTCATTACAACAAACTAAAAGTTTTATTCAAGTATTTGTAAAGCCAATGAAAATTATAAACTGCGATACATACTTAGCAAACATACAAATAACAGACCCCGATATTTCACCCCCAGAGCAGAAAGCATACACATCTAATAAAAATATAGCCTTTTTACTGGTTGATCCAAAGGCTTGTTGGCATAGCTGAAAAGAAGTTACACGACCGTCTTTCAAGGTATTTTTGGCCCAAAGCCACAAACGCTTCACAAGAGGCGGGTAATCAGGACCGAACTCCAACACATACCCTTCTTCTTCTACTTTAGGTGCATTCCCACAATCTTTCACCTTTTTAAACTTCTTTCCCATAATTTTCTTACTTCCATGAAATGGATTATAAAAAGAAAATTGGGAATGTCATGTGTTAAAGAATGTAGATCTGTTAAATTATCAAAAACATAAATTAATAATTTTATTCTGCACATTTAAAAAACAATAGAAATTTCAATAAAATTATAATATATTCAGTTTTATTTAGCACATATATAGTAATTTTTAATTGTTCTTTCCCGCTTTAACTCTATAGAATTAACAAATTAGAATAAAATCTTACTTATATGAAACAGAACTTACCCATTATTCTACTTAAACATGTCAAACAAAATTGAAAACACTTATATATAGATGAATAGCAATAAATGAGATCAAAAGTCCAAAAACTTATAACTTTTATTATTAAGTAACAGATTGTGACATTATTAATATATACCGGTGAAAAACAAGATAATTTGCATTAACTCTGTACTTTATTCACCTAATGCAAGAAATATTTTTTAATGATTTCAGAGATTACACAAAATTTTACCTTTGTACTTCCGTTCACTGCAGTGCTTGTCTTCAGTTCAATTATAAGGTCTCTTGGCCACGAAATATAAGTTCCAATAGCTTGTTCAACGGTCTTGATTTCAACCTTGATTGGGAAAGGAATCTTTGCAGATCCTTGAATTGCACGAGTAATAGACACTCGTGCATTTTGTTCTTCTATAGCTTTCCCATGAACGACATCAGCCTTTGTATCCACTGTTGCATAAGCAACAATATTTAAAGGAGAGTCGATTGCCAATTCGTACACCATAACAGCCAATTCAGGTTTCATGCCCACCTTACCAGCTACTTGATCATCTTCGACTTGTACAACCTCCATTTCCCCCTCATTAAATTTTTCCAACTCAATATTTTTCTCGTTATTTTTTTCCACCTCAGTCTTCTCCTCGTTCTTTTTCTTCAACTCAGTCTTCTCCTCGTTCTTTTTCCCCAACTCAGTCTTCTCCTCATTCTTTTTATCCAACTCAGTTTTCTCCTGAATCTGCTTTTCCTCTCCAACAAACATGTCATCTTTAACAATATCCAATTTTTTTCTTACACCTTGCAACTCCAACTCCATAATAGCATGTGCGCCCTTGGAACAACTCCCTTGTTGTGATCCAATATTTGGACTAGAATCAGACTCAGTAGTCTTTCCCGAACAAGCTGCTTTCAGCTTTGCCATCTCATTGGTCCAAAAGGAATCTCGCTCCCGAATTATCTTTTCAGTCTCTTCTTTCATAAATTTATGAATACCTTCTTGGATTCTGTCCTCTATCGACTTGCCTTTCTTCCTCTACCTCGGAAGATTAAAGTATGTAAACTGCTTGACATAAGCCCCTTGCCCACGTACCCGTCCTCCATGCTCAGGTTTACCGAGCACCTTGATCAAGAAATCATCGGAGCCTTCTACCGTCCCTTCCCCTTGTTTAACTCTTTCTTTAATTTTCTCCTAAAATATTGACAGCAAATGGAAGTAGTTAAGAAACAAAAGAGATAAAGAGTATTATTTAGAAACTAAATGGTATGATAAAGTTAAAGTTACATAAATGAACAACTTACAATATCATCAGCAATTTCTTTAATTTTGTCAGACTTAAAGTTCCCATCTTTATCCTTGCGTGCAAGGACCGACGAATCTGATCTATCTATCTCCATTTCAGGATCACCTTGAGACTGTATGTGTAAACATGTTTGAAAAATCATACAGTGTCATTAAAACACATTAATCATGAAAGATATTTTACAAATAAACATATTTATTATACATGTTTTGTCTAATATGAGTCACGATTACTAACCATTTCATGCTCTAGGTTGGAATAACCCTTTCGAGACATGCAGTGATCATATTCACTCATTTTCCTCCTTTTTTGCTATATGTTGTGGATGCCCTTGAAGAACAAACACAAAAATATTAGAAACAATGTTGAACTACTAATTACTTTTGCTATCTCAGAATTTTGTAAACAAATAAGGTAAAAAACTCACAGCAAAATCATCAGATAGACGGTCTGCAACGAAAATGTCCCAATGTGCCTTCTCGATGAAGGAGTAATCAGGCGGAGGAAACTCTAATAGCTCACGCTGATTTTTATGCGGAAGGATATAAGTTGTTGTTAATTTACTCTTAAACTCCCTCCATTTCGAGCACGCCGATTTCATAACAATCCTCCTCGCTGTTGGTGGTACCACGTATGCCATCTAAATATATAATCATTTTGATTATCACACATCTGTTAACTTATTAATAAGAATTGAAAAAAAATCCAGAATCCGGCAACAAACTCAGACTTCGGCTAACCAAAAACAGAGTACAATACACAGACATACAACAAACATTACCAATTGACCCTTTTTAAACACTAACACCTCAGTGATACAGAAACATAGCACCATAACATACATTTAAAGGGTCATGTCTACGGTAAGACACAAAGCCAACCTCAATTGAAGAAAGGTGATGCTCGACCAGTTTGGAAGAAGGTTTTCATATTCTTTGAGCTTGAGTATTGGAAGTTTTTGCCGGTTAGGCATGTTCTCGATGTGATGCATATCGAGAAAAACATATGCGAAGCTTTACTTGGTACCATGCTTAATATATCAAAGAAGACAAAAGACAAGGAACCAGTCTGTCTTGACAAGGCCGAAATGGGAATAAGAACATAACTAAGGTCAAAAACTCCGGGAAAAAAAGAGAAGTTACCATTGGCATCTTGGAATTTAACTCATTCTGAAAAAAAGCTGTTTACTCATCCTTTCTTGAAGTTGCCTGATGGTTTTTGTTCAAATATTCGAAGTCTAGTTCCAATGGAAACGCTTCGACTTACAGGAATGAAATCTCATGACTGTCATATAATTCTGCATCACTTGTTCCTAATGCGATTCGATCATCACTGCAAAAATAGGTCAGGAACACTATTATCAGGTTCTGCATCTTCTTTAAGGCAATTTGCAGTAAAGTCATTGAGGTTGATAAGTTGGAGAAAATGTAGTCGCAACTGGTAGAAACTTTGTGCCAGCTTGAAAAATACTTCCCCGCTTCCTTGTTTGATTTAATGTTTCATATCTCGGTTCATCTTGTAAGAGAAGTTGGGCTTTGTGGACCAATTTTCCTTAGGTGGATGTATCCTTTTGAGAGATACATGAAGACATTTAAGGGATATATAAGGAATCGGGCTCGTGCAGAAGGTTGCATTGCTGAGTCCTATATTGCCGAAGAGGCGGTTGAATGTTTGGTGGACCATGAAAAAACAACTATTGAGGTACCTAAAAATGGTAGACATACCAAGGATGGCATTTCCAGGCCATTATCCGGTGCAACTGTGATAACCCCGAGCAGCACTGATTTGCACGTAGCACATTTATGTGTTCTACAAAATACTACTGCTGTTAGGCCATATTTTGAGTAAGTAAATTTACTTTCATTACATTTACCATTTTCTGCACTCTTTTAACTAGAAAAATCCAGTCCATATTTTATGTCATTATTTCATTATTTATGTAGTCTCTTTTACTTAAATGTAGTGAACACATGACATTTTTAATGACCAAATATCCGGAACATGAAAATGATGAAATGTGGTTGAAGAACAAACAAAATGAGAAATTCCCAAAATAGTTTAAAGAAAAGGTATTATGTGTGTTTAGTAATAGTTTTATGCATGTTTTACAAACTACTGCTCATATTAATCATTTTGTAACTTGTTTTTTTTTAAGATTGCTTCAGATTTGGTTGATGAAAAGGAGATATCGCAGGAGATAAGATGGATCGTAGATGAGCCTAACAAGGGTGTGCCTACGTTCAGCGGCTATAAAATGGGCGGAGTTACCTTTACTACCAAGGATCGTGATGATACGTGTCAAGTTCAATGTAGTGGTGTGTGCGTTGAAGCTGATACAATGATAGTGCAGGGTAAGGATCAAAATATTGAGCACACATCACATACATATTATGGAGTTATAACAAGTATATGGGAGTTGGACTATAACTACTTTAGGGTCCCTATTTTTCGGTGCAAGTGGGTAGATATAAACAAAGGGGTCAAGGAAGATGAACTGGGTTATATATTGGTTAATTTGAATAGGCTGGGGTTTTTAAATTTGTGTTAGCAAAACATGTTAAGCAAGTTTGTTTCATCGACGATCCTCTTGATAAATTATGGTCCGTGGTGTTGAAACTACCCGAGAAAAAGTACTATGAAGATAATGATGATGAAAATGAGGGATTCGTGGAAGTAGAACTTGAGAATGACTGTTTTGTGCCCAATTTACCCGATGTTGATTTACTTGAGGAAGAGGAACATAGCTACGTGCGAGATGTAGATGAAACTATTCAACTTCCTTGTTGTAATTTAATTTGTGTACTTTTAGTTACATAAACTTTGTAATATGATAACTGTGTTTGCTACTTTGAACATAACATTTCTTGATTGATGTTATGTTGGCTGCTGTTTGTTTGGTATGACATTGTATTGCCTTTGATGTTTGGTATGTTTTGGCAGGGGTTTGCCCAATTTCAATTATTTCTTTTTTTACTGTAAAATTAGACAATGGTTTTTAACTACCAAACGCTTGTGTGAGAGCTAAAGAACTCAGAGTACAAAACCATTGTGTGTTGCATGCAATTCAGACAACAGTATTCACAAACCATTATATGATTACATTTTATACAACGTCTATCAAAACACTTGTCTGATATTAACAACGTTTTTTGAAAGCATTGTTGAAAGCATTGTCTGAAGTTTCTTCAGACAACGCTTTCCAAAAACGTTGTTAAAATCAGACAATATTATTTATTCACCGTTGTGTGACTACTTTTGAAACAATATCTGATAAAAACACTTGTTTAAGTTTTACAACGCTTTTGAGGACCATTGTAAGACAACCTGTTAGACAACACTACTTTCCAAAATCGTTGTAAAATGGTTGTCAATTTTGATCTTCTAGACAACACTTTTTAAAACTATCGTTAAGTTCATGATCAGACAATACACCGAAAAGCTTGAATAAAAAACCGTTGTGTGAAAATTTCAGCCAACACTTTTTCGTCGAAGCGTTTTCTGATGTGTGTCGTCTGATTCAAAAATTCTTGTAGTGACGTTCCACCTTATTTTATTACTCAACCACTAATCAGAATTGTACGGGCAATGTAACATTAAGGTACAAGCACCTGAAGAATTCGATATCGAAGATCATAACTAGTTTTCATCCTTTTGGTGGAAGATTTCGGATAGACAGTTACTTGGTTGATTGCAGTGATCAAGGTGCTGGATATGTGGAAGCCAAAGTTGATATTAGCCTTGATGATCTTGTCATCCAACGGATGAATGTGAAGGCTGAGCTGCTCAATTGATGATATGCTTTTAGGTTAGCTAGTGTCATTGGCCTCTGAGAGAGAGATGGGACAAAGGCCAGGGCAATTTGTAAGGGAACATAGCTCGCATCTTACTTTTGTTATGTTACATTTCCGTATCTGCAGTGAAACAATTTAGAAGGATCTTATCTTACCTCCCGGTGACCGGCTTTGCGGGACCGCCTGGTCCACTCTTGGCTAAGGGCGGGACTTTCTCGATCACAGCTTCTCTTACTAGCAGACTAGCAATTCAATCAATCACTCATCATATAGAATAACGATCGACAAACCTTTAGTTGTGGAAGGTTTGCTATTACAGTCTGTAGTTCACACAGAATTGCTGATATGTCATCCACAATGTCATTTGTCAATGCATGGGTTATTGCTGCAAAGCAGGAACTCGGGTACGTTGATAAAAGTTACCTGCCAATCCCCTTCAACTTCGACTCAGGTTCTCTGTTTCCAGGGAAAATGTTGCCTTGTCTTCCTACTGGACTAGCAAGGAATAAGGAAAATATGGAAGTGCATAAGATTGTCACAAAGATGTTTTACTTTAATAAAAGTAAGATTTTTGAGTATTCGAGAAAGGGCCAGATTAGATTATTCAAGCTTGTTACCTTCAAGGGTACAGTCTATATGCGGATTAATAGGGAAGGCCATCATTGATGTGCATGTTGCCAACCCTGAAAACCCAAATACTTTATACAATTATTCAAGCAGTGAATATAAGAAAAGAACAGTTATACCTCTTCCCGACAACCAATTTGGAAATCTCTATATATTATCCTGTGCTAAAACATTGGTAGGTCCTGAAAGAGTTTTAGGGCTCGGAAGTTTGGTTAATTGTCTTTCCAAATATGTCAAGGGAGTTGTGGATGCCTGTGGAACTGTGTTATCATCAGGGAAGGAAGGGCAAACGATGATAAGTCATGGGGTCTATGAGCTGATGAATAGTTTTACAGATCCTAATATCTTTTTTGCCACTTAGTTAAGTTTCCATTTTCTGAAGCTGATTTTGGCTGGTAAAACCTGTCTGGGTCAGTATTCCCAACATCCCCATTAAAAATAATGTAGTCCTGATCGATGACAAATCCGGGGAAGGAATTGAAGCACGGATATGTTTGCATGAGAATGACATGAAAAAGATTCTTACAGCATAGCGACATCACAGATGTTGTATGTGAGCATTATATTTAAGGTGTTAAACCATCTGCAGTATCCATTCATTCAAAGCAAGAAGCGGGTAACTTCGATAGATATCTATCCACTCAGTTTCTTCATTAGTATGTTGAAGTTGACATGATAATTTATTTTGGTTGCTAGAGGGTATAGAGGATTCATCATGTAATTTTACTAGCTAGTTGCTTAATTTCTCTGTTTCCTAATAAATGTTCTGTTTGTTTTATATTATATCTATATTCATGTGCCGCCTTCTTAGTTCTTCCCAACTTCTTATTTTGCAAGCTTCTATCCTGTGTATGACTTGCATTTCTTTGTCAAGGTGAGCAGGTTGAGTTATGAATAATGATCATCACTAAGCTTTCATTATTGCATGTCTAATAACATGGTATCATGGCCACACAAAATTTGAGTTATGACTTAACTAAGCTATTAGAAAAATTCCTTGTAGATAACAACGAGCTCAGAAAACATTCAAACTTCGATGACCTTAAGCCCATTGCTAAAAAAAACATGGTCCTGAAAGATCACACATCAACCAAACCTGAATCCTTCACAGTTACCTACAAGGTTATAAATTCTGGAACACACGTAAATTTTAACAATATGATGTTCAATAGGAAGTAGGTGTTGGAGAAAAGAAACTGATCAAGGAAATTCAAGGCTTATATTACTGCATTTTCGTGTAAGAAGTAAATGAAATTATAGTCTGTACGTATAAGAATTACTGAACAACTGTTAGAATAGCTGCTACAACTGCTATCCTAATCTGTTTTGGTGCCCCATAATGATGCTGAAAAGGATAATGCAGTAGTGACATTGTAGGGGACTTTTGTGTCCAAGATCAACAAACTGAGTCCCCAACTCCCACCGAAAACATAAATTTCAAAGTGTATATATATAAATTTTGTTTTATCCGTAGCTAATGATTTGCACGTTGCAGGTATATATAGTTGTATAAATCTCGTAAAAAATTGAAATGAGAAATGTTTTATATCCGTAGCTAATGATTTTGTTTTAGTCACAAAATGTTTTGTATTTTCCAAGTAGCTAATGTTACAACATGTATGGCAATTTGTTGATTTTTTTTTCCTTCCAAAGTCGTTAAGGGAGAACTAATACATAACTTAATATCTTTTCAAAAGAAATACTCTGTAAAGTTTAACTAATCATAGAACACCAATATGGAATTTCTGCATAAATTATAAAAAAAGCCAAGTTAGGCTCAAGATTTCGAATAATCAAATATGCAAGTGCGTATCCTGGTTGTATCAGCATTCAATACGAATATTTTGTTTCGGCAAAAAGACTTTTCGTGTATATGAACTTCGGTTTTTATAAACATAACACCTATTTCATTTACACATTTAAGCAACAAAGTTCATATACTTGAACAAGTTCTGGCAAGATGAAAGTTGAAATTTTATCCAGGGAGCTCATAAAACCACACACTGCAACACCGTCCTTTTTCCGCAACTACAAAATATCATTATTAGATGAATTATCACCAAATTTAAATGTTCCCACCATTTTCTATTACGTAGCTACTGATCAAGATAATACTAATGGTTGTACCTTAAGATACAAGCACTTGAAGAAGTCTCTATCGAAGGCATTAACTGTTTTTCATCCTTTTGCTGGAAGATATTGCATTGATAGTCACTCGATTGATTGTAGTGATCAAGGCGCTGAGTTTGTGGAAGCCAAAGTTGATGTTAAACTCGATGATCTTCTTAGCCAACGACTGAATTTGAAAACTGAAGTGCTTAATGATTTAATTCCTTGCCCATTAGGTGCACTTGATGAATTCACCGATCCATTGCTTTCAGTACAAGTAAGTGCCTTTACTTGTGGTGGATTTGCTATTGCAGTATGTAGTTCACACAGAATTGCTGACATGTCAACCACAATGTCACTTATCAATGTGTGGACTATTGCTGCAAAGCAAGAACTCAGGTACTTTGATGAAACTTACCTGTCTATCTCTTTCAACTTCGACTCGGGTTCCCTGTTTCCAGTGAAAATGTTGCCTGGTCTCCCTTCTGGACTTTCGAGGGATAAGGAAAATATTGAAGTGCACAAGATTGTTACCAAGATGTTCTACTTCAGCAAAAGTAAGATTTCTAGTATTCGAGAAAGGGCCAGATTAGATGATTCACGCATGTTACCTACAAGGGTACAATCTATATTCGGACTGATAGGGAAGGCCATCATTGATGTACATGTTGCCAACCCTGAAAACCCAAAGACCTATATACTTCTTCAACCAGTCAATATGAGAAAGAGAACAGTTCCGCCTCTTCCCAAAAATCAATTTGGAAATCTCTACCTAACAGCCGTCGTTCAATCAGAGGTAGGTCCTGAAAGAATACTGGGGCTTGGAAGTTTTGTTGATTGTCTTTCCAAAGCTGTCAAGATTGCTGTGGATGCCTGTGGCATTGTACTATCGTTAGGGGAAGAAGGGCAATCGATGATAAGTCATGGGAGTTCTGAGCTGATAAAAAATCTTTCAAATCCTGATATTTACTTTGCTGGTACGTATAGTAGCTGGTGTAAGTTTCCGTTCTATGAAGCAGATTTTGGCTGGGGAAAACCGATTTGGGTCAGTATTCCCAACGTTCCCATGAAAAATACAGTAGTCTTGATTGATGACAAATTCGGGGAAGGAATTGAAGCATGGGTATGCATGGATGAGAATGACATGCAAAAATTCATACATCAAAGCGATATCTCAGATATTATCAGTGAATCATAACTAAGGTGTTAAATGAACTGCAATAACTTTGATAGATATCTGTCCTCTCATCTTCATTATAGCATATTGACACGATGACTTGATAAATCTAGTCTGAGTCGAATAAATTAGTTGTTCTGCTTCTACAACTAAGCTAGTGGGTGTGGTAATTGCTTATATTTCTGTTTTGTGAAAATGTTGTAGCCTACTTAGGCTGTTTCTCTTTGTTTCAAATGTTGTAGCCTACTCAGGCCGTTCTCTTTATTTCACGTGATTGTTAAACAAATTGATAATTTTTTAGTTATGAAATGTTTTCTAGTATTTTGTACATACAGTACAAAAGGATCCATATAGATTGAATTTCTAGCCCTCCTGTCATGAAGTAATTAACCGTATGCAGCTGAAACAACAACTAAAATGACTTAAGACAGTGGCCTAACACAACACAGATTCTAATTAACGGACTGATCAAAGACGCAGTAGACAACGACACAAGTGCATACTGGACAAACTAACAAAGACAGTGAAACAACAAAAGTAGGTGCAAAGGTAGAGGGTCACTGGAACCATATTCAGAAGAACTCAAAGAACTCTGTAATCTTCTCAATGCCATCTTCAAATATGATCATGCCACTGTTAATTAATTAATCTTAGGGTGTTTAAGAATTTCTAATCCCTGCATGCCAATGTTAATTAATTCATGCGGACCGAGCCCAATGAATGTTCATTTTAACTTCTCAGAAATTTAGTTACCAGAATAGTAGAAGTGATTTATGAAGGGTGCATTGCAGGATCACACTTAGCCCTAAACTGTACTCTTTTATATATTTATTTATTTATAGGGCTGTTCACGAACCGAATCGAGTCGAGCTTTGACCGAAACGAGTCGAGCTTTGACCTTAACGAGCCGAGCCGAGTTTTGATCTTAACGAACCGAGCTGATTTCTTAACGAACCGAGCCGAGCCTTGACCGAACCGAGCCGAACTCGAGTTGTTCACGAACAGCCTCGAGCCGGGCCGAGTTCGATCCGAGCTCGAGCTGTTCGCGAATAATTAATTTACTTGGACATCTTAATAAACATTTAAATTACACGTGCACAATTTCATCGTTTTAATTTTGAGATATTGATCTAGAGAGACTATATATTTTTCGCGTTTCCTTAATTTCTAATTTAGGCGAATTAGACCAAAGATTTCGAGGTGAGATTTTATTTTAACTAATTAACAATTATTTAAAATAAAATTAAAACAATTATTTTTAATAAAATTAAAATAATTTTACCAGACATAAAGAACTACTGTGATTTATGAAGAAACAGATCTATCAAGACAAAAATAATAATTGTGCAGTGATCAACTAATTAACATGGCAATGAATATAATAATTATGGTTGGTAATGATTACAATAATTAAAGAAACTAAGTTAACCGTGAAGAAAATAATAATGTACATATAAAAAAGAAAAGAAAGAAGTTAATGATTACTAATGATTCATAATAATTACATAAAAACTAGGACTAAGGATTACTATTTTTATTATATATATTTTATATATTGATAGAAAAAAATACATAGAAGATTTCAGCAAACAAATTAATTTGGAAATATCTAATTAATTTTTTATTTTTTAAAAATTTGGAAATATCATTTAATTAGATATATCTTGACATCCGTATGGTTGGATCGTCGAGAATTTTTTTTAAAAATATAGAAACAATAATCTGGGACGAAGCACTAGTTACGAGTACTAGACAATATAGTATTGTTCTATTAAGATCTCCAACCAAATTAATTTTTTATTTTTTGAAAATTTGGGAATATCATTTAATTAGATATATCTTGACATCCGTATGGTTGGATTGTCGAGAAATATTTTTAAAAATATAAAAACAATAATCTGGGACGAAACACTAGTTACGAGTACTAGACAATATAGTAGTGTTTTATTAAGATCAATAACCAAATTAATTTTTTATTTTTTGAAATTTTGGGAATATCATTTAATTAGATATATCTTGACATTCGTACGGTTGGATTGTCGAGAAATATTATAAAAATATAGAAACAATAATCTGGGATGAAGCACTAGTTACGAGTACTAGACAATATAGTAGTGTTCTATTAAGATCTCCAACCAAAATAATTTTTTATTTTTTGAAAATCTGGGAATATCTAATTTTCTTGACGATCCAACCGTACGGATGTCAAGATATATCTAATTTAGCGATATTCCCAAATTTTCAAAAAACAAAAAATTAATTTGGTTGGAGATCTTAGTAGATCACTACTATTCTTACTAGTACTAGTAACTAGTGCTTTGTCCCGGATTATTGTTTCTATTTTTTATAAAATATTTCTCGACGATCCAACCGTACGGATGTCAACATATATATAATTTAGTGATATTCCCAAATTTTCAAAAAATAAAAAATTAATTTGGTTGGAGATCTTAGTAGATCACTACTATTCTAACTAGTACTAGTAACTAGTGCTTTGTCACGGATTGTTGTTCCTATTTTTTTAAAAATATTTCTCGACGATCCAACTGTACAGATGCCAAGATATATCTAATTTAGTGATATTCCTAAATTTTCAAAAAATAAAAAATTAATTTGGTTGGAAATCTTACTAGATCACTACTATCTAACTAGTACTAGTAACTAGTGCTTTGTCACGGATTGTTGTTTCTATTTTTTAAAAAATATTTCTCGACGACCCAACCATACAGATGTCAAGATATATCTAATTTAGTGATATTCCCAAATTTTCAAAAAAAAAAATTAATTTGGTTGGAGATCTTAGTTGATCATTACTATTCTAACTAGTACTAGTAACTAGTGTTTTGTCACGGATTGTTGTTTCTATTTTTTAAAACATATTTCTCGACGACCCAACCATACGGATGTCAAGATATATCTAATTTAGTGATATTCCCAAATTTTCAAAAAATAAAAAATTAATTTGGTTGGAGATAAAAAAATAAAAGTAAAATTTTTGATTTTTTTTCGAGCTTTAACGAGTCGACGAGCCGAGCTCGAGCCAAACCGAGCTCGAACCAAGATGAAACGAGCTCTTATCGAGCCGAGTCGAAACGAGCTCAAGCCAAACCGAGCTCGAGCCGAACCGAGGTTTTATCGAGCCGAGCTCGAGCTGTTCACGAACGGACCCTATTTATTTATGGACAAGTGGGGTTTAACTTTACAATAATTTCTTATTCCATTTTCACGTTTTTGTCATAAACAATAATTTTATGGATAAGGTTACTCATGTTTAGAGTGAATTACGTGTACAAAATTTTAAAGGCCAATTAATTGAATCATTAAATTTCTAAGTCAAACAAATACAAACAGTATCCCTATAGAGCAAATCCAGCTATTCACGATGCTATTGTTATATTATAGCACCAAGTGCTAAAAAACTCATCTTCAAAGGGATGCTATAATTGGATGCATCCTTGGTGCTATTGCTATATTATGCATTTTTGGTGCAAAATTTGAAGCCAAGGATGCATTTATGCATCCATGCCACATCATCATTTAACTAGAATGAGATGAGTTTGTTAAGAATATTCAATAAAAATGAAAAGAATTAGGTAAAAGTTAAAAGAGTTTGTTAAATTTAAAACTAGTTATAAAACTAGTTTTGAAAGGTGAATTTTATTTTAACACCAAAATTCATTTTTTTTTGTTCTATATTATAGTTGCTCACCAGATAGACTACTTTGTGCAACTCTCTACGTATATAGGTAAATGAATAGTATAGAGTTCATACATAGCTTAGCATAAAAATGAAGAAAAACCATCTAGAACCATCTAGCAACCTTAAGTTACGGATTGAAATTATACATATTTGCTTTTAACCTCACAGGTGATTTATATGTAGGAGACCCGTGCACGGGTCTCCTACTTAAATTGTACTTTTTAATTAAATTATTCATATCAAAATTGTTTGAAATATGTGATTATTTTTCACAGAGTTTTTCTTGTAAGTGGCATATGTGATTATTGTGTATTTACTTAAATATGTTCAAGTTTGTACTTTGAATACTAATACGAGTAATACTGATAGCAATCATGGTAGTTTTTAATTTTGTTGTGGGTCATAGAATATAATTTCAGTGTTATGTGGGTGTTGTCTAATTAAGATGATTTTTCAGAGCACCTACAATCCTAAACATTCTTAAAAAATGATATCCATTTAGATGGATCTACAATAATATTCAAGTTAAAAGCTAAATACTCTTCAAGATGTTGCATTCTGAGAATGTAGGTTTCAGTCCTGATTCTAATAAAAAAAAACTTCGTAAATCTTCTAGAATGCTTCTAAGGTCTTGTGCTTACTTCTTAAAACCACATTTCTAATTGTTTTATTTGTTTTCATCTAATTTCTTGCCTTTGTTTATCTTTCAATGTCCGTTTGATTTTCATTGAGTCACCTCCATAATTAAAATAATATATAATATACGATCCTTTTTTCTACATAATGTCATTTTTTAAATTAAACATTAGCAAATTTGTATGTAAAAGGTAATGTGTTATTTATAGGTACTTTGGAAACTAATACGAGTAATACTGATAGCAATCATGATAGTTTTTAATTTTGTTGTGGGTCATAGAATATAATTTCATTGTTATGTGGGTGTTGTCTAATTAAGATGATTTTTCAGAGCACCTACAATCCTAAACATTCTTAAAAAATGATGCATACATTTAGCTGGATCTCCAATAATATTCAAGGTAAAAACTAAATACTCTTCAAGATGTTGCATTCTGAGATTGTAGGTTTCAGTCCTGATTCTAATAAAGAAATCATCGTAAATTTTCTAAAATGCTTCTCAGGTCTTGTGCTTACTTCTTAAAACCACATTTCTAACTGTTTTATTTGTTTTCATTTAATTTCTTGCCTTTGTTTATCTTCCAATATCCGTTTGATTTTCATTGAGTCACCTCCATAATTAAAATAACATATATAATATACGATCCTTTTTTCCACATAATATCATATTTTAAATTAAACATTAGAAAATTTGTATGTAAAAGGTAATGTGTTATTTATAGGATTCGTTTTTCTAAAGCCAAATATTTTTACGACCCAAATTGTTTGACTAATAAATTATTGTATGTTGTGTAGTAATATACAATTTTCATTTTACGTTAACACCTTAATATTTTTTGCTCTAATATATTGTTAGATAATATCCATTATATTAATTATAATGTCGTTTAATAGCGCAATTGTGTATTGAAAATAATACTTCTATATATAAATAGGAACTTAGGGGTAAATTGGTGATTTTAAATCATGAATAAAGTACTTTAGTTATTGACTTGGTCTTATATTTAATACTTTTCATAAAAATACAATATGCATTTCATTCTTTTTTTTTCTTTATATAAAACCAAATATTACCCCGCTTGTGCGGTACACATAGAGATATCACTTGTATTATTGAAAACAGGTATAGATGAGTGCTTAGGTTGTTTAAGAGAATAACAGTTATATAGTAATTTATTATTATTATTATGTTGATTGTTATTTTTATTACAATTTCATAATATAATCAAATCATATATTATGTACCAATAATTAATATTTTGATATAATATATTATACTCCAAATCAATAAATGTAAAAGTAAAATCGGGACAAAAAATTATTAGTGTGTCGCACTAATTAAAATATTCACATACACACATGCATCTATATTGTGTTTGATTTAAAACACATGTGATTGAGTGATGTAGTGGTAAAATGATGCATGTATTAACTTGGAGACCCAAGTTCAATTCCAACCAACCACAATTTTTTCAAAAAATTGAGATGAGGGGCAAATTGGACTTTTCATGTACATTAAAAAGTCTCACCATTTTTTTCTTGTGTTGGCCTATTATATATATAATAGATAATAGATAATACATATTTGCTTTTAACCTCACAAGTGATTTATAAATCAAATATAAACTTATTATAAATTTTATTTATTTTTAATTTATAAATTATTTATCACCTTCTCCTTTCTAAGAAAGTAATTAATTATGATGAAATTAAATTTAATTAGCTAAATTAAATTGAGTGACGCTAGCACTCTTCAATATCTTATCAATTAACATAAGTATTTCATAATGTGAATGGAATTTGTTATTGGAGGAATTTCGTAACAACACGAAATCAGAGGTTTGCTGGAATAGTAAAGTAAATTTATGAATATATGTGACTGGTTTTAGGAATTTAGGGCTTCTAAAAAAGAGAGGGGCTAGACTCGGTAGATGTCTCGATTTGTCTCTGTATGTATCGGATCTCATATGCAAAGTTGGCTGCGTACCAATTTATAGTAAATCAAGCCCTACGCAGTTCTTGTCAAATTGTGTCTATCCCCTGAGAGACTTGAGGGATGAACTTTGATAATGTGATAATTACTGATTTTATTTGATTTAATCATGGCGTTGTGATATCTTCCTGATTTGAATTCGTTGATTGAGATTGATTCTTTTCTCGTATCAGGGAGAGGATAAAACTTAACGATTAAGCAATAATTATTAATCTGAATTAATAATTAATAATATTAGAAATTTGGGAGATTATTAGACATGTCAAAAATATGACATAACAGAATTATAGTATTTTAAATTGATCTATTTCACATTATTATTATTATTATTATTATTATTATTATTATTATTATTATTATTATTATTATTATTATTATTATTATTATTATTATTATTATTATTATTATTATTTTCTATTTCTCGCACACTTATGGATGTATCAATTCATTTTTTTACACAAACTATTAAAAATTTTGATGATAAATTTCTTATAATAAATTGGATTGCCACCTATATTACATGTAATTAAATGATTGTATTAATTGTTTATTACAAATTATAAAATTTTGATAACATATAGTTTGTGAGACCTATATTTTATCTTATGAAATGTGTTTCTTGTCATTGTTTTGTACAAATTTATTTAATTGTGTAAATATTATGTGTTTGTTTTGTGCAAATTTATTCTATCAAATGATATTATATTGTATTGAAAACAATTTGTAATACAAAAAAATATTAATATCAAAATTATCTGAATGCAACTAAATTAATCAACACAATACACAATTCAATCAACAGTATTTATACTCATCCTTTCTTTAGACTATTTCTTAGTACTTCTTGCATGGTCCAACACCATACTTTAAAATGTTTTTCGGGGTTCAAGTTTTCGTATGTACAAAAGTATCAATATATATTTGGAATTTGTTTCAAACAAAATTAATATTTATATAAGTTGAAATAATTGTCATTTATAAATTTTATTACACCTTATCCATCAATTTGGTTTCAGTTTAATGAATATATATCTCATCGTAAATTCTATTTTTATTATTGATTTTAATTTAAACCTAACCATTAATAGGTAATTTAACTTAACAATCATTCACTAGTTATATGTCATTTTTCCCGAAAATATGGTACAATTTAAAGAAATTGTGTTGATGTTAGATTTGAAATTAATATTTAACAATTAATCGAAGTAAAAAATCGAATATATTTCAATATTATAATATTTTTTAGTATATTTCTATAATTTTATTAGTTATTTATCAAGTAATATACATTTATCATATCATGAAAAATATAATTGTTGTGGGAGGATTTAAGCACAACTACGTTGAGGTCATTGCTGGAATAGCGCCGTTAAATGTGGTGTTGACTAGCTGCCCGGAAAGGCTCACAGCTAGGCTTTCGAAGAACACGGGAAGGTGTTTTGGTGATGATTGGGACTGAATCTGCGGGATATAGCTCAAGGGCCGTACAATATCGATGTGTTGGCCTGCCAAGAACCCTAATTTGACTATGTCACACAAGAATATACGTGCTCTCAGTACCTCAAGGTGTTAAAGTGTCGAAGAAGATCCCGCAAACTGCCTACATACCACTATTTATAGTGGATCAAGCCCGTATGTAGTTCTTGAGTGACACTACACCAAATATGGCCTATTGCAACGCCAAAAAAGTGTATTATTAGGCCCCAAAAATGTTACAGTAGATGTTTATGTAACACTTTTACCAAAACTCGGCGTTGCATTTTCCGGCGTTGCCTATGCCCTCTATAGCAATACTTTTCGAACTTATTGCAACACTTTTGGATGGATTACAATAAGAGTTTGTTGGAACACATTTACATGTTTTAGCAACATATTCAAGGTGTTACAACAGACTAATGCAACACTTTTTTGCAACATTTATTGACTTAAATTGTTACAAAGTGAGTTTATTGCAACATTTTAATGCAATATTTTGATGCCTTTTGCAGTGCTTTTTGGTTTTTTAGATTTTATTGGCAACACTTATTTGCAACACTTTTTATTAGTCCAAATTGCAATGACATATTACAAAATTCAATATACCATGCACAAAAGCATATACTAAACCAGAAATCTCATTTCAAATTTCCCAAAATGGCAAAACCAACAAAACATATGTCAATAAAGCCAAAACATAGTAGGCTTTTATCACAATATCATCTTACATCCGGTACTTAAGTCTAAAGTCGAAAAACATGACGACTTACACCACAATTCTAAATTAAACTTAGTCTTTCATGTCAAAATAACAAGTTATAACTATTTTCCTAACAGATCGTCCAGACACTTTGTCTTCCCTTGGAAACATCAGGATCCCTCAAACCCAGATCGCTCCTTGGGAGCCCTTCCCTGAAAATAGGGCACAAAGTACTACTGAGCATTCTGTATATTTAGATTGCACACCAGAACTACAGAAAAGAAAGAAAGATAATCGGTGGCAGTATCTACCAGAGTATGGCCGCCAGACAGTTTAACAATATCCTTGTCGGAGAGTCCCATATGTTTTACAAACACATCTCTCAAATGATCATTTCCTGCAAAAGAATATGAATGAAGATTTAGGACAATTTATATATCATTTATAAACCATGTGTAGCTGTTTAGATTTTTTTTTTATAGAATTTACTACTTAATGGAGTATAATAAAAGATGAGTTACTCTGACAAAAAAAAAAGATAAGTTATCAGACATACTAACCCACAACTTTGCGGATGGTTTCACAATTGTTATATGTCTTTCTAGCTACAGTTAGACCACCAATAGCAAACCAAGTGCCATATGTGCAGCACACACCCCAATTCCCATATCTGTATGCATTGATCCCTGTGTTTAAAATTTGCTACTATCAAGTAAAAACTTTTGGGATCAACATGCTCCTAATGATCAATAAGATCTAACTCTCAGTCTGTGATGTGTAAAATAACTGCAAGCGCACAGTGTTTAGTTGCAGCAATTACAGGTCGATCCACAGAGACTACGAATTTTCAAAACCCTAATAATTAAATCAGGCGAACTAGACAAATAGGTTTGAGATGAGTTTTAATTAACCTAATTAGCAAAGATTATCAAATAATATGGAAAACCTAGGAATCCGAATCCATTAATCAATCACAATTAATATCAACTCGCCCTAAAACCAATTCTCTTTCCTTCACAAATAAGGTATATCAATTAACGAGACAAGCATATACTATGAAACTTGTTATCTAACAATAACCTATCAAAACTTCAAAGAGCAAGCATAGGCTATGAAAAATAAATCCGGTAACAATAATATATCAAAATCACTTTGTCAATTGAACAATTAAGCACCAAGAAAAATTATGAGAACTAATTAGTAGGAACGAAAAGAAATCAAGAGCAATTAAATTAACTTCATCTTCATCCTAGGGCAAGAAAATTAGCTAAACATGATTATAAAGTTAACCAAACAATAATATATAAAATACAAAAAAGGCACGAAGAAACCAAATTAATTATATAATAATAATATGGTTACTAGATCACGTGAACAAGCAAGCAAGAAAGTGAATTAGCTTAAACTTAAAACTATCAATATGGACAGTTAATTAATCGGCAAATAAGACAAAGGCAATGAATAAATAACTAAACATGAACGAAACAAAAGTAAAAGAATTGAACAGGAAATTAATATATTAATGAACCGAAAGAAACAGAGTAGTGCAGAAAATAAACTAACTAGGTGTCTAAAATTCGGTGTCCAAATACAAGAGATAAGGCCATATATATAGGGGAAAATATTGGGTTTGGCCCCTTTGATTACAATCCAATCTTGAATATAATTTCTTCAATTTCCTTTTCTTCTCGGATAAGTTTTCGATTTTTCCTCCAATTTCCTTGACTTCAAGTATTTTCCACCTCCTTTCCCTTTTTGCACCTTTTCCTGCTAGAAATCTGTTTTTATTTATTTTCCTACAAAACAAAATAAAACAATTTATTAATTAATAAAATTACGAAAACTAACATAAAATAGGTATTAAAAATATGATTAATTATGGACCTATCAAATGCCCCCATACCTATCTTTTGCTTGTCCTCGAGAAAAATAAATATAAAATACTACCTAAATAAATAATACCACTTCCGTAGGTGATCACGGTTGCATTTGGCATATGCAACAAGCCCTTTAAACCCCTAGGCAGCCCTAGTGAACGAGTGAGGTCTCGTGAGGGCCTATAGAGAATGTACCCACAAAATCCATCTAGCTCATGTAAAAGATTGTTCAATGCAACACCACACATACAAGTCAGCTCATGCTACAACAACTTAAGAAATCAAAGTGAATTTACAATGTCTTGGTGTGTTGATGCAAGTATTCACATAGTCTACTCAAAGAAATATGCAGAGGTCATTAAAAGTCCACGTCAAGTGTAAAAATAAGTTGGTAACCATGCTAAGCCCACAAGAGTACATCTTAGAGTCAAAACTTGGGATCTCATATGCACAAAACAAGAAATAACTCACCTTTCACTCATAAAAGAATATTCACTCAAGAACAGGGGTAAGTGTATCACTCTATTCCATCAAAATCATAAGCATGCTTGACATTTGGTATCAATCTAACTTTAACACAACATACATTAATGATGATAATCAAAAGGTCTTTTATTTGGGTTGTAACGGGGCTAAGGACAAGGTATGTCAAGAAAGGCCAAATAAAGTGAAGTGTCAAAAGCTAGTAGAAACCATAATAAATCATACATAACACCATACATCCTCCCCATACATGAATTTCTAAAAATTTTCAACAAAATTCTTGAATAGTTGAATGAAGAAGGATCGCACAAAACACATAAACATAAGTATGCTCTCATATGATTTTTTTTTCTTTTTTTTTTTTTGAAGAGCTAACATAGATAATATATAAGTAACCACAATCCTTCTTCAAAAATTTCTTGAACAACGACTAACAAGTAAGCAACAAAACCCAATATTTCCCAAAAAGTAATGAACAAAAGTAAACCCCATCTCACACACCTTATTACTCCCTCAACTTCCTACTAGCCTTTGACAAATTGGGATCAAGTATACATAAGGCTACAAAAGAAAAAGGTCTAGGCAAATAATGTGGTGTGTTACCGAAAAAATAGGATAAAGCTCAAAGGGGTAACTAATTGATCATATATAAAGGGTGTGGTAATTTGGATAATAATTGGTTATTCCTAAATGTCTTTATCATCTTATCATCAAATAATGTCATGCATTTCAAGAAAGGTCTCAACCAAGTGCTAGCAATGCAAACAACATGTGGACACTCAAGCAAACGAATATAAAATGCAAAAGATATGCATATAGGCTCAAAATCTCACTTGGTGGTAAAACATAATCAATCCAAAGCAAAAATCTCTTTAATGCACCTACTTGTACTCAAAGCATGGAAACCAAATCTTCTTGCACATATTCATGTCCTTTTAATTACTTACAACATTCTATAAGTCGACTAGTTTCAACTCGCTAGTGTATGTGTGTGCACAAGAACTTAGCATATCACTTCTCAATCAAAAGCATCAGAATCACAAGAGTACTATAGCATGTATGGGTGCATTAAGCCAACTTTTAACAAGTAATCATTTCACAAGGCTAGAATTATTTTTTGTATTTTTTTCATTTTTCAATTTTTTTTGGGTTTTTTTTATTAAAAATAATACTACTAAATCCCTCCCCCATACCTAAATCATGCATTGTTCTCAATGTATGCAAATGAGAGAAAAATGACAAAGTAAAAGGACGAGAATACCTGATAAGGGATGAGGAGATACATTATTACCTATAACACATACACAAAAAACACACAACACAAAAACTCACACACACACACACAAACTCCCCATACCTAAACTTAGTAATGTGTGAGACAAAAAACACTTACTAACCAATACCAGATCGAGGGAAAACAACACATGTAACACAATCATCAAGCATATGAAACACACCCACAAAAACATCATTATCCACTAGAGAAATATGATCATGCACCAGAATGAAACTCATACCACTAACATCATTCATAGACCAATTAAACGCTTCTTTATGTTTAAGAAAATTGATTACTTGAAATCCTTGGTTATGAACTATGTCACTAGAAAGAACATGATAAGTTTCATTATCAACTATCAAAGACTGATCAAGAATGGAAGAAAATGGATTATGAACGAAAGTGGGTGGCTCACCTACAGAAGTCTTAACAACGGTCTTAGGATCAAAAGAACTATCCTCAAGTTGGGTTTCATGCTTAGAACAAATGGCATTCAATTCATCTAACATCTCATCAGAAGAAAAGTTTCTATAAAGCTCATGAAGTTCTTTATTACACTCATACTCTAACAAAACATCTTCATCAAGAAAAGACTCAATTGAACTATCCTCAAGATTCGACCATGAAACAACCTCATCTATCAAATTAACTCCTACAGGTTGTTCAAAAAGCTCATTAGGTTGATTTCCTACATTAAAGACATTAAGATCTATCGTCATGTTTCCAAAAGTGAGTTTCATCGAACCATTCCTACAGTTAATCAAAGCATTAGAGGTAGCAAGAAAAGGCCTTCCTAAAATTATAGGAATTTGATTTTTGAGATTTTTGACTGGTTCGGTTTCTAGAACTACAAAATCAACGGGGAATACAAAATCACCAACCTTAATCAACACATCTTCCACTATACCTTTTGGAGTTTTAACAGAACGATCAGCTAACTGAAGAGTGACACTAGTCTTCTTAAGTTCACCTAAACCCAAGGATTGATAGACAGATAAGGGAAGAAGATTCACACTATCTCCTAGATCGAGTAAAGCTTTATCAATGAAAGTATCACCTATGACACAAGAGATGGTAGGACAACCAGGATCCTTATACTTCACAGGGATTTGATTTGACAAAATAGAACTAACATGAGATGTTAGGAAAGCTTTCTTAGGAACATGAGTGGTTCTTTTATGAGTACATAAATCTTTTAGACACTTAGCATAAGAGGGAACTTGTTGAATTGCATCTAAAAGAGGAATGTTAATCTTGACTTGCTTAAAGACTTCCAAAATCTTATCTAACTGAGCAGATTGTTTGTTTGAAGTAAGTCTTTGAGGAAACGGGGCTTTCGGCTTAAAGACTTTTTCATTAGACACATCAGAGTGGGGTTGCGAAGGTGGTTCATCGGATGGTGATGACTCATCAGCTTTATCTACTTCAGAACTCTCAGGATTCGATGATTGTTTAAGACTAGGATTCAAGAGCAAAGGATTTGGTTCAGATGTTAGCTTATCTTCTTCTTGAGTATTGACACCAGCATGATTGTTGAATTGATTACCAGACCTTAGAGAGATAACAGAATTCACGTTTTCATGAGACTTTTGATTTGGATGAAATTTAGGATTAGTCTCAGGTTGACTAGGAAATCGATTTTTCTCTATCTCACTGATTGTGTTTGCCAATTGACTGACTTGGACCTCTAGCTTAGATATGGCTTGAGTGTTGGAATTCAGTAACTGCCTATCTTGGGTCATAGCTTGCATAAAAGATTGTTGAGATTGAGTTAAATTAGCTTGAGATTTCAATAACGCCTCAATACTCTTTTCTAAAGAATTGAATCTCTTATCAGATTCGGCAAAACCAGGAGGATTCATGGGGACTGAGTTTGGATAATGACCAAGATTTTAGGTGGATATGAATTAGGATTTTGAGTTGGGTATGGACCAGGATTGGGCTTTTGAAAAGCAGGTTGAGGGTTTTGATTATACTAATTGTATTGACCTTGGTTCCATGAGAAATTTGGGTGACTCTTCCAACCAGGATTGTATGTGGGTGCATAAGGATCATTCCTAACTCTAGGTTGAAACATGGCATTGACTTGTTCAATTTCAGGGCAATTCTCTACCACATGATTAGGAGAACTACAGTTTGCAAAGAGAGACATTTGAGAGGACGCATTGTTGGTTTCTAAGGCTTCTAGACGTCTAGTGAGTGTAGCTAACTTAGCTTCGGTTGCAATAGAATTACCAACTGCGTGTAAGCCCTTAGATGAGTTAGATTTTTCAGCTTCCTGATTAGGTTCCCTAGTTGACTCCCACAACATTGTTCTTTCAGCTAACTCCTCAAAAAATTGCCAAGCTTCATCCTCATCTTTGTCCATAAACTTACCATTACACATAGACTCTAACAAAGTAGTGGTTTGGCTATCTAAGGCTTCATAAAGAATTTTGTAAAGTCTCCATTTTTCTATACCATGTTGAGGACATTTAGACAACAACTTTTTAAATCTATCAAAATATTTCCAAAAAGACTCATTCCGATTTTGTTGAATTGGTTGATTTCATTCCTAAGTCTGTTTGCCTTATGGTTTGGAAAATATTTTTTAAGAAAGATAGCAACAAATCCCTCCCATGTGGAAATAGAATTAACGGGTAGACTATACAACCATTGTTTAGCATCTTCTTTCAAAGCAAAATTAATAAGCCTGAGCCTAATGGAATCCTCACTCAATTGTTGAAGTTTTTGTAATGCACACACTTCCTCAAACTCTCGAATGAAAAGATATGGATCCTCTCCCTCTACCCCAGCAAACCTAGGTAACATGCTAATGTTGTGATGTTTGATTTCAAAGTTATTCGCGGTTACTGCGGGTAAGACTATGCTTGAGGGTTGAGCGGTACGAGCGGGGTAACAACGGTCTTTAAGTGAAACAGCCATGACTACGGGTTGAACTTCTAATTCTTTTGACTCAATTCTAGTGGGTGAAGAAAACTCAAGTTGCCTCACTACTTTAGGAGATGACAGATTGGTTTGTCTTACTAATCTAGATGTAGTGTCTCCAACCCAAGCACTTTGCATAAAAGAGAAGTAAATGTTAGGTCGAATACACAAATAATAATCAACTTTGTATGAGAAATTAACAAGTAAAAGCGTTTATGCACTTAAAAAACTTCTTGTATTTCAAACCCTCTTCGTGATGTAAAATATCACAAAGAGCTGCTAGGTTACAATAATGATAATTCGTTATCGATACCCTTCTAGGGTTAACCTATCTGTATTTATATAACATACAGCTACGATACAATCTCTAATTGATATTCCTAATAATCAGCTATACAATGATATCAATTACAGATTGTCACACGTCTCCTATGTCAAATCGATCTCTTTGATAGCTATCCAATCTTCAAAGATATCGCTTCCATAATTAATCTTTAATCACTGTTGAACAGTAGACGCGCTTCCTTCAAACAGAGTTTAACAAACTCTGTTGAGCTTCCAACTGTCAGAGTTTACACAAACTCTGACTGCTTCCAGCTAAACTCTGATAACTCCCTGTAACACTTAAACACTGATCAAAACACATCAATTATATTTAACAATCTCCCCCAACTTGTTCATTATCAAAAATGTACAAGTTAATGACAGTAATTGATGATGTCAAAACAAATAGATAAATACAGTGTTTATACAGATTCAGAGTTTAAGCTTAAAAACTATAGAGAATAAGAAAATTCTTACAGAACTTTAATCTCTAATCATTTCAAGATCTGGCATGGTTCTAAGATAATCAATCAGCAATCTTCTTTCTGCATTTTCAAGTTCAATCTTCATTGCTTCTTTGATTTCTCTGAGTTGAGGATCACTTTCATCTGTTTGGTAAATAGCAGCCCTAAGATCATAAATCTTGTTCCTTCTCATTTCATTACCCAGTCTGATAAATCTGTCTTTTTCTGCCTGAGTATTGAAGTCAAGTACTGTGATTCCCAAATCAGTTTTTAACTTTGCAGTACCTTTCTTCATTTCAATGAGATTGCCTTGATAATCCCTGTACTTAGGAATATATCTGCTGTTGTATTTCTGTCCTCTAATAGCCAGATTCTGAGTCATCTTCTGTCTGAGTACATTGGCAACTGATTGAGTCCTTCGACTATTCACCTTGAGAAGATATAGAACATACTCTAGTTCTTCCCAATATTTCAAGCCGATATCATCCTCACCAACTTTGAATACTGTCCCATCAGCCATGAAGTATAGAAGAAAATCTTTGTCTAAACTCTTCTGATGAACCAACTGCACTGATTCCAGTCTATCCAGACTCTCTTGAGGAACACCACGACCTGGAACAGCCAGTGAAGAAGGATCTCTAGGACCAGTATATTGCCTTCTGTCTCTATGTGAGCCTAGTCCAGCCTTATTATTTCCAATCTTGCCAGATAAAGCTTTTCCATCAGAAATATTCATTGAGACTCCAGATAACACATTTGGATCAGAAATTGTTCCTTTACCAAAAACTGATTTCAACTGAGAAGATAGAGGTCTAGACACAACTTGTGTAGCAACAGAGGTTGTGTTTTCTTTCTTCTGTACAACTTGTGTAGAAACAGAGGTTGTATCTTTCTTCTTTGAATCTTCTCCTTCCATAGCAATGCCTTTCTGCTTGAGTTTAGCTTCAGCTTCCGTTGATTTCTTAGATAAATGTGATCTTTGATCAGCATCAACATTTTCCTTGATCACAATGCCTTTAAGAACAGGCCTAGGAGCTTTTTCTTTTTGTACCTTATCAGACTTTAAAGCTTTAAGATGTTCTTCTTGTAAACTCTTTTCCTCAGCTTCAATGTCCTCAATCGTTACTCCTTCCTCATTCTCTTCAATGAACAACTTAGCAGCCAACTCTTCATCAGTTTGTGGATTTGAAGATAACAGTAAACTCTTGGTCCTTGAAGTTCCTTGAGTATCAGAATTTCTCCCAACAGACTGTGATTTGGATGACTTACTAGTTCTCAGAGTTTGAACCTCCTCAGCCTTTTTCTTTCCTTTGTTACTTGCCCCTCCATCTCCAGCACTATCCCTTCTGACAACTCTCTCCCCCTTTTTGACATCATCAGGCATAAGGATAGAAGTAATTAACTCCAGGGAGGTAGCAATAGAATCAATTTTAGCAGATAAATCAGACTGGTTCTCTTCAACTTTACTCAGTCTGGCAAGGATATTGTCTTGAGCTTTAGAGAATTTTGTAGTCACTAGTTTTGAATGAGTTTCCATTTTCATCTCTCTAGCTACAACCTCATTTCGCAAAGAAGTGATTGCCAAATTAGTATCATCAAATCGTCTATCCAGAGTTTTAACTTGAACTATAGTTGCTTTCAAGCAAGAAAGAATCTCTGGATTAGAGATAGTATCAGCACTTTGCTTAACAAACTTAGCTGCTCTTCCTGGTGGAAAAATACAATCTTCTTTGTACCATTCAGCAGCATTCTTGGCAAATTGTGCTCTCTCAACTTCATGAGAAGTACAAGGCTGAGAAAAAGGTGTATGCTTATCATCAGTTTGTACTGGTGCACTCAGAGAAGTATCAGAGTTTGCACTACTGTCACCTTCAGCTTCAACACTTGTAGCTTTAACTGGTTCATCTTCAGCCATAGGTTTAGCAATATCTTCTGTAGGCTTTTCAGGATTTTCTTCATGTTGCTCAGGCTCAGCAACAAACATTGACTGAGAAGTTACTTTGGTTGCCTGATCAATTTCTTCACCTTCTTCAACAGTGTGGTGAGCATCAGATATTATCTCAGTATGAGATGCCACAGCTTCAGAAGGAACAGACGTTGGTTGATCAGCTACACCAATATTAGAGATAGGATCAGATAATGGCATAAATGAATCAGGAACAGCATTTATTGGAGAAACATCATCTCTTGCATCCTCTTCTGCAGGCATTTTATCCTCTGCAGGTATTACATCCTCTGCAGGTATTGCATCTTTCTCAACCTCAACAGGAGGTGTTTGCTGTGAAACAACCTCTGGAGCTTCAATATCTTCATCCACAGAATCAGAGAATATCACTTTTCTTCGTTTTGCTAGAGGTACATTATCTGAATCCTCTTCACTAGTTGGTGGAGTTTGTTCTACCACTGAGAGTGACTTAGATATGTTTGCCCGAGCTTTCATTCTCTTCCCCCTTCTAGTGTAAACAGCTTCAGGAGATTTCTGTTTTGTTTTGCTTTGTGTCTCTTCTGCCTGCTTTAGACTTACACGTCGTTTAGTAACTGCCTTCTTAACTCTTTGCATTCTAGACTGTGATGCTGGTGGAGATTGTGACGAATCAGAGTTTGTGTTTGAAGTGGGTGAAGGTTGCTTTGCAGGTGATTCAGTGTTTGGTTCTGGTTGAAGTTCAGGGTGTGGTTCAGGTTGTTGTGATTCTTGTTCAGGTTCATCTTGTTGTGGTGCATCGTGTTGTGGTTCCTGTTGGTCTTGTTGTGGTTCTTGTGGTTGATTTAGAAAATTTCGTAGAACAAGAGGCATGACAAACTCAGGAAGATTTTCTTTACCAACATCCTTGTTAGTCATATCGGAGAATATGCGCTTATTGACTCTAAACGGATCAATTTCATCAATTTCAAGACCAGGTACACATGCATTAAACAACATTTGACAGAAACGAGCATAATAGACAGTGGTAGACTCTGACAATTTATCACCTAAGCTCATCAAAACATGTCGACCAAAATCAAAATTAGAACCATAGAGCAGAGAATACCCGATTTGAAGACTGTCTATTGGAATAGCATCCCAGTTTGTGACTTTCTTCTGGAACGTCCTCGTTATGCAATCAAAGAAGAAATTCCATTCTTTTCTGAGATTTGGTCTCTTTATGCTGCCGAGCTTGTCAAGAGATTCCATGTAACCTATCTCTTGTAGCATCTCTCTCAGATAAGTTTCATTAACGAGAGTATAGGAAGTATATGTATCAAACCCCATTGTATCTCGTACAGTCTGTGGAGTAATCACATGATCTTGGTCTTCGTAAGTGAAGATAATGGTAGGAGTTCCACTTTCTCCTCCATCCACATAAACTGAATTCTGCCAGAATGAAGCAATTTGAGACGCAGAAAGAGTAGCAGGTCCAGTCAGAGCTTGTCCAATCTCTGAATCCCTCAAAAAGTTCTGCATGAGATGAAACGATTCTGGAACGCGTTCATGATAGAGTGGAGCTTTATAGTTATTAGGAACAAACCGTAAGCCAAGAGCAGTGAATGCTTTAGATGCCATTGAGTTAAGAATTTCCAAGAATTTCCAAAAGATATGTATGTAGAAAAGGTGTTTGCGTGAGTGTCCAAGAGAAAAATAAGAAAACTGTGAGAGTAAGAATAAAGCAAACTCGTTTGGACACAAAAGTGATTAAATTAATAAAAACTCAATCTCTTATGTAACAAACACTCAATCAGTTCCTTGATTACTGTGTAGTGGGACACGATAATAGGTAAGTGGGACACATTAAGGGCGAGTGGGTCATGTGCGCCTATTTTTAAAAAGAGTATATTAAAATTAAAACATTAAAATATTTGATTTTAACAAAAATCAAATAATACTCTTTTAAAAAAAAATATCTGGACCCAAGTAAAATCAGAATTTGAATCGTTTACCTGTTGCCTTTAATAACCAGAATACGAAGCGATTAAGGACTTCGTTCTTACCCATCTCTATTTAAGGCTTAGAGACTTGCTCAGATTATTTCATTAAACCTTTAACCTTTCAGTCTCCCCTATAAAATCACAAACCTTTCAAACCAAATACTCTTGAAAAACAATGGCTAACCTTACCATCAAAGAGAAAAACCTTCATCTTGTCGAGAATAGGGACATCTTCAGCTATACGCGTGAAGAATTTGAAGCTTTTGAGTGGGAAAGGCAGCTTGAGACGCTGTGGCTGCAAATGGATGCTGGTCTGGAAGAGCTCGAGAGAGAGAAACCTGCAAGGGTGATCGACATCGATGCTGCCCTCCAAGCAACATTGGCATGGCTCTCCTCGAAGGCATCCTCATCCACCACCACCAACCATTGTTAATGAATATGTCAGCAAAAATAACCTTATCCCTTCAACTTCCACCCAAACAAAGTGGCAAAGATGGGATCTGGGAATTTTTGCTAACAATGGAGTGGTGTGGACGGACCTTTTACTTTTCAGTTGAATAGATTAGCAGATAGAGAGAACAAAAAGATGTAATATTTGCTTGTAATCTCTTTCTTATTATCAATGAAAATTTTGTTTTTCTAATCATATTCATTGTGTTCTGCAACTGTTATTTGTGTTATATGAACTGTTCTTCAAGAAAACGCATCAAGAAGAGAATATGAAAACTAATTAAAGTAATCATATAAAGAACACATTCATCAACTATCCACTGATTAACAGTTGTCAAAAACCCTACTTACTCCAAGACTTTCAAATTGTCCAAGTGAAAATTTACCTTAGAGTACAAATCACGAATCAACAGCGTTTGTCAATTCTCCAACTTTATCACCGAAACCCTTTCATAAATTGCACAGTTGTGAGTATTTGTGTGTGTGAAGCAGAGTTTACTAAGTCAATTTTTAGAGCATCTAATTTTTCATAAAATCCATAAAGTAAATCAATAAACACTGGATGCACAAACTGTCATAGTAAACACTGATTGTATGATGAAAGCTAAACTCTGAAGTAATCAAACTTTATACAGTAATTTTTATTTTATACCCCCTTTATATACACATTTTTTTTCATTTTTTTTTTATTATTTTTCATTCCAGTAATCAGAGGTTGGAACCAGTCACCAAAAATTCAAAAATTTTAGCCCTTATCATTTTGATAAGTTCCTGGGTCATCCTAGTATTTAACTAGTCACCAAAAATCAGAGAATTTTAGCACATATTATATACCAATAGGTTCCTGGGTCATCCTAGTATCCAACATAATCTCAAAGGAGTATAATAACCTATATACATTTTCTTTGGGGTATTGCAGTAAACATTTTATTTTATCAGAGTATAACTAACAGAGTTTAGAGTTCATCAACATCAGTAGTTCTTCATGAAAGGTAATGCACACAGTATTTATAGACTCAGAGTTTAGGACAAAATAAACTAAGAGATGCTATAAATATGAGCCAGTATCATGCTGTGTTAACTTTCTGCACAATCTAAGATTAGATCTCAATAACTCAGAAAGATTCATGATTTAATTGCTGAGAATCATGCTTCATACATATTTCTTCATTGGTGTTTTCATTCAGACAAAAATCAACTCAAAGTTCACAGAGTTTATCAAACTTATTAACAGTGTATGACATACAGACATGCTGACAGAGTTTAACAGAGTATGCATAACAGAGTTTAATCAACAGAGTACACTTAGCATTTAACCAATCAGGAAATATGATTAATACATCACATAAGTAAAGTTTGAATCTAACCAACATTTCTAGTCAGAACCAGAGACCATTCCTAGTTCATTGACCAGTCTTGTAAATGTAGCTTCACTCAATGGTTTAGTGAAGATATCTGCAAGCTGTTGTTCGGTAGATACAAAATGTAGTTCAATATTTCCTTCTTCCACATGTTCTCTGATGAAGTGGTACCTTATGCTGATGTGCTTGGTCATTGAATGCTGTACTGGATTACCTGTCATAGCAATAGCACTTTGATTATCACAGTAAATAGGGATATTACTGTACCTCAATCCATAATCCAGCAATTGATTCTTCATCCATAAGATCTGTGCACAACAGCTACCAGCTACAATATACTCTGCTTCAGCTGTAGATGTGGAGATTGATTTCTGTTTCTTGATGTACCAGGAAACAAGTCTGTCACCAAGAAATTGACAACTTCCACTAGTGCTCTTTCTGTCTACCTTACAGCCTGCAAAGTCTGCATCAGAGTACCCAAGTAGCTTAAAATCTGATTCTCTGGGGTACCACAGACCTAATGATATGGTGCCCTTGAGATACTTGAAGATTCTTTTCACAGCTATCAGATGTGGCTCTCTAGGATCTGCCTGAAACCTCGCACAAAGACAGGTTGCATACATGATGTCAGGCCTACTAGCTGTCAAGTATAGAAGAGATCCTATCATGCCCCTGTAGTTTGTCATATCCACTGAAACTCCTGTGTCTTTGTCCAGTTTAGTTGCTGTTGCCATGGGAGTTGATGCAGATGAACAGTCAAGCATACCAAATTTCTTGAGAAGATTTCTGCTGTATTTTTCTTGATTAATGAAAATTCCATCTTCTGTTTGTTTCACCTGTAGGCCTAGAAAGTAACTAAGCTCTCCCATCATGCTCATTTGATATCTGGACTGCATGAGCTTGGCAAACTTCTTACAGAGTTGAAAGGCAGAGTGTATAAACTTGTAACACTATAACTAATGTAACTCAAACTAAAGGAAAAGATACTTAACCAGAAGACAATCAAGAACAGGAAGTCACAAGAAATCAACACTAAATGAAGACAAGGTAATTGATACAATTAAACATGCTAACTATGATCAAGCCAAGAAGAAATCATTGAGAGAAGTTCAAGTCAAAGTTGTTCATGCCTCGGTGATTTGATTAATCAAGAATCAAGATCATAACTATCAGTATCAACAAGACCAATTGATTTCAAGTGAAGAAGAAGGAAAGCAAATATTGGAAAGCCAAGTTATTCAGTGAATATGGTAATTTATTCAAGAAGCAGAAACACTATCAAGACTAGTCACTTATGAACCAGACCAGTGCATCAAGTGTCAGGACATTGATAGCAAGTTTATGTCAGTAATAAAGAACCATGTTCAAGAGCTTGTTGAAGAATAAAGAAGACATGAAGATATCACAAGTTCAAGATGTGCATTGAAGTTTCAAGTTGAAGACCAGAATATTTTCTAAGTACTAAATGTTCTGGATGGCTAAGTAGAAATTCTCAAGTAGAAGTTCTACTTAGGAATTTCGAGATAGCCAAGTAGAAGTTCCACTTAGGAATTTCGAGATAGCCAAGTAGAAATTCTCAAGTAGAAGTTCTACTTAGGTGCAGCTTCAACATGACACATGGCATCTTCTGATTGGCAGATTTCCAAGCTTTCAAGATAAGGCAAGAATTATGTGGACATCATTGGGCCACGTACATCTTAGTCTTTGAAGACTACAGGACATAGATTACATGTAGTATAAATAGAAGTACTTGTGTAATGTTTTGGTTAGTGAGCAATTCTAGAGAAAAACACAAGAGAAAAAGAGAGAGTGCATTCACAGAGCTTAGTATCATTCACTTCTCTCTCAACTTCTGTTATACTTTGTAATGAATGTTGTAGCAACCCTTTCAAGTTATATATAAAGAAATATATTCCTTGAATCTGTGTGTTCATTTATTACATCGTTTTTATTGCTTCTCATATTCGAAAAGTTGTATTCACCCCCCCTCTACAACACATTTGGACCTAACAATTGGTATCAGAGCTATATGTTTAACATACAAAACATAGATCCTTGTGTTGAGTAGAAGAATCGTGAGTTTTCATTTTTCAGATCTACTTTTCATTTTCTCGAAAAGTGTGTTTTAATTCGTTGGTAGTGAAAACTCATCTGAAAAAATTATTTAAATACTCCAGGTGTGATTATTTAGCTTGGGTGTATTTTAATTAATTTTTGTGAATTTATCTGGGTTAGTTCATATTTGGTGTTCTTGAGTGTTCATCATCTGTTCTTATCAAAGAATACAACCCAACAACTTTTTGATCTCCTTTTCAATAGTAAAAGAATAAAAAGGTGGTTTTTGGACTTTTTGATTTACTTTATTCGGCCGAAAGTAAAAGACATACTCAGTACCTAGCAAGTGGGTTAGGTGGGTTTGGTGAGTAAAGCATTCAAAGTCAAAAGGTGTTAAAGAGATAATATTGTTTATTCAATATTAAAGTAATCTGCAGAAAAATTATTCTAAGGCAAAAATTTCTACATAGAATTTCTACTTGAGAATTTCTACATAGAATTTCGACTTGGACAATTTCTACTTGGTGATTTCGACTTGAGCAAAATTTCTACTTAGAGAAATTTCGACTTAGGCAAAAGTTCTACATAAATATTCTACATAGCCTAGTCTTGGGTACTTAGAAACTTTTAGTGACCAGAATTGAGATGGCTCCTAAAAATGCATTCAAGATCCCAATGTTCAACAAAGATCACTATGAAGAATGGGTTTTCAGAATGAGACTATATCTAGAGACTGTTAACCCTGAATATCTGGAAGTCCTTGACAAGGGTAAATTTGTCCCAATGGCAGTTATTCCTTCACATACGGAAGGAGGAGTGGTTATACCACCTCGGTCTGAGCCTAAAAAGGTCTCGGAGTTTTCGGATGCTGACAAGGAACAAATAGCTTATGATACTGCCATACGACAAACCTTGATGGAATCTCTTGATCATGAAATGTTCAACATAGTCAAAGGTCTGACTACAGCGAAGAAGATTTGGGACAAGATAGAAGTTGTCATGGAAGGATCTGCAGAGGTCAGAAGCAACAAAACACTCATACTCAAGATGGAGTATGACACCTTTAGAATAAGGAAAGGAGAAGGCATAACAGACGTCTACCTACGATTCAGTCAGTTGGTATTGGATTTGAATCTGAGAGGTGTAACTCTCCCCATGGTTGAGACTAATACGAGATATCTGAGGAACCAGCCAAAAAGCATTGAGCATAGGGTCTACGCAATCAGAGAAACCAGAGATTTGCATACAACTTCTCTGGAAGAGTATTATGGAATATTAAAGACCTATGAGCTGGAAACTCTTCAAGATCAAGCATGGGACAATGATTCAAAGGGAAAAGAAAGTGCATCAGGATTAGTTGCTGATGAGGAAGAGTCTAAGAAGGCAATGGTTGCAGCAAAGCCTAAATCATCACTTGCACCACATCAAGTTGATAATGATGACGAGTGCGCATCTGACAGTGATGATGACTACTACACCCAAGAAGAGCTGGACAACATGGACGATAGTGTCGTGGCATACATGGCAAGGAAGTTCAGCAACATGAGATTTAGAAAGAGCAACCGACCACAGAGAAAATCTTCATCTTATTATCGGGCTGCTAAGGGTGGTGGTAGTTCGTCAGGCTACAAAGGAAAAGGCAAGAATACCAGCTACAAATCTCCTTTGGATTTCAAAATGAAGTTCAAATGCTATAATTGTGGTGAAGCTGGACACTTTGCCTCGGACTGCAAAAAGCCTAGACAGACTTATCCAAAAGAAACATTTGAAGCTCTCAAAAGCAACTATGAAGCACTGTTGAAGGAAAGACATGGAAAACGAGCTTTATTGGTGACAGAAGGAAGAGCTTGGGATGATTCAGATGAGGAAGATGTTACTCATGTAGCGAACTTTGCGCTCATGGCTGAGACATCAGAGGAACCAGAGGTACCAGTTCTGACTCTTAAAGTAGAAATGTCTATTGATGATTATAAAGAACAGAACGGGGCTCTTAGTGAAGAGATCTATATGTTGTGCAAAAGCCTAGACTCTTCTCAAAAGGAACAGAAAACACTTGTTGCCAAATGCAGAATGCTTGAGGCAAAAGTGGAAGAGCTAGAGGCTGCTTGCACTGTAGATACTTCTCTAAGAGACTTTATTAAATCTCTGGAACACAAGCTCGTCCTTAAGGAAGAAGTAGAAGCATGTCTTAGGAACAATCTAGCTGAGTTAGAAACAAAATGCGAAGCTTACAAACTAGCTGCTAGTAAAGTGTATGTAGATAATGACACATTTAAGAAGATAACTGGAGTAGGTATAGGGCTTGATTATTCTGACCTTCCTAAGAAAGAAGGAAAGAGACCTATTGACCCTAGTTCCAGTGACCTTAAACAGGAAACACCTAGAATTCTTAAATCGGCTGTCAAACCTATTTACAAACATCTTGTTCCTAGAATAGAAGAAGAAGAGACTGAATTGATAGCTAGATATGAGATTGAGATGGAAGATCGCCAGAGAGAACAACCTGTAACTCCTATCAAACAAGTTAAAATCAATTTCCCTAGAGATGAATCTAGACTGGGATTAGGAGCTAAGGCTGTTAAGCAACAAGGAAAGAGAGAGAAAGGCATAAAAGAGGTTAAGGCTGAACGAATAAAGAAAGCATGTTATCATTGTAAATCTACTGAACATCTTTCTTATGCATGCAAAGCTAACATGAATGTTCCTGTTGCACATGCCATGCCTACCACACATACAATGAATAATCTGCATCAGAATCATGCACAGTGTGGTCAACCTAACTGTATGCCATGCACTTTTAATATCATGCAAACTTTTGTGCATTTAATGAATGCATCTAGCCAGTCATGCTCAAATACTGTTGCTAGTTCAAATATCAAGAAAAAGTATGGTAGAGCCAAGACTGTCAGTCCTCCTAAAGTTAGGAGTGACAAACCTTCTCCTAAGACTGACAAATCTGTCAAGTCTGATGTTATGACCCAACTAAACACGCAAGTGCACGTGGTCTCAAGTAATACAGATAGTAAATAAGACTCGTTCCTACAGGGACACGTTGTGTTGTTTAGCTAAACTCACGCACCAGTGTATGATTATGATCCGATGCTAAAACAATAAACAAGTGGATTTTTTTATCACTAATTTAACTAGAAATTATGACTACTTATTAGCTACTAGAACTGAGAATTACGTTGAATTACTTATGCGAATAAAAACATGGGAATTTAGGTTCATTAACCAATCCATTTACGGTCTTCAACTCTCTAGCCTTTTCATGTGATTTTGCAATAACTGATCGAACACACAACTGATATAAGCCAACTTTCGTTGCACAAATACCATCCTAAACAATATCCACAATTAAGATAGAAATTATTTAGTCTCCCAACAAGCCAAGTCTTTATATGTCTATAAAGAATTAAAACAAATTGGGTGAAGCACAAACATTCATTTGACCACGTAGTTGTCATAAACCGGTTAGATTTACGACACTAATTACGAATGATTAAACACGCATAAACCCACGCTAACATGGCAAGTTCTAAACTCTCGTATTCACTTTCGCTTCAACAAGAATTAACACGCAATTACAGGAGTTAGCTACTCTCCCATAACGAATTAATTTCACCCATGTCAGGATATCACAACAACCGCACTATAGGCATCGAGAGATATTAACACATAAGTTTCATGATTAAATCCACTAAACCCCCATGATAACGAATTAGTTCATAATCAAACTAATTGTCATCTTGGGTTCAATTGAAAACATGATAGACATGATAGAAGGAAATGAATAGAAATAGAGATTAAGATAAATGGGTTCCAAAGAAAACCCCAATGTAAAGCATCCACAAGCTAGGAAGAATACAAGAAAAATCTGGAAAAAATCTTCTCCTCTTTGCTTCTTTGTGCTACTAAGTTACGTAGAAAAAAATTACAAGCCTCTCTCTCTTTCTAGGGTTTTCTCTGCTAATTAATATAGGCCTCTAGGTGCTAATGTATCCAAAAGAGTTTTTTTTTATTTTTAGAAGCCCAAACAAAACAGGATTTTCGGGTCAGACAACCGGCGACGCGGCGCCCAGAATCAATGCAAAGCTGGCGACGCGGCGCCCTATAATTCTCCTCAGCGACGCGGCGCCCTGGATCAGTACAAAACCAGCGACGCGTCGCCCAGCCCTCTGTCCAGCATCTTCAACTTTTTTCCATTTTCTTCAATTTAACTCCGATTTGTAATTCAATTGCTTCGCCTCGTTCCCTTAGCACCTATGAATGATATTCCTGCACAATACCCTAAAAAGAGATCAAAATACCACAACTCAAGGACAAACATTCGTTTTAAGCGAGATGGAAACGTTCTAAGTAGATAAAATACCCACTTATCACACCCCCAAACTTAAACGATGCTTGTCCTCAAGCATAACAAAACATGTACAACTAACTAGTACCACTTCCGTAGGTGATCACGGTTGCATTTAGCATATGCAACAAGCCCTTTAAACCCCTAGGTAGCCCTAGTGGACGAGTAAGGTCTCGTGAGGGCCTATAGTGAATGTACCCACAAAATCCATCTACTAACGCAACTACAATGCAACTAACTACATGTATGCAACTATATGAAAATGCAACGATCCCTTTTAAACTGACCAAAACCAACTAGCAAACAAATACCTCAAAGAATGCAACTAAATCCGAATAGAGCTCGACTAAGCCCCCGTATACTAACAATACATGCACGGGAACGTGGTGTGTGCAATTCTCACTAGAAATACTCTCGAAACTAGATCAAAGGCATAACCAATTCTTCGCCACGACAATCACATGTTTATAAACAGAATGAACTTTAGACACTCCATGACTCAAAGACACCGCCATCATCATTCAAGGTAGACAAGGACTCATGCTATACTCTACAAAACACTACAAAACACAAAAACACACATGCTCATTGACCGTGCAATGGGTGAGACCCCTAAAGGCTTATACAATAGCACCCTTTTAGCGAGCGTTAGGTCAGCAATCCCAAACCACAAAGGCTTTAGGTTACTAGGACTAAGTCCCCTAAGACTTACTTGCTCGAGTACTAAAGAGCCCACCCTAGCCAATTCACATACACACACTCTCACAAACGCTCATTTTTTTATTCACACGACTCTTTTTTGTTCTTTTCTTTTTTTTCTTCTTTTTTTTTTTCTTGCCTTTTGCTTTTTTTTTTTATATGCATGGGTGCACTATCTCACCCCCTAGACTACTCATATCAAATATGAGCCGGCTACTAGCCATTTGACGCCTAGCCATTATTACACTACGACACGACACTTAGCATGAAATCCATGTTTTCCCCCAAACTTATACTTAAGTGCTTCTACGCCATCAAGGGAATAACGAACATTCTAGATATAAATATGTGATTAAATCCTAACAACCAAACCAGGTATGACTCAATCTAGCCCAAGAGCAAACCGTGAGACCGTGAAAAGATTGTATTCCCGACACACGCAAGTCAATTCCATAGGAACTATAAATCAACCCTCTATTCATCATTACCACACCCAATTAGACATCTATCTACCAATCAGAATTAGCTCGTTTTCAGGGATCATGAAAAATGCATGCTATGCAATGCAAATGCAACTATATGAACATAATATCACAATAACAGAATGTCCTATATGGCATGCATAAAAACAAAACAAAAAATGATCTAAACTAACATGCAATTATGCTCCTAACATGACATGCAACACATATATTATACAACTAATACAAATGCACCGTTAATCCCCACCCCCAAACTTAAAAGCTGCAATGTCCACATTGAAGGTAAGAATCAAAAAGGTGCAAGGCCTACCTACTCGTCGTCCGAAGCACTCCCATCAGGAGTGTCCGGTGGCGGATAGACAGCGCCAGCTGCTGCTCCAAAAGGTGGGAAATTCACCTCCACCCCACTCGCACGAAAAGCCGTGCTCAACGCCTGTGCAAACTGACTGAAGTCTGCTGCAAAACCCACCTGCAGGTTATGCACCGCATCAACCCGCCTCATCAATCTCCTGTATTGCCTCTGATCAACAACATTCCCGGGCTCCTCCTGCTGCTGCTGCTGCTGCTGCTGCTCTGGCTGATCTGGCTGCTGCTGCACTACATAACCAAGGCCCCAAAAATCGGCCTCACCGCCATCCCACACAGCAAGCCTCCGTATGCTCTGATGGTCTAGCACTGCCTGTGGCTGCTGCACAGCCTCCTCTGCTGACCAAACAGCACCACCAAATTTAGCCAACCTAACAATGACCGAACCATAAGGCATCGCTGCAGTAGAACCCCCTTGCAGAAATCGTAGAATCCCCTGATGGATCAAACTACCCAAATCCACGAACTCCCCACTGCAGATAGCATACAACAGAATAGCCCGCTCAACCGTCACCTCACTCGAATGCCTAGTAGGGAGGAGGTTGCCACAGATGAACGAGTGCCAAGTACGCCCATACTGATTCAAAGCCTTAGAAACGAACGTAGTGGGCTCAGTAGAAGTAGTGCCCCTACCCAACTTCCATTCTGTACCCGGAACACATAACTGCTGAATAATCATCTGAAGATCCACACTCTCACGAGTCTTCCCCGACCAATCCACTCGATCCCTATCAATAACCGGAAGCTCGAGCACACGACGAATAGCCCGTGGCCGATAATCCACACGAACTCCACGAACCTGACTAATACCATTCTTGTCCACACTAGCGTTCGCATAGAATTCGCGAACCACAGTCATCGGAACAGGTTCCGGAATCTCACAAACTCGCTCCCAACCTCTCTCCACAATGTTCTCCAACATACTACCATCATCCACCGTAGGTAAGAGACCCCTCTCACGGGCAATCGGATACTCCAACAACTCGATATACCTATCGCGAGCCTCATTAGAAATAAATTGCGGCCCACCATCACCACCACCAACATCCGATGAAGGGGGAGGATTCCGACCACCAACCCCACTTCCACTAGCCCCCTCACTACCACTAACTACTACCCTTTGTCTTTTTGGTGCCATGGAATTGAATGGATATGTGTTTAGAGTGTGTAGGGGTTTGAGATTTGTAAGGATTATATGTATAGGTGTGTATAGATGGAGGTGTAGATGTGTTTATATAGGGGAGAATTAGGTTTAGGGATTTGAAATAGAGATGGATTGTGTTTGATGGGGATGGGTTTGGGTTATATAACAAACAACTACAACAACAACTCTTTTTTTTTTGATTTTTTTCATGTTTTTCTCGTTTTTTTTTTTTCTGTCCAGAAGGTTCAGCGCCGCGGCGCCCAAATTGCACTGTCTCTCGGCGACGCGTCGCCCTACCCACTGTTGAGAATTTTTTCTGCTTTTTTTTTTTTTTTTTTTTTTTTTTTTTTTTTTTTTCGAATCACTCCTGAATCTGCACAAAACAACTACAATTCAAGTGGGTTGCCTCCCACAAAGCGCTCTTTTTACGTCATTAGCTTGACGTAGCTTCCATTCCTTAACTTGCACAAATTAGAACCGCCGTCTCAACTTCGCGATTCAACTTCTCTCCAAAATACGGTTTCAACCGCTGACCATTGACTTTAAATGACTGATCCGGTAACTTGTCAAAAATTTCCACTGCCCCATGTTGAAAGACCGTTTTGACGGTGAAAGGGCCTGACCAACGTGACTTTAACTTCCCGGGAAATAACCGAAGCCGAGAGTTATACAACAAAACCAATTGCCCGGGTACAAACGTCTTAAGAACCAACCGACGATCATGCCACCTTTTTACCTTCTCCTTGTAGAGTTTGTTGTTCTCATAGGCTTGCAACCGGAACTCGTCCATCTCATTCAACTGAACCATACGCTTCTCACCTGCCGCTGTAAGATCAAAATTCAACTTTTTCAAAGCCCAATATGCCTTGTGCTCTAACTCAGCTGGAAGATGGCAAGCTTTCCCATACACTAGTTGAAAAGGCGACATTCCCAGAGGTGTTTTATAGGCTGTCCGATAAGCCCACACTGCTTCATCCAGCTTCAATGCCCAATCCTTCCTAGAAGGACTAACTACCTTCTCAAGAATCCGCTTAATCTCGCGATTAGAGACCTCGGCTTGCCCATTGGTTTGAGGGTGATAAGCGGTAGCAACTCGATGATTGATGTTATAGCGTGCCACCAAAGATGTGAACTTCCGATTGCAAAAGTGCGTACCTTCATCACTGATTATAACTCGTGGAGTGCCAAATCGAGTAAATATGTTCTTGTGGAGAAAATTGAGCACCACCTTAGCATCATTCGTTGGAAGTGCTTTTACCTCCACCCACTTAGACACATAATCCACGGCCAAAAGGATATACTGATTACCACATGACGGAATGAACGGTCCCATGAAGTCGATTCCCCACACGTCAAAAATCTCTACCTCCATCATGACATTCAGAGGCATCTCGTCCCTACGAGAAATATTACCAACTCTCTGACATCGATCGCACCTCAACACAAACTGGTGAGCATCCTTGAATAGAGTTGGCCAATAGAACCCTGCTTGAAGAATACGTGTGGCTGTCTTCTCACCTGCATAATGACCTCCATAAGCGGTAGCATGAAAATCACTAAGAATAGCTTCGGTCTCACTGTAAGGAACACATCGCCTAATAATCTGATCAGCTCCTTGCTTGAACAAAAACGGTTCATCCCAAATATATTGCTTGACATCGTGCAAAAACTTCTTCCTTTGAGCATGCGAAAGCTCGGGTGGAATGATGTTGCTTACTAGATAATTCACGAAGTCTGCAAACCAAGGTTCTTCATCTTGCACCTTGAATAATTGCTCATCAGGAAAGAACTCATTAATGACCGTGTTGTCTTTAGGTGACTTGCCATGATCTTCCAATCTAGAGAGATGGTCAGCTACCTGATTCTCCGTCCCCTTTCTATCCTTGATTTCCACATCGAACTCTTGTAACAAAAGAACCCAACGAATCAATCGTGGCTTAGAGTCCTTCTTCGCAAGGAGATAGCGAATGGCAGCATGATCCGTATAAACTGTCACCTTTGTACCAAGCAGATAAGAGCGAAACTTTTCAAACCCATAGACAATGGCAAGTAACTCCTTCTCAGTGGTAGTGTAATTCAACTGAGCGTCAGTTAGCGTTTTACTTGCATAGTAAATGACATGGAACACATTTTCTTTCCTTTGGCCTAGTACGGCCCCAAGTGCAAAATCGCTGGCATCACACATTAAAGCAAATGGTTGGCTCCAATCAGGAGCTGTAATAACTGGAGCAGAGATTAGCTTCTTCTTCAAAATCTCGAACGCATGTAAACAAGCCTCATCAAACTTGAATGGCACATCTTTCTCCAAAAGATTGCACAACGGCTTAGAAATTTTCGAGAAATCCTTTATGAAGCGTCTGTAGAACCCCGCATGACCAAGAAAGCTGCGAATCCCCTTGACTGAGATAGGGGCAGGAAGGTTCTCAATAGTCTCCACCTTTGCTTTGTCAACTTCCAAACCTTTACACGACACCTTGTGTCCCAGAATGACACCTTCTTGTACCATGAAATGGCACTTTTCCCAATTTAGAACCAGATTCGTCTCTACACAACGTTTTAGAACCAAACTCAAATTCTCCAAGCACTCATCAAAAGAATCCCCAAAGACTGAGAAGTCGTCCATGAATACTTCCACATTATTTCCAATCATGTCAGAGAAGATGGCCATCATGCACCTTTGAAAAGTAGCTGGTGCACCACACAACCCGAAAGAAACACGTCTGAATGCGAATGTACCAAAAGGACAAGTGAATGTAGTCTTCTCCTGATCCTCGGGTGCTATGCAAATCTGATTGTAACCAGAATACCCATCAAGCAAGCAATAGTACTGATGTCCAGCCAACCTGTCGAGCATCTGATCAATGAACGGAAGTGGAAAATGATCCTTCCGAGTGGCCTTGTTCAGCTTTCGATAATCCATGCAAATCCTCCAACCCGTAACTGTTCGCGTAGGAATGAGTTCGTTCTTCTCATTAGTCACCACAGTCATGCCCCCCTTCTTGGGCACACATTGCACCGGACTCACCCAAGAGCTATCAGAGATCGGGTAGATAATGCCCGCGTCAAGCCATTTAAGAATTTCCTTTTTCACAACTTCTTTCATGACAGGATTGAGTCTCCTTTGATTATCAACTGTAGGTTTAGCTCCCTCCTCCAAAGGAATTTTGTGCATGCAGTATGACGGACTGATACCCTTGATATCTGCTATAGTCCACCCAATGGCTGATTTGGAATCCCTTAAGATTCGCAATAATTTTTCCTCTTCTATTCCTGAAAGCTTAGAAGAGATAATAACAGGCAAGGTAGAAGAATCACCAAGATAGGCATACCTTAGATGTTCAGGCAATGGCTTAAGTTCCAATGCAGGTGCTTCCTCGATGGATGGCTTAAGTCTAACATGAGACTTTTTCAATTCTGACAACCCCAATGATTCAAATGAACTTTGAAACTTCTTCCAAGGTGCTGCATTAAGATATTGCACCTGTTCTTCATCTTCTTCGGTCTCAACCTCTAAATCATTAGCAAGAACTCTTTCCAACACATCAGCTTTCAACAAATGTTGAGTTGCGGGGTTAACCACCTTGTCGACCATATCAAGTTTGAAACACTCTTCATCGTCAGTGGGAAGCTTCATTGCATTGAAAACATTGAAGGTGACATTTTGATCGTGCACCCTCATAATGAGTTCCCCCTTTTGGACATCGATAAGAGTTCGGCCCTTCTGGAGCAAAAATCCGATTTTTCAGATGGTGTCAATTCGGGTTCTGATTTTCGGTCCAAGGCTACTCCTGTAACTCCTATTAACCTCAAGAGTGATAATTCCAAGATAGAAGGGGAAGATAAAGTGTTTCCACCTCCTCCATTCCCAAAGCGAATGCAAAGGCAAAAGCTAAACAATCAATTCGCTAAGTTCTTGGATGTATTCAAGAAGCTGCAGATTAACATACCATCCAAAAACTTGTTATGACCCAACTAAACACGCAAGTGCACGTGGTCTCAAGTAATACAGATAGTAAATAAGACTCGTTCCTACAGGGACACGTTGTGTTGTTTAGCTAAACTCACGCACCAGTGTATGATTATGATCCGATGCTAAAACAATAAACAAGTGGATTTTTTTATCACTAATTTAACTAGAAATTATGACTACTTATTAGCTACTAGAACTGAGAATTACGTTGAATTACTTATGCGAATAAAAACATGGGAATTTAGGTTCATTAACCAATCCATTTACGGTCTTCAACTCTCTAGCCTTTTCATGTGATTTTGCAATAACTGATCGAACACACAACTGATATAAGCCAACTTTCGTTGCACAAATACCATCCTAAACAATATCCACAATTAAGATAGAAATTATTTAGTCTCCCAACAAGCCAAGTCTTTATATGTCTATAAAGAATTAAAACAAATTGGGTGAAGCACAAACATTCATTTGACCACGTAGTTGTCATAAACCGGTTAGATTTACGACACTAATTACGAATGATTAAACACGCATAAACCCACGCTAACATGGCAAGTTCTAAACTCTCGTATTCACTTTCGCTTCAACAAGAATTAACACGCAATTACAGGAGTTAGCTACTCTCCCATAACGAATTAATTTCACCCATGTCAGGATATCACAACAACCGCACTATAGGCATCGAGAGATATTAACACATAAGTTTCATGATTAAATCCACTAAACCCCCATGATAACGAATTAGTTCATAATCAAACTAATTGTCATCTTGGGTTCAATTGAAAACATGATAGACATGATAGAAGGAAATGAATAGAAATAGAGATTAAGATAAATGGGTTCCAAAGAAAACCCCAATGTAAAGCATCCACAAGCTAGGAAGAATACAAGAAAAATCTGGAAAAAATCTTCTCCTCTTTGCTTCTTTGTGCTACTAAGTTACGTAGAAAAAAATTACAAGCCTCTCTCTCTTTCTAGGGTTTTCTCTGCTAATTAATATAGGCCTCTAGGTGCTAATGTATCCAAAAGAGTTTTTTTTTTATTTTTAGAAGCCCAAACAAAACAGGATTTTCGGGTCAGACAACCGGCGACGCGGCGCCCAGAATCAATGCAAAGCTGGCGACGCGGCGCCCTATAATTCTCCTCAGCGACGCGGCGCCCTGGATCAGTACAAAACCAGCGACGCGTCGCCCAGCCCTCTGTCCAGCATCTTCAACTTTTTTCCATTTTCTTCAATTTAACTCCGATTTGTAATTCAATTGCTTCGCCTCGTTCCCTTAGCACCTATGAATGATATTCCTGCACAATACCCTAAAAAGAGATCAAAATACCACAACTCAAGGACAAACATTCGTTTTAAGCGAGATGGAAACGTTCTAAGTAGATAAAATACCCACTTATCATCTGAGAAAGGAAAGGAGATAGTCGAAAGCTCTAGTAATGTGAAGAAAAGTGCATCTCCTGTTGTTAAATCTGTTGATTCTCGATCTTATCGAAAAGCCGGGCCCAATCAAAGTTGGGTTCCGAAGAATGTCTAACCAATCTGTCATTGCAGGGCATTAAGCAGAATAGAAATAAAGTTATATGGGTGCTAGACAGTGGAGCATCGAGGCATATGACTGGAAACAAGTCCCTGCTTACAGAGTTGGTTATGAAGGCTGGCCCTTATGTTACCTTTGGAGATGACAGCATAGGTGTGACTAAGGGATATGGCAAACTGAAAACTGGCAATGTCATCATTGAAGATATTTCCTATGTTGAGGGACTAAAGCACAATCTGTTGAGTATAAGTCAATTCTGTGACAAAGGTTACGAAATTGTCTTCAACAAGAAAGGTGTCTCAATCACTCACATCAAGGAAGGCTCACTAGCTTTAAGAGGAGTTCGAAAGGCAGATCTTTTTGTTGCAGATATGGATTCAGCAAATCAGGATGAGGTCACCTGTTTCTACAGCAAAGCCTCGGATGATGAAAGCTGGTTATGGCACAAAAAGCTATCTCACTTAAACTTCAAAACGATGAATGCTCTCGCGAGGCGAGAATTGGTGAGAGATCTACCTCAAATGGAGTTCGCTCCGAAAGGACTCTGTGAAGCTTGTGAAATGGGAAAGTCGAAGCGAGCATCGCATAAAAGCAAAGAAATTTCTAGTATTACTGAGCCTCTACAACTTCTTCACATGGATTTGTTTGGCCCAGTGAATGTCCTATCTTTGTCTAGGAAAAGATATGCTTTGGTAATCGTGGATGACTTCTCCAAGTATACATGGGTATTGTTCGCAATGACGAAAGACGAAGTACCTTTCTTAATCATTGATCACATCACTCAAATTGAGAATGTTTCAACACTTACTGTGAAGACGATTAGATCAGACAATGGCACTGAATTCAAAAATGCAGTGCTAAATGACTTCTGTGTATCTAAGGGAATACGTCGTCAGTATTCAGCCCCGAGAACTCCACAGCAAAATGGAGTAGTTGAAAGGAAGAATAGAACTTTGGTTGAAGCAGCAAGAACTTTGTTGTATGATTCAAAACTTCCTTTGTATTTCTGGGCCGAAGCAGTGAGTACCGCTTGTTACACTCAAAATAGAACCTTGATCATAAAAGATAAAGAAAAGACACCATGTGAGCTAATGAACAACAGACGACCAACAATCAAATACTTTCATGTCTTCGGAGCAAAATGCTATGTGCTTATAGATGATGAAAATCTAGGCAAGTTTGTAGCAAAAGCTCGTGAAGGAATCTTTGTTGGTTACTCTACAGACGTGGTGGCAGCTTATAGAGTGTTCTTGGTGAATGATCGAAAAGTGACTGAAAGTTACAACGTCAGATTCGACGATACCAAACTCTCATCAATTTCAAGAGATTCTAGTGAACCTGAGTCCCTAAAATTTCAGAATCTGGACTTCGAAGATCTTGAAGATGAACCTGAGTTGGTTGTTCCATTAAATGTTCCAAGCGTACATGAAGAACCTGAGTCTAGTGAACAAGCTAATTCTACAAGATCAGGAGAGACTTCTTCAGTACCAACCGGCAACAACTCAGGGGGAGTAAATAGCAGCTCAAGGACTACTGTTCAAGGCTCGAGTCGAGTTGACTCTAGTTCTGTAGGAGCTGGCACTAACTCAGGGGGAGTTAGTGAAAATATTCAAAGTAGTCAGCACCCCAACTCAGAAAGTCAAGCTGAATCATCTAGACAATTTCCAGGTGAACGGGTATGGAATAGAGACCATCCGTTTGAGTTAATTATTGGTGATCCAGATGCTGGTGTGACTACTAGAAGAACTGCAAGAGCTGACATGGCTAATATCTCCTTATATTCTGGGTTCTTATCCAAGCTTGAACCTAAAGAAATAGAAGAAGCTCTTGGCGATGCTGATTGGGTGATTGCAATGCAAGAGGAACTCAATCAGTTTGAAAGGCAGAAAGTTTGGAAACTGGTACCCCGACCAAAGAACAAATCCGTAATTGGAGCTAGGTGGGTATTCAGAAATAAACTGGATGAAAACGGACTTGTAACACGAAACAAGGCTCGTTTGGTTGCAAAAGGTTATTCTCAGCGAGAAGGAATTGATTATGATGAAACCTATGCACCGGTTGCAAGACTTGAGGCAGTCAGGATGTTCTTGGCATTTGCAGCACATAAGAACTTCAAGGTATTCCAGATGGACGTGAAAAGTGCCTTCCTGAACGGAGAGTTAGAAGAAGAAGTGTATCTGGAACAGCCGCCCGGCTTCGTTGATCCAGAACATACAGATTTTGTGTATCTACTCTTCAAATCTGTCTATGGCCTCAGGCAATCCCCAAGGCGATGGTATGAAACCCTATCTCTATTCTTAATTGAAAATGGTTTTGTTAAGGGAGTAATTGATAAAACATTGTTCTATAAAGTTGTGAGAAATGACTTAATACTTGTTCAAGTATATGTGGACGATATTATTTTTGGGTCATCAAATGAGCGCTTGTGCGAGAAATTTGCCAAGCTAATGCAGGAAAAATATGAGATGAGCATGATGGGAGAGCTGTCCTTCTTCCTTGGATTACAGATCAGTCAGAGAAAAGATGGTATCTTTATCTGTCAATCCAAGTACGTCAGAGATTTACTCAAGAAGTATAATCTAGAAGATACATCAGCAGCTAAGACTCCCATGGCAACAGCCACGAAGCTTGATGAAGACAAATCAGGTAAATCAGTTGACATCACAAGCTATCGAGGTATGATTGGCTCACTCCTCTATTTAACTGCAAGTAGACCAGATATAATGTTCGCAACTTGTTTATGTGCAAGGTTCCAAGCGGATCCTAGAGAATCACATCTCGTAGCCGTCAAAAGAATTTTTAGGTATCTCAAGGGCACACCAAATCTAGGGATTTGGTACCCAAGAGATACAGGTTTTAATCTTATTGGCTATTCGGATTCAGACTATGCAGGTTGCAGGATTGATAGGAAAAGCACATCTGGTGCTTACCAATTTCTTGGCAGAAGATTGGTGTCCTGGCAAAGTAAAAAGCAACATACAGTATCTACTTCTACTGCTGAAGCTGAGTACATTGCTGCTGGAAGCTGTGTAGCTCAAATACTGTGGATGAGGAACCAATTGAAGGATTATGGCATGGAGCATAAGAAAATTCCAATCATGTGTGACAACACAAGTGCCATTGCCATAACCAACAATCCTGTAGATCACTCAAGAACCAAGCATATTGACATCAGGTATCATTTCATAAGAGAACATGTCGAGGAGGGGACTGTGGAGCTACATTTTGTGCCCACAATGCAACAAATTGCAGATATATTCACCAAACCTCTTGATGAAGTAACATTCAATAGGTTGGTTGGTGAATTGGGAATGCTTAACACAAGTTAGTAAAGCCTTCTATCTGTAAAATCCATGTTTATGTTTGTATGTGCAATCTAATCAATCATTATGTGCTTAGACTTTAAAATGCCTAATTAATGATTGTTATAGGTTGCATATAGTGTGATTTTGCATGAATTCATTGTGTTTTAAGTGTCTTTTATAGCACAAATCTGTGAATTTATGCTTGTTAGATTGCATGATCATAGGGGGAGTTAAATTCATAATAGTCTAAATATTGCATGATTTTTAGATGAATTTACCTGTGTTTTTCATGTAATTAGAGGCCTTAGAATTATCAAGGAATGTTTTAATTATGTCATATATTAAAATCCTTGAATTGATATTTATATTAATTTGGCAAAATTAATTGTGGAGTTTTTCAAAGAAAAATTGTCAAATTATTCTAAGTATCTTCAAAATTTCGAGTTAGTCTCTATCTCGAAACTCATGTAGAAATTCGACTTGAATTTCGACTTGAGCTTCCAGGGTGAAGTTTTGAAAATTCTAAGTCTGGGAAGAATTTCGAGTTAGTACCTATCTCGAAATTCATCTCGAAATTCGACTTAGAGTTCGAGTTCGAGTTACCAGTGTGCCTAGTTCTATCTTCAAAATATTCGAGATAAAGTCTATCTCGAATTTTATCTCTAAGGTTGAGATGAGGTTTCCATTAAGGGAATATTTTGAAAAGAACTGAGAATTAACTTCGAGTTAGTCTATCTCGAACTTTATCTCGAAGTTCGACTTGATGTTCGAGATAGAGTTCTTAGTCTATCTCGAAACTCAACTCGAATTTCGACTTGGTGTTCGAGATAGAGTTCTCAGTTAAGCTAAAGGGAATTTTTCGAGTTACACTCCTAACTCGAAACATATCTTGAATTACCCTGGACTTTTTGATTCAAGGAAATATTTTGGAAAGAATTTGAGATTAACTTCGAGTTAGTCTATCTCGAACTTTATCTCGAAGTTCGACTTGATGTTCGAGATAGAAAAGTTCGAGATAGAAAAGTTCGAGATAGAGTTCGACTTAGATGTCCCCTGTATGGACTTAGTACTTTTCACATTTTTTTAACAGGGACATTTTTGTCATTTCTCATTCACCTATATATACATCTCTAACTCGATGCCTAATTCACTTTACCTAATTCTAATTTTCAGCAGCCGTTTCACAAGAACAGTGCGATTTCACTAATTACATACCTTTGATCCGTGTTTTTGTGATTAAACTCGTACTAATCACGAATTACTGCCGATTTGTTGACTGCTATTGTCTGTGTTAACCTTAATCTTTGTGTTAGTGTGTTTTGTGAACATCCATACACGCGCATATACATACACACGAACACATATTGTTTGTGTACTGTTCATAAACGCGATTCCATTTTCTCCATCTATAAACACACACGATTCCACTGGTATACACACGAAATAGTAATTGGTTGTTGAATTGAATCCCGTAGTTTGATTTCTCAGATTCCGTTTGGTGTTCTTGAAAAATTAAAAGGGTTACAATTCTCTTTTGTAATTCGGAAAATTAATTGTTTTTCAAAAATAAAATAAAAAATTCACATCTTCTTAAAGAAAAACATTTAATCAAAATGGCTCACCAATTTTCCCTTGCTAAAAACAATTTTTACAATATTTCTACGGAAATTGGTGATCAACTCCCGCGGTTTAAGTTTTGGATACGATTTCTCAATTTGTATTCCAAAGCTAGCCAAGCTTTTACTGCTAAACCTACACTAGTACATGATGCTTTACAGCAATTATGGACTAGTGCGGTTACTTTTGGGAGTAAATCAACCCCCTACGGTTTCAGGTTTACCTTAGCGGGTCAGGAATATGAGGTGACAGAACAAATTGTCAACAGAGTTCTAGGATTCCCAATTAAAGATGCCTATGATCCAGAACCTACTGCTGCAGAACGCCTCAGATTCTTTGAAGAAATTGGATGTTATCCTACAAAAGGCCCAATCACGGGAAATATCCAAAAGCAATTCTTCCATGCGGAATGGAATTACTTTTTCGAGGCCATCACAAGATGTTTTCGGGCACGCGAAAAAGACTTTCATCAAATTCCAATTCCCATGCAAACCTTTGCAGTTGCCCTAGTAAGAGAACTGGATATAAACTATGGACGCATAGTTCTCTCTGAGATAGTGGCCTCAATGGGATCCCTTGCAAGCAGAGACCTCTCTACCACTGATGTCGTCTGCTGGTTTCCTCGGTTTCTTCAAATGCTAATCAATGACTTAATACCGAAGGATGCTCTTGCTATTAGACAGGGATTTGCCAGAAGCCCCACATCTGAATCGCTAGGGATGGGCACTAAGTCACTTGCAACCATTGCTAATCAGGATAAACATCAAGGTAAACCAATGTCTACTCCTGAAAATATTCAAATGTGGCTTAGATATGATGCAGGAGTTACCAATTTGGAGGCATCATCACAAGTCTCATCACATGCTCAAAATCCATCTGTTCATGCTGAGGCATTTGATGAGATTCCGGATGAGGAAAGCGATGATGCACAAGGTAATCAATCAGGTAATCTCTCTCTGCATACTATTCATTCCTCCTCCTATGTTTCTGATTCCGCGATCCGAGAGACTGCTAACCCGCAGGATCTATCCCAGGGTAAGAGCCATATTTCTGACTCTGAGTCTGATACACATTCCTATTCTTTATCACCCCTGTTAACGGAAGTCAGAAAACCAGCACGTACATATATACAAGATGATGAGGAGAATGAACCCGAAGAGCAGCAACTTATTCGCAAGAAAGCCAAACTTTTCCACGCTGCTACTTCACAACCACAGTCAAACCCTAGCGTGTCACACGCAACCACTCCACCTCACGCGAGTGGTTCACCCCTTGAACATTCTGCACATAGGGATTTTGATTTTGGTGAGGATGATGTGCCTCTTGATGATACTGTTGCTTCAAGAGGACATGAAGTATTAAGAACTTCAGCCGTACCTTCACCGGTACGTACTGATGCTGCAAAGAGGATCGGTTCTGATGTCGTACAAGGACACTTTGCAGCCTCTCAGACTGAGATTCCAACTCAGGAACAAACAGAATTTGATCCTATAACTGTCAACAACATTTCTTATCAATTTTCTGCAGGTACTGCTTCACTATTTGGATCAATCATTGAAGACATACACGAGTGTGAGACAGGGAGTGTGTGTGAGAGGTTAGGGAGAGAGGGACCTTCATTTTTAAGGCCCGAAACCGAGCGCCAAATACCAACAGAACGCGTATTAGAGCGAGGTCACCTAAACCAAACACCGTCCCTTAATATTGAAAATTTTGATACTCGTATGACTTCAATGGAACATCAGATGAGGCAGTTCGGGCAGACAATGGGGCAGTTCGGGATCAATATTGGAAACAACCAAAGGGCTCTAGACGACTACGCAGCAAGAATGGCAAGTCAAGCTACAGCTTTTGAGGATTTGACAAATAAGGTCAATGACTTGGGCCATGCTGGTGGAGTCTTGGGAAGCACTCTCAATGAGAGGATGGGGGCATTGGAGTCTACAATGCATACAATGACTGTGGAGATCAGTAGAATGATGTTCGCAGTCAGGAGTTTTGTGCCCCCGGAGTGCTTCGAGTCGGAACAACCTCCCCCCGATGCTGGAGCAGGTGGTGCAGGTGGTGCTAGTGGAGCGGGAGCCTCTGGTTCTGGTTTTGGAGGTTCCTATGCAGCTGGTGGATCTGAAGACCATGGTGGAGCTCAGGATAACTCACCTAAGGGGGAGAGTGGAAAGGAGACGAGACAGCAGGCAGTTCACATCGAAGAAATTGAAGAACCCGCTGATCTTGTCAAGGAACCAGAAGTTGAGCCTGCTGTTGTTAAAGAGGCTCTGAGGACAGAAATTGAGCCTGCTGTTGCTGAAGAGGCTCTGAGGAGGAGAAAGGGTAAGGCAATAATGGTTGAAGAAGATGAACCAGTTATTGACCTGAGTCATCAGGAAACAGTACAGGAGGTACTAGACTCAGATTCTGATATGGAAGACGTACCTTTCGCACATGCTGTAAAGCGATCTTTGAAGGAACAAGGTGGAGGTGCTGGTATGTCTTTCGGAATGCCTGAAGAAGATCCTGTTGATGAAGAAACCCTGCAGTCTCAACAGTTAGCCTTGGAACAAGCTCAGTTCCATAAAATGAAGATGATGCAAGAACATGCTGCGTTCCTAGAACAGAAGGTGGAGCTACAAGGGAAGCAGTATGAGTATGAGCTTGCAAGGCTAGCTAATCCTAAAGTTGATCTGGACAAAAGAAGGATAGGGCAGAAATGGGATGAAGCAAGGAAGATAATGATGGGACCATGTGCAAAAGGAGTTCATAACAAGGATGCAGATGATCTGTTCTACAACTTGAATTTGCAGAATCCAATGACTGGGGACTATATAAATGCTTTGAAGAGATTAATTTCTAAAGTCAGGGTTGGATACAATGCAAATCTTAAGGAGTGGCAGGTTATCTTGTCTTTGGTAGAAGGAATCCCAACATCTTTCCTATATGTGGATGACCAATTCATAATGAGGAGATCTGCGTCAGAGTTGTTCTTGCTAGCGACTAAAATTCAGTACTCTCAATCTGAGGAGCTAAGCATTCTGTACAGGGATCAGTTAATGCAGCTAGCAGAGGACAAGGGTCCAGAATTCTCAGCTTATCCAAATTTTGTCCGGATGGTGGTTCAAGGAAAGATGAAGAGGGTGAGCATGGAGGAAAAGGACTTAATGGAACTTTCAGTGGAATCTCTTAAAGCTGTATGTAGACAAATGATGGGTAAGGGATTCGCCTCTGAGCTTAAAGATAAATCCGTGAGGATCATTGAAAGAGTCATATTCTTGAAGAGCAATGAGGTGTGGAAGTGTGATGTCATTGCTCCAAACCCTCTCGACAACGTGAAGATTGAGCCGGAGCTGATAGAAAAGAAATGGAATATTCTTCAAGCAATGAAGAATGTAGATGAAGCTTTGACTCTTCCTTCTGGAGAACTGGAACAAGGAGAAATAAGGGAGGCAGTTGGCGTTCCAGGGAAAGATAGTGTATACTGGATACACTCTTATGCTGATGATACAGCTGATGCCTTAGCATACATAGATGCAGACCAGAAACAAACACTCTTGCATATGAGTAGACAATGGCTGCTACAGACTCAAGATGCTGCATTTCTAGAGAAAGTGTTATATGTGTTCAAATGGGGCGAAGTGGAAGACAAGTTTGTTGAAGAAAAGCAGAGACTCATGAGTTACCTGTCTGAAGTAATTGTGGAGAAGAAGCGAATGGAGCGAGATGCGGCTAGTGTCTATAATACTGACCGTGTCAAGGGCTACCCCAAGATGATATATCGTTATCTCAAAGCCACTAAATCTCATTGGAAACCTCAGCTCATAATGAAGAACTTTGAGGAAATTCCAAAGATCAGGACTACTCAGGAGGTTGACAAACTCAGAAGGCTTTTCAAACATCCTAACCCAGAGCCCAGGAACCCTCTAGAAATGGAAGCTGTAAGTCTGTTGAATGCTAGGTGGAAGCAGCTTCACGTTCCAGTGTACAAGAAAGAACAGCAGCAGAAGGAGAAGCACAAAAGGCAGAAAGAAGAGAGAGTCCAAGCTGCTGAAGCTAGAAAGAGAAAACGGAATTAGGGTTAAAGGTCAGAGTGGTGTGAACTTGAAGTTGGAAAAACTTCATGTCTTTCGGTTGCTTTAACTCACTTGAGGAAATTCACCTTAGAGTGAATCCAATAAGGTGATATAAGTTTGACTAGAAGGTATGAAATAATCTAGGTGATAGGAATCATTCAAATGATCTTTAATTCGAGGTTCGAATTCTGTTTCTAGTTTTTATGTTCATTGTATTGTTTTCAAGTTCTTTTCAATTGTATATTATTCAAGAATGTAATGTTAATTATCTTTTCTCGTCTCATTGTTTAGTTGAGTTATCCTTCATTAATTTGAATGTCATTGTTAGACAATCAAATTGGGGGAGATTGAAAGGCAGAGTGTATAAACTTGTAACACTATAACTAATGTAACTCAAACTAAAGGAAAAGATACTTAACCAGAAGACAATCAAGAACAGGAAGTCACAAGAAATCAACACTAAATGAAGACAAGGTAATTGATACAATTAAACATGCTAACTATGATCAAGCCAAGAAGAAATCATTGAGAGAAGTTCAAGTCAAAGTTGTTCATGCCTCGGTGATTTGATTAATCAAGAATCAAGATCATAACTATCAGTATCAACAAGACCAATTGATTTCAAGTGAAGAAGAAGGAAAGCAAATATTGGAAAGCCAAGTTATTCAGTGAATATGGTAATTTATTTAAGAAGCAGAAACACTATCAAGACTAGTCACTTATGAACCAGACCAGTGCATCAAGTGTCAGGACATTGATAGCAAGTTTATGTCAGTAATAAAGAACCATGTTCAAGAGCTTGTTGAAGAATAAAGAAGACATGAAGATATCACAAGTTCAAGATGTGCATTGAAGTTTCAAGTTGAAGACCAGAATATTTTCTAAGTACTAAATGTTCTGGATGGCTAAGTAGAAATTCTCAAGTAGAAGTTCTACTTAGGAATTTCGAGATAGCCAAGTAGAAGTTCCACTTAGGAATTTCGAGATAGCCAAGTAGAAATTCTCAAGTAGAAGTTCTACTTAGGTGCAGCTTCAACATGACACATGGCATCTTCTGATTGGCAGATTTCCAAGCTTTCAAGATAAGGCAAGAATTATGTGGACATCATTGGGCCACGTACATCTTAGTCTTTGAAGACTACAGGACATAGATTACATGTAGTATAAATAGAAGTACTTGTGTAATGTTTTGGTTAGTGAGCAATTCTAGAGAAAAACACAAGAGAAAAAGAGAGAGTGCATTCACAGAGCTTAGTATCATTCACTTCTCTCTCAACTTCTGTTATACTTTGTAATGAATGTTGTAGCAACCCTTTCAAGTTATATATAAAGAAATATATTCCTTGAATCTGTGTGTTCATTTATTACATCGTTTTTATTGCTTCTCATATTCGAAAAGTTGTATTCACCCCCCCTCTACAACACATTTGGACCTAACAAGAGTTTATCATTAGTAGACCCAAAGATGATGTCATCAACATAAATTTGAACTAAAAGGAGGTCACTTCCTTGATTGAAGTAAAATAGAGTTTTGTCAATTGTTCCTCTGTTGAATCCACTTTCTAAAAGAAACTGAGCAAGTGTCTCATACCATGCTCTTGGTGCCTGCTTAAGTCCATATAGTGCCTTATCTAGCCTGTAGACATAATCTGGATATTTGGGGTCCACAAATCCTGGTGGTTGTTCAACAAACACTTCTTCTTCAAGCTTTCCATTCAGAAAAGCACTTTTCACATCCATCTGGAACACTTTGAATTTCTTGTGAGAGGCATATGCTAGAAAAATTCTGATTGCCTCCAATCTTGCTACTGGAGCAAATGTTTCATCATAATCTATTCCTTCCTGCTGTGAATAACCTTTTGCTACCAGTCTAGCCTTGTTCCTCGTGATAACACCTTCACTGTCAGTCTTGTTTCTGAAAACCCATTTAGTACCCACAATAGATCTGTTCTTTGGTCTTGGTACAAGGGTCCAAACTTCATTCCTTTCAAATTCATTTAACTCTTCCTGCATTGCTGTTATCCAGTCTGCATCTTGAAGAGCTTCTTCCACTTTCTTTGGTTCATTTTTAGACAAGAATGCATGAAATAGACATTCACTTGCAGTAGCACTTCTTGTCTTTACTTTTGCATCTGGATCACCAATTATCAAATCAGGTGTATGTGATTTAGTTCATTTCCTAGCAGAAGGCAAATGACTTCTGTCAGCATGTGATCCTCCCCCTTGATCCATGCTCTCCTGATTCTGTTGTGATCTATCTTCGTTTTCTGAGACTCCCCCTGAACTTGACTGTCCAGAGTCAGAATTTGAATTTTCAGAGTTTGAAGCATCAGAGTTTGATCCAGATTTTTCAGTTGACTCAGTATCAGTGTTTGAGTCTTCATCTTGATCATGCTCCCCCTCAACTGGTTCTCCTCTTTCTTGTGACTGAGAAGTTTCTCCAGAATTTACCAGTAGAGGTTCAGAGTTTGTTTCAACAGAGTCTGTCAGAATTGTTTCTTCAGAGTTTCCTTCATCAGAGTTTAAAACTTCATTTTCAAAATTCAGTTGATCATATTCGTCTTTGTCTTCCAGTCCAGTTATCTTCTTATCATCAAAAGACACATGTATAGATTCCATGATCACTTTAGTTCTCAGATTGTAAACTCTGAATGCCTTTGTTGACAGCGGATAGCCAACGAAAATTCCTTCATCTGCCTTTAGCTCAAACTTGGTCAACTGTTCTGGATGAGTCTTCAAAACGAAACACTTGCACCCGAAAATATGAAAGTATTTCAGGTTAGGCTTCTTTTTCTTCACCATCTCATATGGTGTCTTTCCATGCTTATTGATCAGTGTTGCATTTTGAGTAAAACAAGCAGTTTGAACAGCTTCTGCCCAGAAATAAGTTGGCAATTTTGCTTCATCAAGCATAGTTCTGGCAGCTTTAATTAAGGTTCTATTTTTCCTTTCAACTACACCATTTTGTTGTGGTGTACCAGGTGTTGAAAATTCTTGTTTCACTCCATTGTCCTTGCAGAATTCTTCCATTGTTGCATTTCTGAACTCAGTTCCATTATCACTTCTAATGATTCTAACTTTGTTGCTTGATCCTTTGTCCAGAAGCTTCACATGCTCCATCAGAGTCAATGCAGTTTCATCCTTCTTTGCTAGAAAATACACCCAGGTGAATCTAGTGTATTCATCAACAATGACTAAAGCATATTTCTTCCTTGCAATAGACATAACATTTACTGGACCAAATAGATCAACATGAAGAAGATGATGAGGATCAGTGATAGAAGATTCTGTTTTGCTCTTGAAAGATGACTTCCTTTGTTTAGCCTTCTGACATGAGTCACATAGGCCATCAACATTTAACAGGGTCTTTGGGAGTCCTCTTACAAGATCCTTTCTGATCAATTCATTGATGTTGTTCAAGTTCAAATGTGAGAGTTTCTTGTGCCACTTCCAACTCTCTTCATTAGACATTCTTGTAGACAGGCAAACATCTTTTCCAACAGAGTCTATCAAAAGCTTGATTTCATAAATGTTGTTTTGCCTGTGACCAACTAGAACAACCTTTCCTGTAGATTTGCTGATAACTTCACAATATTCAGGTTGGAAATCTACATGATATCCCTTGTCACAGATTTGACTCACAGATAGCAAGTCATGCTTGAGTCCTGGGACATGAGCTACATTGTTGATGATGACATTTCCAAGATTGATATTGCCATATCCCAATGTTCTTCCTATATTGCCATCACCATAGGAAACTTTTGGGCCAGCCTTCTCCTCATATTCTGATAGTAGGGCTTTATTTCCAGTCATGTGTCCTGAACATCCACTGTCCACGACTAGGGTTGCCTCCCTATTACCCTGCAATCACAAACAATTACTGAGGATTAGTTTTAAGGATCCAGACTTGCTTGGATCCTTTGGCATTCTTAACTTTGTTAGCTTTTGCAGCGAAATTAACATTATCAGAGTTTGAGCTAACAGTATCAGTGTTTACACTTGCAGTATCAACTTTAACCCATTTTAGATTGGGTTTCAGTTCATAGTAATTATGATAGATAGCATGATATTTTCTGCAAGTATAGATGGAATGCCAAGTGCTTCCACAGTGTGTGCATAGAGTCTGTGGCTTAGTTCTAGCAAAATCCTTCTTTACCTCAGACTTTGTAGGTAAAGAATTTATATTTTTATTTTTCTTGCATAAATTTGCAAGATGCTTAGTACTACCACAGTTATGACATGTCTTTCTTGGAGCATAACTAGAAAGCATTGGTTTATTTCCTGAAGTAATGCCTACTTTTCCATTTCTGTTCTTGTTTGACACTTTCTTTTTCTCAACAGATTTTACCTCCTTCAGTTTATGTTTGAGTTGTTTATCTGTCATAGAACCAATATTAACCTGTTTAACACTAGTTTTTACTGGTTTTCTTTGGACAGCTTCTTTTTCATTCTCAGACAAAAATTTACTGGTTCCATGAACAAATTTAGTTCTGACTTTAACTTGATTTTGAAATCTAAGTTCATCTCCCTCATTATAACCTAGACCAACAGTGTCTGTTTGAAAAATCTGTTGAGTGTCCTTTCCAGAATTAGTCCAAGTCCTAATTTTCTTATTTGCTTCCTCCAACTCAGATTCTAGTTGTTTATACTTCTGAAGCAAAATCTGTTCTTTGCAAACAGCATCATCTTTCTCTTTCTGAACTTGTTGCATGTTTTCAAGTTTCTCTTCAACAAGTTTATTTCTCTCTTTAAGTTCAGAATTTTCAGCTTTTATCCTCTCATTTTCTAAAGTCTGATCCCTATAACTTATATGCAATGACTTAAGAAAAATTCTTAATTGAGCAATGTCATCAATATTATAAGCATAGGTAGTTGGAGGTACCTGATTTTCAGAGGATTCTGATTCAGTAGTAGCCATGAGAGCATAGTTCACTTCTTCATCAGAATCTGAAGTATCTGCCCAATCTCTGCCTTTAGTGTAGAGTACCTTTCCAGTTTTACCCTTCTTGAACTCAGGAGCATAGTGACCCATCTCCTTACACTTGTAGCATTGAATTTCAGACTTATCCTTCTTCCCTTTAGAATCTCTCTTATCAGACTTCCTGTAGCTTTTCCTGTCTTCATTTGAATCCCTAGAAAACCTTTTTCCTTTCTTGAAATTCTTGAAGCCCATTTTCTTGAAAGTTTTCACCATCAGCACAGCCATTTTTCTCATTTCTTCTTCATCATCCTCAGAGTCAGATGATTCAGAAGAGTTTGAATCATAATCAGAGTTTGGTGAATCACTTTCTGAGTGTATGACCAAAGCTTTTCCCTTCATTTTCCTTTTTGTTGCCTCTTTCTTCTGAGGCTTCTCTTCAACATTAAGAGCAACAGACTTTCCTTTTCTGCTTGATCTCCTGTTTCTCTGTTCCATTTCCAATTCATAAGTTTTGAGCAGTCCATAAATTTCATCAATCTCTGTTTCAGCAAGATCATAGTTGTCTCTAATAGTGGTTGTTTTCACATCCCACTTTTCAGGTAGAGAAAGAAGAAACTTGAGATTCGAGTCTTCTAGATCATACTCTTTGTTGACCAATGACAGATCATTAATCAGTTTACAGAATCTATCAAATGTTTCTGTCATGGTCTCTTCAGGTTTAGCCTCAAAATGCTCATACTCTTGTGTGAGTATGTTTCTCCTATTCTTCTTAATAGCTGCAGTTCCTTGACACCTGACTTCAAGTGCATCCCATATCTCTTTTGCAGTGGTGCAGTTAATGACTTTGTTAGATATAACATTGTCTAAGGCACTATGTAGTAAATGCCTAACTTTTGCATCCTTAGCAATTGATGATAGATCTTCAGGAGTCATGTCCTTCTTTTCCTTTGGAACCATTTTTGCTGCTTCACCAGCAACTGCAACAGATAGCTTTGTAGGATTGTGAGGGCCTTCATAAATCCTGTCAAGATATTCTGGATCTGTAGCCTCCAGAAACATAGTCATCTTGACCTTCCACATAGCATACTCTAATGGCCTCAGAATAGGAACCCTGATTGGTTCATAACGACTCACAGTAGTAGGAGCCTTTTCAGAAACAATAGGTGTTGGTGGAGGAATTTCTGACATGATTATTGTTGTGTTTGGATCTTAACCTGTAATAAAGTAACAGATTGGCTCTGATACCACTTGTTAGGTCGAATACACAAATAATAATCAACTTTGTATGAGAAATTAACAAGTAAAAGCGTTTATGCACTTAAAAAACTTCTTGTATTTCAAACCCTCTTCGTGATGTAAAATATCACAAAGAGCTGCTAGGTTACAATAATGATAATTCGTTATCGATACCCTTCTAGGGTTAACCTATCTGTATTTATATAACATACAGCTACGATACAATCTCTAATTGATATTCCTAATAATCAGCTATACAATGATATCAATTACAGATTGTCACACGTCTCCTATGTCAACTCGATCTCTTTGATAGCTATCCAATCTTCAAAGATATCGCTTCCATAATTAATCTTTAATCACTGTTGAACAGTAGACGCGCTTCCTTCAAACAGAGTTTAACAAACTCTGTTGAGCTTCCAACTGTCAGAGTTTACACAAACTCTGACTGCTTCCAGCTAAACTCTGATAACTCCCTGTAACACTTAAACACTGATCAAAACACATCAATTATATTTAACAGTAAACAATTAAGCACGTAGCAGACAAGAGCTATAAGTAAACACCTAAAAAAAATGGAAAATTAAAAAGAAAAATCTATATTATCCTAAAAAAATCTAGACCTTGCTCCTAACAATAAGATACTACTAAAAGTCACAACTCAAAAATCATTCGTCCTGACTGGCCAGGCAGGTGCAAGCATTGCCAAGAGGCTAAACACCTTTCTAGACACCAATCCAAATTAGCCAGGTAAGCGTCATGCTTGCCTAGACACCAAACGAAAGAATACTTAGTGATTCGTTCCTCCTAGATTCTCTTCCTAATTGAGCGCGAGATCCTAGCGGCCAACATCTACTTAATTTTATTAAGGAAAGGGGAATGCAAAATGAACGAATTATTGATTTGTGGGCCAAGGAAAGGGTGATGAAATCCCTCACCTTATCTTGTAATTGGGTGGCACCCTTAAGATTGATTGAATGATGCAACACACAAAGAACAAGAAAGTAAACACTTATGGATGCACTACACTACGTGTTCTATTCTAAATTGTACGTACCTCTTTCCTCCAGCAATCACCACAATTATATAGGATGGAAAGCAATAAATACAATAAAGAAATCTAGATGATGTGATCCTATGTGAGAGAATGAATGATGCAGCAAATTGGTTTTTAGCAAACAATTAAGTAACTAATATTTTTGGATTTTTTTGAATATTTAATTTTTTTTGTTTTTTCAATAAGAATAAAGAAAAAAATAGAGAGAGGTGATACGGAATACCGAAAAGAGCTTCCAAAAATTTCAAAAGAGACAGCGAGGCCTTCTAACGATCTTCTTGTCCAAACTTTTCTCCGCTTCACTGTTCCCTGAAAAGAAAACAAACAAAAGAAAACAGGAAACTAATCCGAAGAATTAATATCAAGGAGTGAAAAATACCAATAGTCCCCGGCAGCGGCGCCAAAAACTTGATGTGTAAAATAACTGCAAGCGCACAGTGTTTAGTTGCAGCAATTACAGGTCGATCCACAGAGACTACGAATTTTCAAAACCCTAATAATTAAATCAGGCGAACTAGACAAATAGGTTTGAGATGAGTTTTAATTAACCTAATTAGCAAAGATTATCAAATAATATGGAAAACCTAGGAATCCGAATCCATTAATCAATCACAATTAATATCAACTCGCCCTAAAACCAATTCTCTTTCCTTCACAAATAAGGTATATCAATTAACGAGACAAGCATATACTATGAAACTTGTTATCTAACAATAACCTATCAAAACTTCAAAGAGCAAGCATAGGCTATGAAAAATAAATCCGGTAACAATAATATATCAAAATCACTTTGTCAATTGAACAATTAAGCACCAAGAAAAATTATGAGAACTAATTAGTAGGAACAAGAAGAAATCAAGAGCAATTAAATTAACTTCATCTTCATCCTAGGGCAAGAAAATTAGCTAAACATGATTATAAAGTTAACCAAACAATAATATATAAAATACAAAAAACGCACGAAGAAACCAAATTAATTATATAATAATAATATGGTTACTAGATCACGTGAACAAGCAAGCAAGAAAGTGAATTAGCTTAAACTTAAAACTATCAATATGGACAGTTAATTAATCGGCAAATAAGACAAAGGCAATGAATAAATAACTAAACATGAACGAAACAAAAGTAAAAGAATTGAACAGGAAATTAATATATTAATGAACCGAAAGAAACAGAGTAGTGCAGAAAATAAACTAACTAGGTGTCTAAAATTCGGTGTCCAAATACAAGAGATAAGGCCATATATATAGGGGAAAATATTGGGTTTGGCCCCTTTGATTACAATCCAATCTTGAATATAATTTCTTCAATTTCCTTTTCTTCTCGGATAAGTTTTCGATTTTTCCTCCAATTTCCTTGACTTCAAGTATTTTCCACCTCCTTTCCCTTTTTGCACCTTTTCCTGCTAGAAATCTGTTTTTATTTATTTTCCTACAAAACAAAATAAAACAATTTATTAATTAATAAAATTACGAAAACTAACATAAAATAGGTATTAAAAATATGATTAATTATGGACCTATCAGTCTGCTCCTTCAGCCTTCAGATTGTGCTCCTAATTGTCACGGCAGCAGCAGTGCTGGCAATTGCATGAAAATAAAGGCATTAGAACCTCAACACCTAGTGTTAAACTATTAGAGAAACCTATACTAATAATGCATCTGAGAAGCAGTACTTTAATGTATAAGCACCGCCTGCTTTGACTTTGCCACAATCTTTGCATCCCCAGATGCCAACAGCCTTCCTCTTCACTGCATACTGTACAACAGAAACCAAATTAGAACTTTCACAACATAATGTAAAAGATGGTGTGAGGATTAAATAAAAATGAACTTGAGTAGAAGAGTGACAAACCTTTCCGCAAAATTTGAAGAAATATCTGTTGTGCTGTGAAACCTCCATCTTTTTAATCTGCTTACGTAAACTGGCACCATAACGGGTGCCTGTACATAACCAGAAACATATCATTAAGAAATACAGAAGGTATATCTGCAAACTATGAGAGGCACTAAACTACATAAACAATCAAATATCAAATCTCGAACATTGAACATCGAAAACCCAGACTAAACAAATTCAATGAAGAATCAGTTACAATCATTAATTTGTCTGGTTCACTATCTCGTCTTGATATACAAATAGGTGAGTATTCATTTTTCAACCAATTGTTGATCCTAGATTCAAAGAACTACCTTATAACAGAAGTACCTTGCTTTACAAAAACAATGCGACATACACACACCACTATGCTAAAGTGACTAAGAGAAGCATATCATGAATTTCTTTGTGCAGACAATCTCAATTCTCAAGTGTATTTTATAGTATGTAACAACACACAAACCAATTACTGGATTGTTTGATAACCATAGAGCAGCAGAAATGTGAGAAAATTTAAAGTTACAATAACATGAACATACCGTATTTTCCAACAATCCCCGCCTTCTTGGTTCTCTTGGTCTGCAACATTATGAACAGAATGAGGAAAATTAAAGCAAAGATGATTAACCAAAATAAAACGAAAGCAATCAACGAAGTTTTGACATTTACAGTACAACTCCTCAAAGCCAGTATAAACAGTCATGTTCCAACATTTCACAACCTTAATTAACATATATAAAACAAGCATTACCAAGATGTGTAACAACATATTAGTTTGCCTATTAGATGCTTTTTTTCATGTTTCCTTAAACAATTAATCTAAAATTTGTATCATCCCGCTGTCAGTGAATCACAATTAATCGCTAGCCAGGATAGAACATTGTGTTAGGAGTATTATTTATTACCATTATGGCCTGCAAATTTAGTACTTATATCCAACTTATGACACTTAAATCTTAATACTTATATCCAACTTATGACACTTAAATCTTCTGAGAAAATGTCCCTTATTTAAGGCTAATGAGCAAATATTACTAGACTATTGGATTAATTACACGGATACAAAGTCATTCACAAGCCAATATAGTCACCCTAGGCAGCTAACAAGTTTCAACCATGTCTCACCGTCTTAATTCATACTTTAAAGTACATTACATCGAGATGCTAAAAAGCCTAATATACTTGCATTAATAGGATTACAGATATAGACAAGTAAAAACCTCCATCTCTGCCTTACAGAGTCATAAAAGATACTGAACACAGAAATAGAAAGTACCATTTATCAGAAAATTACAATGTACTTAATCAAGATCTATGCCCAGTGTTAATGAAGGTAAGAGGCAAACATAGGCACAAAGGTTTTTCAAAGCCTAGGCACACTCCTCATCAGGCCCAACAACTAAGATTGATTCACTATTAGTATGACGACATAATATAAACATAATACAAAATTAACATAAATAAAAGTATGAGAATTAACATAAACTTAAAAAAAAAGTTAGCACAAAAATATCATTTGTGGGCAATTAACACCAGCTGAAGTTAGATAAAGAAAACTATTACAAATTTAGCTAAAAATCCAATTAATTAACACAAAACCTACTAATTACTAACACCAAATTACAAATAATTTAGCATAAAATTAATAATTAATAACACAAAAGAACAAATAAATACCTTTAAATCTTCAAATACCAGGTTTATCTACACAAAATTAATAAAAGGAAATTAAGAGCATAAAATATCACAGAACAAGTATAATCGCAATACATAGATACATACACTTACATATATAATCGAACATAATCGATAAAAGTTTGTACTTTACTTCTAATTTAATCTTTGCTCTAATCAGTTTTGGGGTTTTGCTCGAATCAATTTTAGGGATTTAAGAGAGGTGTGAGTGATGAGTAAGAGAAATTTAGGGATTTAAGAGAGGTGTTAAATATGAGTGAGAGAGATGAGTGGGAGAGGGGAGAATTAGAGAGAAGAGCGAGAGAGATGAGATGAGTAGGAGAGGTTGCTCAATTAGGTTTGGGATTTTGGGCTTTTGCTCAATCGATTATATTTGAGATGAGAGATGTGTATTTGTTAGAGAAAGAGAGGAGAGAGGCAGAGAGTGGCGAGGTCGGTAGAGTGACGAGGTCGAGAGAGAGAGAGGAGATAGAGAGAGTGGTGTCGAGAGAGAGAGAGAGAGAGGTGTCGAGAGACAGAGTGGTGTGAGAGAGAGAGACAGTGGTGGGTTTGTTTTTTGTTTTAATGTTGTGTAAGAAATATTTCTAACAATTGAGTATCTTTTTTATCCCGCCCAATGAAAAAATCAAATTCCCGCCTACAATTTCAACAAGCTGTTGTAACGCTTTTCCTAAAGTATTGCAATTGTTCTAAAATTTCAAAATGATCCTTTTTCTTGCAACACTTTTCGTATTTCTTGCAACATTTTTAAAAATATTGCAATAGACTACCAAATTTTTGTCTATTGTAACACTTTTTGTAACACAAATATATATTGGTGTTGCAATAGGCCATATTTGGTGTAGTGTGATATGATTGATCATTTGTGATGAGTTATCCCGTTTCTGATGGGATTATGACTGTATTTATCGTTTATCAACTGATTGCGATGTATTTATCAGGTTTCCAAGCCATATTAGGACTGTTGGAAGCATATCCACTGATGTTTATATCAAGAATATGTGATTTATCGAGTAATAATGATGTATATCTCTGAATAACTGAATAATTATAAGTTTAGGAGGTATTATAGCTGTAAAGATGTGCGCCTAAAATATAGGAGACTGTCCTTATCTGAATCTGTGTTTCTGCCAGGCTTCCGGGGAAGCTGGGGTTCCCGCGGTAGCCTGACTACAGCAGCCCCTATGGCTGGCTGTCTATGGAAGCTGTACTAGAAGCCCTGTCTGATGGCAGTCCCAGTAGTCATGCTATGGCAACGGGTCATCCGCAAGGGGTCATGCTCTGGGATCCTAAGCCTCATGCTTACTTAATATTTACCTCATGGTAGCCCCTCAGGTAGGCTGACTATGGAAGCCTGCTATTCGGAAGCCTCATAATAATGGTTGGGAGCTAGAGATTAGTCAAGGGACCCTAGGCTTTGTATCTAGAAATAAGAGATTAGCCTCATAATAATGGTTGGGAGCAAGTTCCTGGGACCCTAGGCTTTGTATCTAGTAATGATCCTTCTTAGAATAGCTTTAATGGGCTGTCATGGGCCCTTGGAAGCTTCTCAAATCATCTAGTTCATTTATGGATTGGAACCTAAACTCTCAATGGGACTAAATCTGACCCATGCAAGATTTTGGTCACAACAACTACCCCTCGATTACTTGAAGCATAAGTGCAAGAGGAACTAAATTCTACAGGGTTCAATCCTCTCAAGTATTCAACCATAAATTATGTATTAAGTTTCTGGATGTAATTATTCTAATATGATGTGTAAAATTCAGCATTTTACAATGTTTGAAAATATTATGTCTTCAAAATTCCTCAACAAGACATTTATTCGAAATTTTAAAAATTACTCTGCGGAAGCTCGAATTGTAATACGCAATTTAAGCGGAAGCCATTTGAACATGCGTATATTATTAGAATTAATTAATTTTAGCTCAGTGGTATTATGAGATAAGTTATAGGTGTGAGAAGTAGAGTGTGACTCTTCCATTCCTGCCTAAAAAATAGCTACATGGAGAGTCTATCTACGCAAACACGCTACCACCCTTGCCTCTTTTTCTGTGCTGGGTTCATCCACTCCCGAGGTGCTAGTGAAGGCGAGAGGCAAACAGAGGCACAAAGGTTTTTCAAATCCTAGACACACTCCTCATCAGGAGAAATAACTAAGATTGATTCACAATTAGTATGACAACATAATATAAACATAATACAAAATTAACATAAATAAAAGTATGAGAATTAACATAAACTTAAAAAAAAAAAGTTAGCACAAAAATATCATTTGTGGGCAATTAACACCAGCTGAAGTTAATTAGATAAAGAAAATTATTACAAATTTAGCTAAAAATCCAATTAATTAACACAAAACCTACTAATTACTAACACCAAATTACAAATAATTTAGCATAAAATTAATAATTAATGTTGTGAGGGAAAATTGGTACAACACTTCAATGAAAGAATTACAATAATAAACCAAGAAAAATCCAAGAACAATGATTAAATAAATCGAATTACAAGCCCAAAAACCCTAGTTTCATAAACCCTAACTCGAGAGGTGGAAGAGTGATTCTTTGGACTGAATTTGCAAGTACCCCCAGCTATATTGATCGAATATAACCTATTCAATCGAATTCCAGTAGCTAGGAGCAAGTGTTAGAGGTGTCAAAGTGTGTCTAACCTTGCAAATTGCCTACATACTCCTATATATATATGAGATCAAGTCCCATGTAGTTCTTGATAATTATTCTCCACCTTCCTTTGCCATATCCCTCGTAACTGACCTCCAGTGCTCATTTATCCAGTCTTCCATAATTATCCAGCAGTTACTTCATAGTTTATCCTTTTATTCCCATGATATATCTCCCATATATACGTATATATACATATATACGCGCATATATATACATATTCTGTGTATACGTGATGTTGATCCACGATAACCACCTCTAATATGCCTTTCCTATTGTTTAGGAGTTATCTACTGGGCCGTTTGGACATCCTCCACCCGTTTTTCCGCGTTTTAAGGAGCCCCGTGATCGCTGGTATAATTTTCTGGGAACTGTCGGGATTCACGCGGTTGAACCCCTGCTTGATAGCCTGCCACTCAGTCGAACCCTCTTCTGGCCTCCACACAGCTTTACCCTTATCTGGGGTTCACATGCCCGTAGCCCTATATGAACATACTTCATATTTAACACCAGATCCTCATCCCTCAACCCTTCCTCGATACATTCCAAACCATCACATTCAACCTTGGACCCAGCTTATCCTTTCACATTCAACTAATTCGAGTCTGTCCTCTTAATGGGCCTTAAACCAAGCCCAGGGCGGATTTTGGGTACAACAACTACCCCCCGGTTCCTTGTAGCCATTTAAATGCAAAAGGAGCCCAACATTACTCGTACCTCTAATCACACCTTCATCCCATGCGAACCCCTAAGCCTACATGGGCGTACCCGTTGTAGGAAACAAGGGATTCCACCACGAAACTCCGGTGCTAAAGACTATACTTTCATAACCTTCGAGTTTGAAGCTCAGGGTTCCACCATCACCACACTGGGGTGCCATTAACGAACCTCCCAGTTTACACCCAATGTCCCGGATAATTATCAGAGAAGTATCTTAGACAAAAACTCTTTCCAAGCGATAACCCTCCAAATAAATAAAGTCCCAGTTAAACTTTAACTCTATAAACTTCAAATCCTACAAAAACTCTAATTTTCCAAAATTCAAAATTTAATTTTCATATAACCATTCCACTTCCTCCATAAAATCCCATGTATTGAACCTTCCACCCGTCCAGATTCAAAACCCTTATATTCCCAAAACCCTGTTCGTAATTATCTTCATTCCTCCATCTCACACACGGGCCTATGCATGTTGAAACACGTGTAGCACCGGTTCATATCCCCATACGCCTATATATACATATCTCCTACGCCTTTTCCCCTTTTACGCTTTCTCATAAAATCGACGCCAAACCATTTCTCTCTCTTCCAATCGTTTCTTCTGCTCAAACTTAATTCCAGTGAAGGCTCCCTTTCTCCGATCATTTCTTTTTATCCAAAGGTACTTTCTGCTCTTATTCCTTCATTACTTCTCGTATTACTTGATGCCCACTGATTTTTATGTACACTGATGCACACATACGTACACCCAGACCTTGTATTCGTATCTTTCGATGTTTGATAGTCCGTCCCGACTATCTCCTTGCCCTTCTCCTTGTGTTGAATACTATTCTTTAAATGACGTTCTGTATTATTTGCATATGCATGCCATGCTTGACTGCCTAATTGAGTAGATCTGCTTACTTCTGATGACAATTTTCCATCTGCCTGTTCATATTCCACATATACATGTTTGTTTTCATACACCTGTTCTTCAATTGTGCACGAATCTCGATTTATTTTTGCACTTACTCATACTTGTTAATCGATATTTTGTCCAAAACCCGTGTTCCTGTAACGTCAATGGACTCCCATTCGTGTTTCCCCTACTCCAACCTCCTTGTACATGGGCCGTAGTTCACCAAGCCCAGTCCTAGCTTTGTCAGCCCAGGGGTTTTACATGCGTAACCCCCTTCATTTTTCCTGGGGTATGCGCATGCGCAAGCCCTGTTTGAGATAATGCCTCACCTATCCTTTCCCTTTTTTTTAAATAAAACCTGTCTTGTGGGTTTTTCTTATGTGAACCCCAGGATGAATTGGAATACCTCCAACCACTTCCCTTCGTTGCAATTCGTGAAATGATCCCATACAAAATGGGGGTTCCCATTCTTGAACCCCTATAATCAGTACACTGTCCCTGTATTTTTCTTAATATGACAACTGCCACTCCACAAGATTTCCCAAGGATTTGGAACTCACTCTGCTTTTCTGTGTGCAGATGTCGAGTCAATCCGCATCTGATAAGTCCCAGAGTTCTATTGCCAAAGAGATTTCTCAGATTGCAGGAGCCTCCGATGGTGACTCATTTTCCTCACCCAATCCCATATCCAGACTTCCTCCCATGACCTCCACCGTGAGTGGCCGCACTCGATCTAAGGTCAAAGTCCTTGACCCTACTGCTGCTAAAATCTCACTCAGATCCTGCTCCCTTGATCTTTCTTCTATCATACCTGCCACTGTTAGTTCTGACTCTCTTGGATCTGAGGAAGAAATCGACTCATTGGAGAATTTCTCCCCAACGGTTGAACCCTTCAATGACCAACCTGAAGCTAATGAAGACCAAGATGAGGCTATTCCTGCTAAAACCCCCACTGCCTCTGTCTACCAACTTTCATGTATCGACACTTGTACCTCAATGACTGCCCAAAAGCTAGAAAATTTACTAGGAGTTTGCAACCCGGGGTGTACTCTGGTCGTACCCCAACCAGATGAAAGATGCCATGACTTTTCCAACTTCAAACCAGATCAAGTGATCCTCTGTGCTGTCTTCTCTGCTCAGTTCTTTAGACTGGGATTATCATTACCGCTTCATCCCTTCATTGTGGATATTCTTAACACCTACCAACTTGCCCCCTTACAATTGACCCCAAATTATTATCGCATGGCCATCTGTATGTATATTTTATATGATTCCATGTTCCAAATCAAACTGACTGCTCGTGAGTTGGGTTTCTTCTACCAACTCAAAGAGACTGGGAAGACTACTGGTTTCTTTTATCTTACCACCTGGAACGTCCATCAAGGGAAATGTATAAGGGAATAAAAAGGGAATGTCGGGATGGCATAAGCAGTTCTTATACTGCTACGACTGTCCAGAATACAGAAAAGAGTTTAACCCTTATCCAGACATGCCTGCTCAGACCATACTAGAAGGAGACGAGCTAAAAAGAGCTCGTAAAGCTTTGAGAATGAGTGCAGGGCTAGGAGATGGTGCTAGCCTGCTTACCAAGAGAAAATTACTTCGCTTAGGTTTTAACAAAAAACTCAGCTCCAAACCTCCAGGGGACGCCAGTACCCATGTTGAAGAGAATCCTGTCGACGTACCCTCCAAAGAGATAGGTTCATGCTTACATCCTTGCTCGTAGGCGTACCCCTCCCCCTTTATTTGTTTTTCCCTTAGTGATTTATGCTTCACACACACATTTTTTTTTATTCATGCAATTTACTTGATATTTTACCGAAGAATGTCTTTATCGTTGTTAAGACTTCGCTAATGATTCATGTGATAATGCAGATATGTCTTTCTCGGTGCCTTCCTTCATCACCAAGCGTTCAACACAAAAGAATGTTTCCAGATCGCCTGTACCTCCATCTCCTGTGGAGCGAACCCCTGTTCCCTCTTCAAAAATCAGCCCAGCTTCCACAGAGAAGAATGTTTCCTCGAGAAAGAGGCCTACACAACATACTCCTGAAGTGTCCGGGGCGTCTGGCTCTCGGGGAGGCAAACGTTCCAAGTATGAGGTCGAACTAAGTCCCTCTGGCACCATCTCTCCAGCCCCCCTCACTGCTTTTGTTGACGCAATCAAGGAGTCAATCCATGCACGGTCTATCTCAGAGTGGAACAGCCTAAGTTTCGAGGAAGCCACAAACAGGGTATCCTTGGTGAGTGCCGAAAGCCTCTTCCTATCCCTGAAATATAACAACCGGATTCTTGAGGCTTCCAAGGCTGTTGAAGAGCTTGACAGGGTACGTTTGGAGTTGAAGACCTCCCTGAATGATAGGAAGAAGCTGTTGATTTCCAACAAGAAGCTTTATGAGAGTGAGGGTACGCTGATCCAGGAGAGAGACAAGCTGCTGAAGGAGAAGGATACCATGGATAAGGAGAGAGAGGATGCTGCCAAAGCCAATAAGAAAGAGAAGGAGAAACTTGAACTCAAAGTGAGAACACTTCAGGGTGCCATCGCCAAGTACAAGGTCATCATTGCTCAACAGGAGAACAAAGAATTCGACAATGGCTACAAAGCTGGGATTAGAGACTACATGACTTCCACGTATGAGGTTTTCCCGAATTTGGATTGGAACCTCTTAGGTCAAGATGCTGTGGACGCTATCGAACTGATCAAAGCTGAGCAAGCTGCAAACCCCCCGAGGTGCACATGGAAGAAGCCCCCCAGGAGAAGGCTGAAGAGGTTCTTGCAGATGTTGTCGTAGAAGCAGCAGTTGAAGCCATAGAGGCTCATTCTGGGGTGGCTAAAGATGGGGGTCCAACCATGGAACCCCAGGTGAAGGCCACCTCATCTGACCCTGAAGTCCCAAAGACCTCTCCACCTGACGAGAATCCTTCTGCCTCTCCGCTCGAATCAGGCTAGTAATTTGATTATCAATCCTTTAAGCAAACTTTTATGAACCCTTTTGGCATTAATTGCCTTGAACTGGATATTTTGAGGGTGCGGACTCCTCTGAAGGTCTCGCAAGATGTAATCCTTTAACTTCGTTTTCTTCGGATTCTTGTTAAGGTTTATGCATTTTATCTCCTTTCGATTAGTATATGCTTGCCATGTGAATAAACTGTATGTACACAGGCGCGCACACTCACTTTAGCCCTTGCATTTAGCACTTCCCGTTTCGTATACCATGCTTCCCAAGATATCCACGCCTTAAGTTGTTCACTAGGAGTTGGGGTTATATCCCTTTCTAGAGTAACACCAATTTTCATTAACCTTCGGGGGCTCACCCCACGTACCCCTCCATAGGTTGGATTGAAATAAACATGTGTCCCCGGTCTAAGAACAGCAGGTATTCCACCTGTCGTACTCTTGGCATGTTTGGACAAACACCATCCAGATACCATCAATCTGTAGGTCCATAAGCCAAGTGAGTTCCTCACTAAGCTTGTCATTCCTATCCCAAGTCGTTAATGTGCAACCAATCCTTATTATCCATACAGCCTTTGTTAGAAGATGACTGGTGTTCCACCAGTCGTACCCTTTGAAAATGCTAGATCCCTACCTACCTTGATTTCCATTTCCATATGATTTCCTCGCAAGACCATTTCCCTTAGCCATTCCACCCTCCTTAAAGATTAAGTCTCCCTCACCCAGTTTCCCTGGGGTCGTAGCAAGGTTATTTTTCATTTTGCACTTAGCTTCCATGTGCCCAAATCCTATGATGATGCGGGTTATCCACCATGCTGATTACACGGAATTTCAGGGTTCAAACGGTTGAACCTCCATATGAGAGAGCCTCATGGCCCTAGTTTCCCTAGAGCCTTCCTGCCTTGGGGTTCTACCCCTTTTTATGCATAAGCCATACATGTTCCAATCCATGTACGTGATCCACGTACATTTCCATCCAAATATCCGTATAATCCATACATATTCCATATAATGATCTGGGTAATCCATTAACATATATTCCGTATGATGATCCATGTAATCCATTAACATATATTCCATATGATGATCCGTGTAATCCATTAACATATATTCCATACGTTTTCATTCCTTAAGCATATAATCCATATGTTTCCATTCCATTACATAGATTTTGCTTTAAAATTTGCCCATTTTTGAGCCGAGTTATCTTTCCATTAATTAGTGTACACCTACTACCCCCCAAGTTCTTTAGTATAATTAGGCTTATAATGAAGAACTAGGTTCAACAGTCGTATCCTCTATCAAACATAAATAAAGCAGGCTACACATAGCATGTATCCATCTACATATACCCATACATTTTCATGCATAAAACAAAGATAAAAGAAAAAGCAAGTTGATTCCAGTTTCATTAAATCAAATCATAATTGGTGTTCAACAGGTAGGCGTACATTCACAACCCCCCGAGCACTTTATTAACACGAAAAGGGAAATTCCTACCCGACTGATCCTAACATTAAGGTAGCTACAACTAGTAAGCCATTTTTATTTTCCTACACCTGAAAGAGGTCTACAAGAAATGTTACCTGGATTCAACTACTGGTAATATTTCTTGAGATGTTCGGCGTTCTCATGTTAGGCATCATCTTCCTTAAAACCAGATCTCCAACTTTCAAGGGTCGTGCCCGAACTTTGCCATCAAAGTACTTGCGAGTCCTTTGTTGATAGGCTGCAAGCTTCAGCTGAGAGGTTGCACTAACCTCCTCCACCAAATCCAAGTACAAACGATGATTAACTTCATTTTCCATGGGATCAAAGTTATCCCTCCTAAATGAACCAGTGCCAATCTCCACAGGTACCATTGCTTCGCACCCGTACGCCAAAGTAAACGGGGATTCACCAGTTGTAGTCCTGGGTGTTGTATTGTAGGACCATAACACCATGGGTAGCTCCTCCGGCCAACAGCCCTTCTTATCTTCCAACTTCGCCTTTAAAGTATGCTTAATGATCTTGTTGATGGCCTCTGTTTGGCCATTGCTTTGTGGATGGCAAACTGCAGAGAAGCCCTTTACAATCCCGAGGTCTTCACATAAACCCCTCATTTCCTTACTATCGAATTGTTTGCCATTATCCGATATTAGCTTGTAAGGAACCCCGTACCGGCATACAATTGCCCGGAACACAAACTCCTTTATCTTGGCTGCGGTGATCGTAGCCAGGGGTTCAGCTTCTGCCCATTTGGTGAAATAATCCACGGCTACCACTGCGTACTTTACTCCTTCTTTTCCCTTAGGAAGTTCTCCGATTAAATCAATCCCCCAGACTGCGAAAGGCCATGGACTTGAGAGTGGCTTTAAGGGTACAGCAGGGTTCCTATTCGAGTTAGCATACCTTTGGCACCGGTCACATGCCTTTGCGAATTTGTGGGCATCCTGCTGTAGCGTTGGCCAGAAGTACCCCTGTCGAAGTATTTTGTGAGCCAACGAGGTTCCCCCGGAGTGGTTCCCACATATGCCTTCGTGTACCTCCCGCATTATATACTCACATTCACTGCCTGCTATACATCGCAGAAGCGGCTTATTGAAACCCCTCTTGTATAGCTTTCCATCATACAAAACATAATGCGTGGCTTTATACTTCATCCTTCGGGCCTCATCCTTGTCAGCTGGTAGAACCCCCTTTGTTATGTACTCCAAGATGGGAGTAATCCAGGTATCATTCATCTGAATCTCAACATCCATACAATCAAACCTTGGGATGCTAGGTTGTTGCTGTATTTCCAAGGGTATCACCCCTAGCATGGTTGCTTCCCTAGTTGACCCCATTTTAGCTAGGGCGTCTGCACTTGAGTTTTCTGCCCTTGGAATCTGTACAAGGTTTATCTCTCCAAACTTTCTCATTAGCTCCTGAGCGTATCTCATGTATAGGTTTGTACGTGGACCCCTAGCTTGAAATTTGCTTTTGATATGTCCTACTACCAGCATGGAATCACTATAGACAGTCATGTTTACCACCTTCATCTCAAGAGCTAGCTTCAAACCCGCAATCAAAGCTTCATATTCAGCATCGTTGTTTGTAGCCTTGAATGTAAAATGAATCGAACTTTGTAACTTGTGGCCTTAGGGCTTATCAGGACTATGCCAGCACCTGCACCGTTTCCATTCACAGCTCCATCTACATAAAGGGTCCACGAAGGTGCACAATTTTCCGTTGCAGCCTCCTTTTCTTGGGGTTCCATCACCTTCTCCTTGACTTCAACCTCTGAGGATGGTGGGAACTCTAGTAAAAAATCAGCAAGTGCTTGGCCTTTGATAGCTGTCCTTGGCTTGTATTCAACATCAAATTGGCCTAATTCCACAGCCCATTTCATTAACCTTCCCGAGGCTTCAGGTTTGTGCAGGACCTTCCTTAGTGGGAATGAGGTTCGCACCTCTATGGTGTGCGCCTGGAAGTATGGCCTCAACTTTCTTGATGATAGAATCAGGGCGTAAGCCAATTTCTCCATATTGGTGTATCGAGCTTCAGCATCGAGAAACCTCTTGCTCACATAATATACAGGATACTGGGTTTGATTCTCTTCACGAACCAGAACTGAACTGATTGAATATTCAGAAACCGCCAAGTATAAAATCAGGGTTTCACCTTTCACTGGCTTTGCTAGCAATGGGGGGCTTCCAAGTTGCTCCTTTAACTTAGTGAAGGCAGTCTCACATTCGGGTGTCCACTCGAAGCCTCTCCTTCTCTTGATAGCTGAGAAGAATTCTCGAAATCTATCAGAGGATTTAGAGATAAACCTGTTCAAAGCTGCCACTCGTCCCGTAAGGCTTTGGACCTCCTTTACACTCCGAGGAGACCTCATTTCAACCAGTGCCTTGATTTTGGCAGGATTGGCTTCGATTCCTCGGTGATTCACGATGAAGCCCAAGAACTTTCCAGATTCAACCCCGAATACACATTTTTGGGGGCTCAGCTTCATTCTGTACCTCCTTAGGATGCCAAACATTTCTTTGAGGTGGGCAACGTGGTCGTTTGCTTCCTTAGATTTGACCAACATGTCGTCCACATATACTTCCATGGTCCTTCCGATCTGCTCCTTAAACATTTTGTTCACCAATCTTTGGTAAGTTGCCCCAGCGTTCAACAATCCAAATGGCATCCCAATGTAACAATAGAGGCCTCTATCCGTTATGAAAGAAGTGTGATCCTGATCGGGTTCATACATCGGGATTTGGTTGTAACCCGAGTATGCATCCATGAAGCTCAGCAAGGCATGGCCGGCCGTAGCATCAACTAGTTGGTCAATGCGCGGGAGCGGAAAGCTGTCCTTGGGGCATGCCTTGTTCAAATCAGTAAAATCCACACACGTACGCCACTTTCCATTGGGCTTCTTTACCAGAACTGGATTTGCCAACCACATGGGATAGAATGACTCCCTTACCAGTTTATCCTTCAACAACCTATCTACCTCCTCCTCTAGAGCAATAGCTCTTTCTCCACTTATAGCTCTCCTTTTCTGCCTTACGGTCTTCTTCTCTGGATCAATGTTTAGGCGATGGCACATCACTTTTTGATCTATCCCCACCATGTCCTCATGGCTCCATGCAAATATATCCAGGTTGTTTTTCAAAAATGAGACTAATGCTTCCCTGATTACAGGGTTCAGCTGTTTGCCAACCTTCAACTCCTTAGTAGGATCAGGTGCATCTACCAGGATAGACACAGTGTCTTCAGCCGCACCAGCCTTTTCCTTTGCTTCCGGCATACGCGGGTCAAGATCAATTTCCACTGGGTTCGCCTTGTTCATCCCCTGATGAGGTTTCACCAACTGACCGTTGGATCCCTTTGCACCTTGCCGCTCATTTTCATCCTTCAATCTCTCAAAATCACTGTCCATTACTTCTTCAACTATCCCTTCGATCAAGGTATCTTCTATCTCTGAATTTTGAATTTTCGGGGCTTCCAACATTAGCACCCTATTGGGGGTATCCACCCCCTGAAAACTTGTAACATCTGTGTAAGGCTCCTCGCCTGGATGTTGCACAATCATGATGACATTGCACATGTCTCTTGCTGGCTTTGCTTCCTTCCGACGTAGGGGTTCCTCATCCTGCCCTATACCGGGTTCCAAGTAGCGATAACATCTCTTAGATGAACCCCCATCCACCAGCAAAAAATGTTTGCAAGCCTGCTCAGCAGTATGCAAGGCTTTACTATAACATTCCCTTGAATCAAATTGACATCCTTGAACGCATCTGATTCCTCCCGGGGTTGGGAATTTCATGGACATGTGGTAGATAGAGGTTACCACTCGCATCTCCTTGAGTAACGGCCTTCCAAGTATCCCATTATAAGAGATGTCTTCATTAACTACCATGAATTCTACTACTTGCGCTGCAGTCCGGGGTTCATCTCCCAAAGTGACAGGGAGCTTTACCCGCCCCACAATTTGTACGGGGTTTCCCGTAAAGCCATATAACTCATTATAAGAGGGAGCCATCTCTTTATCTAATAACCCCATCTTCTGGTAGGTGCTGTAGGCCAGAATGTTAACCGAGCTTCCGTTATCCACCAATACTCGGTGTACGTTCATATCCCCGATCGTAACCTTAATTACTAGAGCATCATTATGCGGATGGTGTACATGTCTGGCATCCTCCTCTATGAATGTTATATCAGCCGCTTCACCTCTGAAAAGTTTCGGTGGCTTTTCAGACAAATTGTACACATTTGTGAGGGGTGAACCCCTCGCCTCCCGGGTGTAATTTTTGTGGGCATTCCTGCTTGCACCCCAAATGTAGGGTCCACCAATGATAATATGCATACTGTTGGCCCTTGTACGACGTTCGGGGTTCTCCTTCTCGGTTTCCTTACCAGTCCTGTCATTCTTGTACCCTTTAGCTTCCTGGGCCACGAATTCAGTGAGGTAACCCCTCCTGATCAGATCCTCGATATGATCCTTCAAATGACGGCAATCCGCCGTTTCATGCCCATTAACATCATGGAAGGCACAGTATCGCCCTTCATTTTTGTTTCCCGGAGGTCCATTTCTTGTTGGCTTTCTGAACATTCCTGCCTTGTTCCCTACCTCGTACACCTGCTCAACAGAAGCGGTGAGCGGGGTGTACTCAGTATACTTACCTGACCCCTGAAAATCTTTCCTCGAAGGATATTTATAGCTTACTGTCCTCCCTGTATTATTTGTGTTGACAGTGATAGGTGTCGTCTTCTCATCACGGTGGGTGGGCCTGCTAGAAGATCCTCCACCTTAGGAGGTTCGTTTGTGGTACCCCCTGTCCTTTGGGCTGTATGACCTACGCCTCTTGCTCCTGCTCCACTCCCTTGAGTTTCGACTTTTTTCAAGTTTAGCCATCGACTCCTCAATTATCTTGTGAGTTTCAGCCTTTGCATAAATATCTGCCAAAGTCTTAGGTTCCGCCCCTTGTAGCTCCTTCCAGAAATCAGTACATGAGTACGCCCGCAATCAAAAAATTCTTGTAGGTTTCATCAGTGGTCTTCCTCACCTTAGGGACCTCCGCGTTGAATCGTTTGAAATACTCAGTAAGAGTTTCATTCTTGTCTTGTTTGATGTTCGCCAGAGTGTTGGCTGGGGGTGCGAACGCAACTGAAGCCCGAAACTGTGTAACAAATAGCTCACTCATTTGTCTCCAGGATCGGATAGAATTTGGGCGTAGCCTCTTAAACCATTGGTGAGCACTTTCCCTTAACGTGGCCGCCAACAAACGACATTTCGTCAAGTCTTTCACCTGGTACACCTCCATTTCCGTGTCAAACCGACTAAGATACTCCACTGGATCGGTAGTTTTACTGAATTTTAGGTCTCCTACCCCCCGATATTTTGGCGGGAGTGGCGAATCCCTCACTTTTTTGGTGAAGGGTGAAGCTACTGTTAACCCATCCCACGACTGTTTCTCCAACTTTAACTTTTTTAGTGCTTCACACAAATCCATCACCTTGTAACGTTCATTCTCACCATCTGTGAATTGACTTCCATCGTCACTGGAGTCCCCAGTTGAATCCTGACCATCATCACATTGCTTAGGGTTATGCTGAGAGCTGTAGCTTCGCTCATCATCACCCCCCTTAGAGAGCCTTCCGGACCGAGAAATAGATTTGTCCTTCCTGTGACTTTGCGATCCCCTCGATTGAGACCTCATGTCCTGAGTTCTCCTAGTCTGTTTCTCCCTTTTTCCGTCGAGTTTATGGCGCAAATCCCTGCTAGTCACCCTGTTCCCCAGCCTATCGAAGACACTCAGGCTGCGAGTGGGTGAATCCTGAGACTGCTGAATTTCTTCATCCCCATCCTTCCAGTCCGGATTTGCCTGATCAGTCTCTACATCAGAAAATCCCTTCTGTGGTGCCTCCTTTTCCGACTCCTCCCCATCCTCATTACTTTCAAAGTCCAAACGAACTGGTGTAACCACTTTCTTTTTCACCTTTCGGTCCGCGGAACCATGCTTCACCTTCCATTTCTTCAACTTTTCGGATTTCCTTTCCAAAGAAACGATCTTCTTTTCCATCTTTTTAATCTTTTCTTTGAGCTCCTGGTTTGTGACTTCATCATCACGTCTTCCATTATCCTCACTGCGTTCATCCTCCGGTGTATGTATATCACCCGAACTCCGTGACATCTCTTCCTTCAAGAGAAGCTACCAGGCCCCTCCTTCTAGCGCCACAAATGTTGTGAGGGAAAATTGGTACAACACTTCAATGAAAGAATTACAATAATAAACCAAGAAAAATCCAAGAACAATGATTAAATAAATCGAATTACAAGCCCAAAAACCCTAGTTTCATAAACCCTAACTCGAGAGGTGGAAGAGTGATTCTTTGGACTGAATTTGCAAGTACCCCCAGCTATATTGATCGAATATAACCTATTCAATCGAATTCCAATAGCCAGGAGCAAGTGTTAGAGGTGTCAAAGTGTGTCTAACCTTGCAAATTGCCTACATACTCCTATATATATAGGAGATCAAGTCCCATGTAGTTCTTGATAATTATTCTCCACCTTCCTTTGCCATATCCCTCGTAACTGACCTCCAGTGCTCATTTATCCAGTCTTCCATAATTATCCAGCAGTTACCTCATAGTTTATCCTTTTATTCCCATGATATATCTCCCATATATACGTATATATACATATATACGCGCATATATATACATATTATGTGTATACGTGATGTTGATCCACGATAACCACCTCTGATATGCCTTTCCTATTGTTTAGGAGTTATCTACTGGGCCGTTTGGACATCCTCCACCCGTTTTTCCGCGTTTTAAGGAGCCCCGTGATCGCTGGTATAATTTTCTGGGTACTATCGGGATTCACGCGGTTGAACCCCTGCTTGATAGCCTGCCACTCAGTCGAACCCTCTTCTGGCCTCCACACAGCTTTACCCTTATCTGGGGTTCACATGCCCGTAGCCCTATATGAACATACTTCATATTTAACACCAGATCCTCATCCCTCAACCCTTCCTCGATACATTCCAAACCATCACATTCAACCTTGGACCCAGCTTATCCTTTCACATTCAACTAATTCGAGTCTGTCCTCTTAATGGGCCTTAAACCAAGCCCAGGGCGGATTTTGGGCACAACAATTAATAACACAAAAGAACAAATAAATACCTTTAAATCTTCAAATACCAGGTTTATCTACACAAAATTAATAAGAGGAAATTAAGAGCATAAAATATCACAGAACAAGTATAATCGCAATACATAGATACATATACTTACATATATAATCGAACATAATCGATAAAAGTTTGTACTTTACCTCTAATTTAATCTTTTCTCTAATCAGTTTTGGGGTTTTGCTCGAATCAATTTTAGGGATTTAAGAGAGGTGTGAGTGATGAGTAAGAGAAATTTAGGGATTTAAGAGAGGTGTTAGATATGAGTGAGAGAGATGAGTGGGAGAGGGGTGAATTAGAGAGAAGAGCGAGAGAGATGAGATGAGATGAGTGAGAGAGGTTGCTCAATTATGTTTGGGATTTTGGGCTTTTGCTCAATCGATTATATTTGAGATGAGAGATGTGTATTTGTGAGAGAAAGTGAGGAGAGAGGCAGAGAGTGGCGAGGTCGGTAGAGTGACGAGGTCGAGAGAGAGAGGAGGTAGAGAGAGTGGTGTCAAGAGAGAGAGAGAGAGTGGTGTTAGAGAGAGAGACAGTGGTGGGTTTGTTTTTTGTTTTAATGTTGTGTAAGAAATATTTCTAACAATTGAGTACCTTTTTTATCCCGCCCAATGAAAAAATCAAATTCCCGCCTACAATTTCAGCAAGCTGTTGTAACGCTCTTCCTAAAGTATTGCAATTGTTCTAAAATTTCAAAATGATCCTTTTGCTTGCAACACTTTTCGTATTTCTTGCAACATTTTTAAAAATATTGCAATAGACTACCAAATTTTTGTCTGTTGTAACACTTTTTGTAACACAAATATATATTGGTGTTGCAATAGACCATATTTGGTGTAGTGTGATATGATTGATCATTTGTGATGAGTTATCCCCTTTTTGATGGGATTATGACTGTATTTATCGTTTATCAACTGATTTTGATGTATTTATCAGGTTTCCAAGGCATATTAGGACTGTTGGATGCCTATCCACTGATGTTTATCTCAAGAATATGTGATTTATCGAGTAATAATGATGTATATCTCTGAATAACTGAATATTTATCAGTTTAGGAGGTGTATATTAGCTGTAGAGATGTTCGCCTAAAAGATAGGAGGCTATCCTTATCTGAATCTATGTTTCTGCCAGGCTTTCGGGGAAGCTAGGGTTCCCGCGGTAGCCTGCCTGCGGCAGCCCTTATGGCTAGCTGTATATGGAAGCTGTACAAGAAGCCCTGTCTGATGGCTGTCCTAGAAGTCATGCTATGGCAACGGGTCATTCGCAAGGGGTCATGCCCTGGGATCCTAAGCCTCATGTTTACTTAATATTTACCTCATGGTAGCCCCTCTGGTAGGCTGACTATGGAAGCCTGCTATCCGGAAGCCACATAATAATGGTTGGGAGCTAGAGATTAGTCAAGGGAAGTCAGTTCCTAGGACCCTAGGCTTTGTATCTAGTAATGATCCTTCTCAGAATAGCTTTAATGGGCTGTCATGGGCCCTTGGAAGCTTCTCAAATCATCTAGTTCATTTATGGATTGGACCCTAAACCCTCATTGGGACTAAATCTGACCCATGCAAGATTTTGGTCAAAACAACTACCCCTCGATTACTTGAAGCATAAGTGCAAGAGGAACCTAAATTCTACATGGTTCAATCCTCTCAAGTATTCAACCATAAATTATGTATTAAGTTTCTGGATGTAATTATTCTAATATGATTTGTAAAATTCAGCATTTTACAATGTTTGACAATATTATGTCTTCAAAATTCCTCAACAAGACATTTATTCGAAATTTTAAAAATTATTCTGCGAAAGCTCGAATTGTAATACGCAATTTAAGCGGAAGCCATTTACACATGCGTATATTATTAGAATTAATTAATTTTAGCTCAGTGGTATTATGAGATAAGTTATAGGTGTGAGAAGTAGAGTGTGACTCTTCCATTCCTGCCTAAAAAATAGCTACATGGAGAGTCTATCTACGCAAACACGCTACCACCCTTGCCTCTTTTTCTGTGCTGGGTTCATCCACTCCCGAGGTGCTATCAATTATCCTCGTCTTTTCAATTTTCTATATATTATCTCGCCATTCAGCTTTTCCTATTCCACAGAAAACTCTCTTCATTCTTTTCATCTTTTCTTCTCCAAGAAGACATAGGCGTGCCCAAGGACCTCTCAGGCTTTCGACTGTTGTTCACCCTTCCGGTGACTTATTCTTCTACCGAAATCAAGGTACGTTATCACTTCCCTTATTACTTCTAACCGCACTTCCGATTTTAATTTTGGTTAGATGTGCTTCGTTTATGTGTATCTGCTCTTATATATATACACGCATATGTCTTTGAATCTGCTATTCCAAGCTCTCTCGACTTACAGGTACTTTACCAATTATCTTCTTGTGTATGTATATACTCATGTGTGTGTGTACTCGTATTCTGTAATTGATGTTTGCCTACACCATTTATGCTCGTTTTTTATTGTTTATGTTAAGATCTGATTAATATTTTTCGTTGGTGTGTCGTGTAACCTTTGTGCCTGTCGAATGGGCTTCCAATTTAATCGGATGTCCACTGAAGGTAGTGTTTTTCGTAGTTCGTTCACAGGGAAGGACTATCAATATTGATTTCGAGTAGATTATCTCTTACAATCTAGAAGTGTGTAAATGGGGGGGTTTTGAGTTTGGTTAAGGTGTTTTATCGAACACCTTGAATACAAGAAATAAATTGCTATAGAAATACAACTATGTTAATGACAAACATCCAAATTTACCAACACAACACAATGAGTGAATTAGCAAGATAAGAGATACTTGACCCAAGGATAATGGAAAATCAAGCACTTCAACCCAACAACAAGCAAATATATCCAACTCTACCTAACCAAGATAATTGGTGAAGCACACAATCACTTATTTCTCTTCTATAAACACTAATTTAGTGAAGCACATAAATTAGCTCTCTTGACACTAGCAACCAATAATGAAGCACTATCAATTTAACCAAGTCAAGGAATTAAACAAAGAGAGGTTAGGACAAACCCAAGGATGAGAAGCTCAACCTAGGTATTTGCACTTGAATCTTGAGGATTTAGGTACACTAAATCTTGTGCCACTATAATGAATGCACTAACGATTACGTATTAGCACAAACAATTAGAAATTGATATTACAAGAAGAGCAAATTGAAGCAACTTACAAATCTCCAAGCAAAATCATAAACAATACATCACAAGCATTCAAGATAGAGTTAAATAAATCTTACTTAAATTGAAGTGGGTTTAGTACAAGAATTCCTCCTTGAGCCAAATATATGGAGTTAGTTACTCATAATCAATGCTAGATTATGAGTAATTGATGTTTTTCTCTACTCTACTAACCCTAATTGAATGGACCTTGGAGAGGCTAAGAAGAGATGAAGATAGATATATGAAGATGAGTGTAACACCCCCAGATCCGGGGTCAGGGATCTGGTGGTTACGGTCTTACATCCATTCATAATACTTGACTTGAGTCCACAATAGATAAATCACATGCTGTGACCCCACAATAATTACCACTCACACACACAACAGTTATAGTCCCAGAGATGAAATTGAAATAAGTCTTACATTAAAGGGTTACGAATAAAAGTTATTACAATCCCAAAAGGATAACATCATAGGTTTAAAAGTTTTGCCGTTGATTACATTAATTATACATATAGTTAAACAGGGAACAAAAGCTGTCTAACTATGCTACCTCAGCAATGGCGGCTAGCATCTCAGCGGGTAGTCCGGTGGGTCGGGTAACCTGCTTGCGCCGAGTGCGCCTGACGCGAGCCATCTGTCCTAGCTGTTGTTGTGACATAATATAAACAAAGCAAGGGTGAGCGAAAGCCCACCAACAAATATATAACTGAACGATAATTTAAAACAGTTCAAAGCTATCTTTTAAACCATATGCCATGCATTTACGGAAATGATGCCAATATAATATGAACGATGAAGTTACAAGGTAACTTAAAGTATTTGTTTGAAGGAATATCTGCTACATCAAAGTAAGCGAGATATTATTATCGTTATTAAGAAGAGGAACTTGCAAGAAAGGGTTGCAATTCCAGTTATGACTCTTTTCCAACTCTGCCAACAGTAATCATGTTGCAGGAAATAAATGAATTTGGATGATGAACCAATGATGGAGTATTCACCGCGCCCGCTGTTCCAATCTTGATGATCAGTCGAGATCGTACAACTCAATTTAGATTTACTACCGGTAGAAGGAAGAACTGACGGCTTTACTTGTATACCGTCATGCTAGCTCTCCCCGGCCAACGGTTGGGCCAAGGGGATGGACCGGCGCTACTCGGCCTCTTACACGACTCCTAATTCAAATAGAGTTCATGATTCTGAATATAACGTTCGTCCCCCTTTCCCCAAGTATAATACTTGTTGATAAGACTCCACAAAGTAGTCGTATCTAGTTGGAAAGGAAAATTTACCAATAACTCCCAAGCTATTACTTGGTAACGGATATCAACTTGTTCCAGTAATCTTACCCCTCGAAAGATGAGAAGGTAAACAACGACTTAATAAGTCAACGGCACCCGAGTTGCGGGTGAAGGGAATACTTTATGACCGGGAAGTCGACAAGATAAATAACATTTTTCCAAGTAAGGTTCCCTTATTATTAAGAAGATAGACTCAAAGATGAATGATGTCTGGGAACCTTTCTTGATATAAGATTAATAATAATATGACTTCGAAATATTTTCTGTAATAATCGAAGAAGATTAACCTTATCGAGATTATTCTAAGTATGGAATAAATATTCAGAGAATATTTATTGAGTTAAAATATTGAAAGAATATTTGGGAATATGAAAGAATATTTTTAATCAGAGTATTTCTCAAAATAATCCCTGAAGAAATATCAGGAGAATATTTATTGAATAAATAAATATTTAAATGAATATTCAAAACAATATTCATTAATTAATAAGACCTGAAAAGAATATTTAAGGTAATATTCATGATTAATTAGGAATTTAAATGAATATTCCAAAGTAATATTCATTTAATGAATAATATCCTAAATGAATATCAAGTAATATTCATTTAGTAATCCAAGCCTTAAGGAATATTCGAAATAATATTCGATAATTAAATCAAGCTTCAGATGAATATTAAAATAATATTCATCAAGTATTTAATATCTTAAATGAATATTCAAAAGTAATATTGATTTAATAAAATAATAATCTAAAAGAATATCCAAAATAATATTCATTTAATAGTCTCATCTTTAGAAGAATATTCGAAATAATAGTCGATAATCAGTTCGACTCTGAATGAATATTGAGAAATATTATTCGTTGAATAGTTACGTTCAAATAATTATTTGAAGTAAGGATCGTTAAAATAATTAGTCTCGAACGAATATTCAAATAATATTCGTCGCCCAAATAATAGAAAATATTTACTTAAATATCTTCTTCCGAGGTAATCTCGATATATCAAGGAATATTGACTCCCGGTCTATTTTTGATTAATAAGATATACACGCCCTTCTATGAGGGTCTTATAATAACCGGCTTATAACTGATATATAACTATCTAGCTTATAAGCCAACAATAACATTCAGGGAACAAGTATATCAATTCAACTTGAAAGTAGGCATGCATGCAATGGCATATGTATATCAGCAATCATATATATATATTTATTCAATCACAACAACAGCCTAAAAGAAGGGAATTGAAACTTGCCTGGTAGTCGAGTACGGTAAGGGGTAGTGGTAGCGGGTCCCGGTTCAGCCTGGTGATCTATAAATAGCCAAGGCATTCGGGATTAATCACTTAACATATTAAAAGTTAAGTTATACTTAAATCGAAACACGTTCTCGAGTTATCTCGTTATACCCCTATTAGTGGATTACTTATTATCACTGATCCGACCCGACATTCGTTCGTTAATACGACATGTCACTGCACTTATACTTGGGACATACTTGAGTCATACGAGTTCTAAGGTTGATCGTTACGAACCAATCTTATACTCCGAGTTTTATCGCCCGTTTTCTAAGTGTTTTACCAAAGTTACAAAAGAGTCGTCTTTTAGGGGTTCGTTCGCGTTTAACCTTGACTCGAACATTTTTAATAAATCAAAAAATGCTCTTTTTGACATACGGTTTTCTTTCACACCTTCCTTCTTACCCCTAGTATTTATTTACCAAGATTTGCCATGACGTTACATTGCTTACGAGGGTTCAATTTCAGTTACGAACTTTTGTTTACGGATTCGAACTACTTTTAGTAATTTAGTCATAAATCCTAAACCGTAAGTCCGTTTCACGTGATCTTTATATCAAAACGAAGCTTATAACATAATCTAGCCTTTCATGGCAAAATCCGAGACTGGACAGTGTGTTCATGCTACTGCTAATCACGGTTTCTTAAGGCTAACGACAATCGGGCATTACGACGGCTATGTTTACATGATTTCCAAATTTCAAACCATCCAATAATTATAGTTTCCACTCCAAACAACATTTACATGTTATTCAACCATGAACTAAGACCAAGCAATGTCTTTCCGTTCATCTAAACTAATTTCACATTTAATAAATCCCAATCATAATCTTAAGGTCCTAAACATGCATTAAATCCATATAACTCATCTAAAATACCAAAACTTAAACTAAGAGCTTGGTTTTCAAGAGTGGTATACCTTCCTTGGTGTATGTATGAACTTATCAAGCCTTGTTTAGCCCTTATCTAGCCTTAGTATAGCTTGAATAATCAAAAGAAATCAAGAAATAAAAGTTAGTTTATGAAGAACACTATTCATCATCATCTTTGATGATTTATTTGAAAATGATAAAAGATGAATTTGAAGCTGAAATTTCTAGGAGATCATTACCATGATATGTAGTACTTACCATAAAAATTTGAAGAACAAGTGATGGTTGGAAGTTGGACTTCCAATTAGCTAAGAATGGGCAGATTTTTATGAAGAAATGGAGAAAAATGGTGGTGGTTTGTTTTGTTTTGGTGATTTATGGCTAATACATGTATAACCCTTGCATATATAATGGATGCATCTCTTTTAATGTGTTGTTGGCAATCCAATGGTGCCACTTGTTGCTTCCTCATTGGGCCAAGTGTTGGCACTACAACAAACAACTCCATTTTTGCAAGAATGCAATTACACCACTCATCTTGTAGTTGACTTATAAGGATGTTACTTGGGTTTCTCCTTTTCCCACCAATTGCACTTGTTTGTCTCTTGGTTATTTATTCGTTCCTTTGTCCGAGTATTACTCAATTTCCTTGCTTGTTCGTTGATCGTTCGAGGGAATAACTCATTCGTTTCTAGTTAGGGTTTTACCGAAAACCTTCTTAATATTTCTAATACTATTCTTCATCTTACTTAATACTTCTCGAATTTAAATTCCTTAATTCCCTTTTTATAACTCCTTAAGTCTTGTAGTGTCCAGGGAAATCTCGGAGAAAATAAAAGTGCTCTTTTTCTGAATCCGACGGCTTTTACATACACTTATTTTCTTCCTGGATCACTAATACGAACTCAGAAATCCGTTCCGAATACCGGGTATATCATTATTATAATAATATTCCAAATTCCACCAAAATCACTATTCATCACTTATTTTTATTTAATTCCTATAATTAGGAAAATGAACCTGGTTCACTCTCGAGTGCTTCTTAACCTTTTTTTACGGAACCGCTGGACTTATAATAGATATTGATTTGGATGACACAAGAATAATCTTACTTGAAGTAATATACTTATATCCTTAGGAGATAGATCATTCTTACCTATGCCGTCAACCAAAAGTATTCTGCATGACATGTAAGTAATTGAATTCAAATCCGTTCCATTTATTTAATAGATCTTCGTTACATCGCAGTCATAACCACTATTCATTCTTACATCATTAAATACATAAAAGTTTTAATCCCACCCAAAATCTGGGTTCTTACAGTCTCCCCTCCTTAAAAGGATTCCGTCCCGGAATCAGTTTGAAAACAAGTGGGGGTAATTTTCTTGCATTGCGCTTTCAAGTTCCCAGGTGGATTCTTCTACATTGTGGTTCTGCCACAAAACTCTGACTAGCTGAATGACCTTGTTTCGGAGCACTTGCTCTTTCCGGTCTATGATTTCCACAGGTTGCTCCACATAGGTCAGGTCTGGTTGCATATCCACTTGCTCATACTCTACAATATGCTTTGCATCCGGATTATACTTCCTCAGCATCGAAACATGAAACACATTGTGCACCTGCTGTAGATTCGGGGGCAATGCGAGTTCATAAGCTAGTTCCCCAATCCGTCTCAAGATCTCAAATGGTCCAATGTATCTGGGACTCAGCTTTCCTTTCTTCCCAAATCTCATTAAACCTTTCCAAGGTGACACTTTCAAGAACACTAGGTCCCCTACCTCGTATTCCTTGCCTTTCCGAGCTAAGTCGGCATATTTCTTTTGTCGATCCTGGGCTGCTACCAACCGTCCTCTGATTAGATCTACTGCATCTTTAGTTCGTTGGACCACTTCGGGCCCGAGCATCTTTCGCTCTCCAACTTCATCCCAATACAAGGGAGATCGACATTTTCTTCCATAAAGGGCCTCATAAGGTGGCATCCCAATGCTTGAATGATAACTGTTATTATAGGAGAACTCAACCAATGGCAAGTGATCATCCCAACTCCCCTTGAAGTCTATCGCGCAGACTCTCAACATATCCTCTAGTGTTTGGATGGTCCTTTCACTTTGCCCATCTGTCTGGGGGTGGTAGGCTGTGCTCATGTTCAGCCGGGTCCCTACACATTCTTGAAAACTTCTCCAAAACCTGGAGTTAAATCTAGGATCTCGATCGGATACTATTGCGACTGGGACTCCATGTCGCGCCACTATCTCTTTTAAGTAGATGTCCACCAGTCTATCGACCGTGTACCTTTCGTTGATCGGGAGAAAGTGAGCCGATTTCGTCAGTCGATCTACAATTACCCATATGGTGTCATGATTAGCCTTGGTCCTGGGTAAACCTACTACGAAATCCATGGCTATATGTTCCCATTTCCATTCTGGAATCTCTAAGGGATGTAGAAGTCCGCTGGGTCTCTGGTGCTCTGCCTTCACTCGTTGGCAGGTCAAGCATCTGCTTACCCACTCTGCTACGTCCTTTTTCATATTGGGCCACCAGTAATACTCCTTCAAATCCCTATACATTTTAGTGCTACCGGGGTGCACTGAGTATCTTGAGTTGTGTGCCTCATTTAAAATCTCATCCTTGAGCTCCTGAACATTTGGGATCCATATCCTGTACGTGTACCTCATGATCCCTTCCTTGTCTCTTTCGCACTTAATTTCCTCCCCGATCATTAGCTCTTCTGTGGAGTTCTTTTCTTCCTCCATCATCCGTTCCTGGCACAGTCTAATCTTTTCTAGCAATGGAGGTTGGATTCTAATTTCCATCAACTTTTCTTGGCCCTCTTCAGGTAACTTAACCTCGATTTCCAACTTCTCAAAATCCTTCACTAGCTCTTTCTCTGAAGTTATCATCTTGAGCTTCTCTTTCCGACTAAGGGCGTCACCCACCACATTGGCTTTACCCGGGTGATATCGAATTTCACAGTCGTAATCCTTGATTAACTCTAACCACCTCCTCTGGCGCATGTTAAGCTCTTTCTGAGTGAAAATGTATTTGAGGCTCTTATGGTCTGTGTAAATCTCGCATTTTTCCCCATACAGGTAGTGTCTCCAAATCTTTAAAGCGAAGACTATGGCTGCTAGTTCTAGATCATGCGTGGGATATCTGACTTCATAATCCTTCAATTGCCTAGACGCATACGCTATTACCTTGCCGTGCTGCATAAGCACGCATCCCAGTCCTTTATGCGAAGCGTCACTGTAAATCACGAAATCTCCTTTTCCATCAGGTAATGCCAGCACTGGGGCTGTCACCAGCCTCTTCTTTAACTCCTGGAAACTCTTCTCGCATTTCTCAGTCCATTCAAATTTCTCGGTTTTACGGGTAAGTCGAGTTAATGGAGCTGCGAGTTTCGCAAAGTCTTGGACAAATCTCCTGTAATATCCGGCCAGTCCAATGAAACTCCTCACCTCGGTTGGAGTAGTTGGCCGTTCCCAGTTTGAAACTGCTTCTATCTTGGAGGGGTCAACCAACACTCCTTCTCTATTGATCACGTGCCCTAAGAATTGTACCTCATTTTTCCAAAACTCACACTTGGAGAACTTGGCATATAACTGCTCCTTCCTGAGTATTTCTAAGGTTATCCTTAAATGTTCAGCGTGTTCTGCCTCTATCTTTGAGTAGATGAGAATATCATCAATGAAAACTATCACGAATTTGTCCAAATATTCCTTGAACACCCTATTCATTAGGTCCATGAAGGCTGCTGGGGCGTTGGTCAATCCAAACGACATAACTAAGAACTCATAATGTCCATATCTGGTGCGGAATGCAGTCTTCGGGATATCTTCAGGTTTGATCTTCAGTTGGTGATATCCCGTTCTCAAATCAATCTTAGAGAAGTATTCAGCTCCTCTTAGCTGGTCAAACAAATCGTCTATCCTGGGCAATGGATACTTATTCTTTATGGTTAGCTTGTTCAATTCTCTGTAGTCGATGCATAACCTCATACTTCCATCCTTTTTCTTAACAAACAACACTGGTGCGCCCCAAGGCGACACACTGGGCCTTATCATGCCCTTATCCAACAATTCCTGTAATTGTTTAGCTAGCTCCTTCATTTCTACTGGGGCTAGTCGGTACGGGGCCTTCGAAACTGGCGCCGTCCCCGGGGCTAATTCGATGGCAAACTCAATTACCCTATCAGGTGGTAGTCCAGGAAGATCTTGTGGGAACACGTCCTCGAACTCATTAACTACCAGAATGTCCTGAAATCTTGGCACTTCCTTCTGAGTATCTATAACGTAGGCTAAATAAGCCTCGTTCCCTTTTCGTAACAATCTCTTGGTTTGCGCCATGGTCAGAATTTTCTGGGTCTGTCGCATCCCTTTAAACACTATTTCTTTCTTCCCTGGGGTTTTCAACTTAACCTTTTTCCCTTTACAATCTATCTGCGCATCATTGCGAGACAACCAATCCATACCCAAAATGACATCGAATTCCCCTAGCTTAAAAGGAATTAAATCGACATAGAAGGATCGTCCTCCTATTTCTAGCTTACAATCGGGGTGAATTTGATTAACCGGTACGATTTCCTGATTAGCTATTTCTACTTGTAAGGAATCTCTTAGTTGCTGGGTTTTAAGTTTCAAGTTATGCGCAAAATCTCTAGATATAAAAGACTTCGTTGCTCCTGAATCAAATAAGATATTTGCACTGACTGAATTAAGAGAAAAAGTACCTGCTATCACATCTGTGTCCCTCACGGCATCTTGTACTGACATATTGAAAGTCCTAGCAGTTGGTGGCCTATTTGAGGCAACCTTGCTTGCTCCTGATGCTGCTGGTTTGCTCTTTGGGCAATCCTTCCTCATGTGCCCTCGCTGTCCACACTGGAAACAGGTTGTGCTGTTAGGGATGACCGTGGTGCAAGCGGTGGCATAATGCCCAGCTCGCCCACACTTATAACAGTTTATCTGCTTCAGGTTGCACACCCCGGAGTGCCTCTTCCCACAAGTAGCACACAATGGCAATGGAGGTCGAGAAGGGTTGGAACGGGACATTCCTGATTGGTGGCCGCCCTGGCTCACACTCACACTCGCAGATGGTTTAAACCCTACACTCCTCCCTGGTAGGGAAACCGCTCCTCGATTAAACTTGGTTGGGGGTTTTCCTCCAGCGGATCTTCCGCCCATACTAACATGCTTTCTCTTTATCCCCCCTTTCTCTCTCTCTCTCTCTCTGCATCTGATCACTACCAGCCTCCACAATGGTTGCCTTCTGCACCAAGGTGGCATAATCTGTAATCTCTAAAACAGCCACCCTATTCTGGATCCACTGTTTCAGCCCTTGTTGAAACCTGTTAGCTTTCTTCTCTTCTGTGTCTACAAACTCTGGCACAAATCTTGATAGCTCAGTAAATTTAGCCTCATAGTCAGCCACTGACATATTGTTCTGTTTCAGTTCCAAGAACTTAAGTTCCATCTGGGTTTTCATGAACTTCGGGAAGTACTTCTCCAGGAATAATTGTTTGAACCTTTCCCAGGCTATGACAGCATCAGTCTCCATGTTTTTCTTGGCTTCCCACCAATAATTGGCCTCTCCCTTTAGTAGGTAAGTAGCAAAAACAGTCTTCTGAGCCTCATTGATACTCAGAATCTCAAAAGACTTTTCCATTTCTTTGATCCAGGCCCTCGCCTCAACGGGATCAGCCGATCCGTGGAACTCTGGGGGCTTAAGGGACTTAAAGGCCCTAAAGGAATTTGCCACTGAAGTGTTGTTGCTTGGCGGTGGTTGGGGGTATTGGTTCAAATTCTGCCTAAGTAGATCCATAAACTGGCCCATGGGGTTTCCGCCCTGGTTCTCCCCTTCCTGTTCTACTTCAGTCTCTCCACCCTCTATTTCCCTTTCAAATTCTTCAGAGTACAGGGGTTCATCCTCTGCTCCATACTGGGAATCTTCTTGCTCATTATAGTCCTGATCTTGTTCCTCACTACTTCCACGGTTTTCCTCGTGTTGGTTGTGACTTTCTTGGTCAGTAGATTCGCGGGGGTTAGCCCTAGTGCCCATTCGTCTTGGAGGCATTTTACTGAAAATTTGGAAAGTTATACATTAGGTTCACTGATCTGTTTTAGAGGATTTTTCCTTGCACATTTCTTTACATGATTGGGTTTAAAATCCCACAGTTTTATATCTCATGGCAACTTAATCGAAAAGTAATACATATGCTAATAAACTCGTGATCACATCCCAACAAAATTGTAATGACTGAAATGGAAACAAATATATACCAGGTACCGAAAAGGTACAACATCCGAGTTACAACGATAGTTTAAAGTACAACCATCCTAACAACAACAACAAGTCAAAAGTGAAATATGCTGTCTATCTGTCTAGTCTGCAAAAAGGGAAAACAAGTACAAGAAAACCATCCCTACAAAAGCCGGCACCACTATGTCCGTACATGACTAGACAACTAGACCACTGCATCACTACATCTGAAATCAGCCGTCACGACGAAACATCCTCCGAACCCTCCCCATGGCGATGCGGAAAACCTCCTCAGCCGCTGCTCTGTCTACCCTACCATGCCCATCAGTAGGCAACTGTCGCACCCTCACCCGAGCCCTCAGCTCGATGCGGGTCACAGCCCTATACCCAACTCTGTCACTGATAGTCCTCCTGCCCTGTACCCTCATCCGGGCGGCTCTCTCTGCTGCTAACTCACTCCTAGACTCTGCCAACCTGGCATCTGCCACAGACAACTCTCTATAAAGCCTGTTCACAATCAAGTTGTGAACACATACTGGGACTCCTCCTATCGGGGCATGAGGTGGGGTGGATGGCTCAGCTGGAGCGGCAGTCTCTGTCTGCTGGGGCTCTGGGGTAAGCTCCTCAAACTCGTCGGGGTAGGGGCTCACAGGTAGTGGTGGTGGGGTAGGGGCTCTCTCAACAGGGAGGAGTGGCACAAAAAGTCCAGGACTCCCTACAGCACCAACTACTGGCTCATCTATATCTCCCTCAACACCCTCATCCACCGGCACCACCTGATCCGTGGTCATGTCAGTGTCATCTCCCATAGTCCTGAACTCAGTCATAACCCAATAATCATCATCCTCAACCACTAACTCAGCGTCCTGTCATGTCTGGACCCCCTCCGGGTCCTCCTCCCCCTCAGTCTCAACAACATCTGTGTCAGCATCATCCTGGACCTCCTCAGGGTCCTCCTCCTCAGACTCGATCACATCAGTATCAGCCTCAACCTGGACCTCCTCAGCGTCCTCCTCCTCAGGCTCAGTATCATCCTCAGGCAAGTGCTCATAGTATGGGTCCCTAGTCCGGAACATGTCCTCATCATGCTGTCTCGCAGCTGCCTCCTGGGCCGACAAGTCGCTCGCCTACACAAGACGAACTATGTTACTATCATGATACTTAAAAAGTTCCCGTAAGGGTTTTAGGTGAACCTGGCAAGGGTTCTTATTATATTATTGAATTTATTATTATATAACGTCGTATCATCTCTTGGGATATATAACTCTCGCTCTGATACCATCTCTGTAACACCCCCAGATCCGGGGTCAGGGATCTGGTGGTTACGGTCTTACATCCATTCATAATACTTGACTTGAGTCCACAATAGATAAATCACATGCTGTGACCCCACAATAATTACCACTCACACACACAACAGTTATAGTCCCAGAGATGAAATTGAAATAAGTCTTACATTAAAGGGTTACGAATAAAAGTTATTACAATCCCAAAAGGATAACATCATAGGTTTAAAAGTTTTGCCGTTGATTACATTAATTATACATATAGTTAAACAGGGAACAAAAGCTGTCTAACTATGCTACCTCAGCAATGGCGGCTAGCATCTCAGCGGGTAGTCCGGTGGGTCGGGTAACCTGCTTGCGCCGAGTGCGCCTGACGCGAGCCATCTGTCCTAGCTGTTGTTGTGACATAATATAAACAAAGCAAGGGTGAGCGAAAGCCCACCAACAAATATATAACTGAACGATAATTTAAAACAGTTCAAAGCTATCTTTTAAACCATATGCCATGCATTTACGGAAATGATGCCAATATAATATGAACGATGAAGTTACAAGGTAACTTAAAGTATTTGTTTGAAGGAATATCTGCTACATCAAAGTAAGCGAGATATTATTATCGTTATTAAGAAGAAGAACTTGCAAGAAAGGGTTGCAATTCCAGTTATGACTCTTTTCCAACTCTGCCAACAGTAATCATGTTGCAGGAAATAAATGAATTTGGATGATGAACCAATGATGGAGTATTCACCGCGCCCGCTGTTCCAATCTTGATGATCAGTCGAGATCGTACAGCTCAATTTAGATTTACTACCGGTAGAAGGAAGAACTGACGGCTTTACTTGTATATCGCCATGCTAGCTCTCCCCGGCCAACGGTTGGGCCAAGGGGATGGACCGGCGCTACTCGGCCTCTTACACGACTCCTAGTTCAAATAGAGTTCATGATTCTGAATATAACGTTCGTCCCCCTTTCCCCAAGTATAATACTTGTTGATAAGACTCCACAAAGTAGTCGTATCTAGTTGGAAAGGAAAATTTACCAATAACTCCCAAGCTATTACTTGGTAACGGATATCAACTTGTTCCAGTAATCTTACCCCTCGAAAGATGAGAAGGTAAACAACGACTTAATAAGTCAACGGCACCCGAGTTGCGGGTGAAGGGAATACTTTATGACCGGGAAGTCGACAAGATAAATAACATTTTTCCAAGTAAGGTTCCCTTATTATTAAGAAGATAGACTCAAAGATGAATGATGTCTGGGAACCTTTCTTGATATAAGATTAATAATAATATGACTTCGAAATATTTTCTGTAATAATCGAAGAAGATTAACCTTATCGAGATTATTCTAAGTATGGAATAAATATTCAGAGAATATTTATTGAGTTAAAATATTGAAAGAATATTTGGGAATATGAAAGAATATTTTTAATCAGAGTATTTCTAAAAATAATCCCTGAAGAAATATCAGGAGAATATTTATTGAATAAATAAATATTTAAATGAATATTCAAAACAATATTCATTAATTAATAAGACCTGAAAAGAATATTTAAGGTAATATTCATGATTAATTAGGAATTTAAATGAATATTCAAAAGTAATATTCATTTAATGAATAATATCCTAAATGAATATCAAGTAATATTCATTTAGTAATCCAAGCCTTAAGGAATATTCGAAATAATATTCGATAATTAAATCAAGCTTCAGATGAATATTAAAATAATATTCATCAAGTATTTAATATCTTAAATGAATATTCAAAAGTAATATTGATTTAATAAAATAATAATCTAAAAGAATATCCAAAATAATATTCATTTAATAGTCTCATCTTTAGAAGAATATTCGAAATAATAGTCGATAATCAGTTCGACTCTGAATGAATATTGAGAAATATTATTCGTTGAATAGTTACGTTCAAATAATTATTTGAAGTAAGGATCGTTAAAATAATTAGTCTCGAACGAATATTCAAATAATATTCGTCGCCCAAATAATAGAAAATATTTACTTAAATATCTTCTTCCGAGGTAATCTCGATATATCAAGGAATATTGACTCCCGGTCTATTTTTGATTAATAAGATATACACGCCCTTCTATGAGGGTCTTATAATAACCGGCTTATAACTGATATATAACTATCTAGCTTATAAGCCAACAATAACATTCAGGGAACAAGTATATCAATTCAACTTGAAAGTAGGCATGCATGCAATGGCATATGTATATCAGCAATCATATATATATATTTATTCAATCACAACAACAGCCTAAAAGAAGGGAATTGAAACTTGCCTGGTAGTCGAGTACGGTAAGGGGTAGTGGTAGCGGGTCCCGGTTCAGCCTGGTGATCTATAAATAGCCAAGGCATTCGGGATTAATCACTTAACATATTAAAAGTTAAGTTATACTTAAATCGAAACACGTTCTCGAGTTATCTCGTTATACCCCTATTAGTGGATTACTTATTATCACTGATCCGACCCGACATTCGTTCGTTAATACGACATGTCACTGCACTTATACTTGGGACATACTTGAGTCATACGAGTTCTAAGGTTGATCGTTACGAACCAATCTTATACTCCGAGTTTTATCGCCCGTTTTCTAAGTGTTTTACCAAAGTTACAAAAGAGTCGTCTTTTAGGGGTTCGTTCGCTTTTAACCTTGACTCGAACATTTTTAATAAATCGAAAAATGATCTTTTTGACATACGGTTTTCTTTCACACCTTCCTTCTTACCCCTAGTATTTATTTACCAAGATTCGCCATGACGTTACATTGCTTACGAGGGTTCAATTTCAGTTACGAACTTTTGTTTACGGATTCGAACTACTTTTAGTAATTTAGTCATAAATCCTAAACCGTAAGTCCGTTTCACGTGATCTTTATATCAAAACGAAGCTTATAACATAATCTAGCCTTTCATGGCAAAATCCGAGACTGGACAGTGTGTTCATGCTACTGCTAATCACGGTTTCTTAAGGCTAACGACAATCGGGCATTACGACGGCTATGTTTACATGATTTCCAAATTTCAAACCATCCAATAATTATAGTTTCCACTCCAAACAACATTTACATGTTATTCAACCATGAACTAAGACCAAGCAATGTCTTTCCGTTCATCTAAACTAATTTCACATTTAATAAATCCCAATCATAATCTTAAGGTCCTAAACATGCATTAAATCCATATAACTCATCTAAAATACCAAAACTTAAACTAAGAGCTTGGTTTTCAAGAGTGGTATACCTTCCTTGGTGTATGTATGAACTTATCAAGCCTTGTTTAGCCCTTATCTAGCCTTAGTATAGCTTGAATAATCAAAAGAAATCAAGAAATAAAAGTTAGTTTATGAAGAACACTATTCATCATCATCTTTGATGATTTATTTGAAAATGATAAAAGATGAATTTGAAGCTGAAATTTCTAGGAGATCATTACCATGATATGTAGTACTTACCATAAAAATTTGAAGAACAAGTGATGGTTGGAAGTTGGACTTCCAATTAGCTAAGAATGGGCAGATTTTTATGAAGAAATGGAGAAAAATGGTGGTGGTTTGTTTTGTTTTGGTGATTTATGGCTAATACATGTATAACCCTTGCATATATAATGGATGCATCTCTTTTAATGTGTTGTTGGCAATCCAATGGTGCCACTTGTTGCTTCCTCATTGGGCCAAGTGTTGGCACTACAACAAACAACTCCATTTTTGCAAGAATGCAATTACACCACTCATCTTGTAGTTGACTTATAAGGATGTTACTTGGGTTTCTCCTTTTCCCACCAATTGCACTTGTTTGTCTCTTGGTTATTTATTCGTTCCTTTGTCCGAGTATTACTCAATTTCCTTGCTTGTTCGTTGATCGTTCGAGGGAATAACTCATTCGTTTCTAGTTAGGGTTTTACCGAAAACCTTCTTAATATTTCTAATACTATTCTTCATCTTACTTAATACTTCTCGAATTTAAATTCCTTAATTCCCTTTTTATAACTCCTTAAGTCTTGTAGTGTCCAGGGAAATCTCGGAGAAAATAAAAGTGCTCTTTTTCTGAATCCGACGGCTTTTACATACACTTATTTTCTTCCTGGATCACTAATACGAACTCAGAAATCCGTTCCGAATACCGGGTATATCATTATTATAATAATATTCCAAATTCCACCAAAATCACTATTCATCACTTATTTTTATTTAATTCCTATAATTAGGAAAATGAACCTGGTTCACTCTCGAGTGCTTCTTAACTTTTTTTTACGGAACCGCTGGACTTATAATAGATATTGATTTGGATGACACAAGAATAATCTTACTTGAAGTAATATACTTATATCCTTAGGAGATAGATCATTCTTACCTATGCCGTCAGCCAAAAGTATTCTGCATGACATGTAAGTAATTGAATTCAAATCCGTTCCATTTATTTAATAGATCTTCGTTACATCGCAGTCATAACCACTATTCATTCTTACATCATTAAATACATAAAAGTTTTAATCCCACCCAAAATCTGGGTTCTTACAATGAGCCTTATGTTATGTTGAGATCTAGCTAATTAATACACAGTAGCAGTTGCACGGCCTGATGCACGGCCGTGCACAGGCCCGTGAGAAAAACTGCACAATATTCACTACTTGGAACACTCTGCACGGCCTGTTGCATGGCCGTGCAGCAGCCCGTGCGAGATAAATCTTCAAGATAACACAATAAAAACCTCCCGGAAACGCGAGCTTGCATCTTCTAACTTCCCTCTTGAATAATCTTTACTTTCATGCCCAAAATAAGCCATCTTTTCAACAATTAAGCATGAGGCACTGAAAGATGAAAAACATAATTAATATCGATAAAACTACATTCGAAACGAACAAAAATGCAAGAGAATAAAAGATAAAATTTGTATAAAATACACATTATCATCCACATCTATGTGCACACACTCATCACCATATTTGCATATGTCCCTTGATTGACTCGTATATCTATCCGCCTACCTCGTACTTAACTTGTTTGACTATGTGTCGAGATAGTGGGTCTTGTTTTAATTGTGCAATTGCACGTTTCATTCTCGAAGGGACTTCCAATCCAGTTGCACAAATATTCAATTTTCTTCGTGTGTGTTACGTGTTTGATGCTTATCCTCGGTGAGTTTGCTTGGATTTATCCCTTATTATGCACTTATGATCTGTAGCGTCTTATTATGCATTAACTTGTTGAGTAACTCTGATCCATACATTTGTACTTGGCCCAACCATATAGCCTAGCTCCTTACTACTCAACGGGGTTGCATTACCAGTTTTAGTCAAGACGGCTCATTTGTGAAATCTTACAGATTCACACGCGGTGATCATGAGTAGGATCCATTCGGCATCAACTCAAGGGGTTTCCTTCCTCTTGAGTGAATTAGAGTTTAGCCTCAAATCCATCTAGACCATAGGGGGTCGACATACTGGTTAATCGAGGACACCGTAGCGTCAATTTTGTTGTAGTTATAAGATTTTATCTTCTTTGGACTCTTCTCTTCGTTTTATACTATCTTCGAGTTATGTAGTGGACTCACCTCCTCTTTTTACAGATGGTAAGCCAGTCTGCTTCCAATAGTTCCTCTAGTTATCCTGCCAACTTATCTCTGGGTTCATGCCTCTTACTGACCTTACTCTACCATAGATCTACTATTAGCACTCGTACCCGTTCCAGAGTTATGATAATTGATCCCTTAGAAGCCGAGATAGTGTCTAAGCCCCCAAGTTCTTATCAGGAGGTTGATTCTCCCTTTAGGGGTGCCAGGGAATTAGAATTAGTGAACTTGAGCTCAGCCACTGATGAGGGGGAGAAAGGATATTCCCAAGGCTATGCCGAGGGGTTTCCGAATCAAGCTGAGAAAGCTTTTTACGATAATGCTGATATGGTTGATGAGGATGATTACGTGATAAAGGTGAAGCAGGAAGCCAGACAGGTACTTTCTTCCTGTGAGAATGTTGATTCCACTATGACTGTTGAGAAATTAGAGAAGTTATTGGGCTCATGGAACCCTGGCTACACGCTGGTCTTGCCGGAAGCTGGTGAAAGATGCCACCATTTTGATAACCTCAAGCCTGGTAGGGCTATCCTACAAGTTGTCTTGTCATCATCATACTTTAAACTTGGGTTTTCCCTACCTATGCATCCCTTCTTTCTCGAGATCTTAGACTTCTGTAACCTGGCTCCCATGCAATTGTCCCCTAACTCGTTTAGGGTGGCAGCGTGCATGTTCATTCTTTATGACCAAGCCTTTTCAACTTCTTTCACCGCTAGGGAGTTGGGACATTTCTACCAGCTGAAGTATACCAGTAGGAAAGTCTGGGTTTATTATCTCATGGCGTGGAATAACAAGCAGGGTCAGTGCATTAAAAGTAACAAAAGAGGAATGTACGACTGACAAGAACAATTATTGTATTGTTTTGATTGCGAAGAAGTTAGGAAAGACTTTAATTTGTCTCCAAGTAAGCTCACAACTCCTCCAGTAGTGATTGAGTCCTTAGGTTTCCAATAAATTGATGATTTTTCTTTTCTTATCGTCCATTTTAGGATTTCCAGAAATAACCCTCCTGTCGGGAAGCGAGGCAAAATGAGCGAAGAAAGTGGCGAGATTGGCTGCTAGGTTGGGAGATGGCGATAGCCTATTGACTGCTGAGACCCTGGAGAGGTTGGGCATCTCGTTGCCTAGGGTTTCCATGCCTCCTGCTACGGGAGAGGATGTTAGTACGGAAGCCCTTGGGGAATCTGAGTTTGGGCTTCCTGCAGCTGGTGAAGAAGCCCAGGGTACAGCTTCGGATAGCTTAGATTCTGGTTAGCCCTTAGTCATGTGAAATATTAGAGGTTATTTATCTTAATTGTTCTCTTCCTTACTTGTCATAAACATATGTTGCACATCTTATATGCTCGTTTCTTTAGTGAAGTTACACATGTATATATTCTGTATACTTTATAGTCCTTTATTTGACCACCCATATTTCAGTGTTGTATTCTTATCTATTTTCCTTGTATGCTTCTCATACATTTTCTTGTTTTGTTATCTTTCGGCGATGTCTGGCTCTGTACCATCATTTATCCAGTCTTCCCTCAAGTACGAAGACTTGTTCAAAGATGATGACATCGACATGTTGGTTGCTCCTATTAGTGCCACTCCTGTCTCCCATGCTCCTCCTCCTTCTGCCACTAATGGTGTAGGTGTTCCAACCGACAAGAAGAAGTTCACTCGAACAGCTAGTAGCCCTATTTCTACCCCAGAAACTAGATCCACCAAGAGGGTTAAGGGAACTCATGCTCCCACAGTGTCTCAAGAGGTCCAAGCTTTCTATAAGGTGACCGGGGGATTGGTCCCTCTAGAAACTATCGTGGGATGGTCAAAGCTGAAAGGTAATGAAACCGCTAGTGCTTCCCTACAGGATTCTGCTCAAAGTTTCTTCAATCACTTAAGGCTTGAGGACCAGCTTGCGATTGCTGCTAGTGGCGATGCAAGATTACGTGAGGAGCTCAAGAATGCCAAGGCTGACTTAAAGTCTAGTGAAGAGGAAAGGAGGAAGCTTATTGAATGCAATAAGAAGTTGAAGAACAAGGTGGCCTCCTTGAAAAAGAAAAAAGAGACATTGAGCAAGGTTATTGCTAATCAAGATGCGGAGAAGGAAGGATTGGTGGCAGACCAGGCTGCCAAGGTGAAAGAGTTGCAGGTTCAAGTAGACGGTTTGTAGGCTGCCATGAAGGGCTACCACCATGCCTTAGAGGATATATACAAGATGGGGTTTGCAAATGGAGTGCAGGACTATATGAAGTCTACTTGGAGGAAGATGCCCGATCTTGACTAGACCCTTGGGTGAGGATGCTGTTAAACAAGTGGAAAGCTTCAAGGCAGAGGCCACCAAGCTGCAAGCTTCAACACCTAAGGTTGTTTCCAAGCTGTCTGCCACTCCAAAGAATGTTGATGAGGAAACTCATGTCTCTGGTGCTGGAATCGAGGCTCCCACGAGTGTGGTTGAGGTAGCTCCGGGTAACCCGCTCGAGAAGGCGAACCCCGTCGAGCACTCTTCCAGCCCAGATACCGTCAACGATCCCTAAGCAGTTAATCCTCCTTTATGCAATCTTTCAAAGTATTTGGTTTTTCTGAACACTTGCATTATCCTGGCTTTACGAACTCTAATGGTCTATTCTGAACATGATTTTTAAATGAGGGGGCGGGCACATCTAATGCTCCGCGGATGTAACCTTAACTTTTATTCGCTTTCGCTATGGTTTTACGAACTCATTATCATCTAGTTGTAATGACTGCATGTTTTAATCTATCTTATGCCTTTCTTTAGTAGAGGTATCATATTAGTTCCCTTAGACGTATATTGGTAACATCTATATTTGTCACTAGGTAGTCTCCTTCCCTAATTTAACATCTAAAGTGCAAGGGTCCCTACTTAGCGCATAAGCCACTTAATAAGATTCTATTTAGACATAGGATCTTCATCCAAGTTCTAGTGTACTTAGGCAATTTTATTCATACCGAGGCAGCCTAGCTGATCTATGGTCCAACTATTAAGGACTAACTTTCTACTTATCGTCGTGGTGAGTGATTCTATAGATAAACAAGGTGCTTGAAGTTTGATATAGTAATCTATTATGGAGTGAATGATACTCTATAAGTAAGAATGATAATTAAGTTAGGCTTCCATACAGGAGGTAGCCTTCGCAAATCGTTAAAGGGGTATCACAGATTTACGCATATATGTTTAATTCTATTTCTTTTATAGCCATAACGTATGTATATGAATCCTTTAACTAAACATCAGTGGATAAGCTACAGCTTTTGAATAAAAATCTGAGTAAGTGGTAGCGTAGATGAGCATTACCATAATTCAGAGGGATAAGTTTAGTTTTCACATACCCGTATAGGCTGCTCAAAAGCATATGGGGTTGCCTGTACCTTATCCTTTGAGGTTGCAACTTTCACCTTAGGGGCTTCCGTTGCGGGGGCTTGTCATCCGAAAGCCTGATTCTGGAAGCCTTGTCTATGGAAGCCATATTCCGGTAGCTCAAACCTGGAAGCGCATGTTCCGGGAGCCTAATCTTGTAGGCTTTTAGACATTTTATAAGTTAGGTAGAGCAATATCACATGAACTATGGCCTTTTCTGAGGGGTTTCACTGTGGTAGCCTTACGCTGGGGGCTTTTTCACAAACCCCTCAACCAGGATCTATTTAAGTAAGAGGGGTTTCGCTGAGATAGCCTTCCACAGGAGGACTCTATCACAACCCCCTCTTTCAAGAGAGATGTTTAAGTAGGTGGGGTTTTACCACGGTAGCCTTCTACGGAAGGACTCTACCACAGCCCCCTCTCTTAGGAGAAATATGTAAGTAGGTGGGGTTTCGCTACGGTAGCATTCTATGAAAGTACACTACCACAGCCCCCTCTCTCAGGAGAGATATGTAAGTAGGTGGGGTTTCGCTACGGTAGCCTTCTACGGAAGGACTCTACCATAGCCCCCTCTTTCAAGAGAGATATGTAAGTAGGTGGGGTTTCGCTATGGTAGCCTTCTACGAAAGGACTTTACCACAGCCCCCTCTCTTAGGAGAGATATTTAAGTAAGTTTCACTATGATAGCCTCATATAAGGGGACTTTACCATAGGCATCCATGGTTGCCTCACTCAAGAGGAACTGACCACAGGCGTCTCAGTAGCCTCACACATGAGGACTTTACCGCAGGCAACCATGATAGCCTTCTACGGAAGGACTCTACCACAGACATGCATGATAGCCTTCTACAGAAGGACTCTACCACAGGAACCAATATTTAGGTAGGAGGGGTTTTGCTGTGATAGCCTTCTACAGAAGGACTTATTGGGTTCCGAGGCATAAAACGCAACGGATATAAAGCGTAAAACATAAAAAATGAAAACCTAACGCAGGATCCATATATAAGTTGTGACTGATTATGGAGAAACGAAATCATACCAGTTAAGAGCTTTACGAATTCTGAAAGTTGGAGGTCGTAGATTGCAATCACCACACAGCCCTTGCGTCAAGATCTGTGTCTCTAAATCGTCCACACGAACGTCCGATCGTCCAACGATCCAAGGAGCATGTACTAGCCAAATGAAACTGCCTTCTCTCTCTCTAGCCTTTCTTTGATATTAGAGCAGCTAGGTTTTGCTTAAAAATGAATTATGAGAACCACACCCTAAAACTATACATCATTATGTATATATAGGGCAGAGAGATCGGGCCTTACCCTAATCAGCTTGGGCTTCAACTAAACCAAACTGATTTGGGTTTTTAATGAATTAAATTCGAAATTCAATTTAATTAACTAAGTCCAACTTAATTAATTAATTAACCAATTTCGAATTTGCAATCATTTAATTAAAAACGAAATCTGATTCCAAAATCAATTTTGAATTTTAATTATTTAATTTAAATCTAATATTTAAATTAAAACTCCTTTTAAAACGTTCTTATTGTGTAACCCTTTAGGTTATTATTACGTTGACAATAATTTTAATATCTAATAATAAAATAATAAACAATGAGCGGTATCTAGTAATACATCATTGTTACCCAAGTAATAATAATTGGTGATCCAATTAAACATTTCGTGATTAATGTTTCCGTGTAATATAATCCTTTTAACCATATATATTATAGATTAAACTCGAGGCATATATTTAGTCATCCTCTTCAACATTTAATCCGGGTTTACTTGATCCATGAGTAGACTATTAAAAACAAATAATTATTTGAGCACGGCCATGCATTTTATAGTCTCACTCAATCAAGAGGCCAATAATATCTCTCCTAATCATAGGACGGTTAAATCTTTTATCGATCATTCATATTTCTCATACGACTCATGTTATACCCGATGTCCACTTTTATCATCACCCGATCAAAGGTAACTTTTAATGTAGTCAAAGTATATTAATCCTCGTATGGAAATATAATGATCTCAAGTCAAAGGATCATTACACCATTATCACTGTGAGTCTTTCTTATGACTTTATTAAACATGAAGAATCTCACTGTGGGTCTGTCCAGTACCATGTACTCCTACATGTACCTATGTATTGACTTTAGTATCTCCATACTCATAACCAATGAGATGTGGTTATCTGTCAAATAACATACTAGTCTTTCTATGTATTATTATTGTCCTATATAATAATACTCGACTAGGGACCTTTAAGAATATGATATATTATATAATCTCAAGTTCAAGTCATGTACTTAAACTATACAATGTGTATCATGATTCTAAGGACATTTATTATGCTAACAAATATATCGCAGTAATTAAAGTCATAATAAATACGTTTATTGAATGATCAAATGAAATAAAGGTTTATTAAAAGAAACAATGTATTGCCTCTTGGGCAACTACACTAACAGGACTCTATCACAACCCCGTCAACCAAGAGATATTTGAATAAGAGGAGTTTCACTATGGTAGCCTTCTACGGAAGGACTCTACCACAACCCCCTCAACAAGGGAATTTAGGAACAGATATCCATTGCTTTAAAACTTGACATTTTCAAGATGCCATTCTGAGAAGTATATCATCCATTACCCCCCAATTCTTTAGGACAGCTTGTCTGTGGTGGAGAACTAGTTCACTTTATCACCAATCTAGCCGCTATCATCTCAATTCTTTTATCAATCTGAGTATGCTTCAATGAAGCTCATCAAGTAAGGAATGTGGAGGCTTCCTATCTAGCTTGATAGCACATGTCCCAGCGTTTTGAATTTTGTGAAGCCTAATTCTTCCTTTGATTATGGACTTGGAACCTAGACTGGTTGCTTGGCCAATCTTTTTGAGAGTCGAGCATTTTCTCATAATAGTCTTAGGTGGCATGGTTATTACTATCCCCCGATTCTTTAGTCCAGCTATCTTTCTTGATATTCTCATCTATTTCTTTAGGAGGTTTGAATTTGTACCCGTGACACCGGGTATTGTATCATAACTTGTTGCAGCTCTGGCAGGTCCACGAACCTTAATTGGACTCTGTTCATCATTAGGAGGTCTGTACCCATTTTCTTCTTGATAGGGAGCCTCTTTTCATCAATTTTTTGATTGGTTGCTCATGTGAGCATTTCATATAGACCCTCCATTGGGCATTTTATATTTTCTCCATCTCTCATGTGGGACGCTGCCAGCCATATTATCTAGGGGAAACCATCTTTTTCCCGCAACAACCTCTTTGAAGGGTTCTACTTTGATCGTGAGGTTTTTTTAGTTGCTTCCGGTTTCCTTGCATATTTTTAGGATAACCTTCCATTCTACATTTTCCAGATGGTTGGTAGCACTAATATGTGATAACCTAAGTGGCATGCCATACGTGGGCCTCATATCACTTTCTCTCTTGGTAAAGAGATCATTGGTATCCCATTCATATTCTGGCGACGGTTTTTTTAGAATTTTATTTGCTTCCATAATTCCTTCCCAAGGATATTTCATGATTTGAGCTTCAACCGTTGGAGAGGCTTCTCATAGGAGCATCTTGTGAGGGAAATTTCTGGTTCATAACTCTTTGGAAGCCTGAGGTGATCATGATAGGCCTTCCTTATTTGGGAGCATCTAGCATTTAACCATCATCGTCATTTTCATGAGGCTTCTGGTCAGACTATAATCATGACTGTATTTCCTAGAGCTGCAATAATATTTGGTTTCCCCTTTTCCAAGAGCTTCCCTTGTCTTCTTGGCATTGGCACCTCTATTAGCTCATCTTAAGGGCTTACATGCCTTTCTTTTTGGTGAGAGACTTGGTAGTACTCTTCAGAGTCGTGCTAGCAGCTTTTCAGGCAACCATTCTTGTTTTGGATGGGAAGCCTTGCGGTTAAATGGAAATTTCGAGGCTATCACCCACTTTTCCTTTACCGCCAGTAACCCTTTCATGAGATTATAGGATATACCTTCATCTGACTTTCTTAAATCATTTTTGAGGGCTTTCTCATCATCTGAGTTGCTCTCGTTTAGCAGCATGGCCAGTAGGTTCCTCATTATCTGCATGGTATTACGTTCCGGGATGCTGATCAGTTGCACCGGGAACCCTTTCTCAGCTTCTCCACTATCAAATTGCTCATCAGGAAGAGTTTTTTTTTATTCCCTGATTTTCCTTACCAACTTCCAACATCAATATTATTGTTGGTGCTACCCCCAAACAAACTGGAAACCTTGACATGAGGTTTCCATTATGGAAGCCCCACATTGTGACTGCGCATTTGTTTTTTACTAACTTGTTTCCAATCCACGTAGAACATCGTCATCATTTCCCTAATATGAAGACAGTGAATAGGAATCTGCTTCTAACTTTATAGATATTTAATTGGTAGAACATTTTGCTACTACCACGGGTGGTGCACATGCGTTATCCCCCGAGTGTCTACAAATGACAAAATTCATGATAACCGAGTTCAGAGTTACACAGCTACCATTAATAAGTTGTATTCCATTGAGCCTATACCCGAAAGAGGCCTTCCGCTGGGGCTTCCTAATGGGTGGTAATTCAAGGTGCATTCCTCGGGACCCCAATCCAATCATGTGGTTGGTCAGTCTGGCTCCTTAGTGTTTTATCTTCGGGGCTACCATGATAGCATCCCATAGTGTAAGCATCGAGGTTTGGTATCCCACATACTTCTTTTCTTTGGAGTTAACCCTTTTATCATAACCAACCATAGCCCCTTTGCCAAGGCTTGCGTATTGCGCTCACGTTTTGGAGCCTCTTTAGGAACAGGAAGCCTGGCTTGATTCTTACAGTAAGGAAGCCTCTGAGCATTTCTTCGAATGTCTTCTTCATCTTGGAAACTTCACTATTGAATCGATGGATATACATCATCAAAGTTTCATCTCCCTTGTTTAATACTTGCTAGTGCTCATGAATGTTGCAGGAGCCTAAAAATGTGTTACGAATAGCTTTCCCATTTGCTCCCATGATTCTGGATATTTCATTGGGAGCTACTCAAAGCACTGGCGGGCATTTCCAGCAAGGGTTGCAGCTAATAGCATACACCTGGCGAATTCTTCCACGTGGTATGCCTCCATTTTAGCATTAAAACGATGTAGGTACTCTTCCGGGTCAGAGCTACTATTATACTTGGGGCTGCCACATATCACACAGAACATAGGGAGTAGTGGCTCATTTGTATCCCAGGCTTTGTCCAACCTTTCAACAATAAATGGGTCCGGTTACCCGTTGGAGGGTGTATATTCCTCATACATATTGTCTGGATTCATCTCCCAGTTGCCTCCATGCCCGCGGGTATTTTGGATGCCTAACTTAAGCTCCATCCCTCATTCTTTAGGGCTCCCAAAAGGTAGGAGATTTCCTTCACTGACATGGCCATATGCCTGGGGTTCATTCTATCCTTGGTGCCCACGGGCTTCCAATGGCAGCCCATCATGCTGATGCCTCGGTACCCCTTGGTAGGATCCCTGGTGGAAGCCCCATTGGCTTCCTAATTGGATTCGTCCTTTATAGTCCTTCTAAGCCCCCATCTGAGATCTATTCTGATTACTTCTTTCAGGGGTAATTTCGCCCGTTCCTTGTGATATTCGGCCAACAATCAGGCCATTCAATCTCGTATCCAGCTCATTTTGTGTACCAATGACACAACTATTGACCATCTCAGATTTTAACAGAATTTTATATCCGCGCACATTATCTCGGAAAATATCTCCAAGTCCTTTTTCACATGAGTTTTCTCCCGGAATCATTTCTCGTCCATATCGTTTTGACAGCGGATTGAGTCTCATTTTGCACTTTTTCCTCAATTCAGTATTTCTTTCAAGGGAGTCTATTCTTTCCACCATTAGCTAGACGCACTGGTACATGTCATCAATGGCGACAATCTATTTTTGCCACCAGTTTCTTTAGCGACACCGTTGGATGGCATTTTATCATTACCGGAGCGGTCAAACATCTTTTCCTCCAAAAGACAATAATTTTGTCACCCCTCCTTCTAGCGCCAATTATTGTGGGAGGATTTTAGTACAACTACGTGGAGGTCATTGCTGGAATAGTACCGTTAAAAATGGTGTTGACTAGCTACGCATAAAGGCTCACAGCTAGGCTTCCGAAGAATATGGGAAGGTGTTGTGGTGATAATTGGGACTGAATCTGCGGGATAGAGATCAAGGGCCGTACAATATCGATGTGTTGGCTTGCCAAGAACCCTAATTTGACTGTGTCACACAAGAATATACGTGCTCTCAGTACCTCAAGGTGTTAAAGTGTCGAAGAAGATCCCGCAAACGGCCTACATACCACTATTTATAGTGGATCAAGCCCGTATGCAGTTCTTGAGTGATATGATCGATCATTTGTGATGAGTTATCCCGTTTCTAATGGGATTATGACTGTATTTATCGTTTATCAACTGATTATGATGTATTTATCAGGTTTCCAAGCCATATTAGGACTGTTGGAAGCCTATCCACTGATGTTTATCTCAAGAATATGTGATTTATCGAGTAATAATGATGTGTATCTCTGAATAACTGAATAATTATCCGTTTAGGAGGTGTATATTAGCTGTAGAGACGTGCTCCTAAATGATAGGAGGCTGTCCTTATCTGAATCTGTGTTTCTGCCAGGCTTCCGGGGAAGTTGGGGTTCCCGCGGTAGCTTGACTACGGTAGCCCTTATGGCTGGCTGTCTATGGAAGTTGTACTGGAAGCCCTGTCTGATGGTTGTCGTAGTAGTCATGCTATGGCAACGGGTCATCTGCAAGGGGTCATGTCCTGGGATCCTATGCCTCATGTTTACTTAATATTTACCTCATGGTAGCCCCTCTGGTAGGCTGATTATGGAAGCCTGCTATCCGGAAGCCTCATAATAATGGTTGGGAGCTAGAGATTAGTCAAGGAAAGCTAGTTCCTGGGACCCTAGGCTTTGTATCTAGTAATGATCCTTCTTAGAGTAGCTTTAATGGGCTGTCATGGGCCCTTGGACGCCTCTCAAATCATTTAGTTCATTTACGGATTTGACCCTAAACCCTCAATGGGCCTAAATCTGACCCATGCAAGATTTTGGTCACAACAATAATAATCTATATTTGATTAATATATTATTTTAATTTTATTAAGCTATTATAAATAATCCAATCAAGATTGTGGATATTTTAATATGAAGTGCATGTTCGGCTTCATCACATATCCACTTAAAATGGGCTGAAAGCCCGTTTCCGTTTGTATTTGGATTGATGTGTTCGGTTAAAAAGTGTAATTTATTTATTTAGCATCTAAATGTTAATAAGCTTAAAGGAATGATACTTTCTACTTCTTTAACAGTCCAACTGTTCCCTTATTATTTAGCATCTAAATGTTAATAAGCTGAAAATATTAGAGGAATGGTACTTTCTACTTGTTATTTAACAGTTCCCTTATTGCAGCAATTAAATTCAAATCTTAACAACTAAACATTTTTTTGTATCTTTCATTTGTATTGCTTGTTCATAGGATACATTGCAGAATATAATTTTATATTTTAACAAATATATTTATTTTATTATACTAACTTATGATTCGTATAATGCACGAATTTTTTGAATATTACATAATTTTTTAATTTAATTTGATAATTTTAAGGCCTAAATTATAGAATTGAAATTTTAAAATGATATGATTTAATTATAATTATTATATGTATGTTATCCTTGATATTTTTAGAAAAGAAGCAATTTTCTGAACTTAAATATGGATCTCGAAATTGAAACATGGGCTATGCATCAACTTATAATACTAGCTTATAACCCGTGCAACGCACAGTTCTTTTTCTAATATCTATTATATTATTTTTTATTATTTATTTGTTATTAGTTTACATATTAAATTGTTGTTATGAAATTGTTATTATATAAGATTTTACACGTTTATTTTATTATGTGTTTTATCTTGAATTCTTAAAAATTGATTTGGATGATTTTACCGCCTACGTGAAATTAACAAAATAATCTTTAATTTAGTGATGATTTAACAATTTTCTCCGATTAAAACTACCAAGAAACGAAAGAGAGATGAAATTGACGATTTTTTATATTGAAAATTCTATTATATTTAGGAAATCTACTAACAACTAAACACAGTTTTAATAATAAGTGTAGGAGGGATTTTGTCCAATGGTAGTTGGTAGTCTGGTCCTCAGTACGATAAAATAAATAAGAACCGTTAGATCTTAAAATAAATAGATAAAAAAAAACGTTGGATCTAGCATAAAAAATATTTAATATTTTAACATGTAAACTAAAAAGTGAATTTGTAACACCCCCAGATCCGGGGTCCGGGATCCGGTGGTTACGGTTTCCAATTCTGTCCACAACACTTGAACTTTCCTTAACATAAAATAAATTACGTCTCTATAACCCAACACAATAATATAAAACACACCCGTTATAGTCCCAGAGATGAAATCAGAGTAACACTCAAATTTTTATTAATCACATTATGAGTTCTTACAATCCAAAAGAATTTCAATATAAATACATACTCTTTGCCATCCATTTACATAAGGCATACTAGACCATATTCTTGGTACTGAAAGAATAAATATACCCTACCAATAGCTTCTTCTTCAGCTCTGGTAGTCTCATCGTCCTCGCACGCGTCGAGTGCGCCTTGTGCGAGTCATCTGGTCTAGCTGTTGTTGTGATATAATAATAAAGCAAGGGTGAGCAATAGCCCACCAACAATAATATATGACTGAACGATAATGTATAACAGTTCAAAAGTATCTTTCAAACCATATGCCATGCCTTTACGGAAATGATGCCAGTATAATATGAACGATGAAGTTACAAGGTAACTTAAAGTATTTGTTTGTAGAAATATCTGCTACATCAAAGTAAGCGAGATATTCTTATTGTTATTAAGAAGAGGAACTTGCAAGAAAAGGTTGCAATTCCAGTTATGACCCTTTTCCAACTCTGCCAACAGTAATCATGTTGCAGGAAATAAAAAAATTTGGATGATGAACCAATGATGGAGTATTCACCGCGCCCGCTGTTCCAATCTTGATGATCAGTCGAGATCGTACAGCTCAATTTAGATTTACTACCGGTAGAAGGAAGAACTGACGGCTTTACTTGTGTACCGCCTTACTAGCTCTCCCCGGCCAACGGTTGGGCCAAAGGGGATGGACCGGCGCTACTCGGCCTCTTACACGACTCCTAGTTCAAATAGAATTCATGATTCTGAATGTAACGTTCGTCCCCCTTTCCCCAAGTATAATACTTGTTGATAAGACTCCACAAAGTAGTCGTATCTAGTTGGAAAGGAAAATTTACCAATAACTCCCAAGCTATTACTTGGTAACGGATATCAACTTGTTCCAGTGATCTTACCCCTCGAAAGATGAGAAGGTAAGCAACGACTTAATAAGTCAACAGCACCCGAGTTGCGAGTGAAGGGAATACTTTATGACCGGGAAGTCGACAAGATAAATAACATTTTCCAAGTAAGGTTCCCTTATTATTAAAGAGGTAGACTCAAAGAAGAATGATGTCTGAGAACCTTCCTTGATATAGGATTAATAATAATATGACTCCGAAATATTTTTCGTAATAATCGAAGAAGATAAACCTTATTGAGGTTATTCTAAGTATGGAATAAACATTCAGAGAATATTTATTGAATTAAAAATATTTAAAGAATATTCAGGAATATGAAAGAATATCTTTAATCAGAGTATTTTTCAAATAATTCTTGAAGAAATATCGAGAGAATATTTATTGCATAATTAAATATTCAAATGAATATTCCAAATAATATTCATTAATCAATAAGACCTGAAAGGAATATTTAAAATATTTAAAATAATATTCGATGATTAAATAGAACCCTGGATGAATATTCAAAATAATATTCATAATTAATTAGGAATTTAGATGAATATCAATAAAGTAATATTCATTTAATAAATAATATCCTAAATGAATATCAAGTAATATTCATTTAGTAATCCAAGCTTTAAAGGAATATTCGATATAATATTCGATAAGTAAATCAAGCTTCAGATGAATATTGAAGATAATATTCATCAAGTACTTAATACCTTAAATGAATTTTCAAAAGTAATATTTATTTAATGAAATAATATTCTAAATGAATGTCCACATAATATTCATTTAGTAGTCTCATCTTTAGAAGAGTATTCGAAATAATAATCGATAATCAATTCGACTCCGAATGAATATTGACGAATATTATTCGTCGAATGATTACGTTCAAATAATTATTTGAAGTAAGGATCGTTAAAATAATTAGTCTCGAACGAATATTCAAATAATATTCGTCGCCCAAATAATAGAAAATATTTACTTAAATATTTTCCTCCGAGGTAATCTCGATATATCAAGGAATATTGACTCCCGGTCTATTTTTGATTAATAAGATGTATACGCCCTTCTATGAGGGTCTTACAATAATCGGCTTATAACTGATATATAACTATCTAGCTTATAAGCCAACAATAACATTCAGGGAACAAGTATATCACTTCAACTTGAAAGTAGGCATGCATGCAATGGCATATGTATATCAGCATATATATATATATATTTATTCAATCACAACAACAGCCTAAAAGAAGGGAATTGGAACTTGCCTGGTAGTCGAGTACGGTAAGGGGTAGTGGTAGCGGGTCCCGGTTCAGCTTGGTGATCTATAAATAGCCAAGGCATTCGGGATTAATCACTTAACATATTAAAAGTTAAGTTATACTTAATTCGAAACACGTTCTCGAGTTATCTCGTTATACCCGTTTTTGTGGATTACTTTTATCACTGATCCGACCCGACATTCGTTCGTTAATACGACATGTCATTGCATTTATACTTGGGACATACTTAAGTCATATGAGTTCTAAGGTTGATCGTTACGAACCGATATTATACTCCGAGTTTTATCGCCCGTTTTCTAAGTGTTTTACCGAAGTTATAAAAGAGTCGTCTTTTAGGGGTTCGTTCGCGTTTAACCTCGACTCGAACATTTTTAATAAATCGAAAAATGATCTTTTTGACATACGGTTTTCTTTCACGCCTTCCTTTTTACCTCTAGTATTTATTTACCAAGATTCGCCATGACGTTACATAGTTTACGAGGGTTCAATTACAGTTACGAACTTTCGTTTACGGATTCGAACTACTTTTAGTAATTTGGTCATAAATCCTAAACCGTAAGTCCGTTTCATGCGATCTTTATATCAAAACGAAGCTTGAAACATAATCTATCCTATCATGGCAGAAAATGAAGCTGTACAGTGAGTTATAGCTACTGTGATGCTCGGTGTTTAATAGTCTAACGAAAATTCGGCATTACGACGGCTATAAATCGAACGTTCTAAAATTCATAACAATCAATCCAAGCCACACCGGGCATACTATACATGGTTTTCATCTTAACCAGTCCAAGAAGGTTTCAATTAACCATCATAATCATCAAAACTCTTAAATCATCACTACTAACTACATAATCATGCTTTTATGCATATAACAACACCATAATCTTAACTAATCTAAAACCATCAAGAACATATATAAAACTCAAAGTAAGATCTTGGGTTCTTAAGAATTATACCTTCCTTGGAGAGTGTACAAGCTATAATAACCCTTATATAGTCCTTGTATGGCTTTAACAAAGCTTAAATCATCCAAAGAAACCAAGAAATCAAAGTTAGTTTCTTGAAAACACTATTCACCCTCATCTTTGAGGATTTATTTGAAAATGGAAAACATGGAGTTTGAAGCTAAGATTTCTAGGAGATCATTTTTATGAAATATAGGACTCACCATAAAAATTTGGAGATCAAACAATGGTTGGAAGGTGGATTTTGAAATCTTAAAACTCCAAAATTCGAAGTGCCTTGGTTTTGGGGGAAAAACAGTGAACTTCTCGAATTTATTTACCCATCCAAACGATCTTCAAAAATTATGAAATTAAATCCCCAACTTCACCTTGATGTGTAGAAGCTCCATGAATTTTTTCATGATTTTTAGATGAGTAGATCTAGGTGAAAAAAAATGGCAAAGACCCCTGCCCTGGAAAATGCAACTGCTGGAAAAATGGGGGAGAGGTGGTGTTTGCTTGGCTAGTTGTCAAATGATATTTGTGATATGTATAAGTGGGTATAGCTGCTAATACTCCTCTTAATACAAGTGTCAAAGGTTTATGGTGTGTTAGAAAAATTGATGATGTGAAGCCTTGTTGTTTTCTTCTTGTCCATCCACCTCATTACTTCCTTTCTCATTTCTTTTCTTCATTTCATTTCCACCAAATATTCTTATATATAACCCCAGCTGATCAAGTAGGGTTTTTTTTTATCTCGTTACGTATTTAATCCGTAATTTCTTTCGCGTTTGCTTGATCGCTTAATCTTGTTATAAAGTTCTAGCGATTTCTAGAACACTTGTTATTCTAACTCAAAGGTTTTCATTCTAAATCCTCAAATCATACTTAATAAATAAAATCCTTGAATCCTTAACATTATAATACTCTTGTCTTGATCGTATTGATAGGCTCTTTACGGTTCGGTCAAATATTGTACCGAAAAAGAATTTGGAATTTCTGAATTCCGATCGTCTCTGCATTCACTTATTTCCTCCGCGTATTACTAATATGACTTCGAAACATCCATAACACGTCCCGTACATAGGGTGGCGTGAAAAGTTTTCCAACTTACAAAGTCACTATTCATCCACCAAATTACTATGCACGTACAGGAAACACTATGCACGTATGGGAAATACTATGCACGTATGGGAAATACTATGCACGTATTCATTTCTCTTCAAGGATCCATTAGCTCCTTCCTGGATGGTAGATTATTCTTATCTAGGTCCTCAACCATCGAATTACTCTATTCTGACAATATACCAATGCATCAGGATCATTGTCCAAAGCAATATCCATTCATTACAATCATTGTTCTTTGAAACCACCATTCATTAGAGCTGGTGACCTTGTTGTTGGAATCATTGTTCCTCATTTTATCATTACTTAATAAAAGTTTTAATTATATCCAAAATTTGGGGTTCTTACAGTCTCCCCTCCTTAAAAGGATTCCGTCCCGGAATCAGGTAGGAAGCAAAGAGTCGTTTGCCTGTCGTTCACTCTTTAGCTTCCCGGTCAATTCTTATTCGTTCTACCCTTCCTCAGCACATCTTCTAGTGCTACAATTCATATTTATCCTTTTTCCATCAACGTTGCTACTTTTCGTACAACTCACTATCCGGGTTATACTTTTACTCAGTCTTATCCTTATTGATACCTGCAGTAACATTGGTATCACTATCACCCTACGATTCGGAGGTAACCTCGCTCGTACTGTGCATTTCCTGATCGCTTTAATCTTCGCAATCTAGATCAATATAGAGAAGTGGAAAGATTTGTTGAGAGATCACTATGATCAATTGAACATTTGTTATATTGCATAGTTAGTACAGAAGGGGGCCAGCCTTTAGTACTTGACAAGCAATTAAACAAGTCATAGCATTCCACTTAGACTTCTATCACATAGACAGATAGTCACGTAGCAGTACCTCCCCTCCAAAAAGGGTTGTTCTTCTCAATTCATAAAGAAGATGAATAAGAGAGAAGAAGAGAAAAGAGTTCTAAAGGATTATAGAAAGCTTCCATGATTGTAGAATATCATACTCAGAATTTACCTCTGAACTATAGAGGTTTATCAAAGAAGAAATTAATCATAATTATATCCAATACTATTTGATCGCAATCTCACGTGTCAACATATCTTGCTGCTTTGTCCATTATTCTATGGACAAATACTCTTGTTCAATCTTAGCGATACTCACATTCGGGAAATCCTTCAACCTTTCAGGTTAAATCTTAGGTTTCTCACTTGGCATCATTATTACTGACATCCCATATCATGTTACTAGCTTTTTCATAACTATAGTATTGACACTATCAGGTTGTCATCCTGAGAATTCATTAGAAAACCCATTCATAACACTCCTTGCTTCTCATTCCATAGTTGCTTCCCCAGCCTTTTCTTTATCAATCACATCCTTCTTATTATCTGATTCTTATTTACTTCTGTTATTTACTTTCACCTTCACCTCTTTATTGAGACACCTTTTTGCACTTGGTACCTCCTTATCGGTATTCCGTCTCATTTACTCTATAATCATCACGTTATTTCAATTTAAACTTTCCGAAATGAATCTGGCCCGATTCCTTTAACTTAGATTCATATAATCTACTTCTGCCAACCTTGTTTCTCATTACTTGTTCTTTTCTATCCATGGTTTTCCACAGGTTGTCTTTCGTAAGTCGGACCAGGTCGTATATCTACATTCTTGTACTCCTATCATCTGTTGAACATTTGCATTTTACTGGCGTAGCCTGGCCACATGAAAACCCGTTATGACCGTGCTATAATTTTGGGGGTAAGGCTGGCTCGAATACCACCGTCCGAACATTTTAAACTCTCAGGTGGCCCAATAAGTCTCGGGCTCAACCGCCCTTCCCTCCAAATCTCATTAATTCTTTCCATGGGAATATCTTTAACATCATGAATCATCAACCTCATATTCTCTATCTTGTTTGCGCAGAAGTACACTAACATAAACTTGTTTGTCATTCATCAACATGCCATTTAGTTAATCAATGGCAGCACTGTCTTTATCTTTACATTGTCATCTACTTTCTTAGAAGAATCACCATCGCTTGTTGTTTACGTAGTGCATTAATAGCTAACCCTACGGGTTTCAAATCCCTTAGGGAGACAAAGTGATCACTATTCCTTATCCATACGAAACACTTCCTGAACTTGATGTAGATATAACATGAAGTAGATAGAATTGCAGAAGAGTTTCAAGTATCGCAGCTAGGTCCGGTTGATGAAACTATCACTTATGCATCTTCCATAAAAGACTGGAAACTTAACGGTTTACTTCATCAATTTTGTACCATGGTCCTGGTTTGCCTCAAAACGGGACCTTCTAAGGTACGTAATATGCTTAAGACTCCATCAGGAATCGAATCTTTACTTAAACTATTATTACCTTCGATTCTTGCACAATCATCAAAAGGAATGTAACTTCCTCCACTCCAATATGACCATCAAGGTCTTTCCAAATATCATTTTGTTTCTTCGGTATGAACATTTATAATTATTCCTTTATACTTAAACTGTCGGCCACCTCATTGGCCTTTCCTGATAATAATAATTTCTGGTAATCCTTGTTCCTTGGATATATTCCAATTCAAACATTTCTACCTCATTCCCATCATTTTTGGGTGAAAGCATTCTCCATTAAGCTCTGCTGATGAAGAAAAATATATTTAACAGTCTTTCTCCATAAGTCATTGCTTCCACCTACTCGTGGGAACTTTATCACGTTTATTCCCCATCCTACTTAGGATACTTCTCTTCTTAGTTCTTTCCTTATCTTAGGATAATCTCAACCTTTATAGGTTCAATCCATACTTCCTCATGGTCTCATACATGCCTCATCTGGCATTACTGTTACTATGTCATACATTCCTTACCAAACTTCCATTTTGAAGTTCGGAATATTACCTTTTTCCTTGTAAGGTTTCATAGGTCATCCTCATCCTTCCTCCTGTATTTTCTGGGTACAGGGTATATCAAAATGTCATTGATCAATACTCTAATAATTCTATCTATGTTCTTTCCAGAACTCTTTTTTTTTTTCTAATAATCCTTACCGGTCATTGTTGCCTTAGCAAGTCCAGCTCATATCATCTGAAGTCATAATGTCGTTATTAGGGTTAATGCCACCCCTTGTGCATTCCCCAGGGTTTGTCTTAATTCATTGATATCCTATCCTTAATTCAACTATCAATGAATTCTTGCATCTTATAATTGGCAATCAGATCATGTATCCTTAATAAAGGTCTCTTTTCAATCATTCTCATTTGATAATCGATCGGTGGCTTAATGCCACCCTCTTCTTTCAGATAGTTGTCAGCCTATTTGGCCTTCCAAAAAGGCAACGTATGCCTATCTCCTCTCTTACAGAACTTGGTAATGGCAGCAAGGATGTTTTGGAAAATATTGGTCGAGTTCAACGTGAATCTATTAGTACTTATCGTTCTTCTCAAATGTACTTGCCTTAGACAAAATTTCTACAGCATACTGATCCATCTCTGACCATTTCTATACTCTCTTCATAAACCTTCGTTGTTTACTTCCCTTAGTCGTAATATGTTCATGGTATTCATGATACCCTAACATCATGCATCTCAAGTCACTATACTCCCATTTTACTCAAAATCTTGGACAACCATATACACATGAGTCACTTTAGTACGGGTTACCCCATCCCAAAAAGGTCTAGTAAATTCCCCATCAAAACATGGGTTGCAAAGGGTTTAGTAGAAGACTCCTACAATCTCATTAATATTTCCTTTATATCAGAAGCCCTTGCAGTCGGTGCTTACTTAGAAGCAACCCTGCTTTGTCTTTTCATTGCTGGTCTAGTCACTTTATAGTCCGTTGTGACTTGGCCTCAACTGGCCACACTAAAATAAAAATATATGATTTTAGGGGTTGGCTAATAGCATTACTTTTCTAGCAATTGCCGGCATAGTGCCTTCTTCTTTGATACCTTTCTACCTTTCCAAAACTTTACTCCATATAAGTCTTAATCGACTACTCGGCACCGTCTCCGGTCACCTTTCCTCCACTTTTATCTTTTCAACTATTCTTATCAATCCCGCGTGCCACGCAAGCTTACCATTCCTGGCATAACAGCCTTTTCACTTAAGTCAATCCCGGAGTTTCTCCGTCCGGCTAGTTTCTTACTTACATTTCCTGTTTTCGTCCAATCTCACTTCATCATATTATCACTACCGTCGATTGTAATGCTCAGGGTCCGTTTACTAACCCATTTTATAGCAACCTTACCCAAATCACAGGGTTTGCTCCAGTTTCTACTCTCTTCCATGACATTCTCTGATTATCAGAAAGACAAGGTTTGCCAAAATTCACCGAATTCCTTTCCAGACTCAGGGAAATTTTGATCAATCTACCCACCTACTGGTAACATCAAGGAGACCAGTTTCGAAACCTGAAGAATAGTTCTATGAACCTCCAAGCAGGTGGAATCATAAGCAGTCATAGTTAACGAAATAATCATCATCGGATTGGAAGTTTACCCACTGGAGAGGAATCAATTATATCCATCCCTTAGAAGGGAATCAATAATTTCAAACTGAAACCTGTCACAACGTCCTGATATTCAATACTACCAAATGTCGGTCTACCTAACCCTTTATGCGAAGCGTCATTGGAAGCACAAAGTCTCCTTTTTCCATTAAGCAATGCCAGCTCTTGGTCATTACCAATTTCACCTTTTAGCTCCAGGAAGATTTTCTCACATTTTTCTCTTTAACTGCTGATCGTATTACTTGATCTATTATAATTCCGTGTCGGAGTAAACTTAAGGTAACTACTATAATCCATTCAAAGAGAAGAAGGAATTTAATATTCCTCTGAATCACATGCATCTAACGTTTCTGGTTCATCATTTAACTGAGTTGAATTAACTCTATACTCAGTCTCTGGCAGTAGTCTCATTACGAGTTCATCTTGACTCACTGGTCTTATCTTCCGGTAGGTTCTGAGATCATTGTCTTGCTTACTACTTCCTTATATAACTTTTACCCAATCATTCTATTACTTCCCAATGTCTTTACTTTCTAAATGATTCATTCATAAAATGAACATTTTCCTTAATAAAACCACCTTATTAACCTCAATTTGGTTCCATAATTTACAACCTACGACACCTGCCTTCTCATGGCGAATTATTACTGACCATATTCATACTAATTCATTTATCAAATGATATGGCACTTACTGCCTCCTTCTCAACTATTCCTAGGGACTCTGCTCCTCGCCCTATATCACTGTCTTTGATAATCATACATCCCTCTAGCTCTTTCTTTGTTAAGATGAAAATCTCTAAGGATTCTCATCTATTTCCGTATAAGATCTCAAGTAATTCTTCCAATCCTTCTTTCTTGCTGGTACTACGTCTGGTAGTCCGGCTATGAATTCAACATGCATCTTCAGATCTCTTAATAATATATCAGTTCTTTATACTCACTTTTCTGAGCACCATATCTTAATCATCACAGTCATTCTGGCTGCGACCCTCATTACCCATGGGTAAGCTCCTCATCCTAACAGGATTTTCCTTATCTGCTGGAACCTCTTCCGGGTCTCCAGTAGGGTACTCCATCGAATTACCCGCTGATCTTCAGCATATAAAGCATCATCGCGCTGTTGCTCGTATGCCTCAAGGTCAGTCACCTTACTCGTCGATACGATATCGAGCTAAGTTACTATCATTATACTTACGAGTTCCCATAAGGGTTTTATATGTCATCACTACATTAAGTAGTCCGACTATGAACTTGGCAAGAGTTCTTATTATCTTATTGAATTTATTGTTTTAACGTCACCTCATCTCTGGGGTTTATAACGTACGCTCTGATACCACTTCTGTAACACCCCCAGATCCGGGGTCCGGGATCCGGTGGTTACGGTTTCCAATTCTGTCCATAACACTTGAACTTTCCTTAACATAAAATAAATTACGTCTCTATAACCCAACACAATAATATAAAACACACCCGTTATAGTCCCAGAGATGAAATCAGAGTAACACTCAAATTTTTATTAATCACATTATGAGTTCTTACAATCCAAAAGAATTTCAATATAAATACATACTCTTTGCCATCCATTTACATAAGGCATACTAGACCATATTCTTGGTACTGAAAGAATAAATATACCCTACCAATAGCTTCTTCTTCAGCTCTGGTAGTCTCATCGTCCTCGCCCGCGTCGAGTGCGCCTTGTGCGAGTCATCTGGTCTAGCTGTTGTTGTGATATAATAATAAAGCAAGGGTGAGCAATAGCCCACCAACAATAATATATGACTGAACGATAATGTATAACAGTTCAAAAGTATCTTTCAAACCATATGCCATGCCTTTACGGAAATGATGCCAGTATAATATGAACGATGAAGTTACAAGGTAACTTAAAGTATTTGTTTGTAGAAATATCTGCTACATCAAAGTAAGCGAGATATTCTTATTGTTATTAAGAAGAGGAACTTGCAAGAAAAGGTTGCAATTCCAGTTATGACCCTTTTCCAACTCTGCCAACAGTAATCATGTTGCAGGAAATAAAAAAATTTGGATGATGAACCAATGATGGAGTATTCACCGCGCCCGCTGTTCCAATCTTGATGATCAGTCGAGATCGTACAGCTCAATTTAGATTTACTACCGGTAGAAGGAAGAACTGACGGCTTTACTTGTGTACCGCCTTACTAGCTCTCCCCGGCCAACGGTTGGGCCAAAGGGGATGGACAGGCGCTACTCGGCCTCTTACACGACTCCTAGTTCAAATAGAATTCATGATTCTGAATGTAACGTTCGTCCCCCTTTCCCCAAGTATAATACTTGTTGATAAGACTCCACAAAGTAGTCGTATCTAGTTGGAAAGGAAAATTTACCAATAACTCCCAAGCTATTACTTGGTAACGGATATCAACTTGTTCCAGTGATCTTACCCCTCGAAAGATGAGAAGGTAAGCAACGACTTAATAAGTCAACAGTACCCGAGTTGCGAGTGAAGGGAATACTTTATGACCGGGAAGTCGACAAGATAAATAACATTTTCCAAGTAAGGTTCCCTTATTATTAAGGAGGTAGACTCAAAGAAGAATGATGTCTGAGAACCTTCCTTGATATAGGATTAATAATAATATGACTCCGAAATATTTTTCGTAATAATCGAAGAAGATAAACCTTATTGAGGTTATTCTAAGTATGGAATAAACATTCAGAGAATATTTATTGAATTAAAAATATTTAAAGAATATTCAGGAATATGAAAGAATATCTTTAATCAGAGTATTTTTCAAATAATTCTTGAAGAAATATCGAGAGAATATTTATTGCATAATTAAATATTCAAATGAATATTCCAAATAATATTCATTAATCAATAAGACCTGAAAGGAATATTTAAAATATTTAAAATAATATTCGATGATTAAATAGAACCCTGGATGAATATTCAAAATAATATTCATAATTAATTAGGAATTTAAATGAATATCAATAAAGTAATATTCATTTAATAAATAATATCCTAAATGAATATCAAGTAATATTCATTTAGTAATCCAAGCTTTAAAGGAATATTCGATATAATATTCGATAAGTAAATCAAGCTTCAGATGAATATTGAAGATAATATTCATCAAGTACTTAATACCTTAAATGAATTTTCAAAAGTAATATTTATTTAATGAAATAATATTCTAAATGAATGTCCACATAATATTCATTTAGTAGTCTCATCTTTAGAAGAGTATTCGAAATAATAATCGATAATCAATTCGACTCCGAATGAATATTGACGAATATTATTCGTCGAATGATTACGTTCAAATAATTATTTGAAGTAAGGATCGTTAAAATAATTAGTCTCGAACGAATATTCAAATAATATTCGTCGCCCAAATAATAGAAAATATTTACTTAAATATTTTCCTCCGAGGTAATCTCGATATATCAAGGAATATTGACTCCCGGTCTATTTTTGATTAATAAGATGTATACGCCCTTCTATGAGGGTCTTACAATAATCGGCTTATAACTGATATATAACTATCTAGCTTATAAGCCAACAATAACATTCAGGGAACAAGTATATCACTTCAACTTGAAAGTAGGCATGCATGCAATGGCATATGTATATCAGCATATATATATATATATTTATTCAATCACAACAACAGCCTAAAAGAAGGGAATTGGAACTTGCCTGGTAGTCGAGTACGGTAAGGGGTAGTGGTAGCGGGTCCCGGTTCAGCTTGGTGATCTATAAATAGCCAAGGCATTCGGGATTAATCACTTAACATATTAAAAGTTAAGTTATACTTAATTCGAAACACGTTCTCGAGTTATCTCGTTATACCCCTTTTTGTGGATTACTTTTATCACTGATCCGACCCGACATTCGTTCGTTAATACGACATGTCATTGCATTTATACTTGGGACATACTTAAGTCATATGAGTTCTAAGGTTGATCGTTACGAACCGATATTATACTCCGAGTTTTATCGCCCGTTTTCTAAGTGTTTTACCGAAGTTATAAAAGAGTCGTCTTTTAGGGGTTCGTTCGCGTTTAACCTCGACTCGAACATTTTTAATAAATCGAAAAATGATCTTTTTGACATACGGTTTTCTTTCACGCCTTCCTTTTTACCTCTAGTATTTATTTACCAAGATTCGCCATGACGTTACATAGTTTACGAGGGTTCAATTACAGTTACGAACTTTCGTTTACGGATTCGAACTACTTTTAGTAATTTGGTCATAAATCCTAAACCGTAAGTCCGTTTCATGCGATCTTTATATCAAAACGAAGCTTGAAACATAATCTATCCTATCATGGCAGAAAATGAAGCTGTACAGTGAGTTATAGCTACTGTGATGCTCGGTGTTTAATAGTCTAACGAAAATTCGGCATTACGACGGCTATAAATCGAACGTTCTAAAATTCATAACAATCAATCCAAGCCACACCGGGCATACTATACATGGTTTTCATCTTAACCAGTCCAAGAAGGTTTCAATTAACCATCATAATCATCAAAACTCTTAAATCATCACTACTAACTACATAATCATGCTTTTATGCATATAACAACACCATAATCTTAACTAATCTAAAACCATCAAGAACATATATAAAACTCAAAGTAAGATCTTGGGTTCTTAAGAATTATACCTTCCTTGGAGAGTGTACAAGCTATAATAACCCTTATATAGTCCTTGTATGGCTTTAACAAAGCTTAAATCATCCAAAGAAACCAAGAAATCAAAGTTAGTTTCTTGAAAACACTATTCACCCTCATCTTTGAGGATTTATTTGAAAATGGAAAACATGGAGTTTGAAGCTAAGATTTCTAGGAGATCATTTTTATGAAATATAGGACTCACCATAAAAATTTGGAGATCAAACAATGGTTGGAAGGTGGATTTTGAAATCTTAAAACTCCAAAATTCGAAGTGCCTTGGTTTTGGGGGAAAAACAGTGAACTTCTCGAATTTATTTACCCATCCAAACGATCTTCAAAAATTATGAAATTAAATCCCCAACTTCACCTTGATGTGTAGAAGCTCCATGAATTTTTTCATGATTTTTAGATGAGTAGATCTAGGTGAAAGAAAATGGCAAAGACCCCTGCCCTGGAAAATGCAACTGCTGGAAAAATGGGGGAGAGGTGGTGTTTGCTTGGCTAGTTGTCAAATGATATTTGTGATATGTATAAGTGGGTATAGCTGCTAATACTCCTCTTAATACAAGTGTCAAAGGTTTATGGTGTGTTAGAAAAATTGATGATGTGAAGCCTTGTTGTTTTCTTCTTTTCCATCCACCTCATTACTTCCTTTCTCATTTCTTTTCTTCATTTCATTTCCACCAAATATTCTTATATATAACCCCAGCTGATCAAGTAGGGTTTTTTTTTATCTCGTTACGTATTTAATCCGTAATTTCTTTCGCGTTTGCTTGATCGCTTAATCTTGTTATAAAGTTCTAGCGATTTCTAGAACACTTGTTATTCTAACTCAAAGGTTTTCATTCTAAATCCTCAAATCATACTTAATAAATAAAATCCTTGAATCCTTAACATTATAATACTCTTGTCTTGATCGTATTGATAGGCTCTTTACGGTTCGGTCAAATATTGTACCGAAAAAGAATTTGGAATTTCTGAATTCCGATCGTCTCTGCATTCACTTATTTCCTCCGCGTATTACTAATATGACTTCGAAACATCCATAACACGTCCCGTACATAGGGTGGCGTGAAAAGTTTTCCAACTTACAAAGTCACTATTCATCCACCAAATTACTATGCACGTACAGGAAACACTATGCACGTATGGGAAATACTATGCACGTATGGGAAATACTATGCACGTATTCATTTCTCTTCAAGGATCCATTAGCTCCTTCCTGGATGGTAGATTATTCTTATCTAGGTCCTCAACCATCGAATTACTCTATTCTGACAATATACCAATGCATCAGGATCATTGTCCAAAGCAATATTCATTCATTACAATCATTGTTCTTTGAAACCACCATTCATTAGAGCTGGTGACCTTGTTGTTGGAATCATTGTTCCTCATTTTATCATTACTTAATAAAAGTTTTAATTATATCCAAAATTTGGGGTTCTTACAGAATTTATATTAAAATACGAAAAAGTGCTTGTCAATGATTTAAATCATATATGATTAGGTTTTCTATATTGAATAGAATTATTAATGTAGCTATTCTACACTAAAGAGGATTAATGTAAAAATTCGTAAATTATATTTTCTCTTGAGATTTTGAGTGTTTTCATTTGGATTATAATTATTAAATCATCAATAATTTAAAGATAATTTTATGAGTTTCGTGTGGACTGTAAAATCATCCAAATCTGATTTCTATATCTCGAGATAGAGCCTAAATAGTAAAGATGAACCTTTTTTAATATTAATAAATAAATAAATAAATAAATAAAATTCAGTTCTAATACAATCTTTTATATCCTTTTCAGATTATAATTTCTTTTTAAAATTCAATTCTAATACAACCTTTTTAATTATATCCAATTCAATTCTAATACAACCTTTTTAATTATATCATTTTTAGATTATAATTTTCTTTTTAATATGATATAATTTTGATTGTCTATATTTAAAAATATTATATTCGACGGTTGATATTATTTGGGCGGTACAGTGACCAAACCAAAATTATGGATAAGATCACTCTTACTCTTATTATATATAGCCTATAACTTGTGCAATGCACGGTTGCTTGTAAATTGTTTAATTATATTTTACTATTAAAATTTTAAGTTGTAAATATGTTTTTATTATAAATAATTTTTTAACTTTATAAATCTCATGAATATAAATATTATTCTAACTATGTATTTTAATTATTACTTTAAAATACATATGTATATATAAAAAATATTACATAAAATTAGTTTTTTTTAAACTTTTATTTAGTAGAAAGAGTGAAATTTATTTAATCATGTAGACCTTTTTTCGATTTTTATACAAAATTTTCTATATTGCAAGTGTTTTCTAGATTTTATGTAATTTTTTACTATATAACTTATAACTCGCGTGATGCACAGATGATTTTTTTAATATTTTTTATTTAATTACCCATATGTTCATATATATATATATATATATATTTATTTATTTATTTATTTATTTAATTAGTAGGGAAAAAATTATTTATGATAATATAATATTATAATACATTTTTGATAGTATTTTAAATGATAGTGTTTTAATTTTTAACTATAATATATTATTGACGGAAATTTTTGAAAATAGTTTATAAGATAGTATAAATGTATAATAATACTTTATTAAAAAAAGATAATAAATTTTTTTTTTGTTACAATATGATATGTCTTAAGAATAGTTTATAAAATAATATATATGTTTAATGAAGATATGTTATTGGTGGGATTTGAACTTAACCAATGAGAATATTTTAAATATCAGAAAAGGAATATTCTTTTAGTATTAGATCCAACGGTTCTCACAAATCTATCTCAAAATCCAACGGTTGCTATTGAGTGTACCAAAAAAGTGTACCAAAAAAATGGTGTAAAATATCTAACCGTCATTATTCTATTGTAGATATTATATGTTTTAAATCTTTCTTTTTTCTGATTTTACATCCATGTATTAAATTTTATTTTATTTTAAAAATATTCAAAGTTGTAAGTTATAATTTACCAAACACATCATCAACTTATAAGTAAAATTATCCAAACACCAAAATAACTTATAAATAATAATTTAATTATAACACTTATTAGTTACTAGCTTATAGCCCGTGTAAAGCACGGGTTACTTTTAAATATTTTTAAAATTATATGATTAAACAAAATAAAGTATAATAATTTATTATGGATGTAATTTAACTTTATAATACTAAATAATAAAATTATTATTAATAATAATAGTTATTTAATAAATGACATGTATTGTTTAGAACTAATAATATAAGATCTATCTTAGCAAAAAAATAATATAAGATTTTAATATAAATTTTTTGTTGATGAGATTCGAACTTGGATCTTTAGAAGAAGAGAGATTTAAATATAGAATATTCTTTATTATTAGATCTAACGGTTATCATCTATTTACTAAATATATAATGATCATTATTTTTTTTAAATGGTTGAACCAAACAACCAAATTATACCCTTGTTTGCTTATTATATATTACTAGCCTATAACCCGTGCAAAACACGAGCTATCATATATTGTTTTTAATATGAATTAATATTTTAATTATTTAATTTAATGTAAAATTTTAATTTATTAAAAAAAATTATTATTAATTTTAAATTTACATATGTTCCATATTTAATTTCATGATATAAATAAATATCATTAATTTAACGTTATTTTTAAATTTTGTGTTAAAATATTTTAAGAATTCAATTGATATTTTTAAGGAATTATTTAGTGTAACCTAAAATCGTAGAAGAAAGAATTGTAGGAAGAAGTATGTGCAGACGATGATTCTAATTTGGGATATAATTGTAAATGTTTATAATTCTATAAAATATGTGTTTTTTATTTTTAATAAATCATATATAATTTAACTTTTTTACACGTTTTTCAAACTTTGTAAAAATATATTTTTGTGCCTTAGTTCGTTTGTTAGTTGGTTAACACCTTCCTAAAAAGTTTGTTAATACTAAAAATTTTGTTAACACCTTCAAAAAAGTAAAAAAAATTAAAATGTATTTAATTTTAATTAAAAAAATAAACCACGTGTTTTACATACGATTTCATATTTCTTTTAGAAATCTCCACCAACACCCAACTTCTCTTCAACTTTTTCGAGAAACCAATATTTTTTAAAATTAATCTAAACAATTTCAATATAAAAATTTATTAATAAGTAAAAAAAATTAAAAAAAGGAAATAAAAAATATATACTATCTATTTGTACTATACTTTTATAAAACAAATAGGGTATAATTAGTTGATTAGTTAAAACCTTTAAATTTATTCGCATTGATTAGTTAAAAACTTTCTAAAAATTTTATTGCACCTTCTAAAAAAGTAAATTAAAATGCATATATAAATTTACTAAAAAAAATTAAAACACATATTTTACATAAATACATACTCTATCGGTTATACTTCAACTGAAATTCAACTACATTTTCTTTTAATTATATTTTTTAATATATAAGTTTTTTTAATTTGTTTTTTTAGGAAGGTGTTAACAATTTTTTTGGAAGACGTTAACCAACCAACCATTATACCCTGTTTCGCTTATCCTTTATTATAATACCTAAGTCTACCCATGTGCAGTTAACCAATCAGAAAACTATGAATTATTTCAGAACCAATCAGAGCTGAATTCTATATTTTAGACTAATCATGTTATATTAAGAATTTTTCTTATTTACATTCTGACCATACCTCACTAACCATGATTAGTTAACACTTCTAATTTAAATACAATAAAGATTTTATTTAACATATCCATAAATACATATTTTTTAAATCAAAAAATTACTAAATCACTATTTTAATTTGAAATCAATCACGATATGTACTACTATATATTCTAAATTAAATTTCATAACTACTTGTTAACGGAGGAATTTGTAATAACAAAGTCTGAGGTTATAAGCCGGAATCATGATCTACGATGGCGGTTGTTCACCGGAAGAGTGACCGGAGAACGGTGGTTTATGTGTTTATCAGTGGCTGAGATCAAAGAGGTATCAGTCGTCTCTCAGAGCTCTCAACGTCTAACCCCTTTAATGTGCCTACGTACCTCTAAATTTATAGAGGATCAAGCCTCACGTAGTTCTTGAAGAGCAAGAAACCCAAATCTAATAGAAGTAGGTCTCTTACTAGCAAGCCCAAGCCTACTACGAAACGTAGTCGAACCAACTGTCTTCGAAGCCCATTTGGAAGAGCCCATGCGATGAAGCCTAGTCCAATGACCCCAAGGCCCAACCAACATTAAAGACTTCACGGATACAACATTAGCCCTAACTATCGGAGCTAACATCAACCGCTACCAGATCTTTCCTCACACGTTTGGTTTTAGGGATAGTCATGACTTACTCCAAATGCACGAACGGATCCTTACCCCCCGATGAGGCTAACCCACCAGACTACAGGGTAAGTTCTACCAAATTATGTCACGCAGAGCATCTCGTAATCCCCCAACAAGGACAACTTGTTAGAATACAGGATTAGATCCATAGAGCGTATTAACATGCTTAATCACCTTTGACTCCCCAACAAGGATAACCTGTTAGAATACAGAATCTGGCCTTCCATCATACAAAAACCATCGTATTATCTTTACAATGCATTTTATAAATGTTGCAGCGTCAAGAATTGTTTTGGCGCGGCAACCATCTAGTTGGCTCGGCAAAACAAGGGCATATTCCTTCTGACGAATTTTTGCATACAACAACTACCCCCCAAGCCTCTGTTGTATTTTTAAAATGCAAAGGGGCGTAAAAAATAAAAAATTTATTCATCTCTCATAATGTTGGCGCGGCAGCATGTAGTTCGGCCTGGTAAACGTATAATCATCAATTTAGGAAATATTCCAGAACTTTCCGAACATTTCAACCATAATTTAAACTTAATATTACCACGAGATACGTATTTAACAAAGTATGTAGGGGCCTTTATACGCGTATAGATACCGTATATTAAACAAAGCCATGGTATTTAGAGCCCAAATACAACCCCAATTCTCCATTCTTTCCCAAAATTCCCAATTCCATCTCTCTGTCTTTCGAAGTCAAGAGTATCTGAACGGTTTCCTGCCTATCCCAATCGTGAATCTTCTCCATTCTTCAATCCGGAACTTTCCCATCATTCTCTTTGACTTAAGGTATGATTTGATACCTCATTTGCCAGTTTTCACCGAATATTCAAGTAGATTTAGGAATTTAAAGTTTTATGTTGTTCATGTTCTTGGTGTATATACACGTATATAGTTGTATGCATATTTGTTTGATCCATAATTGCTAATTCCCATTCTGTAATTCATGTTTCCGGCATTGTTCATATACTTGTATGGCATAATAACGAATGATCATATTAATTTAAACATATTTCTATACCGACTTCCATCGCCACGAGATTCAAACTCGCCCCCTAATTCCCTTGACGCGCCAACATATGCCAACACAATAGTTTGGTATGTATATTTGATCACTAAATAACTATCACCTCCAAATCCCTTGGATTCTAATAATGACATAACCTCAAATCCTCCCAATTTTCACGCTATTACTTCTCTTAAGGTACCAACTAGATACCTCACATTAAATTTTACCTCATTTCTTCATGTTGACGCGGTAACAATGTTATTTGGCGCGACAACACATTCTACTTGATCTCTTCCTCCAAAACATTTTCCTTACTCTGTCTTTTTATTCCTTATTTTGTAGCTGGCTGATTACAGAAATTTATTTCCGTCGCCTTTCCATCCCTTTAAGGACTTCAACCGAAGATACGGCCTTTCTTCATCTCCGTTTATCGTTCCATCTTTTCAATACTCCTACTCTAGCCCAAACACTTTGGCGCGCCTGCTAAAAATGGCTAAAAGCAAAAAACCCACGATTGGAATAGCAAGTCCCAGTTCTAGCCCCAACTCTGATAACAACATTACACGCCCAGACGATTATGACTCAACATTAGAGGATTGGGCTGAATTGCCACCAGAGTACACTTCCACCTCAAAACCCCCTTCCCCAAAGAAAAGAAAGATAATAGTTACAGATGAAAGTGAAGAGGAAAATGAAGACACCCCTACACAGAGTGAGGAGGATTCCTTGTATGAATATTCTGAAGATACTGGACGCGACAACCCGGTCTCAGACGCTGCAACAGAGGATATTGGCGCGGCAAGAGATGAGGATAGCGACCCTGCAGATATTTTCTCTTCACCTGAATCCTCTCCAAATCCCTACTCTCCTCCACAACTCAAAAAATATGCCCTTGATTTAGATTGGAGCGTGTACGAGAAAATGCCTTCCTTAAGAATGAAGGAAAAATTGATGAAAGAAGCTGGAAGACTCTCATGTGTGGGTCAACAATCAACTGCCAAAAATTCAGAAATTAAAAGAGCCATGAAATAATATGGACAAGAGGGCAAATATACGAAACCACCACCCCATTTGCGCCCACACAGGTTTGACATAGACAACTTTAGAATCCCCAGGGCAGTCTTAACAATCATGCATATCCCATATGGAGTTGGCGCGCCACTTCATCCCTGGTTGAAGCAAATTTGCGAATGGTATAGAGTAGCTCCCATCCAACTCTCACCCAACAGCTATAGGTCAGCCATTGGCTTATATCTCATGTACATGGATGAAAAGCTATATGAACCTAGTATGAGAGAATTAAGCTACTTTTTTAGCATTCAAAATAGTGGCATAGGCTATTTCCACCTTGTGGCTTGGAGAGTTCACATGAGTAAGGGCTTCAATGCAGGCAGAATCAGTCACATAAAAGGTTGGAAGGAAAAGTTCTTCTATGTGTTCAACACAGAAAGACAACCCATCATCTTCCATAAGAAAGCGAGTAAGTTGTATTATATAACCTTATTCTTCGCGTTGCCGCGGCAACCTGTTTGGGTTGGCGTTGCAAATTTTATTAAGAGTTTGCAATTAGTATCCTCGCAACATCATAACTATTGGCGCGGTAACAATTATTTTTCTAATGTTTTTCTACATACAACAGTTCGGCATCAAAGGCCCACCCTAATTGGGGATGAAATAGCACGGACAAAAAAGATATTGGAGCGCCCTGATTCAAAGAAAAACTTGCACGTCTTGGTTACACTAGATAGTTTAAAGAAATACCATTTCCTTCCCGCCAACGCTAGAGCAGCCAGCCCTATTCGTCCCATGGGTAAAAAACAAAAAGGGAAAAAGAAAAAAGCTGAAGTATACATTGAAGGTACGCTACCCTGGCGCGCCAAGTACCTTATTTTTTGTAACAAGCACATATACACCTATTATCATACACTCATATTAATTACACCACAAAGTAAGTCAACCATGATGACATAATTCTCTATTATGTGCTTCTATACAGGTTACATCCTACTTTTACTGGTCATATATTGATAATTATTAAAATAATTGGCGTGCTAACCATAATCTGACATTTATTTTTATTTCACAGATATGACTGACATCCCCAGCATCTTTGAAGAATCTCCAGTTGCTTCCAAGACAAATCCAAGAGCTACAAAAGATACTTCTAGAACCCAAGAGGCTGTCAAACGTCAAAGGCACCCACACAAGAAACAGAAAACCAATGTCAATCATGTGAACACCAACATAGTCACAAACCCTCCTGCTGCCGCGCCAACTCACCTTACATCTTCAAGGGTTTTCAAAGAGATTGGAAGGATTGGAGACTCCCTTATCAGTGAAGCAGAATATAAAAAATGGACGGCCAAGACTCAAATTTGTTGTGCTAAGAATAATACATTTTAATCGCAAGTACACGATCATTTCGTTTTAGTATTTTAGATATCGTTCCGCAGATACTAATATTTCGCAAACCTTAATTTTCAATTTAATCGAATTAGAACAGTTTTGGAGAATTTTTTATTTAACTATTTAATTCCTAAAAGAAAATTTTAAGCTATTTTTAACTAATTAATTAAGAAAAGAACTAAAATTAGTCTAGCAACTAATTAAAAACTAATTTACTATATTTTTTTTTTCTATAGTAAATTATTTTTTTTAAAAGAATAGTAAATTATTATTCTATTTCTAAATTAATTACTTAAGAATAAAAAGAGTAATACTAAATTATTCCTAAAGTCGAATTAAACCAGAAATTTTATTTACAAAAATTTTAGAAGAATTCAGCTTGACTTAATCGTAAAATCGACTAGCCTAAGAAAACTTTCATTGAACAAAATTCTATTAATCGAAACTGCAACTCTATTAATCGAAACCATCACATAACTCATAGAACTAAAACTCTCAGGACCAAATAAACTGACTCGCAGCTCATGGTGAGATATCAAGCAAACGGAGCAACACACAGCCAAGGAACTTCGCACAATTAGACTCTAACCACAGAACTTGGTAGAATCTTTAACTCACGATGCTAACAAAACGCTACAGCAACTCAGACCATGGTCAATCATCGACTAACCAAAACCAAGGAGACAAAAATTCCAGAAAACAGAGACAGCAACCTCGCAACTTAGCAAAACAATAAACGAAATTAATAAAAGAGTTGAAAAAAACCCAGAAACACAATCATAAATCAAGGGAAGGGGAACGAATAAGTCAGGGGAGTGGTAAGTTTTAATCGCAGCAGAATGAAAAAGAGAGAGCGGTTTGAAGTTTAGAAAGCAGAGGAGACAATAGCACCAAACGGTTCTTCCACTGAACTCAGAATAACACAATTAAAATTAGCAACAGTTATACATCGAATTCAAAACTGCAATACATCGAGCTCAAAACTGCAAGCGAAACTCAAACAAACAATACTAAAATCAGTAAACGCAGCCACGAACTCGGCGAACTCAGCACGGAACTACGACAGAAAAGAACTCGACAATTACACAATCAATCTAACACTATAACTCGACTCCAAACAATCAGGCAATCAAACATTGTAACTCGAGAACTACAAGCAGACTCACCTAAACGCAGCATAAATACAGAACAAACTCAATCAACTAACTTGAATCAACAACGTAACAAGCAGAACCCAGAAATAATCTAATCGTAACCTCAAAATAGGACTAAGATTTACAGTGATTATAGATGCAAACGGCAACGAGAAAATCAGCAAAAACAAATCACAACTCGAGACAAAAAAAACAAGAGCAACTCGGAACAACAACTCGTTAATTAGCTCATCTTTTCAACTAAACTTAACAAAACTGAACAAACACCAGTCGAATGAAGCAAACATTGTGAAAAACTTAAGACTCTGACAGAAAACAAGATAAAGAAATAGAGCAACTCGATAGCAACATTCTCAGCACAAAGAACATCAACTACAACTCGGCAGAAAACAGTATCAGAGTGACAATTCAAACTCAACAAAACACATACAGCAAACTCGAAATTTAAACTCAGCAAATTAACTCAGTGATGCAGTGGATTCTAACAAACTACTAACAAACTATTATTCGAACTTTAGAACTTAATCAAACCCCAATTTGGAATTTTAACAAAACGCGGAAGAGGAAAGGAGAACACAACTCAAATCGCAACTCAATAACATCAAACTAATAAAAATAAAATTAAAAACAAAGAAAGAGAGGACGGGGTTTTATGTGTAGAGAGCGAGAGGAGAAGGGGAGTAAGGAGAATGGGAGAGGAGAGACGGGTTTTGATTTGGAATAATCAGAGGAGATTGGGTTAGCTTGTTTAAGAGAGAGAGAGAGAGAGAGAGAGAGGAAGGAGACTGGTAATTTCGTATAGAGAAGAAAAAGGAAAAGGGGAGTTCGTGAGATTTGTGTGCAGAGCAGAAAACAGAGGAATAACAGAGAAGTGGGTTTTTGAAATAAAACAAGGGAGTTTTTGGAAAATAAGCTTAGAATTTAGAAAATAAAATAGGTAAAGTAATTATTAAAAATAATATTTTTGGATTTTTTTTAATTTTGATTTTTAAATATGAGACAAAGAAATAATTTACGAAATTAAAATTACACTAAAACGAACATTCGGAATTAAAAGGCCCACAATAAAATTAGGATTTAAAGGGGCGTAATTAAAATTAGCAACTAAAAATACGAAATTAAAGTTTCGTTACTTTCAACCCCAAGTGGTTAGCAACGGGATTTACGAAAATAACGAAACAAGGCAACAATAACGAAAGAGCAAGACAAGAAGTAAAGAAAATAAAAATTGCATTAATTATAATAGGAGTGCTTACAAGATTTAAAACTACAAAACAAGAAAATAAAACTACCCTAAAATCTAAGTTTTTAAATACAAGGGGGGTGAGGGGGTATTTATAGGATAGGAATTAGGGTTAAGGGGGGTGTTGGGTAAATCCCCACCACACAACGATCAAAAACTTGTAATTGCGACTAAGGCATCTCTGGAGCTGCTTTTGTTTAACACATAACAAACTCAAGAAAAGAAAAACACCACCTCTCGTATCAAAGAGCTTGAGGATGCAGTTACAACGTTGAAACTTGATGTGAATGATGCAAATATCAAAGTTACCACCCTTGAAACCTTCAACACATCCCTTCAAAAAGACTTAGCGCAGCAAAAGAAGGTAGGAAAAGAAAAAGACAAAACCATTGCTGAATTGGAAGAAAAAGTCACCGAACTAGAACTTGATGTCGAAGAACTCGAGACTGCAAAACTACTGCCAAAAATGAAGGGATTCGTACTTACTGCAAGACATTTCTTGCTGGCGACCCAAGTTATGATTGGCACGCCAAATTCGGGAAACACATGGCAGCATTCATGGCTGACCTCGCCGAGAAGGAGAGTGAATTCATCACTGCAAAACGAGCCGAACTAGAAAAAATGGTGGCCAATGAAGCTGAAGAGTTGGCGCGACAACAAAATCAAGATCCACCACCTGTAACTAATGAAAATCAAGAAGACAGTGGCAATGCCACCTAAAAAACTATCCTATTTTTCCTAATATCTCAAACTTTATTATGCAAGTCATGGGACTTTGCAACTTGTAATCCTCACTAAACCGACTTACTTTTGGTACAACGTCAATCTTCCTGAATCATTTTCTCACTTCCTGTTATTTAAAAATCTTTTGTTTGACACACATGCCTTGCATCAATTCTGCATATGTAGTACTGCCGTGGCAATCCTGTTAACTTGCATATATCTTCATACCCCTGTAAAACATGTTAACAATATAAAATTCATGACCAACAAAACACACATTAATTTGCCAAACTATGCAACAACACTTTTTTTTTTGGCGCGGTAACCATCAATTGGCGCGGCACTAACTATTTTTGCACAGCCAACCTTATTAACACCCTTATACTGTAATTCATGCAAATATTTTTTTAAAAATTGCATTATACTGCAACATGCCACCTGCCAATAATAATAATAATTCATTTCCTTAATGGAATAAATACGGGGAAGGCATCTCATTTGCACAAAGTAAGCACTAAGACACCAATGGTGAATTGTGAAAATTATTAAAAAACCGCCCTCATGGCTTTATGGCACAATGAGTTCAACAAAATGTCTCCGGTTATACCGGTTCCCAGGCATATAGCTCAATGGGTTATTAAAAGGAAATGCAAACAATCACTAGCTCGATAAGGTGTACTTATACTACCCCCCCGAGACTAGGAAAAAATTTATTTATTTTAAGTCTGAATAATAAAGAGCCATAACACCGCTCTACTGATAATACTTCTTCAAATGAATAGCATTCCAAGTCTTAGGAATGGGCTTGTCATCCAAATCAGCTAGATAGTATGTTCCTTCCCATAGCACAACTCTGACTTTGTAAGGACCTTCCCAGTTTGCACCAAACACACCATGAGCTACAACCTTTGTATGAGGCATAACCTTCCTGAGGACCAAATCACCAACTTTGATCGAACGAGCCTTCACTTTGCTGTTGTAAAACCTTGCCACTCTTTGCTGATATGCTGCAAGCCTAAGCTGAGAATGAGCCCTTCCTTCATCCAGCAAATCCAGACACAACCTTTGATTCACTTGATTTGCCTCCTCATCGAAATTTTCACGACGGAATAAACCTGCACCAATCTCAACTGGAACCATGGCCTCACATCCATATGTCAACATAAAGGGAGATTCCCCAGTTGTTGTCCTTGGAGTAGTGTTGTAAGACCAAAGTACCATAGGCAACTCCTCAGGCCAATTCCCCTTGCTATCCTCCAACTTTGTCTTTAGAGTATGCTTAATGATCTTGTTCACCGCCTCTGCCTGGCCATTGCTTTGTGGATGATACACAGCTGCAAAGTCCTTCTTGATTTTAAGATCTTCGCATAAACCCTTCAACTCCTTACTATCAAATTGCTTCCCATTGTCAGAAATCAGCTTATATGGCACTCCAAACCTGCAAACAATAGAGTTAAAAACAAAATCCCTTAGTTTCTTAGAAGTTATAGTTGCCAAGGGAGCAGCCTCTGCCCACTTAGTGAAGTAATCCACCGCAACAACAGCATATTTCACACCCCCTTTACCTTAGGGAGCTCTCCAATCAAATCAATCCCCCACATAGCAAACGGCCATGGACTCACCAACGACGTCAAAGAAGTAACTGAACTGTGGGAGTAATTAGCAAATCTCTGACACTTGTCACATGCATGAGAAAACTTAAAAGCATCTTCTTTCATTGTTGGCCAGTAGTATCCCTGCTTCAAGATTTTAAGTGCCAAAGAACCACCCCCCGAGTGATTGCCACAAATTTCTTCATGTACCTCTCGCATAATATAGTTACATTCGTCGCCATCAATACACTTCAGCAACGGTTGGTTAAAGCCCCTTTTGTACAACGACCCATCGTACTCCACATACCTAGCTAACTTGTAACGGAGTTTCCTCGCTTCAATCTTATCTTCAGGCAATATCCCATGTTTGATGAAATCCCAAATTGGTGTCATCCAAGTTACCCTTGCCTCCATATCAACTTGCATCACAACCGGTTCCATCACACTTGGTTGTTCCAGCACCTCCAATGGTATAACACCCAAAACTGCCGTATCCTTTTGAGAGCCCCACTTTGAAAGAGCATCCGCATTTGTATTCTCACCTCTGGGTATCTTCACTAACCGTACCTTCTTGAACTTCCCGATAAGCCCCAAAACACTTCTCAAGTATACCTTCTTGGTATACGACAATCATAGAATCACTTTTCACCAACAAATTACTAACCTTCATCTCCAAAGCAAGTCTCAACCCTCCAAGTAATGCTTCATAATCAGCATCATTGTTTGCAGCTTCAAATGCAAAATGAACAGCACTCATCAACTTGTGACCCTCGGGACTCTCCAAAATTACACCTGCACCTGCCCCCTCATTATTAACTGACCCATCTACATGCAAAGTCCACCATAACTCTAAGTCACCCTGAACAGGTGGTGATTGCACAACGGGTAGCACACCCGGTTGTACAGGTACAATAGCGAGCTCGTGTTGTTCAACCTCAAACGGAAATTCCAAAACAAAATCTGCCAAAGCCTGTCCCTTTATAGCAGTGCGAGGTTTGTATTCCAAATCAAACTGTCCCAATTCAACAGCCCACTTCATCATCCTACCTGTCGCTTCCGGCTTATGCATAATCTGCCTAAGGGGGTAAGCCGTTCTAACTTCAATTTTGTGTGCCTGGAAATATAGACGTAACTTTCTAGAAGCCTGAACAAGAGCATATACCAATTTTTCCATACTCGTGTATCGAGTTTCTGCATCAAGTAACCTCTTACTAACATAATACACGGGTGACTGATCAACACCTTTTTCCTTCACAAGAACTGCACTGACTGAATACTCAGAGACGGCCAAATACAAAACCAGTGTTTCACCTTCAGTAGGCTTGGCAAGCAAAGGTGGGCTCCCCAAATGTTCCTTGATCTTTTGAAAAGCTATCTCACATTCCGCTGTCCAAATAAAATCCTTACCGATACCTTTTATTGCCTTGAAAAACTCCTTACATTTGTCAGATGACTTTGAAACGAATCAATTCAAAGCAGCAATTCGCCCAGTCAAACTCTGTACCTGTTTAACGCATGTAGGTGACTCCATGTCGAGGAGTGCTTTTATCTTTGCCGGGTTTGCTTCAATACCACGATGATTCACCATAAACCCCAGAAACTTTCTCGATTTAACCCCAAAAACACAGGATTCAACCTCATTCTATACTTCTGCAAGATATTGAACATTTCGTTCAAATGAGCAACATGTTCTTCTGTATGTTTCGACTTAACAAGCATATCATCCACATACACTTCCATGGTTTTCCAAATCTGCTCCTTAAACATCATATTCACTAGCCTCTGATAAGTTGCTCCAGCATTGACCAACCTAAAAGGCATCCCAATGTAACAATATAGCCCCCTGTCAGTTATGAATGAAGTATGCTCCTGATCGGGCTCGTACATCGATATCTGATTATACCCTGAATATGCATCCATGAAACTTAACAACGCATGCCCTGCTGTAGCATCTACCAATTGATCTATTCTAGGTAACGGAAAACTATCCTTCGGGCAAGCCTTATTAAGTTCAGTAAAATCCACACAAGTCCTCCACTTACCATTTGGCTTCTTCACAAGAACCGGATTTGCCAACCAAGTCGGGTAGAAAGATTCTTTGATCAACCCAACGTCCGACAAATGATCAACCTCTTCTTGCAATGCGACAACTCTCTCCCCACTCACAGGCCGGCATTTTTGCCTAATCCCTTTCTTGGTGGGATCAATTTTCAAACGATGATAGATAACCTCTGAATCAATACCAACCATATCAGCGTGACTCCTAGCAAACACATCCAAGTTGTTCTTCAGAAAACTGCTCAAGCTCTCTACCAGCTCTGGGCCAAGTTGGGATCCTAATTTCAATACTCTATCCGAAAACTCAACATCAACCTCAATAGAGATCGTATCTTCAGCAGGACCTGTTTTATCACCTATCGGCGGCATCCTAGGATCTAAGTCAAAATCATGTACCCCAGGAGCACCACCCTCATCTTTCTCCATGAATTCAGCATTCTCATTAGACTTGCCAACATTATCCAACTCATCTCCCAACTCAATTATCGGATATAGGTCTTTCACAATTGACTTCCCCTTATCCCTCCATAATAATGCTTTTTTGTTCACAGGAGGCACTTTAGTTTCGTACTCAAACGTTTCGTGCTCGTACATTTCGCGCTCAACCAACTGCTCCCTACATATTTCTTCTTTTTCCCCTTCTTCCTCAGGAAATTGTACAATGTACAAAGTATTCACAGAATTCTTCCCCTTCCTGAGCTCTTCCTCCTCCCCAGGAACTTCATTAACATCCATGCCTTTATTCCTACGGAACCCTTTTATTGACTTGTTGTAGCAATCTCTAGAATCATATTGACACACTCGCACGCAACCCACTCCACTTGGAGTTGGAAACATCATCGACAAATGATAAATCGAAGTCACTACCCTCATCTCTTTCAACAACGGCCTCCCAATCAGAGGATTATGAGATGATTCCTGATCCACAACCATTACATCCACGATTTGAGTAGCAGAAAGTACACCACTCCCAAGTGTCACAGGTAGTCTAATAGTTCCCTTCACCCTAATGGACTCTCCTCCAAAGCCATAAATATAAATATTTTCCACCTTCATGTCGCTATCGGGGAATCCCATTTTCTTGTAAGTATCATAGTACAAAATATTCACAGAGCTGCCGTTGTCCATGAACACTCGGTGTACATTCATTGTGTCAATACCTATAGTGACTACCAATGCGTCATTAATTTCGTAATTAATATTAAGGGTAATAAACAGCTCAGCAAATAAGAGTTGGATAAGGATAATATCCCTTTCAAACTTATCCAATAAGGCATCCAATTCAATATGGAAACTGATTCCTACAAGGAATAGATCTAGAACATTCCTCAAAGACTTGTCCATCAAGTCTCCAAATCCTACCATAATTCTAAGGCTTCTCAGCCTATATAAAGGGCCTGACCCCTCATTCTCAGAACTACGTTTTATTGGCTTGATTCTCTAATTTACAGAGATACGTAGGCATTCTGTGAGGACCGTTTAAGTCTCGAACGCAGAAGCAGCCATTAAAGCACGAAGCTCACGAACCCTAGCATTAAATATACAAACCCTAGCCGCAATATTTTCAACCTAGTTTTTATTCCACAACATTTGGCGCCGTCTGTGGGACGAAGACATCAACCATGGTTACCACTCGAAGAACAACACCGGTCTCAACCGAGGCTACCTCTGGAACCATCGTTCCACCAGTCGCTGCTCCTCCTGTTGGTACAGGGCCAGGGTCTGTACCCCCATTGACGGAAACAAACCCTCATAGTCAGGCCTCTCAACCACAAGGGACGGATCCCCCCGCTGAAAGATCTCAACCTGTAATCGTCCCTCTAGGACAGGAGACTAACCCGCTCCAGATGGTGGTCTCTCCTCTCCCTCTGAGTAGCCGCCCGCCGTTTCACAGTCTCTCCACTTCTTCACTCCCTGTCAACACCAACCCAATGTATGGGCTGCCTAATTACCCCCAAGATCCAAGGGATCCAGGACCAAGCGGTCATGCTCGGTTGATCCATGGGCAACAACAATCCCCTTATCTTAGAGGCCCGGCTCCTCCTGAACCAGGATACTATGATTACTCTGGTCCTTATACCGGAGACTCGTCATCTGAAGACGATGATCGAGACGAAGCCCCAAGGAGGCGACGCGCTAGTAAGGAGCCTCTGAGGAGGAATCCATCGAACAGAGATGGTCCTTTAACAATCGCAGAGAAAATTAAGGCTTATGAAGCCGAGATTCAGAAGCTGAAGGACGACCAAGCAAGGGAACTAGAGAGAAAGAACCCTAATCAAACTCGACCTCCTCCGACTTCAGGAGGGATTCCCTTCATAGATCTAGAGAGGTCTTCAAGGAGACACCGAAGGGCTGAAGCCCCAACCAGAGGAACTACCAGGGTGGAACTCCCCAAGAATAATCCTAGAGATTTAATGCTACAAGGAGATCTGGATGATCCGACCCCTCCATTCACTGAGGAGGTGATGAATGCACATATCTCCCGAAAGTTTAAGATGCCCACGATCAAAGCTTACGATGGAACGGGGGATCCCGCAACTCATGTGAGAACGTTTACAAGCGCCTTGTTACTGCAGCCTGCTAACGATGCCCTTAAGTGTAGGGCGTTCCCCCAAACCCTGTCGGGCATGGCGCAACGTTGGTATAGTCGTTTACCTCCAAACTCGATTAGCTCTTTCAAGGAGTTGAGTACCGCTTTTGTCAGTCAATTCATTAGCGGAAGAATTCATGAGAAAAGCTCCACATCCCTTATGTATGTAACACAGGGAAAGAATGAGAACTTAAGAGATTACATCAAGCGATTCACTAAGGAAACCCTGAATATCACCGATTTGGAAAATAAGGTGGCCATGGTAGCCTTGCAGCATGGAACCACGGATCTCTTTTTTAAGAGGTCGTTGGCAAAACACCCCCCTGAAAGCATGGATGAACTTCAACGAAGGGCGGACAAGTATATAAAAGCTGAGGACAGCATCAAGAAAGAAGCCACGTTGGGCAATGGAGGGAACAAGCGGAAGCAAGAACAAGAGTACGATGCTAGGGACAAGTATCCCCGAGCTAGCAGAGACTCTGAATCTGCTCCAAAAAAGAACTCGGGTCCAAGGTTTTCAGAGTATGCCAGACTTAATGCTCCAAGAAGCCAGATCCTGTTGGACATTGAAAAGGAAAAGGACTTCCGATGGCCGAAGCCACTTAGAGGAGACCCAGCCAAGCGAAATAAGGAGCAATACTGCAGGTTCCACAAAGATGTGGGACATGACACCGACGATTGTAGGCAACTCAAGGATGAGATTGAGTTCTTGATACGAAGAGGAAAACTAAGTCAGTTCACCAAGGGTGATGACCGTGGGAACCAGAGAAGGGACAATGACAGAAGGGACAATGAAAGGAGAGATAATAATAGGAGGGATGACAACCATGATCGCAATCCACAGCCTCGAAGGGCAGTTATCAATATGATCTGGGGAGGCCCGACAGCAGCTGGCACGACTAAGAATTCTCGAAAGGCTTATGCTAGAGAAGTAATGCACATTGTGGGAGAAGCCCCGAAGCGTGCTAAAACCGAGATGGTAATTGGTTTCGATGATTCAGACTTGGAAGGGGTGAAATTCCCCCATGACGACCCGCTGGTCATAACTCCCGTGATTGGAAACTCAGAAGTAAAACGAGTCTTGATAGACAATGGGGCTTCTGTGGATATTTTATTTTATGATGCATTTGTAAAGATGGGTTACAACGACTCTCAACTGACCCCTACAAACATGCCTATATACGGGTTTAACGGAGTGGAGTCCAACGTTGAAGGGACTATTCAGCTACCCGTGACTATTGGGCAGGAGCCTAAAGAGGCGACTCAGATGTTGAATTTCTTGGTGATCAAGGCAGCATCAACATACAACGCAATCCTTGGAAGGACTGGACTTCATGCGTTTAAGGCTGTGGCCTCTTCCTATCATATGAAAATTAAGTTTCCGACACGGAATGGTGTCGGAGAACAAAGGGGTGATCAGAAGATGGCAAGAAGTTGCTATGTGGCCGCACTGAGGGCCGATGGAGTCGGGGGGCAGGTCCTTCCGATTGAAGACATGGATGTCCGCGATGATGAAGAGCATAGAGGGAAGCCAGCAGAGGATTTGATTCCCGTACCTCTAGAACCTAATGATCCTGAAAAAGTTACTTATGTTGGAGCATCTCTGAAAGAACCCCTGAAGGGCAAGTTAATAGAATTCTTACAGAAGAATAGCGACGTGTTCGCTTGGACAGCAGCTGATATGCCAGGGATTGACCCCCAACTCATAACTCATAGGTTAAATGTTGATCCCAAAAGAAAGACAATAAAGCAGAAGAAGAGAAACTTTGCTCCGGAGAGGCAAGAGGCCATTAGGCAAGAAGTGAATAAGCTCTTGGAAGCTGGTTTTATTGAAGAGATTCAGTTTCCTGAATGGTTAGCGAACCCAGTCAAGAAAGCAAATGGGAAGTGGAGAATGTGTATAGACTTCACTGACCTGAATGATGCATGCCCAAAAGATTGTTTTCCCCTGCCGAGGATTGATATGTTGATAGATGCCACAGCTGGACATGAGATGTTAAGCTTCATGGATGGATTCAGCGGCTATAATCAGATTAAGATGCACAAGGATGACATACCTAAGGTATCTTTCATAACTGACTTTGGTGTCTTCTGTTATCTTGTCATGGCTTTTGGTCTAAAGAATGCAGGAGCTACTTACCAACGATTGGTGAATAAGATATTCGCCCATTTGATTGGAAAAACCATGGAGGTATATGTTGATGACATGTTAGTTAAGAGCCTACTTAAGGCTGATCATATTAAGCACCTCGGAGAGGCATTTGAAGTGCTGAGGCACCATAAGATGATGTTGAATCCCGCCAAGTGTGCTTTTGGCGTTGGATCTGGGAAGTTTTTAGGGCTGATGGTTTCAAAAAGAGGCATTGAGGCCAATCCTGACAAGATCAAGGCGATTTTAGACATGGAGCCACCACGCTCTATAAGAGATGTGCAGAGGTTGACAGGTCGAGTTGCAGCTTTAGGAAGATTTATCTCCAAGTCTGGGGACAAATGCTTGCCTTTCTTCCAAGCGTTAAAAAATGTGAAAAATTTTGAGTGGACACCTGAAAGCCAAGAGGCCTTTGAGCAACTGAAGAAGTACATGGTTGAAGCCCCGTTGTTGACCAAACCAAGTCCTGGGGAGATTCTTAGTTTATACCTGGCGGTATCCGAACAAGCCCTGAGTGCTGTCCTTATTCGGGAAGAGGAAAAGGTCCAGAAACCTATCTACTATGTGAGCAAAGTGTTGCATGGGGCTGAGTTGAATTACTCACCCATAGAAAAGTTTGCTTTGGCATTAGTAACTGCCTCAAGAAAGCTGCGGCCTTACTTTCAGGCACATAAGATTCAAGTTCTGACAAACCAGCAATTGAGGAACATATTGCATAGCCCTAAGGCCAGTGGAAGGCTAATCAAATGGGCGATTGAGTTAGGAGAGTTTGACATCACATACAAGCCTCGGACAGCTATCAAAACTCAGGCATTAGCTGACTTCGTGGTTGAATGTACCATTAACAACCAAGAAGTCGGGGGGCAAGAGATAATGACTACCCCTGGGCAAGAGGAAAAAGAAGAGAAACTCACACCCGATCTGAAGGAATATTGGGTGCTCTATTTTGATGGAGCATCAAAAACAAAATCTAGTGGTGCAGGGTTGGTTTTGCAAAGCCCCGATGGGTTCACAGTTGAGTACGCTTTAAAGTTGGATTTCCCTACTACCAACAACGAGGCGGAGTATGAGGCATTGATAGCTGGTTTGGGCTTGGCCAGAATCATGAGGGTCAAGAATCTCAAAGTTTGTGGAGATTCAAGGCTTGTGGTAGCACAAGTAAATGGTGAATTCGAGGCTAAGGATGAGACTATGGCAAAATACTTGAGAGTAGTAAAGGCTGTTATGTCCCAGTTTGAGGAGTGCTATGTTGAGCACATTCCAAGAGAGGAAAACATTAAGGCCGATGCCCTATCTAAATTTGCTTCTTCCGAGATAGAGAATTATGCTGGGAGTGTCTATTTTCAGGTCTTGAAGGCCCCGACCGTTAATTCAAAGTTATTGGCACCAATCGATATAGGAGGCTCTTGGATAGACCCTATCAAGGCACACCTTGAGACCGGATGGCTCCCAGACAATGCCTTGGAGGCACGAAAACTTTCAGTAAGAGCATTGAGATACACTTTGATTGAAGGCATTTTGTATAAGAGGTCGTTTGTCATCCCATACTTGAAATGTTTAAGGCCTCAAGAGGCAAGAGAAGCATTGGAAGAAGTTCATGAAGGGATCTGTGGGCAACACTTGGGGGGCAGAGCCCTAGCTCACAAGATAATTCGTTTAGGGTTTTATTGGCCGGAGATGTTGGCTGATGCACAAAACTATGTCAAGAGATGTGAGAGATGCCAGAAGCATGCCCCAATTGTGAGGCAACCGCCTGAGATGTTAACCTCGATTAACTCTCCCATTCCATTTGCAATGTGGGGGATGGATATACTTGGACCCTTTCCCATGGCTTCAGCACAGAGGAAATTCCTAATAGTGGCAATTGATTACTTCACTAAGTGGATTGAGGCTAAACCCCTGGCCAAGATAACCACCAAGCAAGTTTCCCAGTTCTTTTGGGAGAACATCATCTGCAGATACGGAATCCCACGAATCCTTGTGACAGACAATGGGACACAATTCAATAATGAGGAGTTTAAGAAGTATTGTGAAGAGAATGCGATTGAGCTCCGTTTTACCTCGGTGGCACACCCTCAAGCCAATGGGCAAGCTGAGGTAGCTAATCGAATTATCCTTGATGGACTGAAAAAGAGGGTCGAACGCTCTAGGAATACTTGGGTAGATGAATTGTTGCCCATACTTTGGGCATATCGTACCACTTGTAAGGTAACGACTGGAGCAACCCCATTTTTGCTGGCTTATGGAGCCGAGGCAGTTGTGCCTTTAGAGATCATGCAAGCATCACCTCGAGTTGAGGCATATGAGCCAGAAACTAATGACGAAGGAATGAGACTTGCCCTTGACTTAATTGATGAGGTTAGAGATGGAGCTAATGCGAAGAATGCTGAATATCAGAAGAGAGCATCTTTTCACTACAACCAGAGAGTTAAAGAAAGATTCTTTCGACAAGGTGACATGGTTTTAAGGAAGATTGAAGCCTCAGGAGTTGGCCAGAAAGGAAAGTTAGCACCAAACTGGGAAGGACCATATCTAGTCAGAAAGGTGTTAGGGCAAGGATCCTACAAGTTAGAAACCTTGGTCGGGGTTGAGGTGCCCCGAACTTGGCATGCTGTGAACCTCAAAGTTTATTATATCTAAGTTCTTTTGACAAAGGCTTGGACTTTTATCTACTTATTAGGAATAAGGTTCGAATGAAACCATTTTAGAGCATGTTGCTCCCAGTAGAAGATAGAATATTTATGTAGGGTTGAACCCATTCTATTGATATCCATTGACAGCATAATGGAATTTATACTGTTTTCTTTATGAGTTATTTCTCTTTGTTAAAATAAACACGAAAGGCAAACGTTGAACTAACTTGTGAGTTTAGTACCAGCCAGGAGGCCAAGTACTTGAGAATTCTAAAGTTTAACGAACTATAAGCAAAAAATGAGAACATGGAAACAAAAGGAACTACTGCATAAATAAGTTAAGTCATAAGCCCCGAAGGGCAAAAGTTCAGAATAAATAAAGACAAACAGAAATAAGCCACGCAGGGCCATCTACTCATCTAAGTCCTCAATAACTACATCTCCCTGAGTAGAAGAAGGATCTGCTGTCTCTACCCCAGGAGAAGAAGGTGGATCCTGAGTGGGCTGAGAGTCCCCATCCACTGCTGTCTCTGTAGCAATCTCCAAAGTATCTGTCAATCCAGGGATAGCAGGTACCGGGAACTTCTCCAAGGATACCCCCTCGATCTTCCCACTCAGCTCCTCGATGATCCCCTCCCAACACTCCTTGAAGGTGCCAGGAAAGTTTGCATCATACTCGGCATTCAGGACATCTTGAAAGTCCTTAGAAGCCTTGTAATCAGCAATGATGTGTTCCCTGTTCTGCTGCACCTCCAGCTGAAGCTTCCTGTTCTTCTCCTTCTCAGCAGCCAGCTCCTTCTCCACCTCCCTAAAACGAGCAAAGTTTGCCTCGGAGGCATCAAAGTATCTGTCTCTATCCCTCTCAGCAATGGTCTTTTCAGCACGCACCTCCTTCAGGTTATGAACAGCGGCCTGAAGGTAGGCGTTCATCTGCAAAGGAAACAAGTAAATAAGGGAAAAGTAAATGCAATTAAATTAAAGAAGTTGAATAAGAAATTACCGAAGCAACAGCTTGAGCCCCGAGAAGCTCAATCTGCAAGTCATCAGAGGACTCCACAATGTGGACCCTGTCCCGTGGAGTAACCACGCTCCTGGACCACTCAGCTGCAGCCCTGGAATCACCTACAGCTGTGTCCCTATTGCATAAACCCCATCCCACTGTAAAGGGAGTAAGGTCTTCCTCAATAGGAACAGGCTTTTCTTGAAGAAAAGCAGGAACACGCTCCACCGCGGCAGAAGCCTCATCTGTCCTGGCCCTTTTGGCCCTAGGGTTCTCTGTTACCACCCTAGCAGTGGCAGCAGTCTCCCTCTGCTTAAAAATTGCTCCCAGAGCAGTTTTGGTTGCAAAATGATTACAAGAAAGTTAGAAAATTATATCTAGCATAAAATGTTAACAAAGCAAGAGGTGAGAATTACCCTCAGGGCCCAAATCGCTTAGCCCATGGGCCTGCAACGAATCTTCAGAAATCAAATTTGCACATTGATGCAAATTATCCGATGTTAACAAAGTTATGGCGGCCTTTTCTTCCACGCCCAATTTTAAACTCCTAACAGGCCCATCAACGGCTCTGCAGAAGTTGGGCCGAAAATAGTTGTCCCAGTCATCCCCATCCAAAAAGATATAAAACCATTCCCTTTTCCAATTAGGAAGGGAATCAGGAGCGGAATCCGAAACAAAACAAGAACGGGCCAAGGAACGGTGTTGGATTTTGACCCAGCCCGAATTATCAGAAGAATTGACAAATTTGAATAGATATCGAAAAACAGAGATACTGGGCTCAAGCCCATGTTTCTTACATTGGACCAAGAAACAATAGATAAAACGCCATGCATTTGGCATAAGTTGGGTTGGACAAACCCGGGCTTCGGCCAAAAGACGGTAAACAAAGGGAGGAGGAGGAAGGCGAAAACCAGCATAAAAAGTTTCTTTATAAATCCTAATGGCCCCAGGCTTTGGGTGACAAGCCCTTTCGTTTGAGGCCGGAACAACGGCCCTATAAGGCCCATTAATATGAAAAAGTTGGGCTAGAATGTCTACCCTATGTTGTTTATATTTCGATTTATATTCATAAGCATCTAAATGAAGCATGTTTGGAAAAGCTTGACCAAACTCATTTAAAAGATCTCTAAGGGAAAAAACACTGGCATGGACAAGAGATGTTTTAGGGTTCTTACCCCTTGAAAGCCGTGGAGCGGTGGTGGAAGTGTTAGCGAGTTGTGACTGGCCCGAAGAGCTAGAATCCTCCATTGATATGCTTCCCTTGAAAGCTTGAAACCCAGAAAAGTTGAAAAAAGAGGTTGAAGAAGATGAAGATTCAACGATTTTCAAACAGAAACTGGAAAATAGGGCGGAGTAAAGACGCCGGAAATCGCCTCACGACAGAACCCTAGTAGAGCTTTTTTGAAAAATATTTGTGATAAGGGAATGATAATTTTTGCTGAATAGTGAAATGAGAAATGAGGGATGCACACTACTCTTTTATAGAGTTCATGGTTGGTCATTCAACCGGTTATATCCAGTAAATGGGCTGTCAACAGGTGACTGGGCCTTTGAATAGGCGGGAAGCCCATGAAATTCAAATTTTAAAATAATTCTAGAATGTTCTACGACATTTTTAGAAAATAGGATAAAATTCCGTTAGAATTTAAAGGCAGGAAGCCCAATTAAAAGGCTACACCCACGCCCAGGAGACCAAACCTCCTAGGCGTGCCTAAGGAAGGTGTCTCCTTGGCGGGGGTACCCACGCCTAGCTCGACTTTCCTTAAAGAAGGCTATACCCACGCCCAGGAGACCAAACCCCCTAGGCGTGCCTAAGGAAGGTGTCTCCTTGGCGGGGGTACCCACGCCAAGCTCGACTTTCCTTAAAGAAGGCTATACCCACGCCCAGGAGACCAAACCTCCTAGGCGTGCCTAAGGAAGGTGTCTCCTTGGCGGGGGTACCCACGCCCAGCTCGATTTTCTTTAAAGAAGGGTATACCCACGCCCAGGAGACCAAACTTCCTAGGCGTGCCTAAGGAAAGTGTCTCCTTGGCGGGGGTACCCACGCCCAGAAAGCATTTCAAGGAACGAAGGGCATACCCACGCCCAGGAGACCAAACCCCCTAGGCGTGCCTAAGGAAGGTGTCTCCTAGGCGGGGGTACCCACGCCCAGGAAGCATTTCCAGGGAGAAAGATCACCCACGCCCAGGAGACCAAACCCCCTAGGCGTGCCTAAGGAGGGTGTCTCCTAGGCGGGGGTACCCACGCCCAGGAGGCATTTCTTGCCAGGATGACTTTTTCCTTTAAAAATTTTAAAATAATGTTGGGAAATTGAAAAATAATTCCCAAAAAATAATAAAAATACCTGTTGGTATATAAAAATTCCTAAATTATTAGGAAAAATTACGAAAAATACCTGTTGGTATATAAAAATTTCCTAAAATACTAGGAAAAGTACAGAAAAATACGGGGAAAATTATAGAAATATTTTCTTGACAAGTTGAGCAATAATTTATGCTAATAATGCATAAAAACTCTATGAAAGTGCCGAAATTGCTAAAAGCAAGCACAAATTAAAGCCTCGAATAAGGCAAATCGTCGTAAATGTGTAGGTCGCTCCACACTTTACAATCAAGACGATACTCGTGAAACACTAGTGTAAACCAAAACTCCCATATAAGGGTAGGAAAATTAAGAAGTCCCAGGTAAGGGATAAAAACGACCCCGAGTCTCGATTAAGGCAAATATAACTTCTACGAAAACCTGATCAGTTTTCCTAAGAAGTTGGGGGGCAAATGATATGGGCTGAAAATAAGCCCTAAAGACACATTTAATGTGGCATTAACTAGGCCGAGAATAGTCCAAACGTGGGGCCCACCAGCTGGGCCCAAAACCCTAAATATAATATTAATTTCGTAATTAATATTAAGGGTAATAAACAGCTCAGCAAATAAGAGTTGGATAAGGATAATATCCCTTTCAAACTTATCCAATAAGGCATCCAATTCAATATGGAAACTGATTCCTACAAGGAATAGATCTAGAACATTCCTCAAAGACTTGTCCATCAAGTCTCCAAATCCTACCATAATTCTAAGGCTTCTCAGCCTATATAAAGGGCCTGACCCCTCATTCTCAGAACTACGTTTTATTGGCTTGATTCTCTAATTTACAGAGATACGTAGGCATTCTGTGAGGACCGTTTAAATCTCGAACGCAGAAGCAGCCATTAAAGCACGAAGCTCACGAACCCTAGCATTAAATATACAAACCCTAGCCGCAATATTTTCAACCTAGTTTTTATTCCACAACAGTGTCCAAGGCAAAGATTCCTCCTTTTGTATGTAACAATCTACAAAAAGTAGATAACCAACAAAGAACCCCCTCTTAAACCCATGACCCAATCAACTGCGTTAACTGTGCTCCCCCTTTAGCCAGTTTGTTAGCCTCAATATTATATTCCCTAGGAATATACGAAAAATCAAATCGAACAGAGGGTAGAAACATACAGTGCGTGTCTTCATGAATCCAATTAAGTCTGAAACACGAAATAACCTCTAGAGAGTCAGAACAGATGACAAACTTTGCATGCTCCCTTTGTACATGTATAAGCATTTGAATAATATACCATATTGCTACCAATTCTGTTTCTAATGCAGAAGAGGCTACACACGGCCCAGAGAAAAAAAAACCTTCTATTTGAGCTTTATCTTTAATCCAGCCCCCAATGCCAGCACCAGTTGTCGACGTAGGACTATTAATGAATGAGCCATCCACCGAGCATACAAAATCAAAATTAACATGAAGATTGGCTCAGAACAAAGTTTTTTTCCCAATGTGTATGCATGAAGGGCTCCAACAGGATTAACATCCCAAACTAACGACAATTCTTCACTTAACATGTCTCAAGCACCAAACCATTTAAACGATCTAAGTTTAATGAGTTGCCCACACGTTTCCCGCTTAATACGAGAATTGTGAAAAATCTTCTCATTTCTGCACAACAAAATGTTCCATAAAACTGAAACTACTATCACATGCCATGCTTTAGAATCCATACCTCTAGGAGCAGATTTTAGTAGCTCCACCAGATCCAAGTTAGAGTTTAAGATATGTTGATTTTTCCAATCACACCCAGATCTAAGAAAGTCCCAACTCCAACAAGTTATTTCGCATTTTACAAATAAGTGATCCAGAGATTCATCTTGCAAACCACACCAACTACATGTTGGCGAAATCTGACCCGTATTAATACGTCTCAACAAGAAACACTTTGTGGGAAGTATATTATGAGCCATCTTCCACAGAAAAACCAAAACTTTTGGCGGTGCCCGGATTTTCCAAATAAGCTTCCAAACTGGGGCTTGCAGAGTAGGTTGAACCAAAGCCAAATAGCAATCTTTAGTGGAGAATTTTTGATTATTGTGATGCCAAATGAGGTTGTCACTTTTGTTGATAAAGACCACCTGTTTAATGATCATGTTAAGTCTGAAGAACTCTGTTTCTTCCCATGCCCTTAATGGGCGTTCCAAATAGAGCTCCTCTCCTCCAAACTGAAAGACCAAACTTGAGAGATTGATTTAATGGAGTGAAATTTTAGAGATGACAGAGAGTATAGTCTAGCAAACTCGACACAGAGAGGAGTTTCCCCACAGGGTTTTGTCAGGGTTTAGCATTTCGATATTTTAAATAATATTTCTCGACGACCCAACCGTACGGAGATCAAGATCTATCCTTTTTAATGTTATTGCCAAATTTCAGAAAAAAATAAATCTATTTGGTTTGGTAATTTAACGGTCAACTAGTACTTTGACTGGAACCCCTAAACAGGGTTTCATCAAGAATAAGTGTTTCAATTTTTTAAAAATTATTTCTCGACGACCTAACCATACGGAGGACAAGATCCATCCTTTTTAATGTTATCATCAAAATTTCAGAAAAAAATAATTATATTTGGTTCGGTAATTTAACGGTCAACTAGTACTTTGACTATAACCCCTAAACAGGGTTTCATCAAGATTTAGTGTTTTGATTATTTAGAAATTATTTCTCGATGATCCAATTGTACGGAGTTCAAGATCCATCTTTTTTAATGTTATTGCCAAAATTTTAGGAAAAAATAAATTTATTTGATTCGGTAATTTAACGGTCAACTAGTACTTTGACTGTAACCCCTAAACAAGGTTTCATCAAGATTTAGTATTTCAATTTTTTTAAAATTATTTCTCATTCCAGTGTTGAAAAAAAATAATCAAAAAATAAAAAGGTTAGGTTGTAGGAGATTCACTGAATAATTTTTTTTAATGATTTCTTCGACGATCGAACCCGACCTTTTTATTTTTTGATTATTTTTTCCCAACAATAAAATGAGTGTTTATTAACATCCGTATGATTCGATCGTTGAAGAACGCATTCAAAAAAATTATTCAGTGAATCTGAATCATGCCCCGTTACAAGAAACAACACTCTTAGTAGTGATCTACTCAGATATCCAATCAAATTTAATTAATATTTAAAAAATTCTAAAATCGACTTGCTCTATTTTTAGAAATATTTTTGGTTCATTTTAAAAGACTTAAATCATTTTTAGAAGTAAATCGAGTAATTAAATTCATTATATTATTAACCTAAATAGATTAAGGTTAACTATATTTAATCACGTTTTTCAAATCTCAAATAATAATTTTAATCAAATTAATCATAATTAAAAATAATTAATAATTAATTATAGAATTAACCAATTAATAATTAAATTAGGTGATTAATTAAATTAATAAAATTATTAACTAAAATTAATTATAATTAATTAAATTAAAATTTTCTTATTTTATAAAGATTTTAAAATTTTAAAAAGAATTTTGAATTTTAATAAAACATTTATTCAAAAACAGCTTCTTGAAGACAGATTAAGAGTTATAGGATCAATTTCCCAAAACTGAGAACATGTTGAATGCCTTCCAGAAAATGAAGAACATCGCCGGATTATTCCAGAATCCGGTGAGTTCCCCAGATTTCGGCAACTCTGCACAACTCCGGCAAGCACCGAATCAGTCTAACAATCACACCAATATGTACATCCTTCGATTATTAACACTCCTACTTCGTTTTAACAGTCCAAAATATCACAATACATCAATAAAACGAACCAAACGCTGGAAATCCGATTGCAACAGTTCATTTTCCGATGAACCAAATTCAAATCGTAAAATTCAATTAAAATATATATCTTATTCTTTTCCTTACGATCAACCCTACTACGTTACTGAAATTTACAAACAACTTGATAAACTAATCATGAATCAATTACAAACCACACGATCTATATGTTTTCAGCCACATAAACACTGAACTCAAATAAAATCAATACGTTCAATATAAGAACGAATCGAAGGTTACCCTTAGGGGTTGTAGATGATTGTCAAAGAGAAAGAAAGGCTGGGCTGGTTGTTTCTGTCGTTCACGACTCCGGGGCATGCCGTACGTGGCTGGCAGAGGGTGGTGGTGGAAGGTGGTGATGGTGAACGGAGAAGAAAGAAAACAGGGGGGGTGGAGAGAATAACGAGGGAGAGAGAGACGTGGGAGAGATAAGGGTTAGAAAAAAGAAAAGGAAAGAAAATAAAGACTGTATTATTTCAGGAAACTGGATAATTATCGTTATCAACAATAATTTTTATCCCCAAAATGTTAAACGGGTTTAATTTTATAAATCCTTAATGCGGTAAATACCTAAATAATTATTCATAATTCCTAAAATAATCAAAAACTAATATAAAAGTAAAACATATAATTTTTTTTAAACATTTTTACTAATTAAAATAAATAATATCTCCGACATACACGAAACATAATTTGGGGTTCCAAAATCTTGAAGTGTTTTAAACAGATACTATCGAAAAATTATCAACTTGGTACACATAATCATATCATAATTCCACAAAACACGTATTTATATAATTAACGATAGAAACACATCCAACTAGAATAATATAGAGTTATTATTCACATAAATTTTTACACGTCAAAATTCCCGATCGTTACATATAATGTTATCATTGTGTTCGTCATTTTCTTTGTTTTTTATTTGATGAAGAATTAATATGTAATCAAATTTGTAACTTGGTACACATAATCATATCATGATATGGTAATCTGGTATGCAACTTGGATGAATCAAGTTTGTGTTTGTATTGGTCTGCTAGGTGTGCTATGTTACCAATACTTCATGTCCAGTTGGTCATATTTTTTGCCACACACAAATGTAATAAAGTGACCATGTAGAGGAAGGGGTACTTTTTAGTCACATAATATTAGAGTCACTAATTTTTACCTTCTTTAAACAAAACAGCTCTGACATATATAGAGAAAATTCAACTTTTTAGTCACATCTAATCATTAGTCACCATATGTTATTATTCATTTAGCCACTTCACTGAATATAACTGTGGCTGTTTCGTTACATTTAGACACAGCAAAGTAGTGTGGCTAGTTACTGTCACATTTCTTTTTGAAAGTGTGACTATAAATCTTGGAATTGGTCAAAGTCAACCAAAAATCATGCAATTTTATCATATATGGTCACTTATTTAAAACGTGGCTAAGTATTGTCACACTGTTTGTAAAATTGTGACTGAATCTTCAAAAAAATGTATTTTCGGTCACTCAATTAAAAATTGTGTGGCTAAATCTTGGGACGATGACCTTTAGCCACGCGTTTTTTTCTAAATGACACAGGCCTTACTGTACAAAAGAGTGGCGAAAGCCCAAATTTGACGTAGTGATGCTCCTTGCCACTACATTTCTCTAATCACCACACAACCTTGCCAAGTGCAATTAGAGAGTACTAGCAGCTCTCCCACATCACAAATATCCCACAAAAATTATTTACCAACTAGTCAAACAAGAGGAAAAGAGAGAAAAGCAAGAACAACCAAGAATGCACCAAACTGCCCAGCAGAAACCAAAGCCAAAGAAAAATTCATATCTCCTGATCTAGAGCTTCTAAAATCACCAAATTTTAACCATAGCTTCTCCACCTCATGGGAAACATTCTTTAAAAATTTCATGTCAATCTAATGAGTATAGCCTAGTCAAATATCCTTCCCAAGTGAAGACACCGAACTGTCTAGATTCTTGACAGTTTCTGTAACGATTTTTAAACGGCCATATCTCCTTCATTTCTCAATGACATTTGGTGTTCTTTAGCTTGTTGGAAAGGTATTAAGGTGCTCTACAACTCTCCTTCAGAAGTCTTAGCCAGAAAAGCAGTGTAAGGCCTTCGTTCTTCCGGTTCTTTAAAGAGGTGAATAGTAACTTTGATATCATTAACTTGTTTCCTTGTTTTGATGATCAAGATTTAGCTTCCTAAGGACTATCTAAGGCTTATAGGTGGATCATCAAGCTTGATAGTATTATTAAAGCATCAAGGAAGGTAAAACCCGAACCCACCATTTTAGTTCATATGAGTTTTTAGTATAGTTTTGATGATATGTAGGGTTAAATGCATGTAAAGGATTTTTATGATTGTTCATTGTGTAAAAGGGATGGGTATTGTAGTTAAATGTTACCACTACCCTAAGAAGTGTAAAATGAATGTTGGTTGATGTTATGGATCTATGGTATGCCCGATGTGGCTTGGTTTGTTGTGATAAATTTGGAAACGTCCGATATATAGCCGTCGTAATGCCCGAATTTCGTTAGACCTTAAAAACCGTGCATGACAATAGATATAGGTCACTGACCTTAATGATTATATGACCTACTCTTGTAGATCTCGAGTCATAGATCGCTTTGGCGCGAGAATCGAAGCAAACGGACTTACGGTTTAGGATTTATGGTCAAAATCGTAAAAGTGGTTCGAAACCGTAAATGCGAGTTCCTAACTGAAATTGAACCCCTGTAAAACATGTAATTCAGTGGCGAATCCTGGTATTTAAATATTAGATATCATAAGGAAGGTGTGGGAGAAAACCTCATGACAAACGGATCATAAGCTAGATACGAGATATATTAGTTATAAGCCGGATATTGTTAAGACCCTTAGTGAAGGGCATTCGATCTTCATTCTTCAAATATAGATTCGTGATTTGATATTGGCTTATAAGCTAGATACGAGATATATTAGTTATAAGCCGGATATTGTTAAGACCCTTAGTGGAGGGCATTCGATCTTCATTCTTCAAATATAGATCGGGAGTCGGTATTTTGAAATATTTCGAGAAATGATGAGATATTATTCTGCTTAAATATTTCTGAATTGCCAGGTCATTATAAATTCATTTTTTTTAATATATCTTATTGGGAAATTCTATATGGTACCAATGTAATTTTGGCTTTTCTACATGGTACCATCACTTTATTTGCTTCTCTACATGGTACCCCTAAGCTAATGTTTTTGTTACAATTATAACCCTCCGTCAGCTGAAACGTTGTAGAATCGTTAAAAAGCCAAAACTTGTAATATAAAATGATGGGAAATTCTATATGGTACCAATGTAGTTTTGGCTTTTCTACGAGGTACCATCACTTTATTTGCTTCTCTACATGGTACCCTGATGTGCTAAAAAATAATGATTTAAATTCCAAGCACACAATTTCATCATTTTAATACTTGAGATATTGATCCACAGAGACTATATATTTTACGCGTTTTTTTAATTTTTAATTTAGGCGAATTATATCAAGTTTAGAAAATTCAGGTTTCCTATTTAATTGCTAAAAGGAAAATTAATATATTTGTAAAGGAAAATTAAATTTATTCTAATTCTAAACTAATTAATAAAAAGAACAAAAGACTGTTTGATTCTCAAGAACACCAAAAACGAATATTCCAGAAATTTTAGAAAATTAAATCAGAAAATCTGATTTTCTAATTGTTTTAATAAATAAAAATAAAGCAGCTGTTATTTATATTAAATCAAAATTAATACCCCAAAAATACTTTTAACCCCTTAGATCGAAAACTCAACGAAAACTCGCAATTTCAATGTCCACCAGTAGACTCAGAAACTAGCAACAACTAAACAGAACAAACAACGACTCAACACCGCGATATAAACATTAGCTTCGATTCAACAACCAAAACCGAAACTCAGCAACACAACGACAAGAGACTCAGTCATACATCAACACAGAAAACTAGAACTCAGTAAACAACTCAGTAAACCAAAGCAACATTGACTCAGTGAATTGACTCGACAAAAGAAAACAAATAAGCAGCAACTGTAGACTAAAACCAAACCACGAAACTACAACTCAGACCTGCAAACACGTAGCATCAGCAACTCAGCAACTCAGATAAAAACTAACAAATAGATTAGACACTTGACAAACACATAGAACATCAAACTGGAACAAGAATTCAGTAAACCAAATAAAGAACCGAGTCAACTCGCAGACTCAGCGAACAAACTCAGAAGAAACAACAAATTGCTGACTCGAATTTAACAACAGCGAATTCGACATTTGACGAACCGCAAGAACACGCGAAAATCGCAAGAACATTTGAATTGCAGACGAATTCAGAGAACAGATAGCAATTTAACTTAAACAAACTTAGCTACGAACTCAGCTACTTTTGGATTTAGACATGTTATGTCTGAGATCATGTTGGTCTATTTTGGATGATATTAGGTTTTTGGGGTTGATATTAGGTTTTTGGGATGATATTTAGTTATTCTGGATATAATTTGGATTATGTTGGTCTATTTTGGATGATATCAGGTTTTTGGGAAGTATCCCCTGTTTTTTCCTTCATTTTGTACTATTTGTTAAATTTGGTGCCAAAAATCAATTTGAATCTGGTATGTTTTGTGCTTTTAAACGTTTCTACAACATTTGCTTTGACGGAGGGTTATTACTTAGAAGGAAACAAGAGTTTAGGGGTACCATGTAGAGAAGCAAATAAAGTGATGGTACCATGTAGAAAAGCCAAAACTACATTGGTACCATATAGAATTTCCCTATCTTGTTTATACAAATGTTGATTTAGAAATTTTAGAGATTGTCCTTAAATTATTATAAGCTCATAAAACGCACTTTGATTGAACTCTAGGGCATCTTATTTGTTCAGGATGACCCCAAAGATTATTTCAGCTATAACTACGCTCATATATCGAAGTAGTTAAATTTTATTGTCTTCGATCGGATCTATTGTTCGGATCTGATAAATTTTATTTCAAAATTTCAATTTGATTCATTGTTCGAATCAAAATAGATACACTCAGTATAGAGAACAGAAGAATAGCTTATCATAAGAATTTCCTCTAAAATACCTACTCTAGCGTATTTGAAGGTTTTCTTTCTGAATCGAGTTGTTCTTATTATTCCAAGACGACTCCACAAGATTTATTCTAATCAACGAACCCTTCTTGTTCAAGGTTTGTTACTTTATTATCTTGTATTGACATATTATTCATGTCAGTATAACAAATGAATTTATTTTGAAAATATAGTGACGACCTATTGTTTAGGTCGGTTTTATACGAAGTTTAGACTGGCGGTCGGCCAGAATCGAATAGGAATCCAAATCAATCAATTTTTATTCGGAGTAATAATATTATAATCCACTGGTCAACATGGGAGATGGCCCATGGGTTTTCTTTCAGATCAACACGAGGAATAAACTCGTGGTATCGAAAGAGAAATATTAACATTTTGGCACAAAAGTTGCCAGGTTGACTTTTCAACCACCTTTTTGCTAGCAAAATGATATATTGGAACCTGCGACATAGTAGTGATCATGCTATGGGGTATCACGGGTGTGCGATACTTGGGACATAGCAGTTGATCGCGCTGTGGGGTATCATAAATGCAGAAGACCAGTATCTCAAGCTTTTAAATTCTAATTTCTTTTACTCGGAGATAAGTTATTTGGTCTATCAGTAAGTATTTATCGAGAGCACCCAGATCGGAAAGCTACGGCTGGGTGACCGATAAGTGTTGGGAGGGTTCGAAAAGTGTTCAAAACTGGAATTGCAATCTTTTTCTGCGAATTCCTCTTTGTGATATATGTTGATATATGCTTATCTTTGGCATAGCAGATTTTTCCACGGAATATATATTTTGAGTTACCTTGTAACTTCATCATTTACTTTATACTGGCACTACCTTCGTAAATGCATGGCATATGGTTTCAACGATATTGTTGACTTGTTATATATATTATGGTTCAATCATATATTATTTTTGGTGGGCTATTGCTCACCCTTGCTTTATTTATTATATTATAACAACAGTTAGTTCAGAGCCCGCACAAGGCACACTCGGCGCGAACAAGTGTCAGCCGTCAGAAGATTAACCGCTGAGGTCATAGCTACCATTGCTGAAGAGGAAGCTATTGGTAGGCTAGTTGTTAGCATTTAAGTATCAAATGTCTTTATTATATGACGTATATAAATGGATGGCAAAGAGTATGTAATGGTTAAAATTGTAATTCTTTGGGTTGTAAGAACTCAAGCTTGCGATTATTAATATCTTGCAGTTACTCTGATTTCATCTCTGGGACTATAACGGGTGTGTTATGTTGTTGTTTTGGGTCACAAGGTTGAAATTTAGTTAATGTTGGTTTTATGGATGGAAATTGAGACCGTAACGACCGGATCCCTGATCCCAGATCTGGGGGTGTTACAGAAATGGTATCAGAGCCTTACATTATAAACCCCAGAGATGACGCGACGTTAAAACAATAAATTCACTAAGATAATATGAACACTAGCCAAGTTCATAGTCGGACTACTTAATGTAGTGCTGACATATAAAACCCTTATGGGAACTCTTAAGTATCATGATAGTAACTTAGCTCGTTCTCGTACCGACTAGTAAGGCGACAAACCTTGAGGTGTACGAGCAGCAGCACGAGGATGCTTTAATTATATGCTGACGATTGGATGGTAAATTCGATAGAATACCCTACCGACGACCCGGAAGAGGTTTCAGCTGAGGAGAAGAATCCTATTAAGGATAAGGAGTTTACCGTTGAGGAAATAAGGGCTGCAGCCAGAAAGGCTGTAATAATTAAGGTATAAGTGCTAAGAGATGTGAGCGTAAAGAACTGAGATATTATTAAGAGAATTGAAATTTTATATTGGATTTATAGCCGGACTACCAGAGGTAGTACCAGCAATTAAGACAGATTGGAAGGATCACTTGCGGTCTTATATTGGGACAGATAAAAATCCTTAGAGACTTTCAGATTAATGAGAAAGGAGTTAGAATGATGCATGGTTATCAAAGACATTGATATAGGACGGGGAGCAGAGTTCCCGGGAACAGTTAAGATAGAGGCAGCAAGTGCCATATCATTGGATAAATGGATTAGTGTGAATATTATCAATGGTAATTCGCCATGAGAAGGTATATTTCATAGGTTATAATTTATGAAACCAAATTGAGATTGATGAGGTAGTTTTACTCAGGGAAATGTTCATTTTAAGAATGGATCACCTTAGAAAGTAAAGACATTGAGGAGTGATGGTAGGATTGGATAAAGTTATATAAGGAAGTAGTAAGCGAGACGATGATCTCAGAACCTACAAGAGGAAAAGACCAGTGAGTCTATGATAAATTCGTAATAAGACTACTGTGAGGGACTAAGTATAGGTTTATTTCAACTCAGTGAAATGACGAACCATAAACATTAGATGCATGTGAGGAATATTAAATTCTTTCTTTTCATTGAATGGATTACAATAGTTACATTAAGTTTACCCCGACGCTGAATCATAAATGGATCAAGTAAGGCGACCAGTGGTTAAGATGTAATTGAGAATGTTTTTAGATGAAACCTGAAAGAACAAGTGTAGGCCCAGTTCTCATAGTATGAATTCTGGCAAAATGAAGTTCAGCTATTAGGACATGCGATCAATAGTGAGTAGTGTCGGTTGACCCCACCGATTTAAAGGTATTTTCAATTGAGAAAGGCCAACCACCCCAACAAAGGACTAAGAAGTTTGAATAGGCAGAAAAATGTGAGAAAATCTCCCTGGAGCTAAAGATGAAATTGGTGATGACCCAGCGTAGGCGTTGCCTAATGGAAGAAGGAAGACTTTGTGATATATTATGATGCATCTCATAGAGGTTTAGGTGGTGTGCTTATACAGCACGACAGAGTAATTGCGGATGCGTTCGGACAACACGGTTCACCAGACTAGGATGGCCCTGGTAGTGCCAATTTTGGTGGAACAACTAACTCCGACGGTAGCGTTCCTTCTGAGACTAGTGATTAGGTAAACTGACATTTGGTAGTATCAACCATTAGGACGTATATGTATCAGGGAGATGTGGCATGTTTCAGTTTGGAAGCTTTTGATTTCCCTTTTATGGGTTGTATATATTTGGTTCCTTTCCAATGGATAAACTCCCAACTTTATGTCAATCATTCCGTTATTGTAACTACTTGCGGTTCGACCTGCTTGGATGTTTCTAGAACTATTCTCCAGGTTTCGAAATGAATCTTCTTAATGTTATCAGAGGGTGGATAGACTGACCAAAATTTCCCTGATTCTAGAAAGAACTTCAACAAACTTTGGCAAACCTTGTCTTTCTGATTATCAGAAGACGTCACTGAAGAGAGTGGAAACTGGAGCGAACCCTGTGGAGTGGGTAAGGTAGCCGCTATATGGGTTGGTAGATAGACTCCGATTGTTACAGTTGATTGTAGAGATAAAATTATGAAGTTGAGATTGGACGGAAAGAAAAAAGGAAATGTAATTAAGAAACAAGCCGGACTGAGAAATTTCGGGATTGACTTAAATTAAAATGCCGTTATGTCAGAAGTGTTAAGCTTACGCGACACGTGGAGTTGATAAGAGCAGTTGAAAAGATCAGAAGGAGTTTAAGAGTACGTGGGAAGAAGCGTATTGATAAGCGTGACCTATTCTAGATGAATTATCTTTGCTATGGACGAAGGAGGCACCAGGCCTGCAATTGCTAGAAGAGTAATGTTGTTAGCTAACCCCTAAACTCGCATACTTTAGTGTGGCCAGTTGGGGCCATGTCACAAAGGATTATTAAGTGACTAAACCAACAATGTCATGACAAAGTGGGGTTAATTTTAACCAAGCACCGACCGCGAGAGCTTTTGGATATAAAGTGAAGTGATGCATGTGTATATGATTGACCCGATTCTGAGAAAGAATAAAAGTATGGTGATTTGAGACACATAATGTGGGGATATTATAAATGCAATGGTTATGTTACGACTGAGACAGATGATCAATCTAAGTGTATAAAAATGGTCAAAGATTGTTCAGTACGATACAGAAATTTTGTCTGAAACTAATATCTTTGATAAAAGCAATAGGTACTAAGAGATTAATGTTGAACACGACCAATATCTTCCAGAACATCCTTGCTACCATTACCAAATTCGGTAAGAAAGGTAGATAGACATATGTTGTCTTTAGAAGGCCATGTAGACTGACATCCGTTTGGGAGAGAAGGTTAGCATGAAGCTATCCATAGATTATCAAGATAAGAATGATTGAAAAGAGACCCTTATTAAGGATATATGATTTGATTGTCAATTAAAAGATGTAAGTATTTCTGAAAAACCGAATTGAGGATAGAATATCCATAAATTAGAATGAACCCTTGGGAAGCACAAAGGATGGCATTACCCTAATAAAGACATTGTGAATTTGGATGATACAAGTTGGATTGACTAAGGCAATAACAACCTTTAAGGATTTATTTAAAGGAGTTTTGAAAAGTACATAGATAGAATTTCTTATAGAATCGATTAATGATATTTTGACATACCTGTACCCAGAAAATACAGGAGGATTGATGAGAATGACCCAAGAGATTTTACAAGGAAAAAGATAAAATTTTGAGTCTCAAAATGAAAATTTGGTAATGAAAGTATGACATAATAATATTAGTAATGCCAGATGAGGCATGTGTGAAACCATGAGGAGTATGGATTGAACCAATAAAGGTTAAGATTATCCTAAAACAAAAAAAAGCTAAAAGAAGAAATATCCTAGGTATGATTGGGAGTAACTGTGATAAAGTTCACACGGAAAGGTGGAAGCAATGACTTATGAAAAAAGACTGATCTATATTTTCTCTCCTTCAGTAGAGTCTAAGGAAGAATACTTTCATCCAGCGGTGATGGGAATGAGAATGTGAGTTAGAATAGATTCAGAAAACATTGATTGCGAGAAATTATTATTATCAGGAAAGGCCAATGAGGTGGTCGACACCTTAAGTATAGAAGAGTAATTATAAATGCTCATACCAAAGAAACAGAATGATATTGAGACGGACCTTGAAGGTCATAATATGGTGGAGGATTTACATTCCTTTTGTTACTGGTGTAAGAGTCAACCATAAGAATAGTTTAAGTAGACATTCGATTCCTGGTATCGTCCTAAGCATATTACATACCTTAGAAGGTCCTAATTTGAGGTAAACCAGGACCATGATACGAAATCGATTAAGTGAGTCGTTAAGCTTCCAGTCTTCTACGGAAGATATATGATTAATAATTTCATTAACCTGTCATAGCTGCGATGCTTGAAGCTCTTCAGCAATTTTATCTGCTTCATGAATATCTACATCTAGTTCAGGAAGTATTCCTTATGGATAAGGAATAGTGACTATTTTGTCTTCCTAAAGAATTTTGATCTGACAATTATGGAACCCGTAGGATTAGCTATTAAAGCGCTACGTAGACGACAAACGATGGTGATTCGACAATGGACTACATTAATGTAGTGGTGATTTTCTGAGAAATAAGGTGATAACGACTATGGAGATGTCGGAATGGCAAACAGAAATAGATTGCATTGGATCTAAGTTAGAGAAATCGTCAAGGTTTATTTCAGATGGTTTAATTATGAAATGTGAAGCAAGGAATGTTATGAATGGATTGATGAATGGGTTTTCTAACGAACTCTTGGAAGGACAACCCGATAGTGTTAGTATTGTGAATATGAAAGAGTTAGTAGCGTGGTGTGGAATGTCACTAACCATGATGTCAAGCGAGAAATCTAAAATTTAACCTGAGGGGTTGAAGAATTTTCCAAAAGTGAGTGTTGTTAAGATTGAACAAGAGTATAGGTCCTTAGAATGATGGACAGAGCAGCGAACTTACGTTGACACGTGCAATTGCGATAAAGTAGTATTTGATACGATTACCATTATTTTTCTTCTCTAATGAACCTCTATAGTTCAGAGGTAAATTCTAAGTGTGATATTTTGTAATCATGAAAACTTTCTATAATTCTTTGAAATTCTTTTATTCTCTTCTCTATTATTCACCTTTTTTTTGAATTGAGAAGAACAACCCTTTAAGGAGGGGAGGTACTGCTACGTGACTATCTGTCTGTGTGATAGAAGTCTAAGTGGAATACTATAACTTGTTTAATTTCTTGTCAGGTACTAAAGGCTGGCCACCTTCTGTACTAACTATGCAATATAACAAATGTTCATTGATCGTAGTGATCTCTCAACAAATATTTCAACTTCTATGTATTGATCGAGATTGCGAAGATAAAAGCGATCAGGAATATAGTACGAGTGAGGTTATCTCCGAATTAGCAGCGCGACGGTGATACCAAAGTCACTGCAGATACCAATAAGAGTAATAGTATATGATCGAGTAAGAGCATAACCCGGATAGTGTGTGGTACACGAAGTAGCAACGATTGAGGAAAAAGGATTAAGGATGGATCGGGGAACTAGCTTACGAACTAGCATTACCCCCAAATCTGCAACAAGTGAACAATGTGTTCCATATTTCGATGTTAAGGAAATATAACCCAGATGCCAAGAATATCGTGGAATATGAACGCGTAGACATGAAACCAGACCTAACCTATATGGAGCAGCCTATGGAAATCATAGATCGAAAAGAACAAGTGCTTCGAAACAAGGTTATCAAGCTAGCCAGAGTTTTGTGGTAGAACCACAATGTAGAAGGCAGAACCACAATATAGAAGAGTTAACCTGGGAATTGGAAAGCGCAATGCTAGAGAAGTACCCCATTTGTTTTCAGAATGATTCCGGGACGGAATCCTTTTAAAGAGGGGAGACTGTAATAACCCAAGTTTTTGGTAGAATTAAAACTTTTCTTATTATAATGAAGTGCATCAGTGAATAGTGATTTTGGAGGATGAATAGTGATTTTGAGGGTTAAGAAATTTTTCATGCCATCTATGTACGAGACGTAGTGTGGATGTTCCGAAGTCATATTAGTGACCTGCGAAGTAAATAAGTGTATGCAAAGACGATCGGAATTCAAAAATTCCAATTTCTATTTCGGTGTAATATTTGACCGGGCGGTGAATTATATATTAGTACTATCAAGAAATGAGATATTAAATTTGAGGAATTGAGGATTTAATATTTTGGAATTTTATTATATTTGATTTGAGAATTTAGAACGAAAACCGCTGAGACTTTATAACGAGATTAAGCGACAAAGCGAATGCGAAACGAATTACGGATTAAATACATACTGAGATGAAAAACCCAACATGATCATCTAGGGTTTATATATAAGGAATTTGGTAGAAAAGAAAATGAAGAAAAGGAAAAGAGAAAGGAAGTGATGAGGTGTGTGAACATAAGCAAGCCAACAATGCTCCTTGCCATTACATTTCTCTAATCACCACACAACCTTGCCAAGTGCAATTAGAGAGTACTAACAGCTCTCCCACATCACAAATATCCCACAAAAATTATTTACCAACTAGTCAAATAAGAGGAAAAGAGAGAAAAGCAAGAACAACCAAGAATCCACCAAACTGCCCAGCAGAAACCAAAGCCAAAGAAAAATTCATATCTCCCGATCTAAAGCTTCTAAAATCACCAAATTTTAACCATATCTTCTCCACTCCATGGGAAACATTCGTTAAAAATTTCAATCCGCTTGGTTATAACTTTGGTAAAACACTTAGAAAACGGACGATAAAACTCGAGGTATAATCTTGATTCGTAAACTAGCTACTTTAGCACTTACATGGCTTAAGTAAATACCAAGTGTAAGTTTGATGACATGTTTTATTAACGAACAAATGTCGGACCATATCGGTGACAAAAAGAGTTACACAAAAGGGTGCATAACTAGATAACTTGAAAACGTGTTTCGACTTAAGTGAAGTTTATACTTAGACTTTTAAAAGGTGTTAAGTGGTTAATCTCAAATGTTCTGACTGTTTATAGATCATTGAGCAGACCCATGACACGTTATCTCTGCCCACACCCGATTACCAGGCAAGTTTCCAATACCTTGGAACTGTTGTTGTGATAATATGTATAGCTGTTGTTTCTGAAACATATGCCATAGCATGCATGCCTATTGTCAAATTATATTATGATACCTGTTCCCTGAATTATTATTGGCTTATAGACTAGATACGAATTATCAATTATAAGCCGGATTGTTTTGGTAAGACCCTTAGCGAAGGGCATATGATATTCATTCTTAAATATAGACCGAGAGTCGGTATTTTGAGATATATAAATAGTCGTGGAAACCCGGAGGGATTCCAACGGCAGATTATTATTTATTTTGAGGAATGTTATTCGAGTATTATCTCAGTCGAGAGATATTAAATGAATGTAGTTTCGAATATTCATTTAGAGTTGATTATTTAATGAATATTATTTTGATATTCATTGGAATTTTATTTATTAAATGAATATTACTTTCGAATATTCATTTAAGGTTTTATGTACTTGATGAATATTATTTTAAAATATTCATTGAAAGTTCTATTTACTTAAGGGATATTATTTCGAATATTCCTTTAAAGTTTTGATTACTAAATGAATATTATTTGGGTATTCATTTAGAAGATTATTTATTTAATGAATATTATTTTCAAATATTCATTTAAGGTTTGACTTATTTATTGAATATTATTTTAAAGATTTATTGGAGTTTAATTATTTAATGAATATTATTTTGAATATTCATTTAAGGAGGGATTTATTTAGTAAAATATTTCGAAGTCTTTTTACGACTATTTTATCAAGGAAAGGTTCCCAACTCTTTATTTTTCATTTAAATCTATCTTAAAAGGTTTAAATGCTCGCTCAAACTTCCATATTATAGGGGAACCTACTTGAGCAATGTTATTTATCTTGTTTACTCCCGGTCATGAATCTTGTAAAACTATTCTTTTCACTCGCAACTTGGTTGCTGTTTATCAATTGAATCTTTGAGTAACCTTCTTATCATTCGAGGGGTAAGATTATTGGAACAAGATGGTATCCTCTAACAAGTAGCAGCTTGGGAGATATGATGTTGAATTTTCCTTTCTAACTAGATACGACTACTTTGTGGAGTCTTATCAACAAGTATCATACTTGGGGAAAGGGGGACGAACTTTACGTTCAGAGTCGTGAACTTCTTTTCGAACTTGGAGTCGTGTAAGAGGCCGAGTAGCGCCGGTCCATCCCATTGGCCCAACCGTTGGCCGGGGAGATCTAACAGGGCGGTAGACAAGTAAATCCGTCAACGCTTCCTTCTACCGGTAGTAAATCTAAATTGAGCTGTACAATCTGTGACTGATCATCGTAAGGATTGGAACAGCGAGCGCGGTGAATACTCCAGCATTAGTTCATTATTCAAATTCTTTTATTGTCTTCAACATTATCATTGTTGGCAGTATTGGAAAAGTATTCATAGTTGGAATTGCAATATTTTTCCTACAAGTTCCTCTTTTATGATAAATGATAATATTTGGCTTATCTTTGACATAGCAGATATTCCCACATATATATGCATTTTGAGTTACCTTGTAACTTCATCGTTTATGTTATACTGGCATCATTTCCGTAAATGCATGGCATATGGTTTGAAAGATACTTTTGAACTATTATATATTATCGTTCAGTTATGCATCATTATTGGTGGGCTATTGCTCACCCTTGCTTTATTATTATATCACAACAACAGCTAGACCAGATGACTCGGACAAGGTGCACTCGACGCTGACGAGGACGATGAGACTACTAGAGCTGAAGAGGAAGCTATTGGTAGGCTAGATTCATTCTTACAGTACCAAGTATATGGGCTAGTATGACTTATGTGAATGGATGGCAAAGAGTATGTATTTATATTGTAATTCTTTTGGGTTGTAAGAATTCAAAATGTGATTAATAAAATTTGATTGTTACTCTGATTTCTTCTCTTGGACTATAACGGGTGTGTTGTATATTGTTGTATTGGGTCATAAAGATGTAATTTATTTTATGTTGAAGTAAGTTCAAATATTGTGGACAGAATTGGAGACCGTAACGATCGGATCCCGGACCCCGGATCTGGGGGTGTTACAGAAATGGTATCAGAGCGTACGTTATAAACCCCGGAGATGAGGCGACGTTAAAACAATAAATTCACTAAGATAATAAGAACTCTTGCCATGTTCGTAGTTGGACTACATAATGTAGTGCTGACATATAAAACCCTTATGGGAATTCTTAAGTATCATGATAGTAACTTAGCTCGATATCGTATCGACGGGTAATGCGACAGACCTTGAGGCATACGAGCAGCAACGCGATGATGCTTTATATGCTGAAGATCAGTGGGTAAATTCGATAGAGTACCCTACTGGAGACCCGGAAGAGGTTCCAGCAGTTAAGGAAAATCATGTTAGGATAAAGAGCTTACCCTTGAGGAATGAGGGCTGCAACCAGAGAGACTATAAGAGTTAAAGTATAGTGCTCAGAGAAGTGAGTATAAAGAACTGAGATATTATTAAGAGATCTGAAGATGCATATTGAATTCATAGTCAGACCACCAGATGTAGTACCAGCAAGTAAGACGGATTGAAAGGATTACTTGAGAACTCATATGGGGATAGATGAGAATCCTTAGAGACCTTCAGATCAGTGAGAAAATAATTAGTTTAATGCGTGATTATCAAAGACATCGATATAGGACGAGGAGCAGAGACCCCAGGAATAGTTGAGAAGGAGGCAGTAAGTGCCATACCATTTGATAAATGAATTAGTATGAATATTGTCAGTAATAATTCGCCATGAGAAGGTAGATGTCATAGGTTATAATTTATTGAACCAAATTGAGGTTAATGAGGTGGTTTTATTCAGGGAAATGTTCATTTTATGAATGAATCAGTTGGAAAGTAAATACATTGGGAAGTGACAGCATAATTGGATAAAATTATATAAGGAAGTAGTAAGCAAGACAATGATCTCAGAACCTACTAGAAGATAAGACCAATGAGTCAAGATGAACTCGTATTGAGACTACTGTCAGAGACTGAGTATATGGTTAATTCAACTCAGTTAAATGATGAACCAAAAATGTTAGATGCATGTGATTCAGAGGAATATTAAATTCTTTCTTTTTTTTGAATGGATTATAGTAGTTACTTTAAGTTTACTCCGACGTGGAATTATAATGGATCAAGTAATACGATCAGCAGTTAAAGAGAAAAATGTGAGAAAATCTTCCTGGAACTAAAAGATGAAATTGGTAATGACCAAGAGTTGGCATTGCTTAATGGAAAAAGGAGACTTTGTGCTTCCAATGACGCTTCGCATAAAGGATTAGGATGTGTGCTTGCGCAGCACGACAAAGTACTTGCAGATGCATTCGGATAGCATGGTTCACCAGGTTCGGATGGCCTTAGTAGTGCCAATTTTGTGGAACAACTAACTCCGACGGTAATGTTCCTTCTGCGACTAGTGGTTAGATAGACTGACATTTGGTAATATTGAATATCAGGACGTATAGGTATCAGGACGTTGTGACAGGTTTCAGTTTGAAACTGTTGATTCCCTTCTAAGGGATGTATATAATTGGTTCCTCTCCAGTGGTTAAACTTCCAATCTGATGACGATTATTTCATTAACTATGACTGCTTATGGTTCTACCTGCTTGGAGGTTCATAGAATTATTCTTCAGGTTTCGAAACTGGTCTCCTTAATGTTACCAGTAGGTGGATAGATTGACCAAAATTTCCCTGATTCTGGAAAGGAATTCGGCAAATTTTGGCAAACCTTGTCTTTCTGATTATCAGAGAACATCGTTGAAGAGAATGGAAACTGGAGCGAACCCTGTAGATTGGGTAAGGTTGCCGTCATATGGGTTAGTAGACGGACCCTGAGTATTACAATCAATGGTAGAGATAAAATGATGAAGTGAGATTGGACGGAAACAGGAAATGTAAGTAAGAAACTAGCCGGACTGAGAAATTCTGGGATTGACTTAAATGAAACGGCTGTTATGCCAGAAATGGTAAGCTTGTCTGGCACGTGGGATTGATAAGAATAGTTGAAAAGATAAAAGTAGAGGAAAGGTGACCGGAGACGGTGCCGAGTAGTCGATTAAGACTTAAATGAAGTAAAGTTTTGGAAAGGTAGAAATGTATCAAAGAAGAAGGCACTATGCCGGCAATTGCTAGAAAAGTAATGCTAATTAGCCAACCCCTAAAATCATATATTTTTATTTTAGTGTGGCCAGTTGAGGCCAAGTCACAAAGGATTATCAAGTGACTAGACCAGGAATGAAAATACAAAGCAGGGTTGCTTCTAAGTAAGCACCGACTGCAAGGGCTTCTGATATAAAGGAAATATTAATGAGATCGTAGGAATCTTCTACTGAACCCTTTCCAACCCATGTTTTGATTGGGAATTTACTAGATTTTTTTTTTTGAAATGGGGTCACCTGTACTAAATTGATTCATGTGTATATGATTGTCCAAGATTACTAGTAAAACAGAAAATAGAAGTATAGTGACTTGAGATGTATGATGTTAAGGTATTATAAATACCATGAATATATTATGACTAAGGAAAGTAAACAATGAAGGTTTATGTAGAGAGTATAGAAATGGTTAGAGATTGATCAGTATGCTGTAGAAATTTTGTCAGAGGCAAGTACCTTTGCGAAGAACGATAAGTACTAAGAGATTCACGTTGAACTCGACCCATATCTTCCAGAACATCCTTGCTACCATTACCAAGTTCTGTATTAGAGCAGATAGACATACGTTGTCTTTTGAAAGGTCAATTAAGCTGATAACTATCTTAAAGAAGAGGTTAGCATTAAGCTACCGATCGATTATCAAATAAGAATGATTGAAAGGAGACCCTTATTAAGGATACATAATTTGATTTACAATTATAGGATGCAAGAATTCTTTGGCAGTTGAATTAAGGATAGGTTATCCATAAATTAAGACAAACCTTGGGGAATGCACAAGGGATGGCATTAACCCTAATAAAGACATTGTGAATTCAGATGATATAAGTTGGATTTTCTAAGGCGACAATAACCTGTAAGAATTATTAAAAAGAGTTCTGGAAAGAACATAGATAGAATTATTAGAGTATTGATCAATGACGTTTTGATATACCCTGTACCTAGAAAATACAGGAGGAATGATAAGGACGGCCTAAGAAACCTTACAAGGAAAAAGTTAATATTATGAGTTTCAAAATAAAAGTTTGGTAGAGAATGTAAGACCCAATAACAATAATGCCAGACGAGGCATGTATGAAACCATGATGAGGTATGGATGGAACCCAAGAAGGTTGAGATTATCCTAGAACAAGAAAGAACTAAGAGAACAAATATCCTAGGTATGATCGAGAGTAACTTTGATAAAGTTCCCACGGGAAGGTGGAAGCAATGACTTATGGAAAAAGACCGATAGTTATATTTTTCTCCTTCAGCAAAACTTAAGGGAGAATGCTTTAACCCAACAGTGATGGGAATGAGGTAGAAAAATTTGAATTGGAATGTATCCAGAGAACATTGATTACAAGAAATTATTATTATCAGGAAAGGCCAATGAGGTGGCCGACAGTCTAAGTATAGAGGAATAATTACAAATGTGCATACCGAAGGAACAGAATGATATTTGGAGGGACCTTGAAGGTCATATCGGAGTAGAGGAATTTAAATTCCTTCTGAGGACTGTGCAAGAATCGACGGTAATAATAGTTTAAGTAAAGATTCGGTTCCTGATGGCGTTTAAGCATATTACATACCCTAGAAGGTCCCGTTTTGAGGCAAACCAGGACCATGATACAAAATTGATGAAGTAAACCGCTAAGTTTCCAGTCTTTTATGGAAGATGCATGAGTGATAGTTTCATCAACCTGACATAGCTGCGATGCTTGAAACTCTTCTGCGAAGTAAATAAGTGTATGCAAAGACGATCGGAATTCAAAAATTCCAATTTCTATTTCGGTGTAATATTTGACCGGCAGTGAATTATATATTAGTACTATCAAGAAATGAGATATTAAATTTGAGGAATTGAGGATTTAATATTTTTGAATTTTATTATATTTGATTTGAGAATTTAGAACGAAATTAAGCGACAAAGCGAATGCGAAACGAATTACAGATTAAAATACATAATGAGATGAAAAACCCAACATGATCATCTAGGGTTTATATATAAGGAATTTGGTGGAAAAGAAAATGAAGAAAAGAAAAAGAGAAAGGAAGTGATGAGGTGTGTGAACATAAGCAAGCCAACAATGCTCCTTGCCACTACATTTCTCTAATCACCACAAAACCTTGCCAAGTGCAATTAGAGAGAACTAGCAGCTCTCCCACATCACAAATATCCCACAAAAATTATTTACCAACTAGTCAAACAAGAGGAAAAGAGAGAAAAGCAAGAACAACCAAGAATGCACCAAACTGCCCAGCAGAAACCAAAGCCAAAGAAAAATTCATATCTCCCGATCTAGAGCTTCTAAAATCACCAAATTTTAACCATAGCTTCTCCACTCCATGGGAAACATTAGTTCAAATTTTCATGGCAATCTTATAAGTATAGCCTACTCAAATATCCTTCCTAAGTGAAGAATCCGAACTGTCCAGATTCTTGACAGTTTCTGTAACGATTTTCAAACGGCCATATCTCCTTCATTTCTCAATGACATTTGGTGTTCTTTAGCTTGTTGGAAAGGTATTAAGATGCTCTACAACTCTCCTTCAGAAGTCTTAGCCAGAAAAGCAATATAAGGCCTTCGTTCTTCCGGTTCTTTAAAGAGGTGAATAGTAACTTCGAAATCACTAACTTGTTTCCTTGTTTTGATGATCAAGATTTAGCTTCCTAAGGACTATCTAAGGCTTATAGGTGGATCATCAAGCTTTGTTAGTATTATTAAAGCATCAAGGAAGGTAAAACCCGAACCCACCCTTTTAGTTCATATGAGCTTTTAGTATAGTTTTGATGATATGTAGAGATAAATGCATGTTAAGGAATTTTATGATTGTTCAATGTGTAAAAGGGTTGGGTATTGGAGTTAAATGTTACCACTACCCTAAGAAGTGTAAAATGAATGTTGGTTGATGTTATGGATCTATGGTATGCCCGGTGTGGCTTGGTTTGTTGTGATAAATTTGGAAATGTCCGATATATAGCCGGCGTAATGACCGAATTTCGTTAGACCTTGAAAACCATGCATGACAGTAGCTATAGGTAACTGTCCTTAATGATTATATGACCTATCCTTATAGATCTCGAGTCATAGATCGTTTTGGCACGTGTAAGAACCCTGATTTTTGGTAGGAATTAAAACTTTTATTATGGAATGGATATGGATTCCAATATTTATATGTCATGAAGAATGCAATGGGTTGACAACTTAGGTAAGAATAATCTATCGTCAAGAAAGTAGGATATGTCATACAAACAGAGGAAGTAGTCTCATGTCATCCAAATCGATATCTTGTATAAGTCCAGTGGTTCCGTAAAAAGGGTTAAGAAACGCTAGGAAAAGCGCAAGGACATTTTTCTAATTATAAGGAATAAAGAGAGAATAAGTGATGAAAGTGTTTTTGGTGGAAATAAGAATATTATTAGACGACACAATATAGAAGTACCCGGAACGGATTTCTGAGTTCGTATTAATGATCCAAGGCGAAAAAGAGTCTATGTAAAAGTTATCGGATTCTGAAAAATAGTACTTTTATTTTCCCCGAGATTTCCCTGGACATTGAAATACTTAAGGGATTACTGAAAAGATTTAAGAAATATGGATTCAAGAATTATTAAAGAGAATTGAGAATGATAGTATAAATATTAAGACGGTTTCCGGTAAAACCCTAACTAGAAATTTTCGAGATATTTCTCCGAACGATCAATGAATTGAGCAATAACCGGACAAAGAAACAAGCAAGGAATCAAGATACATGCATGTGCAAAAGGATAAGACCAAGTAACTAAGTAGTTACATGAGCAACTAGTATACTTAGCAAGTTAAACCAAGTACTTAGCAAGATTACACCATCCTACCACTAAACATCAACACATGTCTCTTGGATTGCATCATGCATGACCACACAACCTTTAATAAAGCTACTTTAGCTAGATATTACCATGATGAGGTGTATTATGCAAGATAACCAAGCAATCAAAGATCAAAAACTCCATTCTCTCCATTTTGTTAAAACTGTCCAGCAGAACACCCTCAAAGAAGAAAATTTATATCTCCATTTCTATCCATGATAAAATCACCAAATTTTGACCACAGACTCTACACTCCATGGGAAATATGCGCTCAAAATTTCATGGCAATATAATGAGTATAGCCTAGTAAAATCTCCTCCCTAAGTTGAAGAAACCAAACTGCCCTGTTCTTGACAGTTTCTGTCCAGCGGAAAAAGGGGGCTCAAAATCCTAGCTAGGAAGCTTCAAATTTGATGAACTAGGACTCAAAACAAAGCTTACGAAGAGGTCAAGATGTGGTAAAAATTTGAGAGCCAAAATCTTATTTTTCGATTTTCTATGATTTTTACAATTTTAGGGTGAATAGTAACTTTCAAGAAACTAACTTTGTTTTTCTTGATTTCATGGATGATCTAAGCTTGGTTAAGGTTGTACAAGGATTATTCAAGGCTTAGTAAGGTCTTACACACACCAAGGAAGGTATGGAACTCATGAAACCCTAGCCCTTACTTTGAGATTATGCATGTTCTTGATGGATTTTAACTTAGTTATGTTTATGGTGATGTTACAAGCATGATTAGTTAGTGGTTTAGTGATTTAAGTAAAATGATGCACATGATGATGAAGTATGATATTTCTGGACTTATTGAGGTGTATAACATGTGTATAAGATGTATGGATGCCCGGTGTGGCTTGGTTGTGTTGAAAACAATTTTGAAACGATCGATTTATAGCCGTCGTAATGCCCGATTTTCGTTAGACCTTCAGAATCAGTTCATAAAAGTTGTTATAACTTCCTGAATTGGTTGATTATATGACATTTCCTTGTAGACCTCGAGCCATAGATCGTTTTGGCGCAAGAATCGAAACATTCCGACTTACGGTTTAGGAGTTATGGTCAAATTACTAAAATTGGTTCGGAACCGTAAGTAAAAGTTCGTACCTTCAATTGAACCCTCGTAAAACATGTTACTCAGTGGAAAATCTTGGTAAGTAAATAATAGGGGTCATAAGGAATGTGTGAGAGAAAACCACATGTCAAACGGATCATTTTCCGATTTTATAAAAATGTTTGAATCAAAGTTAAACGCGAACGAACCCCTAAAAAAAACCCGCTTGGTTATAACTTTGGTAAAACACTTAGAAAACGGATGATAAAACTCGAGGTATAATCTTGATTCGTAAACGACCTACTTTAGCACTTACATGGCTTAAGTAAATACCAAGTGTAAGTTTGATGACATGTTTTATTAACGAATAAATGTCGGACCATAACGGTGACAAAAAGAGTTACGCAAAAGGGTGCATAACGAGATAACTTGAAAACGTGTTTCGACTTAAGTGAAGTTTATACTTAGACTTTTAAAAGGTGTTAAGTGGTTAATCTCGAATGTTCAGATTGTTTATAGATCATCGAGCAGACCCAGGACACGCTATCTCTACCCACACCCGATTACCAGGCAAGTTTCCAATATCTTGGAACTGTTGTTGTGATAATATGTATAGCTGTTGTTTCTGATACATATGCCATAGCATGCATGCCTATTGTCAAATTATATTATGATACCTGTTCCCTGAATTGATATTGGCTTATAGACTATATACGAATTATCAGTTATAAGCCGGATTGTTTTGGTAAGACCCTTAGCGAAGGGCATATGATATTCATTCTTAAATATAGACCGAGAGTCGGTATTTTGAGATATATAAATAGTCGTGGAAACCCGGAGGGATTCCAACGGCAGATTATTATTTATTTTGAGGAATGTTATTCGAGTATTATCTCAGTCGAGAGATACTAAATGAATGTAGTTTCGAATATTCATTTAGAGTTGATTATTTAATGAATATTATTTTGATATTCATTGGAGTTTTATTTATTAAATGAATATTACTTTCGAATATTCATTTAAGGTTTTATGTACTTGATGAATATTATTTTAAAATATTCATTGGAAGTTCTATTTACTTAAGGGATATTATTTCGAATATTACTTTAAAGTTTTGATTACTAAATGAATATTATTTGGGTATTCATTTAGAAGATTATTTATTTAATGAATATTATTTTCAAATATTCATTTAAGGTTTGACATATTTATTGAATATTATTTTAAATATTTATTGGAGTTTAATTATTTAATGAATAATATTTTGAATATTCATTTTAGAAGGGATTTATTTAGTAAATAATTCTATATATTCATTCGAGGATTACTTACGAGCAATATTATGATTTAATAATATTCCGTAATTATTATTGAGTTAATAAATATTCTTGGAATATTTATTTAATTCTTTTAAATTCTTTTTAAAATGATTTATATTATTCGGAGATTATCTTTCACCTCCAGATATTATGTAAAATATTTCGGAGTCTTTTTACGACTATTTTATCAAGGAAAGGTTCCCAACTCTTTATTTTTCATTTAAATCTATTTTAAAAGGTTTAAATGCTCGCGCAAACTTCCATATTATAGGCGAACCTACTTGAGCAATGTTATTTATCTTGTTGACTTTCCGGTAATGAATCTTTTAAAACTATTCTTTTCACTCGCAACTTGGTTGCTGTTTATCAATTGAATCTTTGAGTAACCTTCTCATCATTCGAGGGGTAAAATTATTGGAACAAGATGGTATCCTCTAACAAGCAGCAGCTTGGGAGATATGATGTTGAATTTTCCTTTCCAACTAGATACGACTACTTTGTGGAGTCTTATCAACATGTATCATACTTGGGGAAAGGGGGACGAACTTTACGTTCAGAGTCGTGAACTTCTTTTCAAACTTGGAGTCGTGTAAGAGGCCGAGTAGCGCCGGTCTATCCCATTGGCCCAACCGTTGGCCGGGGAGATCTAACAGGGCGGTAGACAAGTAAATCCGTCAGCTCTTCCTTCTACGGGTAGTAAATCTAAATTGAGCTGTACAATCTGCGACTGATCATCGTAAGGATTGGAACAGCGGGCGCGGTGAATACTCCAGCATTAGTTCATCATTCAAATTCTTTTATTGTCTGCAACATTATCATTGTTTGCAGTATTGGAAAAGTATTCATAGTTGGAATTGCAATATTTTTCCTGCAAGTTCCTCTTTTATGATAAATGATAATATCTGGCTTATCTTTGACATAGCAGATATTCCCACCTATATATGCATTTTTAGTTACCTTGTAACTTCATTGTTTATGTTATACTGGCATCATTTCCGTAAATGCATGGCATATGGTTTGAAAGATACTTTTGAACTATTATATATTATCGTTCAGTTATGCATCATTATTGGTGGGCTATTGCTCACCCTTGCTTTATTATTATATCACAACAACAGCTAGACCAGATGACTCGCACAAGGTGCACTCGACGCTGACGAGGACGATGAGACTACCAGAGCTGAAGAGGAAGATATTGGTAGGATAGATTCATTCTTACAGTACCAAGTATATGGGCTAGTATGACTTATGTGAATGGATGGCAAAGAGTATGTATTTATATTGTAATTCTTTTGGGTTGTAAGAATTCAAAATGTGATTAATAAAATTTGATTGTTACACTGATTTCATCTCTGGGACTATAACGGGTGTGTTGTATATTGTTGTATTGGGTCGTAAAGATGTAATTTATTTTATGTTGAAGTAAGTTCAAATATTGTGGACAGAATTGGAGATCGTAACGACCGGATCCCGGACCCCGGATCTGGGGGTGTTACAGCGCGAGAATTGAAGCAAACGGACTTACGGTTTAGGATTTATGGTCAAAATAGTAAAAGTGGTTCGAAACCGTAAATGCGAGTTCGTAACTGAAATTGAACCCCTGTAAAACATGTAATTCAGTGGCGAATCCTGGTAATTAAATATTAGAGATCATAAGGAAGGTGTGGGAGAAAACCTCATGAGAAACGGATCGTTTTTCAATTTTATAAAAATATTCGAATCAAGGTTAAGTACGAATGAACCCCTTAAGAGAACACTTGGTTATCACTTAAAATGAGCAATAAATCTCGAGGTATAATCTTTGTTAGTAAACGACCAACCTTATAACCTTTGTGGCATAAGTACCTACCAAGTGTGAGTATAATGACATGCCTTGGTAATAAACGGTATCGGATCGTAACGATGTCAATGGGAGTTAAGTTGGAATGTGCATAACTAGATAACTTGGGAATGTGCTTAGTATAAGTAAAGTACACACTTAGCCTTGCCAAATGTGAAGTGATTAATCAAGGATATTTTGACTATTTATAGATCACCGGAATACTCCGAGACACACTACACCCACCAGGATTACCAGGAAAGTCTTCAATCAATTTGAAGCTGTTGTTTTGATAATATATATGATTTGATTTTTATTATACATATGCCATAGCATGCATGCCTGCTTTCAAATTATATTGTGATACCTGTTTCATGATTTGATATTGGCTTATAAGCTAGATACGAGATATATTAGTTATAAGCCGGATATTGTTAAGACCCTTAGTGAAGGGCATTCGATCTTCATTCTTCAAATATAGACCGGGAGCCGGTATTTTGAAATATTTCGAGAAATGATGAGATATTATTCTGCTTAAATATTTCTGAATTGCCAGGTCATTATAAATTCATTTTTTTTAATATATCTTATTTATACAAATGTTGATTTAGAAATTTTAGAGATTGTCCTTAAATTATTATAAGCTCATAAAACGCACTTTGATTGAACTCTAGGGCATCTTATTTGTTCAGGATGACCCCAAAGATTATTTCAGCTATAACTACGCTCATATATCGAAGTAGTTAAATTTTATTGTCTTCGATCGGATCTATTGTTCGGATCTGATAAATTTTATTTCAAAATTTCAATTTGATTCATTGTTCGAATCAAAATAGATACACTCAGAATAGAGAACAGAAGAATAGCTTATCATAAGAATTTCCTCTAAAATACCTACTCTAGCATGTTTGAAGGTTTTCTTTCTGAATCGAGTTGTTCTTATTATTCCAAGACGACTCCACATGATTTATTTTAATAAACGAACCTTTCTTGTTCAAGGTTTCTTACTTTATTGTCTTGTATTGACATATTGTTCGTGTCAGTATAATAAATGAATTTCTTTTGAAAATATAGCGACGGCCTATTGTTCAGGTCGGTTTTATATGAAGTTTAGACTGGCGGTCGGCCAGAATCGAATAGGAATCCAAATCAATCAATTTTTATTCGGAAGAATAATCTTATAATCCACTGGTCAACATGGGAGATGGCCCATGGGTTTTCTTTCAGATCAACACGAGGAATAAACTCGTGGTATCGAAAGAGAAATATTAACATTTTGGCACAAAAGTTGATAGGTTGACTTTTCAACCACCTTTTTGCTAGCAAAACGATATAGTGGTACCTGCGACATAGTAGTGATCGTGCTATGGGGTATCACGGGTGTGCGGTACTTGCGACACAGCGGTTGATCACGCTGTGGGGTATCGTAAAGGCGGAAGACCAGTATCTCAAGCTTTTAAATTCTAATTTCTTTTACTCGGAGATAAGTTATTTGGTCTATCAGTAAGTATTTATCGAGAGCACCCAGATCGGAAAGCTACGGCTGGGTGACCGATAAGTGTTGGCAGGGTTCGAAAAGTGTTCAAAACTGGAATTGCAATCTTTTCCTGCAAATTCCTCTTTGTGATATATGTTGATATATCTTTGGCATAGCAGATTTATCAACGGAATATATATTTTGAGTTACCTTGTAACTTCATCATTTACTTTATACTGGCACTACCTTCGTAAATGCATGGCATATGGTTTCAACGATATTGTTGACTTGTTATATATATTATTGTTCAGTCATATATTATTTTTGGTGGGATATTTCTCACCCTTGCTTTATTTATTATATCACAACAACAGTTAGATCAGATGGCCCGCACAAGGCACACTCGGCGCGAACAAGTGTCAGCCGTCAGAAGATTAACCGCTGAGGTCATAGCTACCATTGCTGAAAAGGAAACTATTGGTAGGCTAGTTGTTAGCATTTGAGTACCAAATGTCTTTATTATATGACGTATATAAATGGATGGCAAAGAGCATGTAATGGTTAAAATTGTAATTCTTTGGGTTGTAAGAACTCAAGCTTGCGATTAATAATATTTGGCAGTTACTATGATTTCATCTATGGGACTATAACGGGTGTGTTATGTTGTTGTTTTGGGTCACAAGGTTGAAATTTAGTTTATGTTGGTTTTGTGGATGGAAATTGAGACCGTAACGACCGGATCCCCGACCCCGAATCTGGGGGTGTTACACTCTTAACACCATTTACTGAAGAAGAATCATTTTGTTAGTATCATCCGCGTATTATAGATGGGAGATAGATAAACCATTGGCACCTATAACTACCCTTTTAAAAATCCCTTTTACCTCCGCCTGTACTAGCATCACATGAAGCACCTCAGCAACCAAATTAAAAAGAAGAGGCGACAATGGATCACCTTGGGGTAATCCTCTTTGAGGAGCAAATTCTTTAGATGGAGACCCATTTACCAAGACCGATGATCGAGAAGTATTAAAAATTTCTGTCAACCATTCCTTCCATTTATTATGAAAGTTCATTTTATCCAATAGATGAAATGGGAAGGACCAATCCACTAAATCGAATGCTTTTTCGAAATCGATCTTTAGGACCAGGCCTCTACTTTGCTTCGCTTTACTGCTGCTCACCACCTCACTTGCAATTAGAATGCCATCTAAAATATTTCTCCCTTGAACAAAACTCATCTGAACCTCTGCAATCAACGTATGCATACATTTCTTAAGACGTTCTGCTATCATTTTGGTGATCAATTTCATGCACGAGTTGATCAAACTAATCGGACGGTAGTCAGTCAACTTAGTAGGAGTAGCAACCTTTGGTATTAAAGAAATAAAGGATGAGTTCAAGCCCTTAGGTAGACCTCTACCTTTCTGGAAATTATCTACAAAAGCAAACACATCCTTCTTCAAGATAGGCTAGAGCTTCTTAATTGCTCCCATACTTAACCCGTCCGGACCCGGCGCCTTATCTGAAGGACTGAGTCTTAGTGCTTCCTCTAGTTCAGGCAGTGTAAATTCCTTAACTAGAAACTCCGATTTCCTTGCTGAAAGTTTAGCGATTGGTAGGTTTCCTAGTTTTAAACAAGGCGTGCACGAAGTAGCCCTGGAAAAACTCTGAAAGTGCTGAAAAAATGCATTTTTAACATGATCAGCATTAGAGAGCCAAGAGTCATTCCAATAAACTCCTAAAATTTTGTTCCTTTTCCATCTGTATGAGACCACATTATGGTAGAACTTTGTGTTCTTATCTCCCTCTAAGTGCCATTTTAGTCGTGCTTTCTGTTTGAGCATACTCGACTTCTCTATATAAAGACTATTTAACTTAAAATAGAGATCTTGTTTCCTAACATCAGATTCATTATTTTCATCCATCTCAAATTTCTCCTTTTCCAATTTTCCTATCTTCAGATCGACATTCCCATTAACGTGAGCGTTCCAATGTTTGACATGCAGTCGAAGATTTTTAATTTTCGCATGCAGATTCAAACCAGAATTAGATCTCCACTCCTCTTCTAGGGACCTTAACAAATCACCATTATTAAGCCAACAATCAAAAATCTTGAAAGGTTTCTTACCCCAATCCCTCCTAACCACTGTTGACAAAATGGCTCTGTGATCCGAATTCTTCCTATCTAGAACTTGAACCACCCAGTCCTCCATATCAAACCACCTCCAATTCAAAAGGACTCTATCTAGTTTACTTTGTTTTCCCTGACTGCCACACCAAGTAAATTCAGAGTTCAACATCTTGACGTCGAAAAGTTCATTTACTTCTATAAAATCATTGAATGCTATCGAGTTGACTGCCCTATACAAGCAGTTAGCTCTCTCTGCATCTAACCTGACACAATTAAAATCTCCTATTAAGCATACCAACTCTTCGCTCAAATCTTGAACACTTCTACTTAAAAATCCCACAACTCAACCTTGTCTGGCAACGCTTGAGGAGCATAAATGTTAAATATAGCAAATTTCTGATTGTTAGCGAGAATGATACCTTTAATTAATATCCAATACCTTCCACATTCAGAACTCTAAACTTTTAACAGCGAAGAATCCCAGAAAGTCACTAAACCCCCTGACAGACCTACCGGAGGAACCTCAACCCAGCTAGCTGCATCATATACACCCATAGACCCCTTAGTCCTGTCATTAAAATTATGACACATCGATTCCTGAAGACAGACCACAACCGGTTTGTATTTTTGAATAAAAATTTTCACATTCACTCTGTATTGAGATGAGGCTAAACCCCGAACATTCCAGCTAAAGATAGATAACCAATCCATAAAAAACTTTTAAAACATGCATGTAAATCAGAATTTACCCCTTCAATTAACCTTTCAGTCGACCAATAATGTTAGCCAAGGTCTCTTTTTTATTTCCTTCTGCAACTAGACCCATACATATGCTTGTTTCTAAGATCTTTTCTGCTTCCTTGATTATATCTCTGTTAGATTGTCTCAGAGGAATCTTCTTTTTACAACCTCTGGGTAGTTGAAAGGTTTTTACAATCCTATTAGGAAACTTTCTTGGTCTTCCTCTTTTTTTAAACACCTTCAACTTATCCAAATTGAGTACTACCGAGCCCAGAGATTCATCAGAATTCTGAGTTGAAGAAGATGGAGGCTTGAGAGAGTTAGATACACTATCCTTGCTGAGCAACGAGTGACATGAAGTAAGAGAGTTATCTCTGGTCTCCCATAGAAAAGATTTCTCAGCATTTTCTTTGTTGAGTGTGCGGCCCACCTTGTTTGACTCTGGTTCACCGTCCTCCGTCTCGTTTGCCCCTGATTCGATTGGCAATACAGGCATAGTAGCAGGTTTTGGTGACCCATTCTCAGTTGAACCTGTCTCAATGGGAAGTAAGGCAAAAGTATCATCTCTTGCTGTTGTGGGTAATAAATCAGCTATTTCAGAGACCTCGACATCATGATCCCTCTCATAATCCAATATATCAGAGTTTACTGAAGATCCTTTAGCAGTTTCCGCATAACTGTACTTATAGTCATTACTGATCATCGACTACTGGTCAATGCCCGTAATCTCCCTCATTTGAACCTTGAACTTTTGCCCATTCACATTCAATTCCACATCCTCTGATACTTTATCCATCTTAGCAGTGATAATACCCACCAACGAATTCCTAAAAAAGAAGTCATCATCTAACTTATCGGAAATACTCACGATATTGCCCCATTCTTTGAGCAGGACTGTAAATATTTCCATCTTCCATGCCAAGACAGGTAAACCAAGTATTTGTATCCAAGCAACTATAGGTATGACCAGATCTACAGTATTTGCTAACTTACAAGTAAGAAAACCCAGACCCAGCAAATCTATATCCAGATTATCAAAACTAAATTGATCCATGAAAGTAAGCAGAAATTTGTAACTTGACAAACCTCTTACCAGAATGTTATCATAACCCAGAGAATCCAATTGGTTTAGGATCTCCTTTACTGCACTAGGCTCTAACGTTTCCACCACCACGCTGCGTTTGAGATCTTCACTTAAAGAGTCATCTATACCAGCTGTTCTAACCGCAGTCTCAGAAGAACTCACATGTGCATTGCATGAATTTCAGTCATTAGCTCCGGAAGGATTAACTGGTGTAGAACATGATTTTCTAGCCTTCACGTTACTGGCTGAGCAATCTTGGACATTTAGTTTACCCGATTTGGATCCTTTCTTGAGGGCAAAGTCCAGTTTTAACTTGTTCTTGTCAAACTTCTTCCCATTGAGACTACTAATGAGAGAGGTAGCCTCGAAAGAGTTACGAACTTTAATAAAATCGTATCTTCTGCCATATTTGTCTCGCTTTTTTGAAAGAATAATATCCATAACCTGATAGAGCAATTTTTTGGATAAAGGCTCGTAAGCGAAAAAATGGCCAATAGGTTGAAGATGTAAATGAAGATTTACAACTTGTATGCGATCAAATTGTAAGTCTCCTACTATATTGGCATACTAGTAGGGCATCATTTATAATTAATAAAATTTTATACTCTTTGTAATTTGAGCTAATTATGTTCATATCAATAGGATACTTTGTTGGAAAAGAAAGAGAAGGGTGAAATACAATTTTCTGGAGCTGAAGATGTTTTGACTACGGCTTTGGGGAGTCTTGAGCATTCTGGTAGGGTCCGCGTTGTTGGAGGGTACATCACTCCAAAACAGTTCTTTAATTTGCCATGAGAGAAGAAAGTTCGAATAACGAAGGAAGAGTTGATGGCCCGTGATCATCAAAGGGATGAAAATACGAAAGCTCTTGAGGCAGAGATTGCTCAGCTGAAGGCATTGATTTCTTCCGGCCAGAATCATCACTCCCCAATGCAGTCTTAAAAGGCAAGTTTCCAGCCGGAAAACAATCAGCATGCTGCAGTTGTGCTAGAGTTTGATGAGGACTGTGTTCCTACAGATGCTCCCCCTAGGCCTTCACCTCCTGGAAATTTGGTAAATTAATCGATAGAAGGATAATTTAATTCCATAATTTAGTATTTTATTTTATTGCTTAAGCTCTATGAATTGATGATTTCTTTTTACCTTAGTATTTTTATTTGTTCATTTAAATATTGTAGGGAAACAGAATGTGTGACCTATCTGTCGAGAGGATAGAGAACAAGGTTGCATTTGGTATGGTGTATCCTAGCGAGACTGGAGGAAAAGTCCATGGAATTGATATACCACTTGGACATCAGTGTGTCTCTGATGGCATCATCAAACCAGATGCCTTGCTTCCAGTACCGATCCGTGGTGAATTGGAGACAGTCCGCGATGCACTTGGATCTTTTTTAGCATGGCCTAAGGATTTAATAAGCTGCACAACTACTGAGGTATAATTTACTATATGTGGTCTGAATTTGAAATAAAAATGGTGCTTGTGAGGATATTACAAATGAAATTGTGTTAAATTTTTGATGGTTTGATGATCTACAGATTAAGAAAAAAGAAAGGGTGCGACCAAGCGGAGAAAAGAAAAACAAGAATGATGAGTTGCAGAAATTGAGGGCACAGTTCTTACATGCAAAACCAAGTGCAAAAGTGCTGAAGGACTTTAACTTACTGTATAAACATGTAACCAGCTGGATGGAAACTGCCGGGCTTTCGATACAGGTTGACTGCAAGTCAGAAGTGTTTGGGATGAAAAGACAATTTATTTATTACATAAGAATGTTTTGGCGTTGTTGGAGTTTGATATGCTAGGGCAAGCTGTAATTACAGCTTACATGGCGTAAGTTACAATTTTTCTTTTTCTGATATGCATTCTAATGTTAGTATTTTTCCAATTGCATGTCTCTACTTCTAATGTTGGTATCTTTTTTTAGTAGGCATTTGCATGCTGAGATAAGTGAAAAACCAGAACTGGCAGAAACATTTGCTTTTATTGACCCTGGATCCACATATAAGTTGAATGCTAATTTTGAAGCTTACATTGTTGACCGCTTGAAAGAGGGCAACCCTGATCAGATGTTCTTTTTGCCGCATAATCAGGAGTAAGTTCTAGCTTATATTAAGTTACGATACTAAAAAACTGGATATAGTACTAAAAATCTGTCTTTGGTATGTTTTTTAATGAAAACAGTATGCACTGGATTTTTGCTGTTATTTGGGAAGGTGAAATTTATTTTCTCAATCCACTCCCTCACCCAACACAATTTCTATTACTAGAACAAGCATTATCAAAGTAATTTTTTATTTACCGTAACATTTGATGAAAATTCATGTTTTTTTGTGTACATTGGATCAGTTTTTATTTTTTATGCAGGGCAGTGAAAACTTTCAATTGTGAAACTGGTAGGGGCAACCGGAAGCGGCCAAGACAAAGTTTCTGAGTGTAAGGACTTTTACACTTCATTTCAGTTTCTTTCAGTACTAGTTATAAGTATGTTTTTTTATGCATTTTATTTTTTAGAATTAATAGGGATCCCCCAAGCAACCCGGTGGTACTGAATGTGCTTATGTAGTAATGCGCTACATGAAAGAAATTATCAGTGATACAAGATTGGCTTTTCCTACAAAGGTGTGCGTCTTTGTTTTTCTAATGGGTTACTTTTGATTATAAAGGTGTAATTTTCATTTTTGTTTAATTGTGTTTGTTTGTTGCCTTTAGTGGCTGCCGAAGACTCGAGGGACGTACACCGAGCCCCAACTGGATGAAGTACGTATTCAGGCTCTCAAGTTCATCCAAGGAAAGATTTGATAGTTTCTAGTATTTAAGGGCTCTTTAAAATCATTTGCAAACATTTGGTTAACCGCTTGAATTGCTGGTAGTTCTGTGCTTTTGGTATTGGTTATCAACTTAAAGTAATGTAGTCGATAAGCATATGTTTTGGAGACATGCAGTCTGTGTAGTAGTAATTCAAGCTGTTATGCATCAATAGAAACTTTTGGTTGTCCACAAACGTATCTTGTTAAGTGATTGCTAGTTTGGTATCTTATTAATCGTTTAATAGATTTTGTGAACAGATGGATTTCGTTTAATAGCTTGACAGTTTGCATGGTATCTTTCGATGTAACAGATGGATGATGTATTTTGTGAATCGTTTAATATAAATGCATGGTTGGATATACAGTAAAACCTCGTTAAATTAATACTCGATAAATTAGTAATCTCTCTAAGTTAATAATTTCCTCCGATCCCAACTTGGGTCAGTTCAAAAAATGATCAATTTCGATAAGATAATAAGATAATAATTTTTTTGAAAAACCCTATATAACTATATGGTCCCAATAATATTATAAATTAATAAGTTCTTTATAATCATACAAATATATGTGTTACCCTTTTGTAAATTATGATTCTAGGATTTTTAAAATTTGAATGTATATGAAACTCATCCTTAACCCTCTTTTTTACATCCAAATGTTCGAATGTGATGTTTTCGTAAAGCATTAAAAATTTATTAATCAATATTTTTTATGTCTTGAGTGCTTCTTTACGTACAAAAGGTTCCAAAAATATTGTTTTATCTCTGATATCATCTAAATATATATGAATCTTTACTGTGAATCTCGCAAATACTCATTGAATTTGTAGAACAATGTATATTGAATTAATTGAATTAAGTATAAAATATAAATTGTACAATTCATTCTATTTTAAGTGTATATAATTGGAAATTAATTTTCCTTGATGTCAAAAATTCTCTATAAATTAATAATTATTAATTTATCGATTAAGTAATATCTCTCTAAATTAATAGAATTTTCCGGTCCCAACTATATTAATTTATAGAGGTCTTACTGTATTGTGAATGGTCTAGTTTTTATTTTTTTGGTATGTATTGAAAGACAACGGTTTATTTAATTACACTCAGAAATAGATGTCTAATTGTAACAAATACATCGAAAGTTTTACCAAATAATGATGTCTAAAACAAAGATATACATCACATTTTTTCAACAATGTTCGATGTCTAAAGACCAAATAAAAATCACTTTTTATTTAAAAATCTGATGTCTAAAAGACGCATGTAAATGAGTTTTTTCAGAAACAACTGATATTTATACCTACTATAGACATCGGTCTAGGGTGATGTCTAATATACCTATAGACATCGTTTTTTTCTGATAACAAACTGATGTTTATAATTACATTAGACATCGGTCTGGGATGATGTCTAACATCCAAATAGACATCTTTTACAAAAAAAGAAAGTGATGTGTATGTGAAAAATAACCTAGTTTATTATATGTTTTCTTGAATATAAGGCATGCAAGTTGTTTATAAAATTAATTATATGTAACCTATTTTGTAGAACAACTGATGTGTATTCAAGTAAATACCGATGTATATGTTAGTATAGACATCAGTTTCTGGCCGATGTCTAGAATAGACATCTCCGACCTAGACATCACATGCAAAATAACATAGACATCGGCCATAAACTGATGTCTATTGACCCTTTTCTTGTAGTGTTATATTAGTTTTATGGATTTGGATAGTATAGAATCACAGTTACGTTCTGAAAAATCAGATATACATATTCATCACGTTTATAACAAATTGTTAGATTATCTTGCCGAATAGGCTGTATAATTTGGTGATATAAGCAAGGGATGTACCTTGAAGATCTGTTTAATGATTGGATAAAGGAAATTAGTGATCTATTTTACTATGTGTTTGTTCAATTTTAATTGTTTTTGTAGATGTTGTACGCACTTTTATTGATGATTTTTGCAGGTTTGATTATTTTTGTGGAGGACATATGTCCTTTTATTGATGAATTAATTATTTATAAGAAAATTTGTGCTAAATTGACCAATTTATTATGGAAATATTCACTAACAATATTTTCATTGACTCTGTAATATTTTTTATTTTTTGATGATAATTTATACACCAAATAATGTATAGTACTATTTAAGAGTATATTTATTATTTTGAATAATTCAAATATATTGTTAGGTCAAAATTTTTTTCATTAATTATTGTATAGTTACAAAATTTCATAATTAAAATGTTAAAAGATGATTGGTTTAAAATTTATTCTAGTATTTTAATTGGTTGATCCTAGCTTTTTTAAGACCGAAATATTTAATATTTTACAAAACTTAAATTTTGAATGTGTATTTAGAATAGTGTGGTAAATAGTTTTATATTGTATACAATTTTTAATTCGTGATTTTGATTGTACCTTGTGATTTTGAATTTAGAGTTTATGATATCAACGTATCTATTATAGATATAATAGATTGATGTATTAATGTATTATTTTTTAAATTAAATAATTATTGTATTTTATTTTATATAAATTGTTTATTAGTTAATCGTTAAAATAAAAAATAGTAGTTATTATATTTAGTTAATTGATATGAAAAATAAAAATAACTGTTATTGAGTATAACTTGATTTGAGTTTAATTTTTGCTGAAACATAGAATCTAGATCTAATAGAGAAATATGTTACATAAGTTTAATTGATCTAAAATTTAATAAATTCTGATTGATGTTAAAATAATTCACAATCTTGTGATTGGTTAAATAATACATGGTAGATTCGGGTATCCTTTATTATAATAAAGGATGTTAAAAAATAATTCATAATGAAAAGATGTATAAACATATGTAATATACTGTTATGTGGATTTATAGAAAATAATATTTACGGTTAGTAGAAATTTTTTAAAATAATATTTTTATATTTAAATTTAATTTAACCGCGATTAGTAATAATAATAATACTCTTATAGCGTATATTTAAAAATTAAATTAATTAAAATATATGTAGTGTTCGTTTATATGAATTTATTAACTATTTTATTAACAAATTGTGAATAAATATATTTTTGAGCCTTTCAAAAAATTGAATCTTTGAAGATATGGATTTTATCCAAGCTATTTAAAGTCAAAATATGGGTTCACACGGGCCCCAAGTACATGGTATAGATTAAGTTTTTTTTTTTTTTTAAGATACCCAAACGGGCCCGAAGTCGGATGCATCAATGATTAGATAATTTTTTTAGATATTCATCATTAATATTGCTAAGTCATGTAGAACATTCAAATGTTATATTTGGGTTATAACTTTCAACATAGGAAAGCCTCTTCTGGATAATAAAATATAGAGTAAATTGCAGTTTCCATCCCCATCTTTACCATAAATACAATTTTGTATATGTAGTTTACTATATTGCACTTTGCATCCCTTAACTTTATATAATAAGTCAAATTACAACCTTTCATAATATTTTTGTTAAAATGAAATATTAATTTTAATAGATAAATGGAAAAATGTGGTATAAAACTATTACAAAGATCATATATAAATCCTTATTTAGACATGCTACTAATTTAATATCATAAAATTTATAGATTGTAATTTAATATTATTTATTGACCATTAACTAATAAACGTATATTTTTACAAAATTAAAAATTGGAATTTGATTTTGTAAATTTGATGAGGGGTGTAATACATGATAAGTATATAATCTATGAAATAATTTATAATTTTTCATCCTTAAACCTAATTAATTTAAATTTGTATTTTAACAATAAACATGTAAGGGGTTGTGTTTTGATTTGTTTTTCAAAATTAAGGGATACAAGATGCAATTTATGAAACTAAGTATATACAATTGCATTTGATCAAAAGCTGGGGGATGCAAACTGCAAATTACTCTAAAATATATATATTGTTCATACATATGCCGCACAGAAGAAGGAAAGAAAAAAAATCCAGAACTATACAGCTAACATTGTAAAGATATGAATTTGACACAGAATATATTAGAATGCTTAGATAAATTTTTTAGCTAATTTAATTAGTTTAAGTGAAGCTAGCACACTTTACCACTTAACCATTTAGTATCAACTCTTAATCCAATTAGTTAGGTTAGAATATGTGCAAGTGGTCTTGTCGATCAAGAAACAGCATATTCAAATGTCAATATTAATTATTCTTGCAATTTAAAGTCAAAATATGGGTTCAACTTAACTCAAAATTTATTCAAAAACACAATTATGAAATTTTAAAAAAGCAATAAATTAATTTTGAAGTGACCGAGACCTACTAATTATCATGAGGCCTACTAATTATCAAGGTCCCTTTTAATTTTAGATTTCAACCAATCAAAAAAAATCTAAAAATTATGTAGCTTGTTTCAACAAAATGGAGCTTGGCTCCTTTACACTGTTTAAATAATTTTCAAGAATCACAAATGTCTGCCAGCCAATAATTTTTTTACAGAAGTTGATTTAACGATGTTTCCCTATATATATGGACTCCTTTTTGTCACGAATATAGCACAAAATCAAATACTTAAACTATATCAATGAAGATGAAAGTTGAGATCCTATCTAGAGAGCTCATAAAACCATATACTGCTACTTCATCCAGCTTTCGAAACTACAATATTTCATTAATTGATGAAGTGTCTCCAAATATGAATGTTCCAACCATTTTCTATTACCAAGCTACTGATCAAGATGATGCTTTTAACACTACGTTGAGGTACGAGCACTTGAAGAAGTCACTATCAAAGGCGTTAACTATTTTTTATCCTTTTGCTGGAAGATACAGAGTAGAGAGTCACTCTGTTGATTGTAGTGATCAAGGTGCTGAATTTGTAGAAGCCAAAGTTGATGTTCAGCTTGATGATCTTCTCAGCCAACGGAAGAACTTGAAAATCGAGGTGCTCAATGATTTACTTCCGTGCCCATTAGGTGCAGTAGATGAATACACCGATCCATTATTTGCAGTACAAGTGAGTGCCTTCAGTTGTGGAGGATTTGCTATTGGAGTGTGTAGTTCACACAGAATTGCTGACATATCAACAACAATATCATTTGTCAAGGCATGGGCTATTGCTGCAGAGCAAGAACTCGGGTGTGTCGACGAGAATTACCTGCCAGTCTCCTTGAACTTGGAATCAGCATTGCTGTTTCCAGGACAAAAGTTGCCTTGTTTACCTTCTGGACTTTCGCGGGATAAAGAAAATATTGAAGTTCATAAGATAGTCTCAAAGATGTTTTACTTTAGCGAAAGTAAGATTTTAAGCATTCGAGAAAGAGCCAAAGTAGACAATTCAAGCAAGATATTACCTACGAGGGTACAATCTGTATTCGGGGTAATTGGGAAGGCTATTATTGATGTACATGTAGCCAACCCAGAAAACCCCAAGGGCTATGTAGTTATTCAAGCAGTGAATATGAGAGACAGAACAGTTCCACCTCTTCCCAAGAATCAATTTGGAAATCTGTACCTAGTAGCATGTGCTCAATCAGTCGCAGGTCACGAAGGAGTGGGGCTTCCATGTTTCGTTGATTGCCTTTCCAACTCTGTCAAGAGAACTGCAGACAACTGCGGTGTGGTACTCTCATTAGGAAAGGAAGGACAAACGTTGGTAAGTAAGGAATTGTCCGAATTGTTTAGATGTCTTTCGAGTCCTGAAGTGTATTTTGCCGGTACATTTAGCAGCTGGTGTAAGTTTCCACTTTACGAAGCTGATTTTGGGTGGGGAAAACCCATGTGGGTCAGTGTTGCCAACGTACCCATGAAAAACACTGTAGTCTTGGTTGATGAGAAATCGGGGGGAGGGATTGAAGCATGGGTGAGTTTGAATGAGAGTGACATGCAAAAATTCATAAAGCATAGCGAGATCACAGATATCATGGATTAATGTAATTAGGGTGTTGTCGCAATATTCGATTTATGCATACCAGTGTCTATCAGTAAATGGAATCAGTAGAACTGGGTATATCCCAGAATAAATTTATGTGCCATATGCATATCATAGTTAATTAGCCTCCAGCTATTATTATTTATGTCAAGCGAATGAAACATTATCCTTGGAGTCTCTTATTAATTCCCTACTATTTCATAATATAATGTTTATGTTAGCAGAGACGGATCTAAGATTTTTGACAGTGGAGAAAATTAAAGACACGAGAATAGGCAACAGCTTAGCCGCAAGAACCTAACAAACAATGTACATGTACATACAACTTAATTAATTTTGTTCTTATTCCATTGATAATATAACATTCATGTATAGCAAAGCAACTACACTATCATTGCATGCTCTGTCTTCCTGATTTGCTAGGAATGCTCAAAAACATGATAAGCTATTTCAACACACGATAAGCGTTGTGCCCGGTAACTTGTCTAACTCATATATGCAGCATGGATCCATATTCCCAAATCCACACCAATGAAAACACACACCTTTTATCGTTACTCCAAAAGGCATTTTTCATAGACATTGCATCAAACAGTTTCTTGTTAGTTACAATTTATCCACGCTTTGCTAATTACTCCCTCCGTCTCGTAATATGTTGCTCGTTTGAAATGTCGGGATTGTTCATAACATGAGATAAATTACTAATTTACGTCTAATCTATAAGATCAAATATAGTCATGAGTGATCTTGTTGGATTCGTATTTATGAGTACTTTAATACAGTGAAGTTTTTATATTTAATATTAATACGAAATTCAAGATATTAACGATCAAAAGTGTGTGTTGACAAACGTATTCAATCAGAATAGGAAACTTATTTAGAGACGGAGGAAGTATATTTTGTCACAACCATTAAAAAAATCTAATCCAAATTGCACAGTCACATATGTTCGTTCCCATCTCATTTAGGTATGACAAACTCCTCATTTAAATTATTATTCCATTATTATAAGAGTGCTTAAGTCATTTAACATACAAATTTGTCCTGACAAAAAAAAACATACAAATTTGTATTTAAGCTCCAATAATTCTTTTCAAATCTATCTCTATATGTTTCAATTTTATTTTATACTTTTTATAACTATTTGACTTTGGAGGAGAATTCATATATATGTTAATAAAAAATTTGTTTAGGAGCATCTCCAAAATATTCTTAAATGAGTTCTTAAGTCCGAAAATAAGAAGCATGAAAAAAAATTGGGCTCCAAGAGATTCTTAGTGGCTCTTAAAAAGTTTAAGAACCTCTTCTCTATTCTCAATTTTAAGAGCTACTACGTAGCTCTTAATTAACTATTTTCTATTAATAAAATATTCACTTGCACATAGTTGGATTTGAATGCATATCATAGTTAGCTTTGAAATATTAATAAAATATAAGTTAGGAGTGAAGATAAAGAGTATTGTTGGAGTTGACACGGAAATCTATGTACTAACTTGCTAAGAGCCATATAATTTATATTATATATAAGAGACAACTAAGAGATTGTTGGAGATGCTCTCAGTCCAGAGGAAAGGTATAGAGTTCCTAAATTTATAGGGAAGGATTAAGAACCTCTTGGAGTTGGTTTTTGTATCAATTTCATTATAATTTGACTTAAAAGGTTGGATAGGATGTTTCTTGGAGTTGTTCTAAGAAACATACTCATGAGCAAACAGCTACAATTGTTTGAACTCGGTGTAGGCAAGTACCTTCAGTACTGTATATCTGTTCCTTACTACAGTAAAGAAAAGGGCTGTTTTGTTGGGAAAATTCGTATCGAAAAATATATATATTTAATTTTTGTCGATATTGATTACTAATATTTATGGATCACACGATATGGAGAACAAATTTTAACAGTTGAAAATTTTGAACAATTGTTTAAAATGTGACATAATAATATTAAAAGATATCATACATTAAAATTGGATACACATTTTAAAAAGACCTCAACAATTTTTTAAAGCTATCGCAAAACATTATTGTATAAAAAGTGGACACAACATTTGCATAGTAAAAGAAAATATACATCATAACTAATTATTGGTTGCAGACTTGCACTATATATGGAAAAACATATTTTTTAATAATGTATATTAGAAATCAAGATCAGTATAAAGTGTGAATTGTAATATCCACGTTTTTTTATGCTGGTTGCGTGAGTCATGACTCATGAGTGGCAGTTGTAGTCTTATTATTCCTAATGTTGTCGCACTTTGATTGCTAGGAGTTAATGGGTCGGTTCAGATCAGTTGGATGTTATGTTCCCAGTTCACCTGGACCACTAAAACTTCTCCTTTTAAAGTATAGACTGTATGATCCTGTGCAAATCAACAGCCTTGGTACGCAGGAGGCCAATCAAGAAGTGTCTGTCTTTACGTAAATTAAATACGGAAATTATAACAGTTAATAATAAAGACAGATGAACAATAAGATTTATACGTGGAAAATCCCCTTAAAATAAAGAGGTAAAAACCACGGGACCAGCTCCGAATGTTTCCACTATAATGATAACAAAGGTTACAATATTCTCTCTGAAGTTTACGAAGTAACACTTGAGGCACAACTGAATAGAAATACAACGATTCCCTATTCCTTCGGTACTTGACCGGATAACCTGGACGAACTCCCTTTGTAGCAACTACAACAGCTGGACGAACTCCTAATGCTGCAGCGGGACAGATTTCGATGGCTGCAGCCTGACACTCACACAAACTCCCTCGAAACGAAAGAATAGAGTAGCACGAGAGCCCCCTATCGTGACCTGCTTGAAACTACCACAAGGTAAGTTTCCTACTAAACGGACTATCTAGCAGCTATATATACTGAGAAGTATGAGAGGAAGAAGAGATTTTTGGTGTGTTTTAGAATGAAGGGGAAAAGGGTATTTATAGGAGGGGGGTGTAGTAGGTGGGGGGGTAGGTGAAGAGGTTGGTGAGGGATTGGTGAGGGGTTGGTGAGGAAAGAAGCTGCTTAACAATTTCCCCCTCTTTCCAAACTCACAACTAATCACTTGCACTTCATACCTGCGCCCCGCTTGCACAGCTCCAACTTTTCCCGTGGAACGACCTTCGTCATCATATCAGCCGGATTCTTATCCGTGTGTATCTTCTCTATCTGTATCACCCCATCTTCAACCAGTTCTCGTAATCAATGGTAATGTATATTAATATGCTTAGTACGACTATGACAAGTAGCATTCTTGCTCAAGTCAATAGCACTTTGGCTATCACAATACAACTCAAAGTTGTCTTGCTTCTGACCCAATTCTTGGAGAAACCGCTTTAACCAGACCAGCTCCTTGCCTGCTTCACAAGCAGCAATATACTCTGATTCGGTTGTTGACAACGCAACACACTTTTGCAACTTGGACTGCCATGCTACAGCTCCCCCCGCAAAAGTGAAAAGCATCCCTGACGTGGACTTCATCCCATCTGGATGTCCTGCCATGTCAGCATTTGTAAAACCTACCAAGACTGGTTCACAGTGTCCATACTTCAAGCATAACCCGGAAGTGCCCTTGAGATATCTGAGAATCCATTTAACTATTTCCTAGTGTTTTCTTCCTGGATTTGACAGATATCTACTCACAACTCAAACAGCATGAGCAATATCTGGTCTTGTACAAACCAATGCATACATAAGACTCCCCACTGCGGATGAGTAGGGAACTTCCTCCATATCCTCCTTCTCCTTGTCTGTTGACGGACACATTTTCTTGTCCAGTTTAAAATGTCCCGCCAATGGTATGCTAACAGGTTTAGCATCATCCATATTGAACCTTTTCAATACCCGTTCAATATATCCCTGTTGTGAAAGCCACAACCTCCGAGTTGTTCTGTCACGAACAATCTTCATCCCTAGGATTTGTTTTGCTGGACCCAAGTCTTTCATATCAAAGAACTTGGACAAATCTTCTTTCAGCTTGCGAATCATGTTAGCATCTTGGCCGACCACTAACATATCATCAACATAAAGCAGCAGGATAATGAAGTTACCGTTAGGAAACCTTTGCACATAAGCACAGTGATCGGATGCAGTTCTCTTGAACTTATGATTCCTCATAAATGAATCAAACTTTTTGTACAATTGTCTTGGCGCTTGCTTAAGCCCGTATAAACTCTTCTTGAGTTTACAAACCATGTGCTCCTTCCCTTTCACTTCAAATCCTTCTGGTTGGTGCATGTAGATCTCTTCCTTCAAATCTCCATGAAGGAATGCAGTTTTTACATCTAACTGCTCAAGCTCAAGATCCATGCTAGCCGCTAATCCGAGAACTATTCAGATTGATGTCATCTTTACAACCGGAGAAAAAATTTCATCGAAATCAATGCCTTCCTTCTGTGCAAAGCCTTTAACCACCAAGTGTGCTTTATACTTTACAGACTTTCATCATCCCTTTTTACTTTGAAGACCCATTTGTTCCGCAAAGCCTTCTGTCCTCTCGGAAGTGTAGTCAACTCATAAGTTTCATTCTTGTTTAAAGAATCCATCTCCTCTTGCATTGCTTTCAGCCAACAATTGCTTTCTTTATGAGTCTTGACTTCCTCAAAGGTCTCGGGATCCCCCTCATCAGCAATTAAGATATACTCGGATGAAAGATATCTTCCTGATGGTCTCCGTTCTCTCGTAGAACGCCGTGGCTAAGTTTCTTCAGCTTCAGGCTGAGGTGGTAGCTCCCCTTGCTCAGCAGCCTCATCATCTGCCATATCCTCTCCATCATCTTCTAATGTATCTAGATTTCTAGCTTGCCTTGGTTGTTGAGTGCTCCCAAAATTCTAATAATTTTGAGACTCGTGGAAAACCACATCTCTGCTCCTGAATATCTTCTTTGATTCAGGATTCCACAACCGATACCCGAACTCTAGATCCCCGTAGCCAACGAGAATACACGGAGTTGTTTTATCTTCAATCTTTGTTCTATGCTCCTTTGGGATGTGTGCAAAAGCCTTGCATCCAAACACCTGCAAGTAGGAATAGGAAACATCCTTTCCTAACCAAATCTTCTCTGGAATCTCAAAATTCAGAGGTGCCAATGGAGATCGATTGATCAAGTAGAAAGTTGTTCTTACAGCTTCTCCCCAAAATAACTTTGGCAATTTAGCCATTTTTAACATGCATCTGACTCGTTCAGCAATGGTGCGGTTCATTCTTTCCGCAACGCCATTCTGTTGTGGGGTGCCAGGAACTGTTCTTTCATGCCGGATACCATGCTTTGTAAGGTACTTTTGAAACTCTTTTGAAGTGTACTCCCCCCCGTTGTCACTACGAAGGCACTTAAGTTGTTTCCCTATTGATCTTTCAACTATGGCATGAAACTTCTGGAAGTACTCAAACACTTGATCTTTGGATTTGAGTATCTCAACCCACACCTTTCGAGATGCTTCATCAATGAAGGTAACAAAGTACCTATTTCCGCCTAAGGACTCCACCTCAAACGGACCACATACATCAGAATAAACTCTTTCTAACAACCCCGACTTTTTCTTCAGTGGACTGCTAAAAGATACTCTATGTTGTTTCCCGAATAAACAATATTCGCACGGCTACAATGCAGTTCCTTTAGCAAATGGAATGAGGGATTTCTTTGCTAGAATCTGCAGCCCTTTTCCGCTCATGTGGCCGAGCCTCTTGTGCCACAATTTTGCCGAGTCTTCATCTTCAACTGTATTTAAAACATTTGAACACATCTTCACTTGTGTCTTGTACAAAGAGCCACAAGTGGATCCTCTTGCAACCACCAATGAACCCGTAGTAAGCTTCCACCTTCCACCACCGAAGGTATTTACGTACCCCTGCTTGTCTAGCGCCATGCCGGAAATCAAGTTGAGCCGTAAGTCCGGAACATGCCTGACATCTTTCAAAGTCATTGAACAACCCGTGTTTGTCTCAATACAGATGTCACCAATGCCTGCGATCTTTGATTGATCTGAGTTACCCATTCATACAATACCAAAGTCCCCTGACTTGTACGTCGTAAAGAATTCCTGAGTGGGTGTTGCATGATACGTTGCTCCAGTATCTATCACCCATTCGACCTTCTGACCATCAACATGTAAGCATTCTTCTTCCCCAAAAGAGAGGATCACAACATCTTCTGTCATAGCAGCTGTTGTACTTTTCTCGGCATGTTTCCCTTGCTGACCATTGTTCTGTTGCTTGAGCCAGACCCTACAATCCTTTTTGTAATGACCCTTCTTCTTACAATAGTAGCATTCAACATTGGCATTTGATTTGCCACCGGAATTACCAAAATTCCTACTTTTAATACGTCCTCGATTTGTCTCCCTGTAGTTGCTTCTGCCCCTGTTCTCAGTAACAAGAGCCTGAGAATCGTGGTTGACTCCTTGTACCTTCCTTCTCATGGATTCACTAAGGATACTCTGCTTAATTGATCGCAACGTTAGTTGCTCAGTTGGTACAGCATTAGTTACTATCACCACTAGCGTATCTCAGCTGGATGGTAAAGTGTTGAGAAGAAATATTGCTTGGAATTTCTGTTCAAACTCCATCCTCATATTTGATAGTTGATTTAACAACCCTTGAAATTCGCTCATATGCTCTAACATATTGTTCCCATCCTGGTACCTCATGTTCACCAACTGACGAACTAGAAAAGTTACATTTTGTGAACTTTTCTCTTGGAACGTAGACTCTAATATCGTCCAAAGCGTATAAGCGTCTTCTTCTTCAGAGACATGATGATACTCCGAATTATCAATCCATCGACGAATGAGACTAATAGTTTTCATGTTCATCTTCTTCCAGTCAGCATCAGACTTTGCTGTAGGTTTGACTCCTTTCAACTCCACCGGATCAAACAAGTCCTTACTATAAAGCAAATCCTTTATTCTATTTTTTCACATCGGATAATTTGAAGCTGTTAGGCTTACCATTACACTGGAAGAATCATCCATTTTTAATTTCCCAAAGACTATGGGAATCTGACTTAGAACCACACAAGTTAGCCAGGAAAGTGGATGTGTTTGGGGAGCCTTCCGTATTAGTATGGCGCGTAATCAAGTAGCCACTGCGCACAAAGCACTTTTCTAGACACCAACAACGTGGGGCCGAGCTTTGATACCACTTGTTAGGAATTCCCGTTTCCTGTCTTTGCGTAAATTAAATACGGAGATTATAACAGTCAATAATAAAGACAGATGAACACCAAGATTTATACGTGGAAAACCCCTTTAAAGTAAAGAGGTAAAAATCACGGGACCAGCTCCGAATGTTTCCACTATAATGATAACAATGGTTACAATATTCTCTCTGAAGTTTACGAAGTAACACTTGAGGCACAACTGAATAGAAATACAACGATTCCCTACTCCTTTGGTACTTGACCGGATAACCTGGACGAACTTCCTTTGTAGCAACTACAACAGCTGGACGAACTCATAATGCTGCAGCGGGACAGATTCCGATGAACAGCCTGACACTCACACAAACTCCCTCGAAACGAAAGAATAGAGTAGCACAAGGGCCCCCTATCCTGACCTGCTTAAAACTACCACAAGGTAAGATTCCTACTAGACGGACTATCTAGCAGCTATATATACTGAGAAGTATGAGAGGAAAAAAATATTTTTTGTGTGTTTTAGAATGAAAGAGAGAGGGGTATTTATAGGAGGGGGTGCAGTAGGTGGGGGTAGGTGAAGAGGTTGGTGAGGAATTGATGAGGAAAGAAGCTGCCAAACAAATTATTGGTTGCAGACTTGCACTATATGGAAAAACATTTTTTTAATAATGTATATTAGAAATCAAGATCAGTAGAAAGTGTGAATTGTAATATCCACGTTTTTTTATGCTGGTTGCGTGAGTCATGACTCATGAGTGGCAGTTGTAATCTTATTATTCCTAATGTTGTCGCACTTTGATTGCTAGGAGTTAATGGGTCGGTTCAGATCAGTTGGATGCTATGTTCCCAGTTCACCTGGATCACTAAAACTTCTCCTTTTAAAGTATAGACTGTATGATCCTGTGCAAATCAACAGCCTTGGTACGCAGGAGGCCAACCAAGGCGGGGCTAACATAAGTTTTAAGTCCCGGTTAAACCGAAAATTTTAGTAAGAAATTTTTTATGATTAAAATTACGATTTTTAGTTGAAAATGAGTAGAAATTTTACTTTGCCCTTGGTAGACTAAAAAAAATTAGCGATATTCCATTTTAGCTCGCACAGCAGTACTCCCGTCACTGTAATTCCTTTTCCATAGTAGGATGTTTCCAGTCTTTCATCTTTATCTAAGAATCTCCATAGAAACGGAAAGGTATGAGATTCCAGTTAGGCCAGCACCGCAGAATTGGCATCAATCTAAGCTCCACTTCTTTTTGAAAAAGAAAGAATATTAAAATATAGCATCGTCGTACTACCATAGATAAGGTTATGAATAGTGAACAAATAGGACTCTCTAAGAGGCTATAAATACAGCTTCTGTAAGAGCGAATCGGCAGCGGCAATACTCGAAAACAAGGCCCTATATACAACCTAGGAAGATGGCTCAACTGGATCGAGAACATTCAATCATTGAATCATGCGCTCAAGATCTGGAGGGTGTGAAAGATAAGGGTGTAAGTTAATTAATTTTGGTTGTTAATATTGAATATTTATAAATATCTTTTTGGTAATTGAAATTACCGAGATGGCACATAAACTCGCAACTTGATAAGAAATCGAGTTCAAGTTTGAATGAGAAAATATGTTCAATAAATTTCTGAAACGGATTCGAATTTTACGAGTATTCGACTCCATGCACCGTACACACACTGATATGCATGCATGTGACTTGTTCATCAAGTCTTATTAGTCATATTGAATTTGTACATTTAATTGTTAAGTATCTCTATTTTTTATTAAATGGTTCAGTCCTGTGTTGCGGTTTTGAGTGCAAAAGAACTCTCAATAGTTTGGGGTTCAGACCCTCGTAACTGGAAAAAGGTTCAGGAGCACGACCCAAAGAGGTATGTATTGTACTATTCTTTTCTTTAGCCAGGTATATATGTACATTGAGTAGAATTTAGTGACTTGATATTTACTTCATAAGCCCAAACTAAAATTTTTAGGATTATGTAGTATTTTCTTACCAATCAATTTTTTATTTTACTTTTGTATATCTTAACCAATTCTTTATATTTCAATTTTTTTTTAAAATAGTATATTTTTATGGGATTCATGTGCTTGATGATGACCTCAGGTTCTCCATGAGGTTAAAAGCTTTTCCTTATAAATTTAAGGGTGTTTAGGTAAATTTATTGAGAAAAAATTAAAATTTACAGAAATGCCCCTACGGGGCCACTTAATTTATAGGCAATTTGTATTATATGAGGACAACCTCAGGCCCATTTTTTTCTATTTTTATCAAATAGCGAAAAAATTTAGAGAAGTCAAAAATTGTTTCAAAATTTCCCAAATATTGATATGTCATTTGTGTAATTGCCTATTGGTAACTTTTCTAATAAAATGATGGATCTCCATAAATTAACATTGTCATGTGTCTTTTTTCATACAATTTTCGTAGAAAAAGGTATTCCGATCTATTCTTTCTTATATTTTCTTCTTGTAAATAACAGTTTATAGCTTTATGTTTTTCAGAAAAAAATTAAAAAATAAAAAATGGAAGTACCTTTTTGATGCCCATTAAATTACGTGTAGAAAGTCGGAGAGAGTAGTATTTTTGTTAATTTGTTGGTAAATGAATGATTGGGACGAATGTAATACTATCGAGAATAGATCTTCTGAAATAAAAATATTTTTCAAGAAAATATTTTTATAGTAAAACTGTTGGAATTCTAATTTTTGGTGTTTATTTGTTTTATCTTTTTTGAAAATTATCTCTAAATTAAGTTTTAACTGTGTTTGTTTGATTTCAATTAAATAAAACATTTTCCTAAAAATGAAAACTAATTTGAAAAATGTTATGGTGGCCGGCAAATTACTTTCCCTTTCAATCTTTATTCATGTACACACAGCAACCAGGCTCTTGAAGCTTCTGAACTCATTGAAGTATGCTGGCTACAAATTGATGGGAAATGTCCTGTAAACAATCTAGAACCGGAAGTGAAATATGGAGTGTATTTTATCGTGAAGCTCACAAAAGATCTTCGCATGAACGGTAAAGTGACCCTTAAGCTTACTCGTCCCGACGGAAGGACCGCAGTAACGAGGGTAGATTTGGACAAAATGACAAAGAATACATGGGTAGGGCTTAAGGCTGGTGAATTTTCCACTAACGCTCGCACTCGTAACAGAAGGGTCAAGTTTTCGATGAATGGATGTGATGGTACTACTTGGAAGACTGGCCTTATTGTCATTGGTGCTGTCATTTTGCCAGTTAGCAGTCCATAAACTTGCATCGGATGATCCTCGTGTACTAAATAATTAATTTCCGACTTGCCAGCAATGTTATAGATATGTTTATGTATGGAGTGTGTTTAATAATCACCGATATGTTGGTGTTTTTATGTATCGAAACTTGAAGAATTCTTCCTGCTATGAATTGATATTATGTTTGCCTCGTAAGTACTTGCTTTCTTATGTTCTTGTAAAAGCATAGATTTCAATTAACAGAGCAAGATATTACATCAAAGAAGGTTCATCTGGACAGACCGTGGAATATTAGTTTCTCTAGACAGAAAAATAATAATGTCATCTAGCTCGAAACATCCAAAATCACCTGCTGGAGAATTTCGACAGCATATATACAGTCTGATTTAATATAAAACCATTAAGATCCGACTTTTTAACCAGAAGAAGTCCATATTGCATAGCTTGCAGCTCAGCTTGGAAAGCATGTGTAGATCTATTAACCAAATTTGCTAGCTCCGGCAGCAATGAGTGCTACTGTAATCACGATTCATGAGCAGCCCGCCCAAGTCCCAACTCCAGAGCAACATTCATCTGAACCAAGGCCTGCGTCGACATTTATTTTAAATTGACCAGGCACTGGAGAAGACCTTTTAACATTACTTCTTACTGAAATGTTTTCTTTCACATTCACAATCCTGTAGTTAGCCAAGAACTTAACACTGCAATCAACAATGCCTTTCATTTGCAATACTATTCTATAATCACTATTAACAGTGTACTCTGCTTTCTTTGAATAATGCCATTTTGTCCAACTCGGAAATCAGAACTATCAGAGGTCAAACTCAAAAATTACTTGCGTAGATCTCTAAAATTTAATTCAACTTTAAAAAATTAATCAAAAATCTTGAAAAAGGTAAGACTTAGAAATATTTGTTACATAATATATGATCAGGTTAGAGCATTTACACCTTCAAATTTTAGATAATGTGATAAATTAATTTGATATCTGAGTTCCGTGAAAAAAAGATTTTTCTTCTAATTAGGTCACACCGAGTCCGAATATATGTACTAATTAGACCCTTTATTATTTCAAAGTAATAATTATATTACCATGAAATATACATCAAACAATGAGAATGTGGACAGGCCCACACAATCTTACAATCTGGAGACAAATCTAGTTCCAGCAGGAAATCAAACTTTATTCTAAAACATCCTTCATAATCTGAACCAGACACATGCCAACAATATTAATATAAAGATAGAACTAGGCAGGATTTCTCTAAGTTTTTTTCCGGAAAATCTTGATGCTAAATAAATTGTCTCGAACAATCTCCAAAATCATGCTTCATATGTGTGGTGGCAGTTGCTTAGTTGCTTCAAATTTGTTGTTTATTAATCTGAACCATGCAATCTTCCTCGTAAATTACTTTCCCTTTCAATTTTTATTCATTTACACACAGCAACCAGGCTCTTGAAGCTTCTGAACTCATTGAAGTATGCTGGCTACAAATTGATGGGAAATGTCCTGTAAACAATCTAGAACTGGAAGTGAAATATGGAGTGTAAACAAGCAAAAGGCCTTGCTGCTAAAAATCATTGCCATTTTTGCAATACTAATCTCTAGCATGATTGGGATATAGAACGTGTAAGAAGTGGCAATGTCACTCCAATCATGCTAGAGATTAGAATAGCAAAAATGGCAATGATTTTTAGCAGCAAGGCCTTTTGCTTGTTGTTGCACTTGTCGTGACTTTTATATTCGCATTCCGATGATTCGGATACGACTAGAGTTGAGAAGATAGAAATGAGAATGAATAAGATGGATATAAGCTTAATGAGTTAGTAGCCATTGAAGCTTCTGAATATATAGACACTTAAGTTGTACTGATCAGATTAGTTAATGAGTAGGTGTACTTTGGGATAAGCGTGAACCTCAGTATATAACTATATATGAAGTAGGTGTACTTTGGGATAAGCGTGAACCTCATCTGACTAAGAGTGAGTTTAATAGGTATACCAGCTATTTAGCTCATTTGATCATTTACCAGAGACAACAATGGTTGTCGGAGAATTAGTGGCACAACTTCGAAAACTTAAGCCGGGAAGAAGAAGACGCTTAGCCATTTTGTCATCCAGTTTAGAACTATCACAGTTCGAACTCAAAAATTACTTGCTTAGATCTCTAAAATTTTCATATGTTCTAACTATACCAGCTATTTAGCTCATTTGATCATTCAACTTTAAAGAAATAATCAGAAATAATGAAACTTTAAATTTGGAAAAAATGTACAAAGAAAAAAAAATGAGATATCATTATTACTTTGCGTCAATACAATTTACCCAAAACAAGTATGAGCAATATAAAGAATTATTGCTACCCATGATTTGAAGACTCTCGCCATTGAGCAAAATATAACAGTGTAGACACGTACAATGAGCGAGACACATAGAATGAGCGAGATTTATAGCATATACAAGTACTAGAGGAATGAAAGAATTTCAAAATACATTTTGAAAATACATGATGGATAGAATTGCAGTAACCTGGATCCTTTACTGATACACTGGTTTTAATTGTATTTATGGCAGACACATTTCTAAAACTCTCAAGGTGTGCTAGCTGCCTAGCTGTTACGTTTCTTGAGTCCTGTAAATGCGTGAATACCGTAAAACCTCCACCAAGTAACTTAACACATCATATATAGAGTCCAAGTAAACCAGACCCATGATCACAACACCTACAATGAGGCACGTGAGGTAATATGGAGGAAGGTAGTCTTCGAGAATTAAGGCCTGTAGGAATGTGGTGATCGTAGAGCAGGAGGAGAAGAAAAGAAAAGATATGGCAATCGTGTACTTTAGGGGCAATGAGAAGTACAAATCGTCCATATTAAATCGCGATAGCTGAATAGACAGAAGAGTTGCTAACGCGAGTAAAGAAGCAAAGAAAGTAAGCGCGACATATCCCAAAAATAGACTCAGATCACTTTTATCAACACTCTTGTTGTTGTCACCGTAGAAGAGGGGATTGCCCTTAGTTTGATCAAAACCTCCTGGTATAGTAAAAACTGCTGCAAAACTCACAGTGGCAACCAATGCAGCCACAACCATTAGCCCCTGATTCATTTCTTTGACTGCACTCTCAGCTGCTTCTCGTTTTCTTTTATAATCTTTTAGAAGTAAATCTTCTGCTGTATTTCTTTCAGTATTCCGCATATGCAATAGATGTGGAGAACAATCACGCCTTATACGCTGTCATCATGGACATTCAGAAAAACAATTACAAATAGAATAACAATTCAATCAGAAATAACAAACTAGTACTTCATACATTCCTATTAATTCATATATTTACAACATACAAATACCTACATATATTTTTTTATTATTATTTTCTTATTTTGCAACCCTTGAGAACTTCATGGATAAATCTATTAACTGATTACACAGAAATGTAAGTCAAGTGAGCAGCAAGTTGTGTGCCTTTTCCTTTCTGAATAGTTCTCCCTTCCTCCAAAGTACTGGTTTTGTATATGGTAACAAATTTATAATTATCGTAGAATTTGTAGTAATACTGAAGTAGCAGAGTACATACCTGAAACCAAAAGACATCCCAGGCCATCAGGTTTGCTACTCCAAGAGAAAACTTAGTAACAATCTTTGTTTTTGTTGCGTGATGCAATATTGTGTTTCCATCATTATCAACATCCAACAACATTCTGTCCTTGTTAATGGCAGAGTCTTTCAGCTTCTCATAAATATCACCACTTCTATGCTCGGCTGCAATGTGAAATACGTTCTTTTGATCTTTATCAAAAGAGTTTGCAGCATCAGGAAAATACTTGAGGATAACCTCGACTAACTCAGGAACGCCCATCTGTATGGCTTGTATAAGCGGGTTTATTACTGCTTCTCTCTTCTTTTCTAGTGACGGTGACTCATCATCATACTTATGTGTTGAAGCTGTGTAGCGACTCCAGTCTGTCTCCCTCTCCAGCAATTGTTTCGCAAGTGCTACTGCAAGCATGTTCTTCTGTTTTGCATCATCTATTGGTTGAATCCAAGGCAATCCTGGAAAAGAAATACAGACAACGCTAATTTCATTGTTATAAAATTGAAATACCAACTCCAAGGGTGAGCTATCTTGATTAGAGATGTGCAGACTGCACATGCAAATTCAATAATACATGTTGCCGTCTGTGTAGTAGTTGACTACTTGATTATATGTTCGTATGCACAAACAGCATATATGGATAAATATTACCGGAGGGAGAGATGGACTATACCCAAAAGATAGTCGATGAACGGCAATCTTTTTTTATCTATGATGGTGGTAGTGACTTTTTTATCTGGATCCACATCATCTTCGGCATTCGTCTTTATATCATACTTGGATGGTAAACCTGCTTAGCACATATAATATTAAAACTAGATTAGATATTGCACACATTATGCCACCATAGTCATATATTTATCAACATTTCAGACACTACAAGTTTAAACAAGATGAATGTTAAATGATACATACTCTAGATTAAGACGCTCGCACAAGCAAGTGATACTCTAAAATTGAGATACATGTAGTACTGTCATAATATACAGAGAATGAGTACACTTACACTTGTAAAATAAAACCCTCAAAATTTGGAGAGGTATAAAGGATGTCTTTCCCATATTCGAAAATACATAGACAGATTTGCTTTGAAAGGAAGATGGTGAGGCAGCCAGCAGATTTAGAGCAGTCTCCCCTTTAACGTTACGTCTGTGAGCAAGTTCAGGAAGTTTAAACAATATCTTTGTAGCTGTACCTGCATTTGTAGGACAGGGGTCAATACTCAAAACTAGAAGCTCTGGCTTGAAGTACTACAATATCGAAGTGTTGTGTATACTTCTCTTTTAACAACAAACACAAAAGAAAACTAAACGCTTCAAAATACTATTTAAATTAACAAAACAGCTGCTGATCCACCCAGTGATCCTAATTTTTGTACGTTCCCTAGCTACCAAAAGTTATCCACAAACCTTCAATACTATTAAACCTTTTCTCCTGTGTGCATACTTTTATTTATGCATTTTAAAAGCTGGAAGTTTTGCTAAAGAAAAATTAAAGATGAAGAGAAAGAAGCCATACGATAATATTCGCCAGTGATGGCAGCATGAAGAACAGTACAGCCGTCATTTCTTGTTGTGGTGCAATCGTTATTGTTGTATTGCAAAATTGTTTGAAAAAGCGACATTTGCCCGAATGCAGCTGCAAGGAAGAGTGCTGTTTCTCCCGACTCGTTGCGGGTGTAAACTAAACTATCTTGCTTTGCCAATGATGCCATCGCACAATTCTTACAATTACACATGGGAACTGGACAGCTGAGCATTGAAATCAACTCTTTTTCCTTGTCTAACAACATCACGGCAGCTTTTGCATTGCCACACCTTGCGGCCTCATGTAGTGCAGTGTCACCTCTTATGTTTTTTTTCTTAAGATTTTCGTAACTCTTAACTACATCCATCAGACTTTTCAAAGTTTCCTGATTCCCACGAATAACTAATAAATGAAGAAGTGTGTTGCCTCGGCCATCTATGGGAGCTGCAGGTTCATCAGTCCAGCAGTCGCGAAGAACCTTAATTGACTCTAGTCTTTCACTTCCGACTGTTAGACATGAGTAAACCTTGCTTCGTCGCCGCCTAAGTAAGGCGTTGTTTGATGGCCTTGTACCTTCTTCCATCTCTTGCATGGTACTGCAAACTTCTTAATTATTAGAGATACAGTTTTTGATCTTATTGTCTGAAAGATCTCTTCATCCCTGAAATGGAAATTCTGCCTATATATAGACTCCACGAAAAAGAATAAAGGTCGTAAGAATGTTGAAGTTAAGTATTTTTTTTTCCAGAGGGTCATAATAATTAATGCTAATTTTAATTTTAGCACAGTGCCTTATGGCCTAACTTATTTCAGGACATTACAAGTGTATCTGGAGATGTAATTTTTTTTTTTTTTTTTGTTAGGGCTACCTAATGAATTTCTGTCAAAGCTAGCTAATGTACTGCAGATATACCTTGGGAGTAAAAATCATAATAGCTCTCAAAGTCTCGATCATGAATAGGTCGATCATATCTATACTTCGTGAGATATTTCATGTGTGTAATAATCTATTTCTTTAGAACTTTGGTCTGGTTTTTTAGTCTAAAATTAATGCCAGATTAACAGTTTGAAGTAGTAAAACATAAATGCATGTTTTTCACATGAAACATGTCATTCATGTATAGTTCCTTACAAACACACTGACTTTAGGCTGACTTTAGGGGTTCAAATGAAAAATTATTTTTACTTCCCGAGTACATATATGGAAGTATTTGTTTGATATTTATTATGACTTTAGGAATTTAAATGATATCCCGTTAAGATTAGTGAATGAATTGATATATGTCCTCCACCAATTTGATATTTAACTCCAGGATTATTAGTTGTAAATTGTAATCATATGCCAGCACCACAAAACAGAACACTCCAAGTAAAGAACTTACAAACAGAAGAAAGTTGCGGTATTGCTGATCGGAAAGAGAATACTGCCTGTGGGAATAACCTATGATCTAAGTAAAGAACTAGCAAACAACTGAAACTTGCGTATAAAATCATGCTGGGACTGGGAGTATCAAAACATGTACATATTATCGTGATCTGACAACACTAAAGGAAAGAAGAGAAATGAATTTGGGAAAGATGCTGAATTGCTTTTGACAACTTTAAGTTCTGGAGAATGCTGTATGTACAAGCAACATTTAGATACCAATTGTCTAAAGGTAATTTAAGCTGTTAATCACTTCCGGTTTACTAAAGTGATTAAAATACTTTCAAGTACGGTCATTAATTTGGCCAAAGTGGCAAAATCCAATAAATTGTGTGCAATGCAAAATCATATGTTTAGGAAGTAATTTGATCATGAAGTTAATAATGCCTTTGATCCATAACCTTCAATTGGGTATCAATTGAACAGCTAGTCATCTCTTCTTCTGTAATGTGTGCGTTAATGGACGAGACCCGTTTAATTATTTCTGAACACTTCAAATAAAATGCCACAAACACATAAACATAAAGATGGAGTTAATTCTTGCAATCGAAAAATGGATTCTCTTTGATAGAAAAAGAGATGAGAAACTAAGATTTTTTTAAAAATTTTGACGGCAATCAGTCTGTTATTTATGTACCGAGTATAAATTAAATATGTAAACAAAATTGGTAACTAATGCATAACTTTGTGGTCTTTAAGAAACCAGCAGATGGTCATGGGAACCTCGACAGGTACTTGAATACGTATCAATGTATCATGGAATGATGGAAGCAGCTTGGAAAGCAGGGCTACGTATGTAAACAAGCTCAGTTCAAGAGAAATAACAATCAACCTCAGGACCCGGCTGATCAAGGACTACAATTATGTAACTGGTGCCATTTTGCAATCTCTGAAAAGTGTACGCAATTTCTGAAAAGTGTTTATTTATTAAAATGTATCGCCTCTGGATTTGTTGACATGTATAATTTATCATATCTCTTGGAAATTTGGTTTAAAGCTATTGCAGTACACTTCATCATCCAAAACACCAAAGACAGAGTTGGATACACCTCTACTTACTCATGCCATTCCTATAATGATTCTGAAACATGAGATACTTTTGACATTTTTGTAGCTGATGATGACAATCCTTACAAGAGTAAGATTACCGTCCCATGCATAACAACGTAGTAGTGATAATGATAATGCCAATTCTTATGAAAACAACATAAACAATCCCAACTCTGCAATACATATCAGACATTATAAGAAAAACTAACCAACCAATAGTACTGAAATCATATATCAACAGAACTTTAAGAGAAGAGGGGGGTGGGGGGGGGAATCATAACAACATAAGTAAAAGCAAACAAAGGTCGATACATCTAATTAAACAGCAATTGAAAAGCAATCGTCAGAAAAGTAAAAGTAACACACCTTCTTTACAGGATTGTCATTAGAGAGATACACAGCTAGCTGAAGGCCCGGTGAGGACTTCATAGGTGCCTTGGGCAATGAAAGATCTATAAAAGGGAGAGAGACTGGGAACATCGCTGCTATTAATTGTGGCCTTGAGGTCTGATTCGCTCTTAACTATATATTCTTCCAGAGCAATAAAGCCGGTACCGCCATTGTTAGTTTCAGATCAATTTCTATCTCTTTGCATGTGTAATATATAATTAGCTTGTAAAAAAGAGATCTAGTATAGCAAAAATCTGTCATGTGTACCAAAAAATATCTACTACTAGTCTAGCCACCCATAACAAAAAGCAGTGTATCATAATCATATAGCTTTAAAACAATCTACAATATCAAGAGAGCAAAAGGTTCAAGAACAGTACTTCTGGTAAATTGAAACGAAACTAAAATTAAACTCTAAATATCACAGCCAAATGTAAAAGTCTAAACATCACTCATTTAAGAAAATTGCAGTAGGATTTCCAGGGGATGGTGGATTCTGCTTCAACAGAGAAGCATTTGGACCAACCCTTGCAATAGCATCAGGATCTGTCGGGGATAAAACTTCAACTTTTTCAAGACCTAATTGTCGCTGGATCAACTCAAGATTCTCCACAAGGACCTTAATTTCGCCAAACGGTAACTTGAGATCAAGAGCCTGAACACCAACAGCAGCAACCTCGTCCTTCTTGAATCGCATGAAAGGCATACATAGCTTTTGAGTCTGCTTGAAATTACCTTCCTTGCCAATGGAACTCTCCTGCAATGCCTTTAAGATTTCTTGATCTGGAGCAAAAGTACAGGTTTTGCTGTCAAACTTATCCCGCAGGATGTTCAAGCATTCTCTTTTCCATCCATCATATTGCTCGTTCACAAATATTAGGCCAACAGTGGGTTTATTTTGACTTGATACATTCACTTTACCTTTTTTTGAACCAGATGTTTGCTTCTGAAGAAGCTTTCTCATTGTGACAATAGAATCTTGCAAATATTTGTTGGCCCTTTTAAGAGTTGGATCAGGTAACCCAGCTTCTGGCCATCCCGCCTTAATGGCAAATCCATCCTTCCTCAACAGCATCTTCCACACATATTCACCATAATGTGGACATATAGGAGTGATCAGCCTTGTTTGAACGTCCATAAACCACCACAACAAATCACGATTCATTCCCGCTGACCCACAGGAAAGCCTATATTCATCTCTGGCAGCTTGAAGATCATAAAATCCAGTTTTCAAAGCTTCACGAAACATAAAATCTTTGTAGTTCTTCTCTGTCATATTAACAGCAATATTGATCTCATTGGCAAAAACATTGTCTGCGTAGCAAGGAGGGCCAACTCGCAATGTGGATTCAGAAGCAAGAACCTCTTCCATCCATGCAACCTCTTTAGTCAACCTCAAAATAGCAGCATTAGCTGTTTCAAAAACGAAATTAGCATCGTCCATCCCATCCCCAGCATCAGCAAGAGAAAACCTAGTAGCATCAGCTGAGAACTCTTCGATTGCTTGTCGCAAGGTCCTAAAGTTTCCAGTAGACTTTGACATTTTCTCTGAATTCAACATCAGGTGTCCATTGCATCTGAAACCTTGAGGCCAGTGATGTTTGGGCATGAGTGCCGTGTGGTTATAGATGCAAAAGGTTAGATGATTTTGGATAAGATCCTTGCCTGAAACTCGGAGATCGAATGGATACCAATACTTAAACTCCCTCTTCATCTCCTCAAGAAGAGATGGTGGTAAGTTTGAAGAACGGGGGTACGCTCCATCACATAACAAGAAATCCCAAACCTCATATGTCAGTTGCTCTGGTTTTACTGCAGATGTATCAGCACCATACATATCCCCTCTCTGTAACAAATGGCATACAGTGTAATATGCCATGTAAAGTGTTGAATCGGACAAAGACTCCACAAGAAACTCCTCGTCCCAAGGAATACGAGTCCCAAGACCAAAACTACGAGAGCAAGCCCACTGATTAAGCCAGCCCAATGTGTGCTCAAAACCATGACGAGTCTCCTCAGAATAGAGATTCATCCCTGCCAAGCATCTTTCTGCATCCTTTTTCCAATTTTCTTCTCCATAAGTAATATACCACTGATCAGTCAAAGCAACAACACATTCATCTCCTGATCTAGACATCACCTTTTTCTCTGGCTCGCTGTAAATAACAGCTTGGCCACTCTCTAAAAGCTTGTTTCGGATCAAAATCTTAGCCTCTTGGACTTTCAAGCCAGCATATTCCCCAGCAGCCATAGCTCCTTCATAGAACCCTCCCTTGTAGATTATCTTTTTTGCAGCATCAAGCTTTTCTCTATCATTCTGACTCTGGATCTTCATATCTGTGCAGATTTTCTCAGCAGATTTATCTCCAAAATCTGGGTGGCTGATTATAGAAATGATTTCAAATGGCAAAACCCATTCATCTTTCACACCAAATTTGGCCCTAAAAGCTGGTTTCGTTTTCAAGTCCTGCAAGGCCATAAAATCATCGGGCGAATCACTAGGAACACTAGTAACAATTCCAGTACCCTTATCAGTGAGAACAGACATCATGGGAAGAGAGTATATGATGTCATTAACTGCCAACGGAGACTTCAAAGGGAGACCAATCAAATCATGACCAGTCAACTCTAGCAAACAAGTTGGCTTCTGTGGAACCCGTGACAATCTCTGATATGCCAAATTACGGGCTGACTTTTCAGTTAGAATGAACACCTCTTCCTCGTTGATTTCAAATGCACCATACTTTCCATCTGGTAGCACCCAGGAATTTGTTTGCCCATACATTGTCTCTGGTCTTAGTGTCGCTGCTGCAAGATAAACTTTTTTACCTTCCAAAGATCCTAATTTTGGGGGAAACGGTGACACAACCTCCATTTTGATGAGAGTATACTCCTGAGGATTAACGCCTTCACCTGAAGCTCGGTCATGATCTGCACAGGGCTGGCCATCAAATGGAGAGTAAATAGTGTATCTCAGGTCCTTTACAACTTTCCCCATGCCCTTCAATTTTAACATCTGCCACCTAACAAAGGAGTCAAAAAATGGGTTCATATCGGTTGTGATAAATGAACGCCTCCAATCACAGCCCAGCCCAAAACTCTTGAGATCTTCAACAGCAAGAGGAGGGAAAAATGTTAACCAATAATAAGGATCCTGAAACTTTAAAATCTCAGAATCAGAAAGCCCATAACTCCTCATTATTTCCCACTGATACTTATCACCACCTGCTTTCGACACTACTTTTGACTTCTTCCCCTTAAACTTATCAGGTGCACCCTCAACTTCCTCTGGTTTTAATGCCAGTTCCTTCGGAGTCTCCTCTTCTGCAACAGGAAACACGGGTGGATTGCCAAACTTCTGAACTTCTCGAGATAATTTATCAGCCGAGGCTTTAATTGGCATTCCAGTACAGTGAAAACCAAACGGTAACAAGACATTAGCACCTCTAAGCCTATGAAAGGCAGCCGCAAACTCAAGTTTCGAGAGAGAAAAAGCATGGCCCAAATGCAAGTTCCCATTCATATATGGGAAAGGGAAGTTACCAAAAAACTTTTCCCCCTCCTTGGGGGGTTCTGCCCCAGCTTCAGCCCGAAAAACATCATTCTCTTCCCATAACTTTCGGACTTGAGATTCAATTTCCAAAAGTTTGTCTCTCCTAGCAAAGCTCTTTCCAGAATCCATATCTTTAAACAAAGTCTCACTTGAAAGTTGACAAAACCTAACAGCAAGATAAACATATTATTAAAATCTCAAAATTACAAAAGTTTTAATACTTTAAAACAAAATATCACAAAACCCTTTTACAACATCACTAAAAAAACCAAAAAAAAAAAAAAAAAATCGAGAATTAGCAATATGAGTCGGAGAAAATCAGTACTATGGATTTTGTATCACAATTGGTTTTTAATTCAACAATTCAATAAGAGCATACAAGAAACTACCAGATAAAGTAAAGCTACTACATTAAAAGAAGTTTATTAAAACTATATATATTCAAACTCAAAAACCCATTTGCAATCACAAATAACATCCAAACACATCAAAACTTGGCAAACTGCATACAAGAGATAGGATCTTTATTATAGGCTCGGTAAACAAACTGGTTTTATACAAATAAAATTAAAGCCACAACATCAGATTAAAAATCAAGTAAAGCTATGAAGATCATATTCTGAAAAGTGAAAACCTATTTGCATTCATCACTTCTTAACATCAAATCACATGAAAAATCAGCAACATGAGTTAAATACAATCTTTATATAGGATTTGTACCCAAAAAAATCTATTAATCAATAATTAAATAAGAACATAAAGAAAAATATAAAAAATCACATGCATCACTGCTAACTCAAATATAGAAGAAATCTAATCACATTTGTACCCAAGTAAAAGCTACTACATTGGAAGAAAGAACAAGTAAAACTCTAACTAATCATATTCTGAGAAACATTCTACTTGCATCACTGCTAACATCAAATCACATCGGAAAAACATCAAAATAATTTTCATAATGGGTTTTGTATAAAAATTGGATCCCTATACGATCTAATGAGAACACACAAGAAAACAACAATAAAGGCAGTGTACATCACTAAGAACTTAAAAAAATCAAGTAAACTACAAAGATTCAATTATTCTAAGAAACCCATATGCATACATCACCAAGAACATCAAAACCCATCTAACATCACCAAATTGAGTACAAAAGATACAACCTTTTACATGGGTTTTGCATAAAACTGAATCTTTATTCAAAAATTCAACAAATAACATCAAAACACATCCAAAATCAGCAACTCAAGCAAAAAAAGACACAATCTTTATCATGGGTTTTGCATAAAAACTGAATCTTTATCCAAAAATTCAACAAATAACATCAAAACACATCCAAAATCAGCAACTAGTGCAAAAATAGACACAATCTTTATCATGGGTTTTCCATACAATCAAATCTTTATCCAAGAACTCATCAAGAACAAACAAGAACACTATAAACACAAAGTGAAGCTACTACTAGTTCAACAAAGAACAAGCAAAAGGGTTGTATGTATATACCTTCGATTGAATAAAGATGTACTAGAAAAGCCCTTTGAAAAAGTGATGTGCCTTAAACACTGAGACGCCACAATGTGAGGATGAGGCTATTGCTTTAATTCATAACCCTAGTCACAATAAGATGAGATTTATGTTTTTAAGTGTTTTAAATTTTCTCCTGTTTTCTTTATATAATGGTTTGTGTATGCGTGAATATTAAGTTTACTTGGGCCTCAAATATATGTCCAATATTTTAGCTTGCCCACTCGGTGAGAATCAAACAAAAATCTGCTTCTGAATGGCAGTCACAAGGATTTCTTCTAATATTTTATAAAATTTATTTATTTTATTTTTTACTATTTTTTATTACTGTGGTTAATTTTATTTAATATTATGTATAATTAATTATATTTTAATTACTTATGTATTGTATTAAGATACACATATTTATGAAAATATTATAATATTTATAATATAAATAATCAGGTAATTATATTTTTGTTTTAGCTTGCATTAAATAGATATAATGTATGTATAATATTAGAAAAAAATTCCTAAGGATGAACTCAGAGGAATTACTGAGACTGCAAATGGTTGTGGCATCTTTGTAAATACATTAAATTTTTTATAATTACGACAATATCCTCGTGCATTTGCATTTATATGGAAAAACTTTATAATCTGGTATAGTTTTTTTTTTTTGACAAACAAAAGAAGACTCTGTTTGGGATTGCTGTTAAAAATTGCTGTAATTGTGGGAAAAAGCACTGTCAGAAAAAACTGCTGTCAGAAAAAGCTGCTGACTGTTTGGTAAAATTCATAATAAATCTGTTGTTGAATGAAAAGCTGATAAATAACCGTTTAGTCAATAATTTTTAAAAATGTGCTATTTAACAATGTCTTTACAAGATAAACTAGGTAGTACAATTAAAATAAAAAAGATGAACACTTTAACAAAATTAATGTTATCATAATAATTCTCACACTCACTTCAACAAAGCAAAATAAATTAAAATAATTGAAATGAAATGAATTAAGATGCCATCATCAGACTGGATGCAATTTGATTTCGAAGCAAGTCCACCTCACTTGTTTTACTGTTTCTTTGGCTTTGGTCAATTGATCTTGATATACGATCCGTAAAAATATCTCTTGGCACAAATTCTGGATTTGCATCAATCTTATTAAAAATTGTGTCTCCACTAGAATGTAGTCTAATATAATTATGCAGTGCCATTGTTGCGACAACGATATTCCTTTGAGCACTAAACCAGTATGAAGGCATATTTGACAAAATCTTCCACCGTTTTTTCCAAACTCCAAAAGTTCTTTCGATGCAGCTTCTAAGTGATAAATGTGACTTGTTAAATATTTCTTGGTATCCTTGTGGTGGTTGACCACGCCGAAAATCAGGAAGATGATATTTAACTCCTTTGTACGGGCCAACATATTGTACTGTTTGAGGATATCCAGCATCTACCTAGTAGTATTTACCTATCATTATTAATAAAAATGTTTGTTCACATATGTATAGTTTTACATGTTTTAATGTGATCAATCTTACCATGTGGTGGAGATGGAAAATTAGAATCTGGCATATTAATGGCTGCATTAAAAACACGAGCATCATGAGCTGTGCCTTCCCAACCTGCTAGAACATATGTAAAACGCATATCAAAACTACACACTGCCATCACATTTTGCATTGGTAGATTTTTCCTTCCCACAAAACGCACTTGATCATTTACGGGTACACATGCATGCACGTGAGTGCCGTCAATCGCGCCAATACAATCTTAAATAGACACAAATAAAAAATTATTATATTAGTTAACTAACTACAAAATTAAATACAATGTTTTTACCTTGAAATGAGGCATATATCTACGATCGTTACGGATGTGAGATGGAATTTCTTTAAATTTTGGATCATCAGGTTTTATTATATCCCCTGCTAACAAACAAACTGCATGTAAAACCTCATGAAAAACACGACTAATTGTTTCACCAGAATGTTGAAAGCGTTCTTGTGCATGTCTATTCGATGCACCTTGAGCTATTATAAAGATGAATATTCCTACTTTTTCAATAACTGTCATCCTCCTTGAAGATCTTAGTTTATACAACCAATTATCCATACTATTAGACTATTTTATGCAGAAGTAAGGCAGCATTCATAATTTGCAGTGATCTTATTTCTTTGTTTATGAGCAGTTACAAAACTTATTTCTGTGTATCTGTGGATTTAACCAAGAAGCCTGTTTGCCGTTTGGCTCCTGATTAGCCAACTCTAGCTAGCTGATGAGAAGAGGAGAATGCGACTTTTTTTAGGTTCTGTGTCATTAGTTGCAGTGTTTACCCCAGATCAGTCTACATATACGTATCATATAATTTCATATTTACGTATCATATAATGTAGTATAGCAGTACGTACTCCCCAATTGATAATTTCATATTCAAGCCATGCAAAATCTTACAATAATTGTAATTGTCAAGTCACAAACTGCAAGACAATGACCACCCCAAGCCAGACTTCTTAAAATTGCCCATTTTACTGTCCTAAAAGCACTAGTGATTACAGATGTTTTGATTTAAACTTCTACAAAATGTTCGATGACATGGACCAGTGACCATCATGCCTTTTGTTAAGTAGTGGCAATAACTAATTATGAGGTGGATTTATATTTTCCGGGAACGCTGGTTTTGAACATGTAGAGTACAAGAAACTAATGAAAATTTGCATATAAATATAATATATATATCAAAAGTTAGTAATCTATATAGGTGTGGTGCCCTGTTTCTTGAACACAATGAGCGTTGATACACAAGAAGTGTCAAAGAACAGTACTTGGGAGCCAAAAAACCGGTGATTACTAAGTGTGTTGCATGGTATTATATTCTGGCACATGCTGGTGTAGTCTTTAGGGGCCATTTTCACACATACTTACCAGACAATTTCTACATATCTCTGTAAGGATTTATATCACACAAGGAAAAACTCATATCAATTTTGTATTTTGCAACTGCAGATCAATCTCTACATAGATATTGTAGATATCAAGTTTGGACAGCCTACGGCAGGATATGGATTATCTATCACTCATCTATGATCTAGGACCAACATTCTTTAATTCAAGTAAAATCGCTACTAATTCATTCATGACAAATATACGAAAACAGATAATAAAAGCTTATAGAAGATCATATAAAAAGAGGGAAGAAGAGTACCACTAATCCGGGTTGAACAATAGGGCTTGAACCAAGCTAGATATTCCTTTCTTTTTTCTCAAGTAATAAAGAACCTGTTACCTATAACCCTAGTTTAATTCTGATTACCCGTATTTGTATTTATATATATAGTGAAGTTTGATTTTGTTTAGGATTGTATTACCTTGTTATCTGTACAAACAAATACGTAAGGAGAACAGTAGAATATTGAAAAAAATCTTGCAGGAGTTGGGGTTTGATGGCAGGTCTATAATGTTGATGTCCGCATAATTTTTACCAGCGGCTTTTAACAAAAGCATCTCATAGCTGCTTCTAAAAAAAGCAGCTTTTATATAAAAAGCACTTTCCCCAAAAAGCAGCTAAAATATTTTACCAAACGCTATTTAACCTGCTTTTGTGCTAAAAGCTGTTGTAGCTTTCCGGAACAGCAATCCCAAACACTACCGAAGTTTAATTAACTTGCATCAACCGAAACAACATACTTAACATCCATAGGAATAGAGTTCATATCGAAAAATCGATCTGGAAAAGAATATGACACTGTAGCTAGCTCATGAGCCGCCATTTAGCAGATCGTTTAACAAAAAACAATGAAACCTTGTTTAACTCCTGCATCAGATGCCGACATTCCTCAATAACCTGTCCGAATGGAGAAACCATAGGGACTTTGCTACGGATTGCCTGCACTACCACCAATCTATCAGACTCTATCACCACTTGTTTCCACCGTTGTTGCTTGACCCAGCTCAAAGCCTCTTTAATCGCTATCGCTTCGACCATCTCTGCTGCAAACAAGCTCCCCAGACGAATAGTACGAGCTGAAATCAAACCTCCTGTAGAATCTCTAACAACCATACCTACCCCCGAATCTTGAAACTCTTCAAACGTAGCTCCATCAACTGAAATTTTGATTGTTTCCTGCTGTGGCTTGGCCCAAATAACATCTCCATCTCCCTCTCTCAAATTAGGACGCAAAGTGTTTATTTTAATTTTCTGGGATGTTTTCCATTGCACAAGATATTGCTTCGCTGATGCTATTACTACATTCGTATGAATGTGCCTGTTATTCCAAACTAGCTCATTTCTAGCTTTCCACAAACTCCAACTAATAGTTGCAACTTCCGCTCGTCTGTCATTGTTACAAACTTTAAGCACCATATCCCACCATTGAGACATTTCATCGCACACAGATCCATCTATCTCAGGTAAAACTAATTTCCAACATTGTTTAGCCACTGGGCAGTGAACCAACGCATGAACAATAGTCTCATTATAGCTTTTGCATCCTGGACATATGCAGTCAAGCGGCACCTTTCTTTGAGCAAGACTCACTTTCGTAGGAAGACAATTGGACAATGATCTCCAAACGAAATTAAGAACCTTAGGGGGGGTCTAATTCTCCAAATTTTACTCTAGAAACTAACATTATCCTGATTCCTCCACAAACTTTTCTGGGCTTAAAGTAACCTGTAAGCACTCCTTACCGAATAGTGGCCTGAGACTTCTTTACACCAGAACGGTCTATCTTTATCTACCCCTTCTCTAAGTTGGATACTGCGGATGCATTTTTTATCTCTTTCATTAAACAAATCCTTTAGAATATCTTCGTCCCACCCTCTTTGATCCAGTGCCATGAGAGCTGAAACCTTCTCATTAATCAGACTCAAGGAACTCGATGTAATAAAAGGGTTTTGATCATCCATCAGCCAGGGTTGCCCAATAATATTAATAGACCTCCCAGATCCCACCTTCCACCTCATACCAGACTAAATCAACTCCTAAGCCTCTATCAAACTTCTCCATAAAAAATTCGGATTATTACCTGCCTCAGCTTCCAGAAACGTAGTTTTCGGAAAGTATCTAGCCTTATAAAGTCTACTAACCCGGCTATTACCATTAGTGATAAACCTCCACCCCTGCTTTCCGAGCATAACAATGTTAAAATCTCTAAAATCACGAAAACCCATGCCCCCTGATGACTTGTGTCTACTCAATATTCCCAGTTCATCCAAACTATACCTCTTTTCTCCTTCGAATTTGAATGCCACCAATATTTAGTATTTGTCTTTCCAGATCTTTCGTAATCTCCATTGGCAACATGAAGACGCTTATAGCATAAGTTGGCAACGCCTGTACCACAGATTTCACTAAAACCTCTCTTCCCCCTTTTGAAATAAGACGGCCATCCCAACTTTGAATCCGTTTCTTAACCTTTTCCTTTAGAAAACCCAACGTAGACGTTTTACTTCTTCCCATCATATTAGGTAAGCCCAGATACGTACAATCCTCTCCAGCTTCAACCATTTGAAGAATTTGACATAACTGTTGTCTCCTTTCTCTCCCAATATTTGTACTGAAGAATAACAAAGACTTGGACCTATTAACCTTCTGTCCAGAGGCCATTTCATAATTTTCTAACATATTTAAGACTTTCCTTGCCTCTTCTTCATTAGCTCAACAATACAAGTATGAATCATCCGCAAAAAACATGTGCATGATTTTTGGGGCTTTTCGACACACTATGACCCCCTGCATCAATTTCTGATCTTCATTTTTACAAATCAGAACGGAGAGACCCTCAACACAAAGAATAAACAAATATGGAGATAGTGGGTCTCCTTGGCCAAGACCACGAGTAGGAATAACTGGCCCAAATTCTTTTCTAGTATGGGTGAAGTTATAAGTCACCGAACAAACACACTTCAAAATCAAATCCACCCATTTCTTATGGAAGCCCATCTTCAACAATATTGCCTTAAGATAATCCCACTCTATTCTATCATAGGCCTTACTCACATCAATCTTCATAGCCATATAGCCCTCTCTACCTCTTCTTTTACGCTTTAGATAGTGCATGACCTCGTAAGAAACCATAATATTATCCGAAATAAGCCTTCCTGGAATAAATGCACTCTGATTTTCTGACACAACTGAATTTAACAGACCATTCATTCTATTTGCAATCACTTTTATGAGCACATTACAAAGCGATATAGGCCTTAAATCACTAATGATAGCAGGAGACTTTTTCTTGGGAATTAACACAACATTAGTGTTATTATGGCCATCACTAATCTAGTGTAGTTAAGTGAGGGTGATCTTTAGAATATAAAACCCGTATACTACTAGTTCACATTTACCTTCTTACGATGTTTAAGCAAAACCTAACAACTGTTTTATCTATTTTTTAAGCAAAAATAATTCATTAATAATTAGTTATACGACATTTAAAAAAATAATTAAACTTAACGAATACATAATAAAATTAAAATTAAAAAAATTCGTTATAACTACTATCATCAAGTAGATCTTTTATTGTGAACCATCCATAAACAAAAAAATTAGTCGTTCTTTATTTATGTTAATTTAATAATAATGCATAATCGAGTGGTAAGAACTTATATTCTACCATCGACTAGTAAACAGATTCTTTCTCGATATGATACACTTTGAATACTATACAACTACGGTAACCCTATTATAGTAAACAAGAATCCGAAAGAGAGGTTGTTTACTTGCTATTCTGTATGGCTTGTTTATAAGCTACTTAGCAAGACTAGCTAATATACTACACAGAGAGTTAGCATACAAGATGCTTGTCCTCAAGCATAACAATCATACTATATACAACTAACTAGTACCACTTCCGTAGGTGATCACGGTTGCATTTGGCATATGCAACAAGCCCTTTAAACCCCTAGGTAGCCCTAGTAGATGAGTAAGGTCTCGTGAGGGCCTATAGCGAATGTACCCACAAAATCCATTTAAGTAACAATGCAATGCATGAATGCAACTACTATGAAAAATGCAAAGATCCCCTTCAAACTCACCAAAACCAACTAGCAAGCAAATATCTCAATGAATGCAAATAAATCCAAACAGAGCTCGACTAAGTCCCCGTATACTAACAATACATGAACAGAAACGTGCGTGTGTGCAATGCTCATCAGAAATACTCCCAAAACTAGGTCAAAAATCATACATATCCTTCACCAAGACAATCACAAGTTTATAAATAGAATAGACTGTAGACACTTCATAACTTAAGGACACCTCCATCCTTATCCAAGGTAGACAGAAATCCATGCTTTATTGCCACAACTACGACACATAATAATACACAAACAATGCATGCTTATTTAGTCGTGCAATGAATGAGACCCCAAAAGGCTTATACAATAATACCCATGTAGCGAGCGTTAGGTCAGCAATCCCAAACCACAAGGGCTTTAGGTTACTAGGACTAAGTCCCCTCAGACTTAATTACTCGAGTATTAAAGAGCTCACTCGTGGCTAATTTTGCATTTAACAATTGACTCCTTTTTTTTTCTTTTCTGTTTTTTTTTTAACTTTATTTTTTTATGCAATCTGGAATGATAATTCTCAATTCCAACCCTAGACTACTCATATAAATATGAGCCGGCTACTAGCCATTTGACGCCTAGCCATTATTAACAACTAGCATGAAATTCTTGTTTTCCCCCAAACTTAGACTTAAGTGATCCTACATCATAAAGGGAATAACGCAAATTCTAACTATAAACAAATGATTAAATCTCAAAGCATCCAAACAAGCATGACCCTAACCTAGCCCAAAAGCACCTAATGAGACTGTGTAAAAGTTTTGTTTCTGAAGCATGCAAGTCAATTTCCTAGGGACTATAAATCAACCCTCTATTCATCATTACCACACTCAATAAGACATTAACCTACCAATCAAAATTAGCTCATTCTAAGGGATCATGAAATATGCATGCTATGCAAATGCAACTATATGAACTCACATGGTATACGAAAAACAAAAATAACAAAATGTCCTAAATGAAACAAACATGCAATAACATGAACAAAACATGAATGAATTACTACTAAGCATGCAAAACATGATATCTAAATGAACACAATGACACAAACAACTACCACATACTACTTATCCCCAAACCACCCCCAAACTTAAAATATTCAATGTCCCCATTGAATTGAAGGTAATATAAGGAAAAGTAGAAAAACATACCTACTTGTCGGAATATGCAAAACAAAATGCAACACAAATACGTGGGTTGCCTCCCACGAAGCGCTTGTTTAGAGTTAATTAGCTTGACTACGCCATGCTTCCATTAAGGATGATAATAGTTGGCCTGGTCTTCTCTTCGTGAGACTTCATCATCATCACAGTGGCACAATTTCTGCCCCTTCTCCTCGCTTGGCCTATTCGTATAACAACTATGTCCTATTCCAATGCCTTCATCGGTTGACCCAAAATTTGTCAATTTGTAGAACAACACACATTCGCGAGCTTCGCTTGAATATAATGGAGGAGGGTAAATGTAAGTTGCTGAAGCCTTTGGTTCCTCAACAAGAACTTCCTCCATTGGCTCTAATGCGCTACCTCCATCTTTATAATCTGAGACAAGTAGAAGACCTGAATCTTTCCCATGGTCATCAGCCTCTTGGTACTCACATACCAATTCTCGAAATTTGTGTAGTTCACTAGTGTCTGTCCCAAATAGTGCCCTTTCCAAAGCATCCACCTCACCAGCATGATCAAATTCCTCACATGGGTTGCGAATGCTCACCTCTCCTTGGAATTTGTCTTCCTCAATAATGCATATAGTACCTTGCTCCAATTCACCATTATTTTCTGGAATTGCCTCTGGTATGAATTGCTGATTCTCTTGTTCCAAGGCACTCCTAACTTGAGCAACTATTGTTTCCAAAGATTTGATAGATGCCTCGTTACTCTTTACACGCATCCTAATCTCCTCTAGAGTCTCTTGTTCCAATGATCTCACAGCTTGAGCAACTAGTGTCTCCACAGATTTTAAAGACTCCTCGTTACTCTTTACAAGCCTCCTAATCTCCTTAATAGCATCAACCTCATCTGTTTGAAAAGTAGGAATAGGTTGCTGATGTTGAAACTCTTCATTACCCAAAAAATATGACATATTTGGAACATCTTGCTGGTACTGTTGAGGATGGTACTGAAAATATGGTTGTTCCTCATAAATGACATATGGATCAACTCCTTCGTAGTAACAATATTGTGAGGTCTCATGAACGCCCGAACATAGCTCACATTGCTGAGGCATGGATGTCCTCGAATATGCCCATCATGGCAACTCCTCGCCTGCCATTTGAAACCAACAAAAAGAAACAAATAAAAAAGAAAATTAATAAGAAAAGAAGTGTCCAAGTCAAATAATTTTAACTTCCACTGATGTCAAGCACATAAACACCAAAATAACACCGAGTCCCCGGCAGCGGCGCCAAAAACTTGTTAACACAAAATCACGCAAGTGCACGTGGTCACAAGTAATATTCGATAAGTTAAGTTCGTTCCCACAGAGACTTGCTATTTCTATGTAAATATGCTCAAGCAACAATGTATGATCAATTTCAATTGCTTAGACAAGTAACAAATTTGGGTTTGTAATTATCTAAATTAACTAAAAAACAAATTAACAAACTAAGAATTAATTAACTAACAAGAATTGGAATCGAATTACTTCTACAAGAGTAAACATGGGATCCTAACTTCATTAAATACTTCGCTTAGATCTGATGCCTTTAATCACTATATGCAATGGTTATGATATCTGATCGGATAACACGAAATAAGTACACACTACCTGTCAGCATACGTATACCAAACTAAACATACATCCACAAAATAGATAGAAGATGAATAGACACCAATTATGCTTAGACCCTATATGTCTATAGAATTTGAAAACATAACGGTTGAAGAACAAGTTATCCATAAAGATCACACAGGGCAATATAAGTATTTTCATCTCATACTACGAATCATGTTGATAAACAATCATGAACCTATGCTAGCATGGCAAGTTCTAAATCTCAAGATCCACTTTCACTTCACAAGAGATTAACAAATTAGATGTTCGCGACGCATCTATCAATTAAGCACAACCATACAAGGATATTAGATATACATCACACACAGATCTTTAAAGCAATCAAGATACTAAAGCTCCATAAATAAATCCGTTAGAATCCCATGACAATGATTAGTTCATAATCGAACCTCTCGTCATCATGGGATCTGATGAAACCATGATAAAAACAAAGTATGAAAAGATACAAATAAACCTAAGTAATTGATATGTAATGGTGTTACAAATTACAATGGTCGGATGTGTTTAAATAGGCTCTAGAAGACTTGCCCAGCAAGAAAATTAACCTACAATACAACTAGGAATAGGTTTGGATACCAAAAATACAATCAGAATTCGAATTAGGGCAAAACAGACTTTTTCAGCATTTTTTTACTATTTGCGCGCTGCCAGCATCCTATAGCTCGCTGGAAGCATCCAATTCCATGTTCTATCACTATTTGGGCGCTGCCAGCATCCATTTGCATGCTGCCAGCATCCAAAATTATGTCGGTTGCTGAAATTGATTATTTTTCTTCGTTTTTTCTCCATTTACTCTCATTTCTTTTGCACTCACTTCCGTCTTCAATCCTTTAGCCTTCAAATCATCATGGTATACCCAAGCAAGTCTTGATTCATCATTCCTATGCTCGAATTCATCACCAAAATCGATGGAAATGCCATCCTTAAGCAACATTCTTGCACACCTGCACAAGTAGGCGAAACACATCAAAACTACAACAAACTTGAGTCCAAGACAATCAATTTAAGCCGATATGGAATGCTCCAAGTGGATATACAATCCACTTATCACAAGACTATAGGCTACTTTGTGATTAAGCAAGATTGACCGACCTTTCAGTAGTGTCTACTGCCTTGCTACTAACACATTGCATGATGTGGCTAATGATGTGTAAAATTATGTCTAACCGCAAGCGCACGGTATCAATTGTAGTAGATACTATCAAATACGGGTCGATTCCTCAAGGAGACAGTTTCAATTTCAATTCAACTATTATCAATTGTTTCTAGTCACAAACGATTAGTTGAGAATTTTGTTAACTACTAAAACAAATTTAACAAAGGTTTTAAATTAATTAATTAAGGGATCTAGGGCAATTCAGGTTCACCATGCTTACACCAAACAAATCACAAAGGTATAGCTTTTTAATGGGGTTAAGTAATTAAAGCAATGGTTAATCTTTTTCAAGCATTAACACTCTCAGAATATCTAATGATGCTTTCACACTCACCTTCAATTCCGCTAATTGTATGTAAGCCTCTAGTAGTAAAATCTTTCGATCTATTACTCCTATTGCAATCAATTAACCCATGATATTGGGCAATTACACAAATTAAGAATTAGAACATATCAATCAGAATTACTCTTTACCCATCAATCTACTAATCAAATTAAACCCAAATCATGGTGCAAACATGGCTCCCCTTGATACCCTAGAATTAAATTACTCACTCATTCTAGGATTAAAACTAACAATGATAATCAAGAAAGCCATAATAAACATGTAATTAATAAGGAGAAGATAAGAAATACCTTAAATCTTTGAATAATGAAGAACAATTAAATCCAAGAATTAAATTGAGCTTGCAAAGATGGAGAGAAGAAAATAAAACCTTAACTTTTAATATTAAGAAGTATGTAAAAATTGTGTGTCCAGGATCCCTTACAATGTATCCCTAGAAGTGTTTATATAGACTCTAGAAATCTTGTCCAGCAAGGAAACATCCTAAAATACAATTAGAATTCAATTTAGGTGCCAAAAGCTGCCCAAAATACAATTAGAATTAGAAAAAGGGCAAAACTGGAATTTTTCTGCTTGGCTTATCATAGAACACGCGCGCGATTTTATTCAGCACATCTCCAGCACCTGATTTCTTCCTAAGGTTGTAGAAAATCTCCCAAGCTTCGCGTGAGCTGTAAGATCACTGAAAACGGACTTCTAGAACTCCAGATATGGCCAAAACAGTGTAGACTGCGCAACCTTCCCGGAAAATCCGAATTTAAATCAATTAATCCTCCAAACACGATAGAAGCATCAACCTTAATCAACATTCTCATAAGTCTGCACAACTAAGCAAAATACATCAAAACTACAAGAAACTTGAGTCCAAGACAATCAATTTAAGCCGATTTAGAATGCTTCAAGTAGATATAAAATCCACTTATCAAACACCCCCAAACTTAAACTGATGCTTGTCCTCAAGCATAAACAATTATAACTAACTAACTAGTACCATTTCCGTAGGTGATCACGATTGCATTTGGCATATGCAACAAGCCCTTTAAACCCCTAGGCAGCCCTAGTGGACGAGTAAGGTCTCGTGAGGGCCTATAGCGAATGTACCCACAAAATCCATTTAACTTAATGCAATGCAATGCATGAATGCAACTAATATGAAAAATGCAACGATCCCCATCAAACTAACCAAAACCAACTAGCAAGCAAATATCTTAGAGAATGCAACTAAATCCAAATAGAGCTTGATTAAGTTCCCGTATACTAACAATACATGAACAGAAACGTGCGTGTGTACAATGCTCATCAGAAATACTCCCAAAACTAGATCAAAAATCATACATGCTCTTCGTCAAGACAATCACAGGTTTATAAATAGAATAGACTGTAGACACTTCATATCCTAAGAACACCTCCATCCTTATCCAAGGTAGACAGAAATTCATGCTTTATTACTAACTACTACGACACGTATATACAAGCATGCTTATTTAACCGTGCAATGGATGAGACCCCGAAAGGCTTATACAATAATACCCATTTAGCGAGCGTTGGGTTAGTGGATCCCAGACTATAAAAGCTTTAGGTCACTAGGCACAAAGTCCCCGCGAACTTAATAGCTCGAGTATTAAAGAGCTCACCCTGGTTAATTTTGCAATTCACAATTCAAATAATTCTCTTTTTTATTCATCTTTTTTTTTCTTCTTTCTTTTTTTTTCTTTTTTTTTTTCTAAATGCAATCTGGAGTGAGAATTCTCATCTCCAACCCTAGACTACTCATATAAATATGAGCCGGCTACTAGCCATTTGACACCTAGCCAACAACTAGCATGAAATCCCTGTTTTCCCCCAAACTTAGACTTAAGTGATCTAGGCTATCAAGGGAATAACGAAAATTCTAAATATAATCAAGTGATTAAATCTCAAAACATCCAAACAAGCATGACCTCAACCTAGCCCAAAAGCACCCAATGAGATTGTGTAATTAGTTTTGTTTCCGAAACACATAAGTCAATTTCATAGAAACTATAAATCAACCCTCTATTCATCATTACCACACTCAATTAGACACCTACCTACCAATCAGAATTAGCTCGTTCTAAGGGATCATGTAATATGCATGCCATGAAATGCAACTAGAATGAACTCACATGGTATACGAAAAATAAAAACAGAATGCCCTATATGAAACAAACATAATTAATACGAACATACATACATGAATTACTACTACTAATATGCAAAACATGAAATCCTACATGAACACATAATACAACAACAACTATTAATCCCTCAGACCACCCCCAAACTTAAAATATTCAATGTCCGCATTGAATGGAAGTAAATACGAGGGATAGCAGAAAACATACCTACTCGTCCAAATCATCACCCTGCTCGGGTGAATCTGGATCTAGCGATGGATAAGGTGTACGAGCTCCATAAACCGGTCACCGGGCCTGAATACTCGCATCTCTCAAAGCTGTAGTCATATCCTCAGCATACTCCCGATTACTAGCATGTATAGCATCCATCCTCCTAGTCATAGCATTCAATCTCCTAGTCAATCCATGAAAATGAGCATCCAACCCTGACATATCAATACCTCGATGGCTAGGACCTGCTCGAGCAACCCTAGGAACATCCACTCCCGCCTCACCAGGACCATGAACCTGATAACCTAAACCATGGTGATGTGGAATACCGCCAGGCCATTCCACCATCGCATCAATCGTAGCATCAACAATCGGATTAGCTAGCATCTGCACCGGCTCATCTGCATCCCAACTAACTCCAGCCTCCATACACAAACCCCATACAATAGAAGCATGCGGAATAGCGGACTGCCCACCACTTTACAAAAGCCGAAGTATGTTCTGATGTACTAAATAAGCCACGTCAATATACTCGCCTTGAAGAATGCCCCACAAAATAATGGCTCTCGGCACAGTCACATCGGCTGGATGAGATGAAGGCAACATGTTAGCACAAATAAACGAGTTCCACGCCCGTGCGAACTTGTTCATAGCCGAGGCCGGAAAAGTAACCTGCTCAAAAGTGCCCGGCCTTAATTTCCAAACTGTACCCGGTACACAACATCCTCTCTAGTCTTCTTTACCCAATCTACGACCCCCCTCGGCTTTGGAGGCTGTTCCACAACCCGGCGAATAGCTGTCGGTCGATAGTCTATTTTCTTACCTCGAACCATACAAATACCACTCTTCTCCATCTTAGCATTAGCATAAAACTCCCTAACAACACCCAAAGGAACTGGAGAAGGTGCCTCACAAAACCTTTCGAAACCATGCCCTCGAATCATACGAACCAACTCCGAATGGTTAACCGGCAAAAACCCCCGTTCTCTAGCAATCGACCTCTTCATCAATCTATCATACTCGTTTTGAGCTTCCACCGACATAAATTTCTCCCCATTACCTCCATTAGCATCCTCATCCGAGGTTGGACGGGTACTAGTACTACCTCGTCGACGCTTAGGTGCCATATAAATCAATACCCAACTCACAAAATTCACCAAAATCCACTAAAAATTCGAATTCACAAATACCCCCAAATAATCAAGAACACACAACCCTAATAATGCAAGAACACAATTCGTATTATCCAAATAAAAGGAAGAAATATACCCCAAATACGAACCGGAGAGGTAAAGCTTGCAATTAAAAATCCCCCAAACTTGAATCTTGAAGCCTTGAAATTTTGTGTAAAAAAATATAATTGGAATGGGGTAGGATGGTGTGTATAAATAGGTGTATATATAGAGGTTTAATTGTGTAGATTTGGGAAAAAAATATAATTAGGAGATGAATTGGGAATGATTTGAAATTAATATAGGACTAGAATTAGGATTTTTAGGTGGAGAAAAGAATTAGAAAAGGGATTGGAATTTTTTTTATAAAGTAAACGTACATACACGGACAAAAGACAAGGGCCTGGACAGAATTTTTTTTTTAAAAAAAAAGCATGAGGCGCCTGGGTAGCTGGGCACGTGTTGCAAATTTTTTTGTTTTTTTTAAACATGTGTTAAACACATGTTACAAGACCTGGACAAAAACTTCAAAACCTGGACAGAAAGTTTTATAAGATATGGCGCCATGTTGGCGCAGCCGCGCGATTTTTTTTTTTTACAATAAAAAAAAACAAAGTAAAACAACGTACCTATGTACTGGACAGGAAAATTTGGAGGAGGTGTCGCACTGTTGGCGCAGGGGCGCGTGTAATTTTCTGTTCAAATTTTTTTTTTTTTTTTGTGTTGTGCATACATGCACATACTACTGTACTAGTACTTGTCCAGTTGTCCAGGAGAATTTTGACGTCGTGTCTTTGTCTGGGCGCGGGGTCGCTGCTCACATTTTATTTTATTTTTTTTTCACAACAACAACAACCATTTTTTTTTTCACTCTCTCCTTTTTTTTCTTTTTTTTCCACACTCTTCTCTTTTTTTTTTTTTCACAACACTCATTTTTTTTTTTCCAACAATCTTTTTTTTTTAAATACAACAAATACTACATCACTTGGGTTGCCTCCCAAGAAGCGCTTCTTTAACGTCAATAGCTTGACTGAGCTGGTTCATATCTCCATGGAGGGTTTGTCAAGATAAATCACTTCCATTTTCCCTACGAATGCACCATCCACATATAATTTAAGGCGTTGACCGTTGACCTTAAATTTTTTTCCATCTCGTCCCATAATTTCGATAGCACCATAAAACTTGACTTCGGTGACAGTAAAAGGTCCGGACCATCTTGATTTGAGCTTCCCCGGAAATAGTCGAAGTCTGGAATTGAACAACAACACCTTGTCACCAACCTGAAAATCTCTTCTCTGAATCATCTTGTCATGCATCTTCTTCGTTCTCTCCTTGTAAAGCCGAGAGTTGTCATAAGCATCAAAACGAAGCTCATCTAACTCATTAAGTTGAAGAAGTCTCGCTTGCCCCGCAGCCTTCAAATCCATGTTGAGTTCTTTTATAGCCCAAAAAGCGCGATGTTCCAATTCCACTGGCAAGTGACATGCTTTACCATAGACCAACCGATAGGGAGTGGTTCCTATAGGTGATTTATATGCCGTCCGATAAGCCCACAAAGCATCATCTAACTTCAAGTACCAATCTTTCCTTGACTTTGCAACCATTTTCTCCAAAATGCTTTTGATTTGGCGGTTAGAAACTTCCACTTGGCCACTTGTTTGAGGGTGATATGCAAGAGCAACCTTGTGAGTAACGCCATATTTCTTCAACAAAGTTTCAAACTGTCGATGGCGAAAATGAGAACCACCATCACTTATCACTGTTCTAGGAACTCCAAAACGTGGGAAGATAATATTCTTGAAAAGCTTCATAACTACCTTGGAATCATTGGTTACCGATCCAACTGCTTCAACCCACTTGGACACATAATCGACAGCAACTAAGATGTATCTCATCCCACAAGAACTTGGGAAAGGTCCCATAAAATCAACACCCCATACATCAAATATCTCGACCTCAAGAATACCGGTTTGAGGCATCTCTTGGCGTTTAGAAATATTACCCGTCCTTTGACATGAATCACACGCCAAACAGAAAGCACGAGCATCCTTAAATAGAGACGGCCGAAAGAAACCGGATTGAAGTACTTTAGCAGCGGTTTTGGAAGGACCATGGTGGCCTCCACATGCGAGAGAATGACAATGCTTGAGAATGTCATGTACTTCGAACTCAGGAACACATCTACGAAAAATTCCATCAGCACACTTTCGATACAATAAAGGGTCATCCCAAAAATATTGTTTAGCATCGTGATAAAACCTCTTTCTTTGCTGATAAGTCAATTCTGGAGGGTGAGATCCACTAACACAGAAATTTGCAAAATCTGCATACCATGGAGTTTGAGTAGCAACCGAAAACAGGTGATCATCTGGAAAAGAATCGTCAATAGGAGTACTTGACGCAATATCAGATTTGAAACGCAACCGTGAGAGATGATCCGCAACTACATTCTCAGCACCCTTCTTGTCTTTGATTTCCAAGTCAAACTCTTGAAGTAAGAGAATCCAACGAATAAGCCTTGGCTTTGCTTCTTTCTTCGCCAACAGATAATTAAGTGCCGAATGATCAGTGTGAACAATGACTTTGGAGCCAATGAGATAGGCTTGGAATTTGTCAAGAGCGTAGACCACAGCTAGAAGTTCCTTCTCGGTTGTAGCATAATTGACTTGAGCTTCATCCAAGGTTTTACTTTCATAGTAGATAGCGTGCAATACCTTGTCTTTCCTTTGACCGAGAACTGCTCCAACTGCATAATCACTTGCATCACACATGATTTCAAATGGAAGATTCCAATCTGGAGGTTGAATGATTGGTGCACTTATCAAAGCTTCCTTAATCCTGTTAAAAGACTCCAAACAAGCATCAGTAAACACAAAGGTGGCATCCTTAAGCAATAATTGAGTGAGGGGTTTTGTAATTTTTGAAAAATCTTTTATAAAACGACGATAAAAACCCGCATGACCAAGGAAACTCCTCACTCCCTTGACATTAACAGGAGGAGGAAGTTTCTCAATCACCTCAATTTTTGCTTTGTCAACTTGGATGCCACGTTCAGAAATCAAGTGACCAAGTACCACTCCTTCATTGACCATGAAGTGGCACTTTTCCCAATTCAAAACCAAATTCACCTCTTCACAACGTTTAAGCACTTTAGAAAGATTATGCAGACATACATCAAAATCAGACCCATAAACACTGAAATCATCCATAAATACTTCCATGATAGACTCTATGAAATCAGAAAATATGGCAGTCATGCAACGCTGAAAAGTAGCAGGGGCATTGCACAAACCAAAAGGCACTCTACGATATGCAAAGGTACCATATGGGCAAGTAAATGTAGTCTTTTCTTGGTCATCAGGATGTATAGGGATCTGAAAGAACCCTGAATATCCGTCTAAATAGCAAAAGTACTTATGCTTAGCAAGTCTTTCTAACATCTGATCAATGAAAGGGAGAGGGTAATGGTCTTTTCTAGTAGCAGTGTTTAACTTACGGTAATCAATGCACATTCGCCATCCGGTGACAATTCGAGTGGGAATTAATTCATCTTTATCATTCTTAATTACCGTTGTTCCTCCTTTCTTAGGGACTACCTGAACTGGGCTTACCCATTTAGAATCAGAAATCGGGTAAATGATGCCCGCATCTAACAATTTCAAAACTTCTTTTTTAACAACCTCTTGCATGTTAGGGTTCAAGCGGCGTTGTCCCTGTATGCAAGGCTTATGGTCATCATCTAAGTGAATTTTATGCATGCAAAAGTCTGGGCTAATCCCTGTAAGATCATCAATACTATACCTAATAGCTTTTCTATGCGCACGCAAAACCGTAAGAAGCTTAAAAACCTGGTTATCATCAAGACTAGAGCTAACAATCACAGGACAAGTCTTTTCTTCATCAAGAAACACATATTTCAGATTAGGTGGCAAAGACTTTAGTTCTAACTTGTTTACCTGAGGTTCACTACAAGAAGTGACAGTGTTGGTTACCTCACAATTTGGATCAGCTGCACCATCCAACTCAAGAATAAATGAATCGACTTCAGCATGTCCTTCTCCTTCGTATGCTTCAAGCATGAGCACTGCTTCTAATGCATCATTCAATAGAATCTGAGGCGTCTCATCTCGGACAATTCCATCTATAACATCAATCCTGCAGCAAGTATTCTCAAGCAAAGGGGATTTAAGAGCAGAGGTTAGAGTAAAAGTAATTTTATCATCACCAACACTCAATGTGAGAGTCCCACTTTTAACATCAATAACAGCACCTGCAGTACAGAGAAATGGTCTACCAAAAATAATAGGTATTTGGCTGTCCTCTTCCATATCTAGAACTACAAAGTCTACAGGAATATAAAATTTTCCAACCCTAACAGGCACATCCTCTAAAATTCCAAGGGGATATTTTATCGAACGGTCTGCCATTTGCAAAGTCATCTGTGTACATTTTAATTCTCCCATATTTAGTTTTTGAAAAACCAAGAGAGGCATGATCGAGACGCTAGCGCCTAAATCACATAAAGCTTTATCAATGAACAATGCACCTAAATGACACGGGATTGAAAAACTACCAGGATCTTTAAGCTTAGGTGGAGACTTATTCTGTAAAACAGCACTACACTCTTCAGTAAAAGCTACTATCTCCACCTCACCAAAAGACCTCTTCTTAGTGAGAATATCCTTAAGAAACTTTGCATATGATGGAACTTGAGAAATTAAATCAGTGAAAGGAACTGTTACCTCAAGATTCTTGATAAGTGTCATGAATTTACCAAACTGCTGGTCCACCTTAGTTCTGTTTATCCTGCTAGGGAATGGGAGCTTTGGCACAAATGGTGGAGGAGTAACTGCAGTCTTCTCTTTGTCCTTTTTCTTGCTTTCCTCAATTTCACCTTCGTTTGCATCTTCAACGACGTTCTCCATTTTATCTTCCTCAGAATCCTCTTTTTCTTTCTCAGTAGGAACATCGTCAATAGGCATTGGAGGAGCATCATATGTACAACCACTCCTAAGAGCAATGGCATTCACATTTTCCTTTGGTTGAGTTGGTTGTGCTGGTAGAGAGCCTTGTTGCCTTGTAGAGGAAGAACTAGCCATTTGAGTAATCTGAGTTTCTAGCATCTTATTATGTATCTCCATCTGGTTCATCTTTGTTTGCATTTGTAACAATATCTTCATCATATCACCTTGATTATCAGCCTGTGCAGCTTGATTTGCTTGAGGAGCATAATTCTGAGGAGGCCTTTGGAATCCAGGGGGATTCATAGGTCCTTGATGAGGCCTATACTGTTGCTGTGGAGGAGGCTGATACGACTGCTGATATTGCTGTTGCTGATTAGGAACATTTAAATTCTGAGCATTATTGTTCCTATATGAGAAGTTCGGATGATCTTTCCAACCAGGATTGTAACTGTTGGAGTAAGGATTGTACTGCTGCCTCTGTTGGAAAACATTTGCTTGCTCCATCTGAAAATGTTGTGATTTTGAGCATGGTTCTGGCAATCGTTACCATAGTGGCCTTGGATGCCACAGACTTCACAAACAAGATTATTCATAGGAGCCATGGATGACAATGCATTGATACTCATAGGTTGAGTAGAGGGCTGAGATGTCTTCAATGAGTGGATCTCATGAGTTAATGCAGCTAGTTGAGATGATAATAGAGAGTAAGCATCCACTTCAAGTTTACCCCCTTTCTTGGCTGCTCTCGGATTACTGAAGTGATTGGCAGCCAAATTGGAAAGAAAAGCATATGCATCATCAACTCCTTTATCTAAAAACACGCCACCTGCAGCGTTATCAACCATCCCTTTTGTTTCAGGATCAAGACCATTGTAGAAGCGTTTAAGCAGAAACCACTTCTCAAGACCATGGTGAGGGCATGCACGTTGATAGTCCTTGAATCTGTCCCAAGCATCCCGAAGAGATTCACCATAATCTTGCTTAAAACCCATCATCTTGTCGATCAAATCGTCGGTTCTGTTAGGAGGGAAGAACTCAGTTAAGAAAGCCTGAGCAATCTTATCCCACTCGGTCAGGTCAATATCATTCAACCATTTTTTAGCTTTGTCACGAAGAGAGAAACCGAACAACATGACTTTCAACTGGTCTGGAGTGACTCCCTGATGTTTAATTGTAGAACAGAGCTGTTGAAACCGTTGCAGATGATTTGTAGGGTCTTCAGAGGCAAGCCCAGCAAATTGATTCTGTTGGATCATAGTGAGCAAAGCAGGCTTGATCTCAAAATTTGCTGCTTGAATCGCTGGCATAGCAAGGCCAGTAGGTACCCCACTCGGAGAGGGCTGTGAGTAGTTCTTCAAAGATTTGGGAAGGTCCGCCATCTCAATCTTTGGTTCAGGTATCTCTTGCTACTTCTCTTTCCTTTGTAGATCTATGTATTGTTGACAAGAAAGTTTAGAATCTGGACTAAGAGGAGTTGTATCCTCTTTCGCTTGATCTTCTTTCGTTTGCGACCTGGTCCTGGGTATCAACAACTAAACAAGGAAAAGCAGTAAGATCGGTCTCAGTTGGAACAAGAGTTCCAAAGAGACAAGAGAAACAATCTAAAACAATCGAACTAAAATTATAGAAACTAGGTGCCCCCCCGGCAGCGGCGCCAAAAACTTGATGTGTAAAATTATGTCTAACCGCAAGCGCACGGTATCAATTGTAGTAGATACTAGCAAATACGGGTCGATTCCTCAAGGAGACAGTTTCAATTTCAATTCAACTATTATCAATTGTTTCTAGTCACAAACGATTAGTTGAGAATTTTGTTAACTACTAAAACAAATTTAACAAAGGTTTTAAATTAATTAATTAAGGGATCTAGGGCAATTCAGGTTCACCATGCTTAAACCAAACAAATCACAAAGGTATAGCTTTTTAATGGGGTTAAGTAATTAAAGCAATGGTTAATCTTTTTCAAGCATTAACACTCTCAGAATATCTAATGATGCTTTCACACTCACCTTCAATTCCGCTAATTGTATGTAAGCCTCTAGTAGTAAAATCTTTCGATCTATTACTCCTATTGCAATCAATTAACCCATGATATTGCGCAATCACACAAATTAAGAATTAGAACATATCAATCAGAATTACTCTTTACCCATCAATCTACTAATTAAATTAAACCCAAATCATGGTGCAAACATGGCTCCCCTTGATACCCTAGAATTAAATTACTCACTCATTCTAGGATTAAAACTAACAATGATAATCAAGAAAGCCATAATAAACATGTAATTAATAAGGAGAAGATAAGAAATACCTTAAATCTTTGAATAATGAAGAACAATTAAATCCAAGAATTAAATTGAGCTTGCAAAGATGGAGAGAAGAAAATAAAACCTTAACTTTTAATATTAAGAAGTATGTAAAAATTGTGTGTCCAGGATCCCTTACAATGTATCCCTAGAAGTGTTTATATAGACTCTAGAAATCTTATCCAGCAAGGAAACATCCTAAAATACAATTAGAATTCAATTTAGGTGCCAAAAGCTGCCCAAAATACAATTAGAATTAGAAAAAGGGCAAAACTGGAATTTTTCTGCTTGGCTTATCATAGAACACGCGCGCGATTTTATTCAGCACATCTCCAGCACCTGATTTCTTCCTAAGGTTGTAGAAAATCTCCCAAGCTTCGCGTGAGCTGTAAGATCACTGAAAACGGACTTCTAGAACTCCAGATATGGCCAAAACAGTGTAGACTGCGCAACCTTCCCGGAAAATCCGAATTTAAATCAATTAATCCTCCAAACACGATAGAAGCATCAACCTTAATCAACATTCTCATAAGTCTGCACAACTAAGCAAAATACATCAAAACTACAAGAAACTTGAGTCCAAGACAATCAATTTAAGCCGATTTAGAATGCTTCAAGTAGATATAAAATCCACTTATCAGCTAACCCGCGGAATAGCTTTTGGGTCGGCATAATCTAAAGAACCCCAACCAACACAACGACACCTATCAGGAACTGTTCTTATAAAAAGGACCGAGAACTACACAAGGTTTGAGACCCACTTTCTTGAAAAAAGGTGAATGGGTTATGTAGGCTTTGATCGTTCAAGAGAAAGAGAAATAGAGCTGTTGCTCAACCAAAAGTCGATCAAATAATCGATTAGTTGTATGCCTAATATTGCCAGAAGTGAATTATAGAAGAACATGAAATAAACTAAAAAGTCTCCGGGACCGCTTGATAAGAATAGTGAATTACTAATCTCATTATAACATTAACCACCCGGGCAATCATATGCTTCGACCCGCATTGAATGCCGGACTGTTTGTTGAAGATAAAAGTACATCAAAATCGTTTATTGAAGATAAAAGTACATCAAAATCATATGAAGTTTTACCATGTATGGATTGTATCCATTGAGCATATATAGGTTCGATCAAGATTTGTTTCTCCGAAGTGTACCAAAGGCAAGCATAACATCATCATCATTATGAACATAAAGTCCCAAGGTATGGAACCCCAGAAAGACGCTAGCCTAACTTAAATGTGATATGATAGCTTCTTTATGGTCTAACATTCTTGCTAATACATTTTTCTCGTTCTGTTTCGGACTGTAATCTCTAATAAAAACTATAGCTCCACGAGCAAAAGCTCCTATCATGATGAATCCTGCAATGTATTGGTGATGAGTATATAACACAGTTTGAGTAGTAAAGTCTTGTGCTATGATTGCATAAGCAGGTAAAGAGTACATGTGTTGAGCTACCAAGGAAGTAATAACCCCTAAAGAGGCTAAAGTAAGGCCTAATTGAAAATGAAGGGAATTATTGATTGTGTCATAAAAATCCTTATGCCTACGTTCCAATCGTTCCCCCGGAGGAATATGTGCATCTAAAAGATCTTTCATACTGTTATCGAAGTTAGTTCAATACATATGACCGGCAACGAGGATAAGAAATGCAATAGCTAAATGATAATGAGCCATATCAGACAGCCATAAACTTTGCGTTTGTGGATGAAATCCCCCGAGAAGGGTTAGAATGACAGTTCCTACTCCTTGGGAGGTACCAAATAAATGACTACTTGAGTCGGGGTTTTGAGCATAAAGATTCCACTAGTCGACCCACATGTGGTAATACATCTAAAAATTATTCCATCGAACGTACTCCCTCTGGATGCAGGAATAGCCACATGTACTAAATACCCTGTCCAAGCCAAGGAACTTACCCCATAGAGTCCTAAAAATGATGATTGAGACGAGATTCGTCATTTTTGAACCATGAAACGCTCAATTTCCATTTCGGTTGTAGGTGTAACCAACCTGCGTAATAATAGAAAAAGAGCTCCAGTATAAAGATCTTTATTAGTTCGTAAATCGATTGAATACCATCACTAATCTATATCTTCTAAATGTCTGCTAGCAAAGATTTTGGAAAATTACTATTATTGTCCTCTATCTTTTTTCCATCCATCATTAATTTTAAGGATATGTTTGTAATGTAAACTTAATGGATTATCCATATCTTAAAACAAATCGACCCGAAACACCCAACACAATCACAATCTATACTATTATATAAAACCGAAACATTAAAAGTTTGTTTTGTCAATACGGTTCCTGTTGATTTTACTTATTTACCCTCACTTAATGGTACATGTTATTTTTAATTAATTATCTTTACATAATTACTTAGAGTTACTAATAACTAATAAATTTCATTTTTCAGGTAAAACATGTTATCTTTTCTATTTTTCAATAACTAATCAATTTCCTTTTCACGTAGAATACATTATCTTTTATATTTTATCTAACTAAAATTTTTCCACCAAATGCCTTTTTAAGCTAAAATACATTGCCTTTTATATTTTTTTTTATTTTTTCCAATAAAACCTATTCGAGTAGCTTTATTTAAGTAAAATAAAATAATAATATTATAATAACTAATAACTGATCGATTAAGTTTTTTTAGCTAAAACATATCTTTTTTTATATATTTTCAAAGTAAAATCCATCATTTTCTAAAAATATCATGGACAACATATATATAATTATTATCAGATCATATTATTTAAAATTTTAAGCCTAAAAATTCATATCTTAAATTTTTAATTCAAATTAAAAAAAATATTTTCATTATATTAAAGAATAACCGTGCATTGCACGAGTTTTAATCTAATCTATACTAATATATTAAAGCCGAAAGATTGAAAGTTTGTCGGTTTGGTTTTTCCAATTATTTTGGTTTTCCTAATTATTTTTATTTTCGGTTTGGTTATCCTAATTACTAAAATAAATAATATAATAATATAATAAATGGTAATTAAGCGATTGCCTTTTTCATGTTTACTTTTAGTTGATATTACTTTTTATAAACACCTAAAAACATCATTTGTATCATATCTTCCAATCATCAATATTTCTTTTCTAATTATAATACATTACCTATTAATTTAAAACATAATTTATAATTATTAATGCATACCCAAAAATATTACACCATATTACCGGTAGATTTTAGTAATTAATAAGAACCGTTAGAGATGTAATTATATGGTATATTTTATGATTAAATTCCTTTACTAAAAATTTAAGGTTCAAATCGCGTTAACGACATATTAAAATTAAAATGTTATAATATAAAATTTAAATCATGCATATCATTAATTAGATTTATATTAAATTATATTAATTAATATTAAAATAATTATTAAAAATAATGATTACTTAAAAACATAATTATAGCATAAAATAAAATTTATAACATATCAAAAGAAACCCGTGCGTTAAAGTCGAAACATTAAAAATTTTGTCGATTTATTTTTCGGTATGGCTATCCTAATTAAAAAATAAGAAAAAATAAAATTAATAGTAAGTAGTTGATTGCCTTTTCTAATTAAAATTCATTCCTTTTTAATTAAAACATCTTACATTTTATAAACACCTAAAAATATACCACACACTACGCCATAGATGGGCTGCAGCAACGTTTTCAAAATGTTGCAGCAAGCCAAAAAAATGTTGCTGTTGAACAAAAAAACGAAACGGCAACGCTTTTTCAGCGTTGCATTTGGCACAGCTGCCGTAGGGGTCTACGGCAACGCTTTTGTTCGCTACGGCAACACTACTACTTTTGTTACCAGAAACTTCTATGGCAACGTTAAACATAATGTACAGCAACCCTAAACTAGTGTTGCAGTAAATGTTAAAATTTTGTAAACTTGTGGGTCCCACATATGGGCCCTCCTGTGACCCTCTTTTAAATGCACCATGGATAAGCATATTTAGCAATTAGTGACAACATTATATTAAATCTACCATATTTTCCAAATGAAAATTTAGCAGAAACTATTTTATATATTTGCATTTCCAAAAAATTAAAATATGTATTATTACATCAATACAAAATTTTAGCAATACAAGTACATAATTAGAGCAGCTAAACACCTTAAATACAAGACCTATAAGTAATGAAATACTGCACTTAAAAATAGAACATCTAACTAAGATGTAGCATCTCCTCCATCTTTCTGCTTTCTTCATCTTTTTGCTCTGTTGCATCTTTCTGAGGCGCAGTTACAACATTGGACCGTGAGCACAAAACCCATGAGTCATCTTCAAACAATGAATATGCATATCTGTTTAGGAGAGACACGACAGCATATCACAGATGCAAAATTTACTGTTAGATGCACAAATATGGAGTTGTTTTTACTATGACATGACTTTTAAAATCCAAATTTAAATACATTGAGAGCAATAGAATTTGAACACAGGACCTGGATGTTCTTTGTTTGGAACTGGCGCAATGATGGAACTTGGACCATTTAAAGTCAATAATGATGGCAAGACCTTATCCCAAAACAAGTATGATTGGAACAATGGTAAGTAGGTTGTTTTTCCTGAAAAATTATAAATAATCAGTATATTAGTCAATTCTGTAAATTACTTTCCAAGGTACAAACAATACTTTTGTTTGCAATGCAGTGGCAAATATGTTGTTCTTGGAATCCCTAGCTGGTGTTGGATTTTCATACTCGAACACAACATCAGATTATGTAACCGGGGATAGAAAGACGGCAGCAAATACTTATACATTTTTAATAAACTGACTAGAAAGGTTTCCTGAATATTGAACCCGAGATTTCTTCTTTGCTGGAGAGAGCTATGGAGGACACTAGCTAAACTAATTCTATACGAAAACAAGATCTCCAAACTAATGTCATTAACCTAAAAGGAATTGCAGTATGTTTCTATTAACCTAAAATGCAAAAAAAAAAAGAAATAAAGAAAAAAAAGAAAGAACAAGTGGTAGTAGATATGAGCTAGAATATTAATTTAAAAATTAAATACATGAATAGCTATAATATTCTGTTTCATTGGCGCAGAGCAGAACCGAGTTTCAATAAGATGGACAATGCATACCGTGGATCCAACACCTGACAAGACCTCTTTGCAAGTTACAGTAATTTTGCACTCGGAGTAAATGATTCAATAATTAAATGTTTGATTGTCATTACAGATTAATTTAGTGACGTGTGAGGAACCATCTGAAAAACTTCCAGTTCTATTATGTAGATTGATTTCCTTGAAAAATAAATTTGAAGCCATAAAAGATTTTTGCTACTAATTACAGTAAGAGTATAACAGACACAGGGAAGGTTTAGAAGTACCCATCAAGTTCCACAAGAAGTTGATTAATAAAAGCTTCGTGATCCTGCTTCTTTGTGTGAAGGAACTTTCCGCGGACACCAGCAAAGAGATCAAAGTCCTCAACAAATATAATGACAGGAGCCTAGAATTTATATCCGATGAATTAGCGTTATTTAAGAAGATAAAAGGTAACTGATAAAGAAAGAAAACAGAGAGAAAGTTAAGGTAGACTCCGTAAGGAGTGCACCACCAAACAACTTGAGCAAAAATAGGAGTGCTATAAGAAAAGATGTACAATACATGCATTACTTAGACTAGGAAGTGCCTATAAAGACTCCATAAGAGGTATCCATAGCAAAATAAGAGAATCACCCACCCTTGACAGATCAGATCATGGATAAATCTCCCGTGGAGACTTAATGTAAATTCCAGACACCAATAGCAACAATAAAGATCATAGTCTTCATGTCAAATCAGGTTTATGCAATTATGGAAACAAGCAAGTATTCTATAAAGATTACAAAGTACAAACCAGATCCCGTGCCGTTTGGAAGAGCTCTCTGACATTTGAGGCACTCTGTCCAACCCATAGACCAGCTTCCAGTTGTTAGGCTTTAACTTCAACAAGAGGGACTTTAGCTTCTGCAGCAATAGCCAGTGCCAAAGATGTCTTACCAGTTCCTCTTTCTCCTACTATAAGAACGCCCTGCATTGAACAAGCAGACATTTTTGTCATGTAAATTATGTACTTTGTAATCTCCACCAACACAAGGTACATGGTCTGCATGTTCAATTTAGCAACATAATAAAACAATTACAGAGCATTCTACAATCAAATGATAGAGAGCGTAACAAAAACATCTGACAAATATCTTGACAGATTGACATTTATTAACATGGTAGAATTGGGAGGGGTAATGACATTGGCATTCTAACATTAAATTAAGTAAAATTTTAACATTAACCTCTTGCATTAAAGTGTCAAAACCAAGAAAACATAAAACATCAACCTGGAAGAATACATAAGTAAATCTCCAAGTGCAGCAATGACAACTCCAACAGCCGTTAATATTACTGAAAGAGTTACCTATTATACTACAATAGGTTAATAGGATAGCCAAGATAGGCATAATGAGCTTTAACTAAAAATCAACAATAAATCAGTAAACAATTAACACAAAACGCATAATCAGTACCTTTGAAGAAAATGAAGTAGCAAAAAGTTTTTCGAAATCCAAATACAAAGGAATGCATACAAACTGAGCATTCAGTGGCTTGAAACCCCCTAATAAATCTGCAACATCACTTTGCTGGCTCAAATTCTGAAAAACAAAAGAAAATTCAGATATTAATTTTTCTAGCATCAGATAGTAATTGCATTGCTGCTAAAAAAAAATGGAAAATGAACCAGATTTGGAGGTTACACATCGGAATCTTTTACAATTCCAAACGTACTTAAGCACTAACAACACTCATGAGTCATGACTCGATTTTACAATGTGATCACGTAAATTTGAGTGAAAATTCTGTTAGGAGTCCGATACATACCAACACTGTGAGCTTTTGACCAAGCCTTTTAGCTAAATTCTGTAATTGTACAAATTAACCAAATGAGAATAATCCGAAAGAACATAACATCAATTAGTCCTTAATTGCCTACAACGCTTTGGTAAAAGCATGATTCAAACAATGTTATCCATGAAGACCATGAAATTAATAATATAAATCAAAAAAATAAAAAGAAGTAAGCACAATACCTAATTGAATCAAAACCGAGATGAAATAAAAAGTCCAGTAGAAGTGAAACCCCACTTGAAAATCCCTAATTGAAGCTTGTAGCAAAAACCCAATTCAAGAAACCATGACTAAAGAACCCTTTCGTGTATAACCCAATTGAATGGAACCCCAATCGAAACCCTAACTAAATATATAAGCCCGCTAGATCGGTAAGATAAATGAAACTTGAACAAACCCAAATCTTGAAAACCCTCTTTCTTGAAGAATCGATATGTTGACGGCGAGAGAAACAGAACGGCTGCCTTGAAAGTGAGAGAGAGAGGCCTGTATGTGTTTGTGTGGTAGTTTGTCTAAATAATTGTCAATTTCAATCAAAATTTCGTCAAAAAACAAGGCGGCAATTTTGCCGCTTCTACATTTTCACTCTCCGCCCCTTGGCTTCCTTTCATGTGTTCCATTCATTTTTGTGTAAAATAATTTGTTATTTTTATTTTTTTAAAAAAATTTATTATCTTTTAATAGTTGTATCTTTTTAAAAATATTAAAACATATATTATTTTTATTATAAAATCATAACTGAATCTATTAGCATACTGTTAATTTATAAATCTATTAGCACAGAGTTAATTTTTATAATAATAATAATTTACAAATATAATAATTCTTCGACTCACAAATGTGTAAAGTGATTATAAAAATGATAATATTGACTCTAATAATAAACTTCGAAAATTAAAATTGTATGTTTTTTAAATTAATTAATTTTAATTCACAATTATTTATTTCAATTTTTTTGTTAAAAAAGTTGTGTTTAAATCATATTAACGGCAACACTTCACAAGGGTTGCAACTTGCTACGTTTCTTATAGCTACGGCAACACCATGTTTTGTATACAGCAACACAAAAAACAAACGTTGCTGCAGGCCATCAAGTTTAGAGCTACTGTAACGTTTTTCATTGCAACACCAAAAAAAAAACGTTGCTGCAGGCCATCTATGGCGTAGTGACATCTTACAATCATTGATATTTCTTTTCTAATCAAAATAAGTTGTCTTTTAATTTAAAATATAATCTTACAATCATTAATACATACCCAAAAATATTACATCATATCTTGCAATCGTTAATAATAAAGAAACATGAGTATAATCATTTTTATTTTGACTCAATGATTCAATAAGTTACTTTAAACATAATCTTACAGTCACTAATATATACAGAAAAATATCACATCATATGTTTCAATTATTAACAAAATATATTAAAAACATGTATACGTTTATAATAAAGAAACATGAATATAATTTATTTTGGTTCAATGTTTCAACCATACAATGAATAATGATCATTAGTTTTTAGAAAATAAATAAGAACCGTTAGATCTAATGGTAAGATATTATATATTTAAATTATTTTATTAAAGATCCAAGGTTCCAATCCCGTTAACAACATATTTAATTTAAAATTTTATAATATTAATTTTAAACCATGCATGTCATTTATTTAATTTATATTAAATTAAATTAAAATAACTATTGAAAATAACAATTTAAAATCGAACCATTGAAAATTTTGGTGTTTTATTTTTGGTATGGTTATCCTAATTATAATAAAATAATGTAATTAATGGTAATTAGTTGATTTCCTTTTTTTAATTAAAACACGTTTACTTTTTATTGAAAATATTATTCTTTATAAACACCTAAAGTATCGTATCTTTCAATCATTAATATTTTTTTCTAAAATTCATATCTTAAAAACTTCAAACATAAATTAAATAAAAAATATATAAGCCTACAAAATTTATATCTTTAAATTTTTAAAGACAAATTAAAGAAAAGTTATATTATATTAAAAAAAGCGTGCAACGCACGGGTTAAAAATTACAATACTTTTAACATAATATTAAAATAAATATTATATTCTAATATTATACTCTCTACATTTGTACTAATATATTAAAACCAAAAGATTGAGAGTTTGTCGGTTTGGTTTTTCTAAATATTTTGGTTTTCCTAATTATTAATATAAATAACAGAATAATATAATTAATGGTAATTAGTCGATTGCCTTTTTCATGTTTACTTTTAGTTGATATCATGTTTACTTTTAGTTGATAATACCTTTTATAAACACCTAAAAACATCAGTTGTATCATATCTTCCAATCATCAATATTTCTTTTCTAATTAAAACACATTACCATTTAATTTAAAACATAATTTACAATCATTAATGCATACCCAAAAATATTACACCATATTACCGTTAGATTTTAGTAATTAATAAGAACTGTTAGAGATGTAATTATAGGGTACATTTTATGATTAAATTTCTTTACTAAAAATTTAATGTTCAAATCGCGTTAACGACATATTTAACTTAAAATTTTATAATATAAGTTTTAAATCATGCATATCATTAATTAGATTTATATTAAATTATATTAAATTAATATTAAAATAATTATTAAAAATAATGATTACATAAAAACATTATTATAGCATAAAATAAAATTTATAACATATCAAAAGAAATCCGTGCGTTAAAGTCGAAATATTAAAAGTTTTGTCGGTTTGTTTTTCGGTATGGATATCCTAATTAAAAAATAAGAAAATATATAATTAATAGTAAGTAGTCGATTGCCTTTTCTAATTAAAATACATTATTTTTTAATTAAAAGATCTTACATTTTATAAACACCTAATTACCATTATTAATATTTTTTATTATTTATATATAATTATAAATCATATCATTTAAGAATTTAAAAATATATATTATTAAAAATCATATCATTTAAAAATTATACTTAAAAAATTCATATCTTAAAAAATTATTCAAATTATTGAAAAAATTATATAATATTAAAGGAAAATCTGTGCATAGCATGGATTTTAAGCTAATCAATATCAATATCAATATCAATATAATCCTAATGTCTGCTAGTACTACATTTTGGAAATTACTATTATTATCCTTCATTTTTTTATCATCTTTATTTATTTCCTGCCCTTTTTGGTAATTACACCATCATTGAAGCAACCTAAATTATACTGGATCAACCCGAATAAAAAATTTGTGCTCTGTATTTTCAGAATCCCTCTTTTATCTCATTCCTCTTTTCTCTCATTCCTCTCAATTACTACCAAATCTTTTACTACCAATAATTCAGAGCGGCAAAGATGAAAATGGTGTGATCCTTCTTTGTCATTTATACTCTGAACTTGATTATTTAAAGGTATGTTTGCAAATGATTATCATGCTCAGTGCTTCATGAAATGGGTATTATTGATTTGAATTGTATTTTCTAATTTCCTAATTCTACTAAGTGTTAGAATCCTTTGCTTCAAAAAACAAAGAACCATATTATTTTTCCTTTACTTAGATAATCCCTATTCCGAATTCCAATGATCGAATAATCATTTGACAATGAGTGATAGGCTGATAGCTTTGACAACACTTTGACAATGAGTGATAGGCTGATAGCTTCAACAGTCGTTATCGTTTATAAGCAAACAGCACCGCCAGATATATAATGGAAAGCTTTGCAGCAAGTGTTCACTAAATTCCAAATCTCAAACAAAACTATAGCTGTATAGTTCATGGGGTCCGGTCTACAGCAAACGTATGTTATAGCATACAGTACCGCAGAAAGTTTCTGCGGTACGTGTACAGTAGGGTTTTTGGTGTGAAAATAGGGGGGCTACGTACCGCAGAAACTTTCTGCGGTACAGGTGAGTTTACACGTACCGCAGAAACTTTCTGCGGTTAGTTTCTGCGGTACAGGTGAGTTTACACGTACCGCAGAAACTTTCTGCGGTACCTACTAAAACTTTTGTTCTAATCCTGTTCGTTGATGACTTGATTAGACGGCTAAAAAACCGTATGTTGTATAAAACGTCCCTGGCATACGTTTGCCAGGGACCGGGAGCCATAGTTCATATATTGTAATAACTAATAACCATACTATTTCTATTATTATTTTGATACACTCACGTTTCTCAACAGAGTATGAGAAGGCCAGTTAGCACAGGAACAACTACTTTAAGTTGTTTCATAACACACTATTGTCAATTTCTTATCAGCTAACATACATTACTTTATTTATTTTTTCTTGAGATAAGTACTTATTTATAAAATATAAGATTTGCGCAGCTCTCTTTTCCTCTAAAAGACCCATATAGTCTTTTTAATGGGTCTTTTTAAGCAGTGCTCAGCTTTCATTTATGTGCACACTTAAAGCATTTTGATATGCTTTTAAAGATTGCAGAAGATTGCTATGGTCCCATGCTCCAGCCACAAAAAAATAGTATGTAATTAAGTATCTCTTTTCTAGATGACTAGATGCACTGAATATGCTTTAAGTATATGTAATTAGGTAATGCCAATTTTCACCAAAGAAATTTTAATCATCTTTGGCTAAACTGGTTACAAGTTATTACTTACACCAAGAATTTCCGTCTTTAACATCCATAAGGTAGTCCTTATTTGAGTTAGGTGTTGAAGATAAAGCTGAACTCCTACCTGATGCTAGCTGCACTTTGGCCTACATAGTTTTATAGTTTGACATTATACAAGCCTCCTAAATTAAAGCCCTACTTTTTCTTTACGGTCTTAACACTCGACTGCTACACCGTGATGATGGTCATAACATAGCTAGGCAAGATCAGCAAAGGATCGTGTGTACTACATGTATACATGACCTATGACTGTTAGTCTGTTAAAAGAAGACACAAACATAGAAGGTAGCAGGAAACTTGACAAAATATATTGACATGTTTTAGTTGTGAATTACATCAGCAGGTCCTATTTTTAAACTTCAAAGTGGAATTCAGTATATTTTGCAGTTTTGAAAGTTGTATAAAATATGTTATTTGAAGTCATCAGCCTTCCTTTTAAACAAAACGCAGAGGTACAAATGCGCTAATGATATGAAGAACAAGGAACTATCCAAATTACAATAGTTTCCGCTAAAACTTGATTGGCCAATTATCGTAGGTTTTCACTTAATGTAGAGCTAAATGTGAAGATACTTCTGCTGGACTTTTAGTCAAACTGTTACATTAATAACATGCAGTCTTATAGGATCTATATTTGTTGTCAGATGAAATATGATTTCCTTGCAGAATATCATTTTGGCATTTCGAATTAAACTTAAAATACTTCAAATGTAGAAGTCAATATGATAGGCAAGTTGGCAGAGTAATCTTTTAAATACATATTACTTTACTCTTATATATGTCATATGTTTGATGATCTTATATTGGTTTCGATCAAACTTGATGTTTTGATCTTATATATTACTTTACTTATTTGAGTCTCATGTTATCATCATCATAATGCAGGTACTTAGTTTTTGGCCAAAGCAATCGTGGAAATGGATGGTATAGGTTAAATATCAACTTGGCATGATAAATCACAGATAAGCTTAAGATTGACAGAGCCAATTTAACAACTGACCAGCAAATCTAAAGGCATAGGCAGAAGCAAGCAAAGGGAAGAGCCTATTCTGCTGAGTTTTATAATCAATCACCTAAAGAAAATAGTGTAATGATTATACATCTTCGTAAATAATAAGTGTCAATTTGTACTCTTTAAAAAAATAGTAAAAACTAAGCTTATGTTTCTGTTGAATGTACATTGATTATTTGGTTTTCTTTGGTCTGGCTACAACTTCTGTGTAAGCTTTATAAAATAGATTACTGGTATGCTAAGAGTGCCGCTGCTTCTATATTTGCACTTCTAGACCATAATTTAATAATGGAGACATGAGATAATTCAGTAATATTAGTTGATGATCTGAGGGGTGATTTTTAGTCTCATTATAATTTATATCAGTTTTGTGTATCCCACCAGAGCAGCTTATCATGTTTACCAAGATTTTTACTTGGTCATTCCATGAGGCAAGATATACAAGTATTTTTATTTTTCTATGTATGTTAGAGCATTCAACTAATCTCATAGTAAAATGTAGCACATAATATGTTTCTAATAAAATTCTTCTAAAGCAGACCATTTCACAATAGCAAAAAACCCACCTCATAACATCATTAGTAGTATAAGAAGCTTAGGAACATAAAGTAATCAGGAAAAAAAATAAGCAAACCATAGAGGGGGATAGTTGTATAAATCAATTTGACCCTAGATAGGTAGCTAACACAACCCACCTTACATCTTATTATTTTTTTTTGAGTATTTTAGCAAAATTAAACTTTTACCTGGCTCTTAAAATTATGATAATTACACACTGTCACGTACATTTTATGTATTATATGCCTTGCAGATCATAGCTGAGTGCACAAACAAAACTTTAAATATAACAAATGAAAATAATAATAATATTTATTATTGCTACATAGGTTTTTTGTATTTATTGTAATTATTTTATAATTAAATATTTATTTTTATATTTAAAGTTTCAATATAAAATTAATATAATATAAAAGTAGTCATTGAAATATTAATATTTATAAAATATAAAATATAAGTTAGTCATTGAAATATTAATTAGTATGTTTATGTTGCTACGCAATTTTTTTTAATTTAGAAATAATTTCACTAATTTCAACATATTTATCTATTCTTCAAATAGATTTCAAATAGATGTATCATGATGTATTTATATTGGGAGATCTTGCATCATCAGTTAAAAGAGGTTGATTGATGCTGATGATTCAGAATAAAAAATTATAATTGTGGCCAGTACGAAAGTCGTGACCTGAAAAGGTATGCAATAATAATGTCATTTCATTAATTACTTATATTGTAATAAATTAACATGATTTTCTTATATTTGTCAAATCCAGGCGCTGTGCAAATTAAATCACTGCCAACTACAGAGTGTATTTGAACATTGATGATGATGCCACTGAAATAATGAGAGAGGCGTATTTTATATATTTCATATATATTTCCATTTACATGTAACAATGGAAAAAACAAACTACTAATGTTTTTTAGCATTATTATAGGCTTGATGAAGTTGGATACGTGGCATCTCAATCTATCTCAAGCATTCAAGAACAAGTTATCCGAACTCAAACTGAATTTTACACTTTGAATGGTCTCCGTAATTTGAAAGATATCAAATTGATCGAGGTTGTACTATAAAAATTTGAGTTTCAGTATAGCGTCATTCCAATATATAGATTTTTTATATAGAACATTTTTTATAATTTCTTTTTAAGTGTAGAAAAAAGTTATTTATCGTGTCAAGATTAGCAAGGTCAATGAGGAGTATAAATGGTATTACGATTGTTGTCCTCATTGCGAAAAGGAGGTTAATATGATTGATTCTACATTTAAATGCCTACTTTGTCCTAGAAGTTTCCCTGTTCATGATAAGAAGTACTTCTATCTCCCTTATCCCACTGTATATATTTACATTTTTTAGGAAATATATATATATATATATATATATATATATATATATATATATATATATATATATATATATATATAGTAGGGATTTAGAGAAAACCCCTTAAAAAGAGAACTAAGAAAACTAAATTAAAATATAGCACATAAGGTATGCAAACTGATCGTTGGGAGATGGAGAAAAATGTGATGAAATTAGATTTTAAAAAAATATCACCGATTGACGGGAAAAATCAAATTTAAAACGGAGGGAATTAGGTGGGATTGTGTGTGTGAGGGTGTATTTGATTAATGTGTGGGTGCCCCTGGCGGGGCCGTTGATTATAATACATCCAATGGTTAGGATTAGTACCTTAGTTTTCTTCAAAAAATGAGTTCTCTTTTGAGCCACACCCTATATATATATATATATATATATATATATATATATATATATATATATATATATATATATATATATATATATATATATTTGTTTCATTATATATCTGATATTGTCTTCGCTTATTAAATTTCAGATTTAAGGTGCTAATGTTGGTAGAAGATGAAATTGCAACATCGAACATGATCCTTCTTGATCTACCAGCAAAGAGAATTTTTAATACCACTGCAAAGAATTTAAGTCGAGAATTAAAAAAAAGTGTAATTTACAAATAAATTATTTTTTTTTTGTAAAGGTGAATTTCTCATTCATGAATTGTATCGAAGTACAATAAAAGTACAAGAGGATTTTTTCGATCAAGAAAATTCATCATCTAACCGAAGAGCACGCATGTTGCCCCCGGATATTTAGACAATAAAACCTTCAAGTCTGGAAATAAAACCCCACAATAGAAAGGCCTCGTTAAAAACCCTCAAGAGCAAAACCCTGTGGGAAAAAACTCAAGAGGGAAAAAAGAGTGCCCTCAAAGTATAAAGTACATTGTTTTAGAAATTTCTAAGAACTAAACAGAATTAGTAGTTGCTTTTGTGAGTCTCCATAATCATCAGTTTTTGCCGCATCCTTACTTAATATTCCTTCTCATCTTGGTTATTCCATTACTACATGTCACCCCATCTGTCTTGTTATAATACTCTATCCAATCAGAATGCCCCTACGAAAAATGAATAAAATCAACAAACGAAAATTAGTCCGCAAAATTATTTATCAAATATTTTATAATATTATCAACATAAATATATGAACAAATATATGATTTAGAATCAAGCATAGGAATCTAAACCAAAGGGAATTCCTTTGGTTAGATACTTAATTAAACTTAAAATTGAAAGGTTCGGAACCCTTTGATTATTCACCTACGACGCCATCAATCATGGCACAAAAATATTCCACAAAAAAATATATACAAGCCATCCATTACGGCACAAATTAAATCCATAAAGATATATATGCCATCAATCATGACCTCCAATGAATAAAACATTCATGGTACACAATAAAATATAATTACAAATTGAAACTACCTATTAAAATTAACTCCTCTATTAAAAAAGGAAACTGAAAATTTAATGACTACAATAAAGAAAATCAATATAACTATAAAAACCAATAAAAATATCACTTACTAAAATTGCTAGTCAAACATAAAATAACCTATTATCTATTTTAACTAAACATCACACCAAAATTTAAGCTAAAGATTAAAAACGCTTAATTAAAATTAACACAATAAATCACATGAAAGTTACATTTAATAGGAAATTTATCCAACCCAAATCATGGACCAAAATCAACGTTACAAATTAATCACATAAATGCTATCAATTAATCACATAAATGCTACAACTAATCAAAATCAATAAAATCGAAAAAACGTAAAAATTTTAGCATGATTCAATCAAATTAAAACCAATCGGCTCACAAAACTCACTAACAAGACATCTCAGTAAACTATCAGCAGGAAAAAACTATACCACTAACAGGTCAACTCAGAAAACAATAACTCAAGCGCTGCAAATAACTCGGCGATTACATACCAATACAAACGAAACAAAACAAAAATGAACACACTACTCAGACAGAACAATTAAAACGAACTCAGTGGCTACTCAACGAACTTTAAAGCTGTAACTCAAAACGCAATAAACAAGAATTTTGATAACCCAGTTGTCAAAACGCAGCAACGAGTCAACTCAGAACTGAACTCGGAAAACAAGCAGAAAAAAACTTCATCAAACCAGTACAAATTAACACGACTACGAACACTACAAATGACTCAACACATTCAAAAACAAACCAAAACCAAAAACAGCAACTAAATAAACAAACGCAACCACAATCGAACTCAACAAATCAACAACTCGTGGGTGAACTCAGTAGACACAAAACGTAAATACTCGCAAACTCGCTGCACAGCAATTCTAACACGAAAAGGAATATTCAAGCAAAATCGCAACACAAAACTCTAAGCAACCAACAAAAAGAAGACAAAAGAAAAGCAAAGAAAACCAAACAGTTAGATCACCGATCTGCCGGTGTTTTTGAATTAGTAAACCTCCCTGTTGCAACCCCGCCATTAAAAACATGGCCATTAGGAGAAAAATTGCACTTTCCGAACGTCAATGGAAGATGGTTTTTGTAAATGAAAATTCCATTTTTTTAGGGGTTGCTCTACAAATAAATTATTTAGTTGTACTACATGATCTATTTATTTTATCAAGTAACTTTTTAAACTTTAACTATGTTTTTCTTCAAATTTTGTAAAAAAAAAGCTGTTGATACATTTCCGGAAGACCTCAAAGCTATTGTTGGGAAAAAATTTACCATCACCATACTTATGAATGAAGAAAACATTTTGAATAATTTTGACATTTTTTATGCATCTGATCTTCATCAACAAGTATCTAACCTTGATTCTGAATCTCAATCTCATGGCACGATCAATCTAGATGATGTATGTTACTCATATATAAACATAATGGAAAATATAATCTATAATTTTCTTATTTATTTATCTTAATTATGTATTATTGTTTTTTTATAGGGGTTCAATTCACAAGAGGGTGAGGCTACCCCATCACTTTCAAAATATTCGGGTAAAATTACAGAGACACTGGGAACAGGGAATTCATCAAGTAATTCATCAACAGGTAACCAAAGCAAAAAACAAAAAAAAGGTTTAATTTTTTAATTTTTAATTTTGGATAATTTCAATAGACTATTATTATTCTTCTTTTTTGTTGCAATAATTTTTTAAAAATGTATTTTAGGTTTAATGTTTTGGAGCCATTGGGGGTGAAGGGATTATCATTTTCGCATTTGAATAATGAAGATAATATATTATTGTTTTTAATTGGAGAACAATATTTGTAAAAATATTTATTACTTTTATTGCAGATTTTGATGGATTAAATAAATTTTCAACATTGTCAAAATAGAATTGCATACTACTTTTTATATAAATTTTAGCATATTCACTATTTTATTAAATACTTATATAACTGTATAGAATATCTTTCTAAAAATTGATTATTTATGTAGAACAAAGTTCAGTGGAGACCATATTTTTTGTGGAGTCCTGGAGTCCAACATCTTGACCATTCATTTCAGTTTAATCCAACCGTCAAGATTTGAAAAGTAATTTGACGTGCAGAATAACTGAATGCATATTTGATTTTCACGACATAATCATTATTCTACATTGAATGAGGTGATCCCAGCTTACATAACAAAATAACTCAAAACATTTGAACATCTCCAACGATAATCAAAATTGTAGAATCCTGCAGAACAAAGTATTCCTCTAGCATAAATTTAAAATATTGCAGGATAATTAATATTATTTGCAGAACATTTAATTTAATTTATAAGAATAAATATGATTTCCATAAGAAATCATTATTTGTGCGGGACAAGGTAAAGTACTGATTGCAGATGGTGGTAGCAGAGATGGTAACCAAAGTTTGTAGGCAGCGGGATGAGGAAGAATAAGAAATATACGTCGGAGATCAAAACAAGTGATGGAATATAAAGGTTTGGTACTTTGTTTTAAAATATAATATCAACCGTTCATTGGTTTTAATCCAAAGGTTTAGGTATGGTCTCCGGGTCTCCAACTTAAAGTTGGTCTCCACATAACCTTACTCTGTTTATATAAATGGATAGAATATCTTTCTAAGAAATTAATCAAATTTGTTAAATTTTTGGTTTTATCATTTAAAATTAAATAAGATGCCGTGTACGAAGTACAGGCAAAATGCTAGTATCTTTAATGTATGATAGGGCAATAAAGTCCCATCAAAAATTAGAAATCTCAAAAATATTTGTTAAATGATCTGTAAACTTAAACACTAGTTTAAATTGAATTGTATAATAGTTTCTGGATTTTACTTTTTTTTTTTTGAAATTTTACAAAATCACATTTTATTTCATTTAATTTTTCCTGAAAATTCTAACATTTTTTAAATAAATTTCTTGATAAAATTTTGAGACTTTTAACATCATGCTCTGAAAATGCCAAGTAAAATCATATAAAGAAAAAGTTGTCCAAAAATCCTTTCTATTATGCAAAGTTGGCTATTATTAGAGCATCTTCAATGAGGTTGGCTAAAATGTTAGAAAATATTGATTATGTAAAATTTACTGAACCTGTAAGGCATTATGCTTCGATGGTACTGGCTATATTGATTGTCTATATTTTAAAAATAGAATGTTATTATTATTTTAAGTTATTATAAATAGAATATATCATTTGAATATGGTAAATTGATTGTCTATATTTTAAAAATAGAATGTTATTATTATTTTAAGTTATTGTAAATAGAATATATCATTTGAATATGGTAATAGATGATGTGAAATCTTCTTACAGGTCTCTAGAGCTTCGAAAAATATAGCCACCATCAAGAGGTTGGCTAAAAATATAGACAAGGGAAATGATCCATTGGAGTCGATTTTTTTTACAGAATCTCTATAATTTTTATTTATAGTATGTTTTAATTAATTTTAGCTAAGGGTTCTACATGGTTGGAGATGCTCTTAGGTGGCTTCCAATGGAGATATCTAATTGGCTAAAAAAATTAAAAATAGGAAATAGTTAAAATTTTGCATTAGGAGAATGGGGAGAACTCCAATGGTGTTAACTATAATACATATTGTGTATAATTTTGTTAAGGAAAAATAAATGTTCGACAAATATGGCAAAGAAAGATTGATTGTCTATAATTTTTGCTAAAGGTTTTGATGCATTGGAGTACTTAATATTTTACATATTATCTATTGTTGGAGGAATTTCGTAACAACACGAAATCGGATGTGTGCTGGAATAATAGAGCGAATTTATGAATATGGCTATTTTTAGGGATTTAGGGTTTATAAAAAAGAAAGAGGCTGGACTCGGCAGGTGTCTCGATTTGTGTATCAGATCCCATCATCTTCCAAGATGCCTACGTACCTATGTTTATATAGGATCAAGCCCACGTAGTTCTGTGCAATTGTGTCTATCCCTGAGAGACTTTAGGGATAAACTTCGTTAATGTGGTAATTACTGATTTTATCTGATTTAATCTTGGCATTGTGATATCTTCCTGATTTGAAGAATATCGTTTGGAGATATTTTCCGTTATTGATTGATCAAGATTGATTCTTTATTCATTTCAGAAAGACGATAAAACTTAGCGGTTAAACAATAATTATTAATCTGAATTAATAATTAATAAATATTAGAAATTTGGGAGATTATTAGACATGCCAAAAATATGGCATAACATTATCTATATCATTTGCCACCTAAATTTTATAGTTAAGGACTATCTCCCGTTGGTGATGCTCTTAGAATCTACTCTAAAATCATAATTATTAATCAGTTTTCTCAGAATTAATTATTTTAGCCTCTGGATTTTGAGAGCTACGTTTGATTAGAGCAAAGTGGACCCCCAAAGTCAAATGATCACTTTCCCAATAATTTAAATTTATACATAAATTTTTAATTTTTAAAATTTAAAAATACTAAAATCAATTAATATATGAAAAAGTATAAAAATATGTTTCTTTATCTTTAAATCATTCATTGACTTGATACACATGGTTCCCATTTGGGAAATTTTATTTCTGAGAAATAAGTTATTTATTTTTTAAAAAAGTATATAAGTATGTACTTTTTTCTAAATAAATAACTTATTTTTACAAGATAACGAATGTTAAACTCCCCATATACATTTTTTATAAAAAAAGTATGTAAATATGAATTTTTTTCAAAATAAATAACTTAGGGATGCCAGACGGTAGAGGTGGCCAGCCGTGCGTGTCGTGCGGGGCGTGCCGGGCTGGCCACGTGCTGTGCTGAGAAAGGTTGGGCACGGGCACGCACGCATGTTTGGGATGTGCCGTGCCGTGCCGTGCCGGTTCTTCAAGTTTTCAGCCCGTGAACGGCACGCGGGCTTGTGCGGGTTGGCGTGCTTTTTTTTGGAAAATTCTGTACAAAAATTTGAATTTTTTTTTTTGTAATATACTTTTAATATTCTCAAAATATGAAACGTTTCGAATTAAAATGTTTCGAATTTGTAACTTTTTTCATCTAATTTTATTTCATATTAAAATCTTTCGAATTTTTAAAATATACGAATCATACGATTATATTGAAATAAAAAGAGGGAAAGAGGACGGTACCTCTATTAAATTTTATTAATTAAAGAGAGAGAGTGAGGACAGAGAGTCTATGACATAATTAAAAATTGTTTATGAATCTTATACAAATTGTTTTGCCCTGAGTGAGGCACGGCACTAGGCCTGTCAACAGATCGGGTTTGGATCGGATCGACATAAATCCATATCCATATCCATTTATTTTTATCGAATTCGGATCGGATCGGATCACATCTCGGATATTTCAGAGGTCGATCCATATCCAATCCATTTAGTTTAATGGATAAACAGATCGGATGTCGGATATCCATTGCTCCATTTATTTTTTAAAGTATAAAAAAATTAATTACAATTAATGTATGTGAAAAAATTAGTAAAATTTGAGAAGTTACAATCTAGAATTTAGTGTATAAATTTAAGTAGCAATCAAAAATTTAAACTACTTTAGTAATTTTATTGTTCAAACATAATGTTTAAATTACTAGTTCCTGATTTACCATCCCCAACAAATGATTTTTTACAGTGCTTACATAAATCTTTATCATTCCCATTAGCATCTTTATGCTCTGTGAAATAAAACAAAAATTAATGCAAAAAATACATATTAGATCAAAATCACTTGGATCATTACCAACGGTATTATAACTTCCGTTAGGCTAAAAAAAAACAAAAAACATATATTAAATCAAAAATTAGATTATAATCTTCATCATTAAGAAACTATAAGAAAGAATCACTAAATTAACATACCATGATTAAGATTTAAGAATGAAGACGCGATATCTTGCTAATCAAAGAAAAATATAATGACTTTAAATTTTGGAGGCTGGAGCCTGGAGCTGTGCATGGAAGAGTAAGGAAATATTAGATTAGGTATAAAGCTTAGGGTTTTCAATAACGTAACTTATTACAATATAAAATATTTTGAAAATAACATTATATATATTATATAATATATTATTATATTATTAAACGGATCGGGTCGTGGATAAACGGATCGGATCAACCTAAATCCATATCCAATCCATTTAGTATTCGGATCGTTTTTATCGGATCGGGTTCCGGATCGGATATTTTTTAGGTCAATCCATATCCATTTAAATCAGTGCAGATCGGGTCAGATCAGATCGGATATCCGATCCATTGACAGGCCTACACGGCACGGCACAATTTTTATTAGCAATTGTTTTGTTGACTACTATTAGAACAAACACGTTGGCGTGCCTGTGGCGGGCCGGTTCGGCGTGCCGGGCCGGTTCGCGTGCCCCCCCTTTTTTTTTTCTTTTTTTTTTTCATTTCATTTCCGTAAGCAATTCTTTTGTTTTTACATTTTTGTTTTGTTTTATTTTATTATTTCTACATAGTACATAATTTGAAAGATTTAAATGTCGATATTGTTAAAATTAAAATGTAATTGTTTTTAATTTTTATCGTATTTTTAATTAGTAATTTTTTTTTTTTTAACATATTTTTAAATTTTTTGTCAAAAACATGAATGGTTTCTCGAAATGGAGGCACCATTTTTATTTTAAAACATTTATTACACAAAAAGACACAACTTGAAAAAGAATATTTGTATTTGTGAGGATTATAACAAAGCTCTGTTTCTTATGTAATCATAAAACACTTGGCTGTAGAAGGAAGATAAATAAACATTGATTTAAAATTAATGTATATAGCAGTGCAGATGACGTGCCGTGCCTTTTATTTATAAACGGTCTTCCACGTGCCGTGCCGAACGTGCCGCGGTTCACAGAAAATGAATTCGTGCACGGCACATCTGTTGGAACGGGCTGAACGGGTTGTGCTGGTTTTTTACTGTAGGCAGACTGAACGTGCTTTTTTACGAATAATTCACGTGCATGCCGTGCCTAAACTCTACCAGACGGTGCCATAATGTTGTGCATACTTGTTCAGGCTGGAAGGAATATGAGGATAGTTCAGTTGTATCTTATGAGATTATCTGTTGGTAATGGGTCAATGCTACGGCTCGGGACTTCTTAATTTAATACTCCTACTAGTTTTTTAAGGTCAATTAGGAAGTTTAGTTCATAAAAATACTCGATTTGATCATTAGAAATGATCTGGAATGTTTTTTAAAAAAATATGATTTCTCTTTACTATCAAACGTTTGATCATAACATTCCAATTTTCCACAATTTCAATTTATAATAAACATTTATTCTTCTAAAAAATAAAATCTCTTAAGTAGAGTTGTTATTCGAGTTGATCAGTTTAGAATTCGATTTTGTTTAACATTACCCGGATCCGATTTGTATACGAGTCAAATTAATAATTTTATTGAAGTCGCAAGTAAACTCAATTTATCTCATTTGAACTCAACTCATTTAATTCGTGAAAAAACTTGACTTGACCTTTTTATTAAATAAATCGAATTTAGTTATAAACTTAAGCCTGTCTGACAATTCAACTCGTTTAAATCTATTCGTACCTGAACTCTGATTAATTAAATACGGTTCCGCACAGTTTGAAGTACAATCGTAACAAATTAACAATACTACCGAAAGCACATTTTATGAACGAAAATAGGATTTGAACTCCGAAATCATGCTATAGGAAACTAGGGGAAAAGGTATAGTGCTGCCGTAGCTAAGAGCAAGTTCAACACTAAAGCTAAAATGATTATAGCTATTGCTATAATTTGAGACCAAAAAATAGTTTTTAGTCTTAAAATACAACTAATGCTCCAACGCACTGTTCTAAAATGGAATAACTACATTTAAACTAGTATTTAAAGTGTATTTTAACATTTTTTGATAAATGAATAAAATTCTGTGGTTGGTTGGCAAAGATGGCTATAGCCATTTTTAGTCCTAAATATATGACTAACTATCCATTTATGCTATTATAGGACTAAGTATAACTATGCATTGAAGTGATAATTTTGCAAACTTAGTTCTATATTATAGCTATAGGACTAAGTATAGCTATGCATTGGACTTGCTATTAGCTTGAGAGGAAAGTGCTTGATATCCTAAAAGATTTTTTAAAAGATTTCATAAATATTATTCCCTCTATCCCTTTCATTTCTTTACATTTTTTTCACTGCTTGACACGCATTTTAAGGCTTCTAAAAAGTATAGTTCCATAACTTATTTTTAAAATATTATTTTTTGTATAAAAATAGAACAGTTCTATTTTTATACAAAAAAAGAAAATTTTAAAAATAAGTTATGCAACTATCCGCAAAATGCACCTTAAAATCCTTTCCTATTTAATTTTCCTTTTTGAAATTAAATATATTACCTTTCCTATTTTTCACTAACTAATTAATTTCCTTTTTTAGGTAAAACACAATATCTTTTATATTTTATCTAACTAAAATTTCTCCTTTCTTAAAAATAGTACGAGCAATTTTGTTTAATAAAAGATTATATTATAATTATAATTACTATTAACTAATCAATTACCTTTTTTCAGCCAAAACACGTTATCTTTTCTCTTTTCTGCAACTAAAATATTTCTTTTCCAATTATATCACGGGTGGTTATATTTAATAAATTAAAATATTAATATAATACTAATAATTATCGATTATTTTTTTCAGCTAAAACGTATCATCTTTTCCATATTTCATAAATAAAATTCATTTTTTTATAAAAATATCACGGACAACATTAATTTCTCACTTTCGAAAGACACTACGATCAATTTAATTTAGTAAAGTAACATAAATTAAATTATAATTACTATAAACTAATCAATTACCTAACTAAAAATTTTCCTTTCTTAAAAACACTACGAGCAATTTTGTTTAATAAAAGATTATATTATAATTATAATTACTATTAACTAATCAATTACCTTTTTCAGCCAAAACACGTTACCTTTTCTCTTTTCTGTAACTAAAATATCTCTTTTTTCAATTATATCACGGGTGGTTATATTTAATAAATTAAAATATTAATATAATACTAATAATTACCGATTATTTTTTTCAGCTAAAACATATCATCTTTTCCATATTTCATAAATAAAATTCCTTTTTTTATAGAAATATCACGTACAACATTAATTTCTCACTTTCGACAGACACTCCGATCAATTTAATTTAGTAAAATAACATAAATTAAATTATAATTACTATAAACTAATCAATTACATTTTCACCTAAAACATGTCACCTTTTTAATTTTCACATTACCTTTTCTATTTTCTCTAACTGAAATCTCTCTTTTTCAATTACATCACGGGCGGTTCTATTTAATAAAATATAATAACTATATTCTAATATTAATAATTAATCAAATAATTTTTCAGGTAAAACGTATCATCTTTTCTATATTTTCTAACTAAAATCACTATTTTTCTAAAAATATCACGGGCAACATTAATTTCTCCTTTTCTAAAAATATTACGAGCAATATTATTTAGTAAAATAACATAATTAAATTATAATTACTATAAACTAATCAATTACCTTTACACATTCCCTTGTGCAAAGCCGTAAGACTAAGCACTTCAATTATGTTCCCTGAAAGTCTTAAAAGTCTTACTATGTCAAATACTTATTTGGATTGGAAGGAGGCCTGGGTATTTGAAGTGATACCTAACCTTCAAACTCTCAAGTTGAAACTTCATGCCTTTGTTGGTAAAGACTGGAAAACTAGTCAAGAAGCATTCCCTCGTCTCAAATTTCTAAAACTGGATGAACTGGATATTGAGACATGGACAGCCAGTTGTGATCACTTTCCACTGCTTCAGAGTTTACAAGTTTACCAATGCCCATATCTGATGGAGATTCCAGAAGACTTAGGGATATATTCACGGTTGAGTTGACTGAGGTAAGTGGGTGCAGTGATGCAGCAAAAAATTCTGCAAAGTATCCAGAGAGAGCAAGAGAGCAATGGTAACGATTGGCTTAAGATTCTTCTGAACACTGGACTAAATAAACCGAGACTTAAAACGGCTGGCAGGTAAGGTTGCTGGATATTTTTTGATGAAGTTCCTGATGGAAGAATTGACAAAATAAGGTTTGAACACTATAATTTTCAACAAGTAGCAGTAGGAAATACAACTAAATTATATTTAATCTATTTATAGCTAAGAATTTAATATGTTGCTCATCCGGATATCATGCCATTAAGTGAATTTCCTGGATAATATATTAAGTTCTAAGGCTGTGGCTATACTTCTTTTAGGGATTGGAACTCTGGGACTGTGACTTTTACGGACTATTCTCATTATTATCTCTATGTAATACTAATCTCATAGTCATGAACTATAAAGTAAGTCAAATTTGGTCTATAGTATAACGTTTGGACTAATTATTGTATAAATTTAAAGCAAAGAGTGCACAGTCTCAGGGAAGCATCAGTGTGAAAAACACTGTATCATTTCTAATTAGATAAGGTAAGTACTTGTTCTTCAAGCACAACACTCTGCATTATATCCTAGATAATAAATTATAAGATAAATTAGAAGCCAGGAAATTTTCATTTACATTTAAATTTTAAAAAAAAAGGTTTTTACATATAGGAATCTCAGAAAACATAAACAGATTTTGTGCCTGACATGTTGACATTAAGTCTTTTTTCTGGTTTTCGTTTTTTGGATCCACAATCCACTCATATGCTGCATATTATGATACTGTAGATGTTTGTTTACTAAGGACTTGAGCTTTCTTGATTTTCTGGTAGCAGTTTAAATTACCATTCTTTAGGGAGCCGAAGAATTAAGGCAAATGTTTGGAATTTGAATATACCAGTTTTAACACATCTTCCTTCTAAATAAAAAAAAAAAATGGAACCTGCTATTTATCTGAGGCATGGTAAAAGTTCATTTGCACGTATACTGTTGTTTATTAATATTATAAGAAGATGTAGATCACATTAAAATCAAAGTTACACACTAACGATAGGCTAAATGCTAGATGACCTAAATGTAGCTATGTATGTTTCAATTCTTCTAGCATTTTGAGTTTCCTATATTTCCAGTTTTCTTAATAAATTCCCCTTTCGCGTTTTAAATGCCTTGAGACTTAAAGAGTGAATCATATGTACTACTCGTTATAAAAGAAATGTAAAACTATATCAGATAAAGAAAAAGAAAAAAAAAGAGTGATATAGATTTACTAACATCTCAAAATGACGAATGATGCATGTTCAGCCCAAGGTGGAAAACATAGGATCTATGCTTCTAGCAGGCATCCCGGCTCTCCCCAGTGAAGTACTTTGACCAGCTAGGAAGCGCAGGTACCAGGGTGTGCTGAAAGCATTGATACTTGACTGTGGTTCTGCACAACCCACCTGTCGTGTGAAACATTTAAAATTGAAAACCAACAAAAAATATGGCAACTTTTAAAGAAAAGGTAAGTGAATTAAATTTAACGATGCAAATTCTTGTCAAAGAAAAAAAGAATTAACGATGCAAAATGCGACATACTGGTGAATGAATACCATAGCAGGTTACTTCCATCTAAAGCTGCTCTAGTGGTACATATTTAAAAGCAACTAGGTAGCATTTACAATTAACTGAGTTGTCTTATAAACCTATGACACCAGATTCCCAATTTCCTATGATTTCATTAATTAATGTTCCCCCACTTTGCGCACCCATAGTTTGACCATTAGCATACTGAATATCACAATCAACAAATGAAGTATTAGTGCATCACACAACAGTGTTTGCAATGCATCAGATCATAGTATACGACCTGCTTCACTTATCTTCCAGCTCTCCAGGCTATAACAGATACTATTAAGTATGACCAACAGCATTCTAAAAAGTTACCAACGAATCTGACTTATGGTGCATGCCAAGAGTTTTTTATGGAGAAAAAAGAGAAGAAAAATAAAGAAAAGAACTGTAAAACTAAAATATACTCTGTGCAGAATGCATACCCATGACATGATAGTTAAACACTAAAATGCTGAAATGTATTAAAAACCTTTGGGATTTATGCAAATAATATACACATGCTCAGAGTTCTTCTCTACCCTAAATGAAGAAAGGATGTATGACCTCACTCTCTTCAAAATTATGGTGTACGGCGACGTCAGAAGGCCTAAAAGAGAAATGCTACTAATGTATTTCAGCTAGTGATAGCTAGAGTCTAGTGAGCAAAATTTAAGAACAACTTTTTTACTGATATTTTTTTCCCAAGTTTACTGATATTTCTCTCTTAGGTTTTATAATGTTTTAGGAAATTCATGATATCGACAATAGGACTTTACCTCAAGTCCTCAATTACATGAAGAACGAAGTCACAACTGAACTTAAACTGTAATGAAAGTGAAACCTGAAACTGAATGAATGTATTAACTATAGATAATCTCCAGCTGGGGATGGCTTGCAAGCTAACCTTTCGATCGACTGTTCTTTAGTGCTGAATGTCGTATATCAAATTGATCTATATACTCCAAAAGAGCAACTGACACATTTCTAATTCTCTTGATCTAGGGACTCTACTCTCTACACGTCATTACACCTAAACCCATAAAGCTTAAAAACCTAGTTGTCAGCAAAACAAAATGCTGTGCTCTGCATAATCCATACTTCTCAAGCACTTCTCAACTGCATAAACCCCACCACGCAGTTTGCATTCCACAAATTATGTCAGAATCGGCCACCTTTTATCACCAAATCCCAGTTGATACTTTTCAATCATCTTTTCATACCTATTAACCAACCCATGCAAATAATAAAAAATCTCAAATAACACTATATTCCTCCACTTATCCTTCTGCGAAATCAACCAATATATCAACACCAACTGATCATCAGCCTCAAATGCGAAATCCATTTCAAATTTCCTTTCATCATGAATCAGACATTTAGGACCCATTAGAGGCCAAATATCCGACAAATGCAATAACCATTAAAAAGTTCCGAACAAAAAACTCTTGGTATACAATGCAATCCAAGACTTCTTTCAACCAACAAATCTGGATACTCATGAATAACAAAACCATATACTTAATATGGAGAATTTCAAAAATCATTGTAGTAAGAAAGCATCACTATCCATTTACCAGAACCAGACTCAGTCAACTTCACACTGAGTCAACATTAACTTCCTAATGAGCAGCAATTCCGCACACTGACCAGCTTTTCTTTTGCCCAAATGGGCCATATTATAAAAATTTCAATACCATGTATCCTATGATAATCAATTCTATTCTTTACAGCTTTAAACAGATAATGATCCCTAATTGGGCTATTACTGGAAATAGGTGCAAACCAGTGACATGCAAATCTATTTGCTTACTATTGACCCAACCCAGAAAGATCTCAAGATTCAATCTTGGGTCCAAGACTGTAAGTTTCATTGAGAACCAAATCAGATTCCTGGTCATTCAGGTTGCTCAGGTCCATGCTTACCAACAATATCAATACCTGCCAGTATCTCCAAAAAACTGCATCCTCATTTATCTTAAATTTGTTCATTGCTGGTTTGTTGTAATGCTCATGTCCTTTACTCGACTTAGTATTGAATCCTTTGATTCGAGCAACTGTCCATAGATCAAGTTCTTCCTCACCTTTGCTAGGTTATCTTTATGCAAAACATTACTAGCTTAATATATTTACTCCTCAATACCTAATTGTGCATCAAATATTCCTGCTTCCCTACTAACATCCGACAGTATTCTACAAACCATATGTGCATCTATATTTTTCTGTTCACCAGCCACAAAATTTTGAATGATTCCATCTATTTGGATATAACTTTGCCCTGGAGTTTTCTTTATTCTGTCCTCAACTATCATCCGTCTCACAGTTACCACATCTTGCCACTTCTTTGTAGTGGCATATACATTTGATAACAGCACAAGGTAACCAGCAGCTTGGCCGTGATCAAGCTCCCCAACCATTTTCTGAGCTACAAGAGAAGCAAGCTCAGCATTCTTATGAATTTTGCAACCACCTAGAAGAGCTCCCCATACTGCATCATTTGGCTTCATAGGCATTGTCATAATAAGTCTGTGCGCTTCATCCAGATGTCCAGCACGACTTAAAATATCAACCATGCATCCGTAATGCTCAATCATTGGCTGAATACCCCAGGTTTGAAGACATTTGAAAAAATATCGCCCCTCTTCAACAAGACCAGCATGACTACAAGCACACAGAACCGCTAGCAGTGTTATCCCATCAGGTCTAACATCATTATCTCCACATCCTTGCATCCACCGAAAAACCTCAATAGCTTCTTCTCCATGACCCTGTTTTGCAAAACCCATTATCATACTTGTCCAAGAAACAGTACTTCTCCTTGGCATCGTTTTGAATACTTTAAAAGATTCATCAACAAAACCACAACTAGAATACATATGTACAAGCGCATTATGTAATGGCACCAAATCCTCTTCATTCTCAACATCCAAATTCCCACGTACATAATAAGAGTGAATCCACCTTCCCAATCTCAAATCACCTAATTCAGCACAAGCTGACAATACCGCAACCAAAGTCACCCGATCAAATTTCACACATCCTCTCCACATTTCATGAAACAAAGACAACGCTCGCTTACACTTCCCATTTCGAACAAAACCAACAATCATAGTTGTCCAAGAAACAACATTCCTCTCCACCATCTCATCAAAAACATTACAAGCCTCATCAATCTCCCCCCACCTAATGTACCCCGATAACAAACAATTCCACGTAACCACATTTCTCTCACACATTTTATCAAACACCCTCCGCGCCTCCCCCAAAAAACCCTCCCTTCCTCCCATCACATACAAATTCACCAAATTAGTATTCACCACCACATTTTCACAAAACCCACTACACAAAACCCTCCCATGAACCTGCATTCCCTCTCTCAACGCTAACGCCTTGACACACGCAGTAACAACATACGAATACGTATACTCATCCACCTGCACTCCACTCCCAACCATTCTACTATAAAGCTTAATCGACTCACGAGGCATTCGGGTCATCGAATAACCTCTAATTACTTGGTTCCAGACAGTAGTGCTAGGGTAATTAGCCTGATTAAACATTTGATGGGCTTTTCGAAAATGGCCTAAAGATATGTAAAATGACAAGAGATTGACAAGGATGAAGTTTTTGTGAGTGAAGCCATTGATGATGATTTGTGTATGTATTTGTTGAAGTTGTTTATATGTTTGGGTGTTCTGTAAGAGAGAGAAGAGATGTTGTTGGAGAGCTCTTGAGGTTGTTTTAATGGCGGGAAAGGCTTCTTTAGCTGACAACATTTGAAACTAGAATCGGACATAAATTGGAGTTTGTTTCATAGAAAAGTACTTCTCTCATATATGTGTTTATTATTCTTTTTGTAATGTGATAATTCCTTCTCTAATATTAATTTATATTCAAAATTGATTATTCAATTATTTTATTTTTAATAATTTAACTTAAATATTTTATAAATTAGAATTTGTTCTGATAAATTTCGAAATAATCAAAAATTGAATCCATAAGATGTAATGACAAAAAATAAGTTCTCATCATTACATTCAACTTTGAGTATCTAAATGCACTCAAGTAATTTAAATAAAATTAGTTATATTAGATATGAAATTTAAGTAGTATGTCTAAGAATTTGCATTAATAATTTTTAACAACTAATTATGAAAATAAATGATCTTATTTAAAAATAGAATACTCAAATTAATTATATTTACCTCCATCCTATCTAAATTTTTTACATTTAAATGAAAATTAATAAAAATGAGTAAATTAATATTTAATATATAAAATGAGAAAATTAGTGAACAAAATTAAATATTATGTTATAATTTTTTGAGATTTTTTGATCAATATATTGCTAAAAGTAATTTTTTGCAATTTTACTTTTGTTAAGAAAAGCTATGTGAAAATTTACCATCTTAATTGAAAAAATATCTTTTTTATTGCAAAAATACGAATCTATCTATTATCTATTATATATATAATACACCAACAAAGGGTTTCATTGAGCAAATTAAATCATTAATACACTCATTAATATTTATATAATATATTTATTTCTCTAATTATTATCAATAAAACATTTATTCAATCTAATTAATACTCTCATTAATATCTATAAATATTTAGTTTATCTATCTCTCACATTAATATATCTATTATCTATTATCTATCTATCTTCTATTCTATTTTTTTATATATAAAGGAAATTGCCCAAGAGTTTAGTGGAGCTCTAGAATCGTTCGATTCGTATTTATCTATTTTTCTAGAGATCCTCTATTTTAAATAATTAAAATAAAATTTCCTTCTTTAAACCCTATTTTTTAGAAAAGAAATCAAAACTTCATTTTTTAACATTAACATAAACATCTTTGAAATAGAAAAGGTTCTCGAATTTGTAGGGAAGAAGAATTCAAATTACATATTCGAAATAGAAAAGGTTTTCGAATTTGTTGGGAAGAAAAAATTATATATTCGAAATAGAAAAAAAATATACTTATATAATAAATAGAACAGAAATTTTATATTCTTATATATATACAATCATTACTTCTAATAATCAATTTTTATCACTATGTTTGTAATCATATTTACTCGATTTATAGACAATTTTCTGTAGTCCAAAAATATTAGTTCTCTTTATATTTATGTTTGCGTTTAGAGTATCTGTATCTTCTTGAACATAAACAATTAGTCGTGATTTTGATTGTTCTGTTTTTTGGAAGATGCAGGAATAGACGCCAAAGTTTTGTCGCAGTACAGAGAAGATGGATGTAATTTGATGATATTTGTATTATCAAAGAAAGATGCATGATGATGATATGCACCTATCAATTCTGATTCAGGAGTTTCCTCAAGTTCTACTACGCACTACAAGTTAAGAATTTACGACATTAATTTTTTTTATATATTGTTATGACAAAAGTTTTGGTTTGAATTTCTGTAAGAAACTACTTATATAATTTTATTTATGCATTAAAATTTTATGTTTGAACTATACAGTTTTCACCATGTCCACCTTCACATAGACAGAGAAGAGAGATCGTGCCAGGTGATCATGATCAATTGATATCTGTAAAATTTTATGTTTTCTTTTTGTCTTTCCTTTTAACCACTCTTCATTTCTTTGTCTATTTTGATCATAAATTTGATTTATATGTATACGTTTGTGGAAAGAATTTTGGTGATACAAGCATCAAAATAGTTGTTATTATATGTGTATTTTTCTTTAAACACTGTTAACAACATACTTTATTATGATTTTGCACTTTCAAATCTAATTACACTGATTCCCTTATACTCCATATGTCTCATCCATTTCTTTACATATTTTCAGCATTGTTTGGCACGCATTTTAAAGTATATATAAAGTATAGTTCCATAACTTATTTTTAAAATTTTCTTTTCTTGAATAAAAGTTTAAACACTAAATTTTATTTAGAAGAAAAAAAATTTAAAAATAAATTATGAAACTATACTTTATAATAGCCTTAAAATGCGTGTCGAGTCCTCTGTCCCAAATGTAAACTATTCGTTGGGACAGAGGGAGTAGCTTTTTATGTTTTTTAAACCAAAATTAAAGTAGAAAAGGATTTTAATATGTAAATTTTTATAATTGTATATACTTGGTATTTTATGTAAGAATCCAGATTTTGGTAGGAATTAAAACTTTTATTACGTATTGGAGTATGAATGAATAGTGGTTACGACTGTAGTGTATCAGTGGTTGAAAGAATGAATGTTGAATGGATTTGGATTCAAATGTTTAAATGCTATGAATGTTGCAATTGGTTGACAACTTAGGTAAGAATAATCTATCTCCTGGAAAGTAAGATATGGTATACAAACAGAGGAAGTATTCTCATGTCATCAAATCGATATCTGATAGCTCATGTCATCCAAATCGGTATCTGTTATAAGTTCAGTGGTTCCGTAAAAGGGTTAAGGAACACTCGGGAAAGCGCGAGAACATTTTTCTAATTATAAGAATTAAAGGGAAAATAAGCAATGAATAGTGTTTTTGGTGGAAATTGAAATATTATTAGACGACGCTATATAGAAGTATTCAGAATGGATTTCAGGGCTCGTATTCATGATCCAGGGGTAAAATAAGTGTATGTAAACGATATCAGATCAGAAAAATAGCACTTTTAAGATTAAGGATTTAATAAAAAGATTTGAGGAATTTAAATTCAAGGATTATAAAGGAGGATTTAGAATGGTAGTATAAATATCAAAAAGGTTTCCGGTAAAACCCTAAACAACGAATGCTTGAGATATTCCTCCGAACGATAAATGAAATTGAGTAATAAATGGACAAAAGAAAAAGAAGAGAGCCAAGATGCATGCATGTGCAAGTGGATAAGAGCAAGTGACCAAGCTAGTTACCAAGCTAACTAGTAACATTAGAATCAAACCAAGTACTTAGCATAAACACCACTAAACATCAACACTTGCCCCTTGATTTGCATCATCCATGACCAAAGCACTTTATTAAAGTAGCTTTATGCCATATATTATCTAAAGACATAAAAATAATACACATTAGCACAAGAACCAAGCAAAAACTCCATCATCTCCCTCAAAAGCTCCATTCGGCTTTTTGAAGAATTCCAAGGGAGAAATCCCACTTCCATCCATTGCATGATCTCAAGATTTTTATGGTGAGTACTACATTTCATATCATAGTTATTCTACAAATTTGAGCCTTAGATTCCACTTCTTTCATATTTAAATAAATCATCAAAGTAGATGATGAATAGTAACTTTTAAGATTTAACTTTAGTTTTCTTGTTTCTTTGAATGATCCAAGCTATCCTAAGGTTATACAAGGGCTATACAAGGTTTATTAAGGTCATACACACTCCAACGAAGGTATCATCTCAAGAAACCCAAGCACTTATGTTAATTTTTTGATGATCTTGGATGAGATATGATGATGATGTTGCTATAAGCATGTATAAGTGATTATGTAGTTGTTTTACTAGATCTAAGAGCTATGGTTCAAATGATGGTTAAGTGAGATGTTCTTGGGCTCGATAAGATGTAGATTATGTATATAAGTTGTTGGTTTGATCATGATATGCCCGGTGTGGCTTGGTTTTGATGTAACAAATTTAGAAACGTTCGATTTATAGCCGTCGTAATGCCGAAATTTCGTTAAACCTTATAAATTCGTGCATAACAGTTGGGTTAATTTTCTGACCTTGATGAATATATGACCTACCCTTGTAGATCTCGAGTCATAGAACGTTTTGGCACGAGAATCGAAGCAAACGAACTTACGGTTTAGGAGTTATGGGCGATTTAGTGAAAGTAGTTCGAAACTGTAAGTGCGAGTTCGTAACTTGTTAGGAATAATTCATGAGTTGTGATGTTAAGAATAGAATTTGCATATACTTCTTGTATATCCTGATCTAATAAAGGATTTAGCACTTTATATATGATATATGTGTTAGACAGTGATTTGTAGATTTAAGTCAGGAACAGTGTGTCAAGGACTACATTTCAGGAACTGAGAGAAGATCCTGATATGACAAGTCAAATACTGATGGATGTCGAATCCTGATGCAAGGTGAAATCCTGATATCAGTCTTACTACTGATGATGTCATTATGGATGCTACAGAAACTGGCAAGTGCTATAAAACAGGATCGTTATTTTGAAGAACAAGCAAGAAGGTATCATGAAGGAAAGAATTTTCTATTGATGGAAACTATCAACTGGACAGCAGAACATTATCATGTATAGATTATATCTTTCTGTTATTAGTTGATAGGTAGCATTATAAATACTCTCTCAATATCATTGTAAAAAGAGCGAGTGAGTTCGTTCGTGAGTATAAGGTTTGTATTCGAAAGTTCGAAACAAACAGAGAGAGATTTGTATTGTCAGCAGCTGCTAAAGGTATTGTACACCTTTGGTAGAGTTTGTATTTGATTTTATTAATACAAACAGTTTGATTTATTCGTTTGGTCTTGTTCATCTAATCAAGCAAAAATCAGACACGATTATATAACTTGTATTCAACCCCCCTTCTACAAGTTATTCGAGTTAACAATTGGTATCAGAGCAGGTTGATTTCGAATAATCTTAAAGATATGCAATCATGTCTGGTTACAAGGATGGTAATACTAAGATTCCTATGCTCAAGAGAAACGAATACACTCTATGGGAAGTGAAGATGTTGCATCACTTGGAAGCAACAGATCCTGATTATCTTGATAGTATAAGAGATGGGCCTTTCGTTCCAACAAGGGTTGTTCCTCAAGCAACTATCGAAGGAAAAGTTGTTCCAGAGCACACGGCAGAGAAGCCTAAATCTGAATGGACAGATAAGGACAAGGAGAACGTTCTTAAGGATGCTAAAGTGAAAAACATACTATTCAACAGTCTTGATTCTGTTCTCACTAACTATGTTCTCTCTTGTAAGACTGCTAAGGAGATTTGGGATAATCTAAAGGTTCACTGTGAAGGAACAAAACCTGTCAGGAAGAATATGAGGACACTTCTCATACAACAGTATGAGTACTTTGAATCCAAGTCTGGTGAGTCACTTACTGATACCTTTGATAGGTTTACTAAACTCATCAATGAGATGACCATGCATGGTAAATATTATGACTTGGAGGATATGAATACTAAGTTCATGAAAGCCTTGCCTGATTTCTTCAACGAGAAGATATCTACAATTGAGGAAGCTAATGATCTGGATGAAATATCATTAGAGGCAGTCTATGGAAAACTTAGGGCTTAAGAACTTGACAGGGATCAGAAAAAGAGTAGGAGTGAAGGAAAGATGAAAACTGTTGCACTCACTGCTCAATCTGAATCAAAGAAGCTTCCAGAAGAAAAGTCTGAATCTACTGAAAGAGACTCAAGGAAGAAGAAGAGCAAAGAAAGTTCTGAGTCAGAGACTGAAGATATAGACTCTGACAATAGTGATTCTGAATCAGAGATGCAGGAACTCTTTGCTATATTTGCTAAAGCTTTCAAGAAAGGAAGATTCAACAGGAGAAGATTTAGCAAAGGATCTTTTCAAAAGAAAGAGGAAAAGAAGAGTGACAAAGGCAAAAGTACAATTATCAAGCTTGATAAGGCCAAGATCAAGTGCTTTAACTGCAGCGAGCTTGGACACTTTGCTAGTGAGTGTAAGAATCCTAGGAATTCAGGAAAAGGTAATGCACTCATGGTCACACAGAAGGATTGGGCAGATTCCAGTTATTCTGAAGATGAATTGGATTATGACAACATTGCTTTGATGGCAAGTGCTTCAGACAAGCCTGGATCTCCAAAGAAAACTTCTTCATCTTCTGTTAAGGTATCACTTCACTCTCTTGATTCATTTGATATCTTAGATTCTGATGAAATTATATCTATCCATGCTGAGTTTAAGAATCTTATGACTAATTTTAGAATTCTTACTAGTGAAAGAGATGATCTTAAGATTAAGAATGATAAATTAGTTGATAGAAATAATTTTCTTGAATCTGAGTTAATTCAAATAGAAGAATATAGGTTAAGTTCTGATAAAGCTAAGCATGATTATAGTGTTATTCTTGAGGCTTATGACTATGTCAGAAAGGAACTAGAGGAAGAGAGAGAGATAATGAAAACCATTAACAATTCTGGTAAAAAGACTCAAGAAATCATTGAAAATCAAATTCTTGGGAAGGTTTATGGCTTAGGTTTTGAAAAGGATAAAAGTGAAACTCATGTAGCTGTTGTCCAGAATGATAATAGTAAACTAGAAGCTAGCACATCTAAATTTGAAGGTAAGCAGAAAGTTTCTGAACCTAAACATGTTAAGTTTGTTGATTCGAAAGGTACCCCAGTTGTGCACAAAAGAATTAACACTAGTAGTTCAGATGAGAGAGTGTTAGAAAAACCTAAGAATGTCAACATAGGCTTTCTGTCTAAGTCTCAGCTGAAACAGAGACTAGAAGGTATTTCAGAGTCTAGCAAGATTAAGAGGAATAGGAATGGAAAAAAAAGGTATTAAAAAAGAGAATAATTACAAGAATGTACCTGATGCACCTAGGAAGAAATGCTATAAATGTGGAAATCATAATCATTTGGCCCTAGACTGCAATCAAAAACCTTCTTGGAAAACTGATTCTAGATTCCCCAAGACTTAGAAAGTTCAATACCAACCACAAAAAGCTTGTTATCATTGTGGTAGTTTACTTCATTCCATTTACATGTGTAAAGAATATCATGAACTGTATTATAACTATTATTCTCTGAAATCTGAAACTCCTAGTCACAAACAGTTTGTGAAATCAGAGTCTAAGGTTGACTCTCCAACAGGTAAATCAAAAGCAAAATCTTCAAAACCTGTTGTTTCTAAATCTAGTAAGAAAGGATCCAATCAAAGTTGGGTCCTAAAAATTTCTAACTAGTTACTTTTTTTTGCAGGGCACAAGAAAGAAGCATTCAATTATCTTGGACAGTGGATGCTCTAGACATATGACTGGAAAGATGTCCCTGCTTACAAAGTTTGAGAGGAAAGCTGGCCCAGTAATATCTTTTGGAGATGGCAACAAAGGAGAAACTCTGGGATATGGCTCAATTGTTTTGGGGAATGTCATCATAGAAAACGTAGCACTGGTTGAAGGCTTGAAACACACACTTTTAAGCATAAGTCAACTGGGTGATAAAGGTTACCAATCAATCTTTGACAGAGAAGGATGCAAATTCTTGAATATGAAAAATGGAGACATTGTTCTAACTGGTCAGAGACATGGTAACGTCTATGAAGTCAGCTTGAGTGACACATTTAAAGGAATTGTCAGATGTCTTTACAGCAAGGCATCAAATGATGAAAGCTGGAATTGGTACAAGAAGCTCTCACATCTTAACTTTAAAAAGCCTAATCAACTTGTTAAGCACAGTCTAGTGAGAGGCCTACCTCAGGCAAATTATGTGCAAGATGGACTTTGTGATGCTTGTCAGCTTGGAAAACAAAGAAGAAGCACTTTCAAGAGCAAGACTGAAAATTCAATTACTGAACCATTTCACATGCTGCATCTTGATCTATTTGGTCCAGTAAACATTATGTCTATCAGTAAGAAAAAATATGTTCTGGTTATAGTGGATGATTACACAAGGTTCACATGGGTATTCTTTCTACACAAGAAGGATGAAGCTCCTCAGCAAATCATTGAACTTGTCAAGAATATTCAGAATAGCTCTGAGTACAAGGTCAAAGTACTTAGGAGTGACAATGGTACAGAATTCAAGAATTCTACAATAGAGGAGTATTGTGCAGACAATGGAATCACTCAACAGTTTTCTGCACCTGGAACACCTCAGTAGAATGGTGTAGTAGAAAGAAAGAACAGGACTCTCATAGAGGCAGCAAGAACCATGCTTGCAGATGCAAAGCTTCCAACCTATTTCTGGGCAGAAGCTATCAACACTGCATGTTTTACTCAAAATTACAACTTGATAAATAGTCATGGAAAGACTCCCTATGAGATGATCAAAGGAAAGAAACCAAGTGTGAAATACTTTCACATCTTTGGATGCAAATGCTATGTCTTGAAAGTTCATCCAGAACAACTTGGAAAGTTTGAAGCAATCTTTCTAGAATATTCAGTATCAAAGGCCGTCAAAGTATACAATCTCAGAACTCACATTGTCATGGAATCAATTCATGTTGCATTTGATGATAAGAAGTTTGGAATTTTACAAACTAATGAAAGCCATGACAATTTGGAATTTGAAAATCTTAAGGATTCTGAGATACTCTCCAGTAATGTTGAAAGTTCTCGAATTGAAATCTCTATTGCTTCTCAAAGTAATGCTACTGTTGAGGGGGAACAAGTTAATCGAGGAGAACACAGTACTCATCAGGAGCAGACTAGTCATTCAGAGTCTACTCCATCAGGAACTGATCCTTCAGAGACTAGTGAAGGAAGATCAGAAACTAGCAGCAATATGGAGTCTACTGATTCTACTGATCAAGGGGGAGCTTTTGAAGGCAGAGAAAGTTCTTCTACAAGAGATACCACTAACTTAGGGGGAGAGTCTAGCAGGAGTAATCTACCACCTGTTAGAAAATGGATAAGGGATCATACTGAAGATTTGATAATTAGTGATCCAAATAGTGGTGTTCGAACTAGAAGATCAATTCAAAATGAATGCTTGTATAGTTATTTTCTCTCAAAGAATGAACCTAAGAAGGTTGAAGAAGCCTTACAGGATCCTGATTGGGTAATTGCAATGCAGGAAGAGCTAAATGAGTTTGAGAGGAACAAAGTCTGGAAACTGGTACCAAGACCTAAAGACAGATCTATTTTTGGTGCTAAATGGGTTTTCAGAAACAAGCTAGATGAATCTGGTATGATTGTAAGAAAAAAAGCAAGACTGGTGGCCAAGGGTTATTCTCAGGAAGAAGGCATTGACTATGATGAAACCTTTGCCCCTATAGCAAGATTGGAAGCAATCAGGATGTTTCTTGCATTTGCAGCTCATTCAAAATTCAAGTTATACCAGATGGATGTAAAGAGTGCTTTTCTAAATGACAAGCTTGATGAGGAAGTGTATGTGGAGCAACCACCTGGTTTTGTTGATCCAAAGTTTCCAAATCATGTCTACAAACTTGACAAGGCACTCTATGGACTAAAGCAGGCAACAAAAGCATGGTATGAGACTTTGTCTAAATTTCTTCTTGAAAATGGCTTCACAAGAGGTACAATTGACAAAACTCTATTCTTTAGAAAGATTAAAGGTGAATTGCTTTTAGTTCAAGTTTATGTTGATGACATCATATTTGGTTCTACAAATGAAAAGTTGTGTGCTAAGTTTAGCAAACTTATGCAGTCTAAGTATCAGATGAGCATGATGGGTGACCTAAATTATTTTTTAGGCTTGCAGGTCAAACAGACTGAGACTGGTATTTTCATTAATCAGTCAAAGTATATCAAAGATCTTTTAAAAAGGTTTGACTTTCAAGACTGTGCAGTTGCAAAAACCCCCATGGCAACAGCCACTAAGCTAGACTCTGATCCTAAGGGAAAGAGTGTTGATAACACTAGCTATAGAGGCATGATAGGTTCACTGTTGTACTTAACTGCAAGTAGACCAGATATAATGTTTTCTACCTGTTTATGTGCTTGATTCCAAAGTGATCCTAAGGAATCTCATTTAATTGCCGTGAAGAGGATTTTTAGATTTCTCAAGGGAACTCCAAATCTTGGTTTGTGGTATCCTAGAGAATCTGATTTCTCCCTAATTGGATATTCAGACTCTGATTATGCAGGGTGTAAAATAAACAGGAAAAGCACAACAGGTACATGTCAGTTCTTGGGATACAGATTGATTTCTTGGGAAAGCAAGAAGCAGCAATCAGTTTCAACCTCATCTGCAGAAGCTGAGTACATTGCAGCAGGCAGTTGTTGTGCTCAACTCCTTTGGATAAGAAATCAGTTGATGGATTATGGTATGACACTTAGTAATATTCCTATGTTCTGTGATAATACTAGTGCTATCAAAATTGCAGAGAATCCAGCTCAATATTCAAGGACTAAGCACATTAATGTCAGGTATCATTTTATTAGAGAACATATTGAGAATGGTACTGTGGAACTTCATTTTGTTCCTACTAACAAACAACTTGCAGATATCCTAACTAAACCACTTGATGAGGCTACATTCATTAGATTGGTTAGTGAGTTAGGAATATTAAATTTCTAGATCTTTAACATCTGCATAAGTAGCAAGGTATGTTGTTTCAGCTTATAGACTTGATATTTTTGTTAGGATCTATATTTGATTGCTAAATGCTTAAGCTGTAACATTTTACCTTGATAAATTACAGTATGATAGACTTGTTAATAAATATTAGGATTGCTATCAGGATGCTGACGTCATCAGGATTTCTGTGTCAGTATCAGGATTGTGAAAATTGTTTAGTCTGTGACTTAATGTTTCAAATTCTAAAGTTCAATTTATGCAGTAGTTCAATTCTGAGTTTTGTTAAGTCTATGCTAGCAAGTTTTAATACATGATAATTTATACTATTTTCAGATCAGTTCAATAAACAACAATAGACAAGTAGATAATACGAAAACTTGTATTTTCATTAATCAAAAGCATTACATACATGGAAATGAAATACAAACTTCTTTTTGTCTAACTTCTACTGATAATCCTATTCTTGTCTAATGTTATGAATATTGGATTTTGCTTCTTTCATGCATCTAAGATACAGGACAAGGAGCATATCAAAATCCATTTGGGAATTTGAACAGTCCCATCTACTCTTGAATTTCTTCTCAGGATGACTTGAATGAGAGCAGCTAGTACAATCCCATGTTTATTGAGGACTGATGGTTAAATGAATAGCATCTCCATCAAGATCAACCTCAGACTCTTCACCAAATTCTTCATCCTCAAGGTGTGTAGAGATTAGAGGAGGATCTTGTTCAACTGGTAGATGTTTTAGAGGAGACTTTTGGATATCATTTGGGTTGATACCAACCATATCTAACTCGATGAGAAAGTCATCTCTTCTAAGAGATAGTTCACTTGCTCCTGATCATCAAGAGCATAGAACTTCTCAGAGGAAATGAATCGGAAGTTCGGGTTCATATGAATATTTGGGTTAAAAGCCATTTGGAAAGGTATGGTTTACAGAGAAATGATTGAAAGGTTTTGGAGTATGGCATAAGACATCAGGTTCTTTTATAGAAAGACGTGGGAAGCTGAACAGTAGTTTGGAGAATATCAATGCAGTCAGTCATTATTATTACGTGTGACTATATTTCTTGTATTTTCAAGAAATGTTGAATGTATTTAACCAATTGAATTTGTTCAGATTATTGTTTATTTCTTTTTCAGATTAAAAGAAAATGCCACGTGGAAACTCCATTTAGTCTCTGGAATCAGGATGATATTGATCAGGATCTACAATTGTGATCATCAGGATTTGTGAATATCATTATTTATAAATCATATTGCAATTTGTGATTATCTTGAAGTCACAACAGGAAAAGGAAGCTGATCGGTATTGATTTTTATATTGATTATACCCTGATTTATTTAATTGAAATCAATTTTGGATTTTATTTTCCAAAAATCGTGGGTAACTGCATTTTTCAGGGACTGACACCTGTCAACCTACGTGTCAACGTGGGATAATGGGTCTGAAGGATTTTTGAAATATACATGTTTTGAAACTCTAATTGTTTATTGCTTTCTCTAAATTCACAATTTCTAAAGCAAAAACACTCTCGAGTTCTCAAAATCACTAATCAATTTCAAGATTTCTTAAGTTCTTTTCAGATCAAAATGGCAGCTCAAAGAAGACTACGCAAATCAGTAGCTTTCAAGTTTGGTGACTTTGATTTTATGACGAACAATCATGTTGCAACAATCACCAACAAGGAAGGGGTGTCAACTAATTTTCACCCAATTATGGACTTTATGGCGAAAGGACCATTAAGTTATGCCTTGACAGCATCTCCACAGATTAATCAAGCTGCTGTTTCACAAGCTTGGGAGAATGCTGAGGTAATTGATTCTACTCAGAATCAATCAGGTAAGATTGTTCTACACTTAGGACAAGACTCATTTGATATTACTGAATCTGTTGTTAATTCAGTGCTTCACTTACCTGTTAGTATGAATTTTGAGAATGTACCATCTGATCATAATGTAAGAACTATGTTATCTGAGTTAGGTTATAATGGACCTTTAGATAACATGCGCCAGTTAAATAGATCGTTTCTTAGGAAAGAATGGTCTTTCTTCTTTGACCAAATTGCTAAATGTTTTACTGGTAAATGTAGTTCTTTTCAACAAATTACTGTTGTTACATCTCACATTGCATATGGTTTGCTTTATAACAGAGTAATTAATTTTGGTCACGTTATCTTAAGTCATATGTGTATCAAACTTGGGTCAAGAGATCAAGATAGGAAAATGGTTTATTATCACAGATTCATGCAATTGTTTTATTAACCATTTTATTCCTAATGTTGAAGCTAGATTTGGTCGGGAACATTGTGTTTCTTCTTATGTACCGCAAAAGAGATTTTTCTCTGACATTACAAAGAAGGACAGTGAAAAGAATCTAGATGGAGTACCTGCAATACATTATCCACAATATGTTCAGGTACTTCTAAGAACTCATCTTCCTACTCTCTACAATTCTTCTTTCTTTGGTGGTGAAATGACTCAGGAATCTCATTTGGTGGAGAACCCCCCCGTGTCTACCCAAGTAATCAAAACCATTATAGTCTCTGAAACAATTCCACAACCAAATTTTGATCCACAGCCTATTGTTTCAAAGAAACCAACCTTTGGTGTTTCTCAAAAGACATCAGTTGTAAAGAAGAGAAGATTTGTTGTTTCAAGTAGTAGTTCTAGTGAAGATGATGATAATATATCTCTTGCTGAGAGAGCAGAATTGAAGGCTGCAATTCAACTTTCTAAGCTAGGACAAAGAGATGGAACACCTAGTCAAAGCCAGGCTGCAGTCTCCCAAAAGACTGTAGTTCTTAAAAAGGGAAAACAGTTACTAGATACTGTCTCTCAAAAGACTGTGTCTATTGAAAAATGATCTCATCCCAAGATCACTTCTGTGTCTACACCTCTTGAGTCTTCTCAAGTTAAATCTGTTGCTCACTATACCAGAAGAACAAGGAGAAAGATTCATTTGTCACCTACACACACAGAGTCTAGTCCAACTAACATTATTTCGGTCTATACAAATAAAGCTGTATCCAAGTCAGCAATTGACAATAGAGATCTTGATATTGATTCTTCATGGGAAACAACATTGACATACAGACTGGCCATGAAGGTTATTTCTGTAAAAGTAAAGCTTTCCAGGCCTGTTCTACAATTTCTGATTGAAAAAGTTCCAAGACTTTCATTTCCTGAAGAATATGGACTTCTACATCAAAGACTTGATTTAATGAAGATGACTTTCTATGTATCTATCAGAAAGGAGTTACACAAGACATTTGAACTGTCAAAGCATGGTGCACTTCAATCACTTCATACATACTTGTTTCACAAGGATTTCATTGTTGAAGATGCTCCAGCTAATGGTGAACAAAAGGAGGTAGTAGATAGTGGAATGTAGTCAACAGGAGATACTATTGCACCAGTGGTGAATAGTAGAATAAATCAGATCACAGTCACTGCAACACAAGAACCATCTAGTCAGAGGTTGGATGACTCAGGAACTGTGATTGCTGATGCTGAAAGGTCTTCTGTGATGATTGAAACTGCAAGTGAGATACCCTATGATATTGGAGGAATGACTTTAATTGATTTTTCTGAAGATCATACAAATATTGTTCAGTCAGAGTCTATCCACCTTGAGGGTGTGTCTCAGCAAACAACACTTAAAGATGGTAACACACAAACTCTAGTGTCCAATGAAGTATTATTGAAGGCATTAAAGTTTCGTGTAGAACCTGAAAGTGGTATACTGGAGCTTGTAGTCTCTGGAAAGAAAGTAGATGTTTGTGAGGGTTCAGAGAGTATAGCAGCTCACTCCTTGGAGAAAACCTCAAGCCCTTGCCAGATGAGGAACCCTCTCTCCATTTGAGTTCAGGTATAAAAACTTCTTCTAACCCCTATTTTTCTGTAGGTCATGAGAGCACTTATCCAAATTTGAGTGATACACTTGAAAATATGGACATAGATCCACAAATAGAGAGGCTGGCTCCTGACCAGGCAAAAGGAGAGGTAGAAAGAGTGTTGACTTTAGATAGTCAAAGTGAGAATGAGGGTATGGATGATCAACTCCATAGTGAGGGAGAGAAAATTAGGAAACCACCATCGTTTGATTTCTGGGATCAGGTTTTTCCTGAATCTTGGTCTGACAATCTTGGTATGGATGCTGGTACTTATTCTTTTGTCAAAATCTATGAGAAGAATGACTTAGCAAAGCACAATGCAAAGCCAGAAGTTAAATCTCAGAAGCAAAAGAAAAGGCTTACAGGAATCATTAACAGAAGATGTGAAAGGCTAAGACAATCTCTTACTCCACTTGTACCAGAAGAAATTCCTAATGATCCTAGTATTCCTTTGTATGTACTTCCAATATCAGCTAAAACTGAGACATCAACAGTATCTGATCACTCTCAGGAGGAGTCAGGTTTTGTATATGTTAGTACACTAAATACTGGTGAAGGACAGGATGATCATATTTCAGTTTCAGATCAGAAAGGTGAAGATGCTTGTAATTCTACTCAAGTATTATTACTTGAATATCAGTCTACTTCAGTAGAGCATACTACACAGGCAACTTCTTCTACAAGGCTTGAAGATAAGGTTATTTCTGCATCTGAGTCTGAAGATACTACAAGCACTTCCAACATTGAAGTTAGTTCTGAAGTTCTAAAGGATATTCAGAAATCTCAAATTGCTATTCAATCGAGACTTCAAATACTTGAAGACAACCAAGTCACTATTATGGAAAATCAAGTAGTTCTGATGAATCTCATTTGTTCTATTTCTGAATCTCTTGGAATTAATGGTGCTGATGTCAAAAAGGGGGAGATAAACAGACTGGGGGAGATAAAGGAAAAACTGATGGTGACAGAAGTAAATCTCAACAGGGAAGTGGTAAAGGAAAAGAAGCATCAAATAATTGAATTCTTTCTTCTAAGTACTAGATACTAATTCTACATCTGAAGAAGGAGGTACTTAACTTCATGATCTTAAATTCGTAAATTCTATTCTGGTTGTATTGTTATATGTTTTGACATCTACAACTTAGATTTATGCTTCAGATTCTAAAGCATAAATAGGGGGAGATTGTTAGGAATAATTCATGAGTTGTGATGTTAAGAATAGAATTTGAATATACTTCTTGTATATCCTGACCTTATAAAGGATTTAGCACTTTATATAGGATATATGTGCCAGACAGTGATCTGTAGAGTTAAGTCAGGAACAGTGTGTCAAGGACTACATTTCAGGAACTGAGAGAAGATCCTGATATGACAAGTCATATACTGATGGATGTCGAATCCTGATGCAAGGTGAAATCCTGATATCAGTCTTACTACTGATGATGTCATTACGGATGCTACAGAAACTGGCAAGTGCTATAAAACAGGATCGTTGTTTTGAAGAACAAGCAAGAAGGTATCATGAAGGAAAGAATTTTCTATTGATGGAAACTATCAACTGGACAGCAGAACATTATCATGTATAGATTATATCTTTCTGTTATTAGTTGATAGGTAGCATTATAAATACTCTCTCAATATCATTGTAAAAAGAGCGAGTGAGTTCGTTCGTGAGTATAAGGTTTGTATTCGAAAGTTCGAAACAAACAGAGAGAGATTTGTATTGTCAGCAGCTGCTAAAGGTATTGTACACCTTTGGTAGAGTTTGTATTTGATTTTATTAATACAAACAGTTTGATTTATTCGTTTGTTCTTGTTCATCTAATCAAGCAAAAATCAGACACGATTATATAACTTGTATTCAACCCCCCTTCTACAAGTTATTCGAGTTAACATAACTGGAATTGAACCCCATTAACATGATTAATTCAGTGGCGAATCTTGTTAATTAAATATTAGAGATCATAAGGAAGGTGTGAGAGAAAACCTCATGTCAAATGGATCGTTTTTCAATTTTATAAAAATGTTCGAAACGAGGTTAAGTACGAATGAAACCCTCAAAAGAACACTTGGTTATAACTTAGAAAATGGACAACGAATCTCGAGGTATAATCTTTGTTGGTAAACGATCGACCTTAGAACTTATATGGCTTAAGTACCTACCAAGTGTAAGAAAAATGACATGCCTTGATAACGAGCAGGTGTCGGATCACAACGGTGATAAAAAGAGTACACTAGAGTGTACATAACGAGATAACTCGAAAACGTGTTTTAACCTAAGTAAAGTATATACTTAACCTTTCAAAGCGTTAAGTGACTAATCTCGGATATTTGTTTATTTATAGATCACCGGACTAACCCATGGCACACTATCCCTACCAGATTACCAGGCAAGTTTCCAATACTTTAGAACTGTTGTTGTGATAATATATATGATTGATTGTTGTTATACATATGCCATAGCATGCCTGCTTTCAAACTATATTGTGATACTTGTTCCCTGATTGATGTTGGCTTATAAGTTAAATACGAGATATACTAGTTATAAGTCGGATATTGCTAAGACCCTTAGTGGAGGGCATATGATCTTCGTTCTTTAAATATAGACCGGGAGTCGGTATTTTGAAATATAGAGATAGTCGTGGAAACCCGGAGGAATTCCAGTGACAGATGATTATTTATTTCGAGGATTGTTATTTGACTATGAAATCTTTCGAGGATTGTTATTTAAATGTTATCTCAGTCGAGAAATATTGGATGAATATTATTTCGATATTCATTTGAGGTTATTGATTTAGATGAATATTATTTTGGAATATTCATTTGAGTTTATTTATTTAATGAATATTATTTGGAATATTCATTTGAGCTTTATTTCTATAAGGTATATTATTCTGAAAACCCATTTAAGGTCTTACTTATTTATTGAATATTATTTAGAATATTCATTCGATGAATTATTTATTTCATGAATATTTTATATATTCATTCGAGGGTTAATTATGAGTAACGTTTTATATTAAGAATATTCTGGAAATATTTATAGTAATAAATATTCTTTGAATATTTAGTTAATCCTTTTTAACTAGTTTTAAAAATATATTATTTTATTCAAATATTATCTTCGACCTCCAAAAATTATGTAAAATATTTTTGAGTCTTATTATGATTATTTTTATCAAGGAGAGGTTCCCAAAACTCCATTTTCTTTATTTAAAGATATCTTTCAAGATATAAGGGAACCTTACTTGAGAGCTGTTATTTATTCTGTTTGATTGCCCGGTCATAAATCTTTTAAACTATTCTTTTCACTCGCAACTTGGTTGCTATTTATCAAAATGAGTCTCTATGTTACTCCCTCATTGTTCGAGGGGTAAGATTGTTGGAACAAGTCGATATCTATTAACAAGCAACAACTTGGGAAATATTGGTGAATTTTCCTTTCCAACTAGATACGACTACCTTGTGGAGTCTTATCAACAAGTATTACACTTGGGGGAAAGGGGGACGAGCTTTACGTTTCAGAGTCATGGATTTATTCGAACTAGGAGTATTTATATAATGTGTAAGAGGCTGTGGGATAGTCCATCATTGAAACTGGTATAAGAGGCTGTGGGACAGTCCATCCTGGAAATAGGGTCCGAGTGGCGCCGGCCCCGACTGAGCCCGAAGATGGCTAGGGAGATCCGGCGTATGGTGGTGTCCATATGTTCTTCCTTCTACATATAGAGAAACAAGTTTTGAGATGCACGACCTGCGACTGATCATCGTAAGGTGGTGTCATCCGGCGCGACATACTCCGGCATTGGTTCATCATCCAAATCTATTTATTTTCTGCAACATGAAGTATCACTCCTGTTGATAGGGTTTGAAAACTGTTCAGAACTAAAAGTACTCTGAAATACCTGGTAACTTCATCGTTTATATTATACTGGCACTATGTTCGTTAATGCATGGCATATGGTTTCAAAAATACTTTTGAACTGTTATATATACTATTATTCAGTATACATTATTGTCGGTGGGCTATTGCTCACCCTTGCTTTATTTATTATATCACAACAACAGCTAGAGCAGATGGCCCGTCCAAGGCGCACTTGGCGCAAGAGCGTGGGAGCCGTAAGAGAGTTACCCACTGAGGTAGCTACCATTGGTGAGGAGGAAGCTATTGGTAGGCTAGTTTTCAGTTTTTGAGCCTCGGATATATTTATCCATATAACATATGTAAATGGATGGCAAAGAGTATGTAATAGTTAAATTGTAATTCATTCGGGTTGTAAGAACTCAAACTTGTGATTCATAATACTTGGTAATTACTCTGATTTCATCTCTTGGACTATAACGGGTGTGTTTTATGTTATTTTTTTGGGTCACAAGGTTGTAATGTAGTTGATGTTGGTTTTGTAGATGAATGTTGAGTCCGTAACGACCGGATCCCCGACCCCGGATCTGGGGCTGTTACATTTTTAAAATATATGCAACGGACGTCGGCCTAAAAATTGAGGCAAAATCGATAAATCAAAGTCAAAGAGTATTTTAGTATTCAAATTGTTATTATTGTGTATGCTTAGTATTTTTATAATATATACAAACGGGTGTCGGCCTAAAAAATTGTGAGACAAAATTGAGATAAATAAATATATGAATAATTTATCTTATTATCTATGTGTTGTGGAATAAAAACGAGGGTTTGTATGTGTTAAATACAAGGGATGGTGAGCTTCGAGCTTTAATGGCTGTTCTTGCGTTCGAGACTGATCGGTCCTCACAAGATGCCTACGTATCTCTGTATTGCTAGAGAATCAAGCCAACGTAGTTCTGAGAATGAGGGGTCAGGCCCTTTATATAGGCTGAGAAGCCTTAGAATTAAGGTAGGAGTTGGAGACTTAATAGATAAGTCACCTCCTTGAGGAAAGTTCTAGACTCCTTCCTTGTAGGAGTCTGTTGCCATATGGAATTGGATGCCTTGGAGGCTAAGTCTTGTAGAGATAATGTCCTTATCTGACACTTATTGCTGAGCTGTTTATTACCCCTAATATTAATTACGAAATTAATATTAAAAATAGGACTTTGGACCCTGTTGGTGGGCCCCACGTTCGGACCATACCGGGTCTAATTAATGCAACACTAAATGTGTCTTTAGGGCTTATTTTTAGCTCATATCATTTGCCCCCCAACTTCTAGGAAAACTGATCAGGTTTTCCTTGAAGTTTTAACGGTCCTTTCCAAGACTCGGGTCAGGGTTCATCTTTATACACTAGTGTTTCACGAGTATTGTCTTTATGTAAAGCGTGGAGCGACCGACGCGTTTACGACAATGTTAATTCGATGCTAATCGGCACAAATCAGCCTTAACGACATTTAAACAATGTTTAAACGACGTTGAACGGCATAAAACGGCACTAAACGGTACTAACTAGCCTTAAACGACACTTAAACAACGTTTAAGTGACGCCAACCGGCATTAAACGACACTGAACGGTGCTTATCGGTACTAACGGTGCTAATCGGCACTAACGGTGCTAATCGGTACTTAATCGGTGCTTATCGGCACTGACGGTGCTATCGGCACTTAATCGGTGCTTATCGGCACTAACGGTGCTAATCGGCACTTAATGGGTGCTTATCGGCACTAACGGTGCTACCGGCACTAACGGTGCTTATCGGCACTAACAAGCCTTGAACGACACTTAAACAATGTTAAGCGATTCTAAACGGCGCTAAACGGTGCTAAACGGCACTAACGGGGCCCGGGCGGGGTCCAAGGGGCGGCAGCCCCTGGCGGGGTCCAAGGGGCAGAGCCCCAGGCTGGGGTCGAATTTCTGAATTTTAATCACAAATTTCGATCAGGAAACTTCACATTTTTCGATCGCTGTCGGTCGGCCGGTCGGCTGGTTTTTTTCCCGTCGGCCGGTTTTTTCATTTTTTTTTTTTTAAAAAAAATTGCAGGCCAAATTCGAGCTCAATTTCGAGCTCAAACAACCTCCAGATCGCAGCCATTTTTCTTGTTTCCTAAGTCATTTTCGACCTGGAAATTTCGAGGAGAAATCAGTGTATTTTCGAGCTCAATTTCGAGCTCAAACGGGGGCCAAGTCGTGGCTGTTTTACAGGTTTTTTAGTTCATTTTCGAACTAATTCATACGACCTCATTCGGTATGGAAACGACCTCGAGTTTTCACCCAGGTCGTGACCTTCTCCCCGGCTTTTCTAGTCATTTTCGACCTCGTGCTGGCGACCTCAAACCAAGGGGAAACGACCTCAAAGTGGTTCCAGGTCGCACAGATTTTTCACACTTTCTAGTATAATTACGACCAGAATTTACCAATCTCATTGTAGTATAAATCCGACCTCAACACAACACATAGACGACCTCAAGTTAGGCCTAGGTATTGTGGGTTTTTCATATTTTTCAATTCAAATTCGAGCTGGAGTTTGCGATCTCAAACCACGCCTCAAATGGACATGTTTTAGTTGATTTTCTGGTTATGTGAATGAGCTCGAAATCCTATTGCAAAGCGAGGTCGTAGGTGCCGACCTCATATCACCTTGTTGGAATGTTGATTCATTTACTCATTCTTGAGTTGTTCACGAATCTCTTGATCCAAGGTTGGATCTGATAGCTTTGTTGGCCTTCTAAGGCTTCAACTTAGTTCCTTAGCCCTTGATTTATAACACAAGGCCTGGATTCTAAGGTTGATGTTGGTGTTCTGGATCACCAACACGAGGTTTCAGGTCAATAGGAGGTGTTTGTTATGCCTTAAATGGTTTCGTGGACCTTGACTTGTGACCTTCCGGGCCTTAACTTATTTGCTGAGACCTTGGTTTTAAGGTTATTATCAACCCTTGATTCCCTTGATTCTCATTCTAAGATGTAGGAATGATGAAGTCCCTTAGTTCTTGCCCCCCTTGCTTCATATAGTGGAGGTCTTGCTTCTCGGTTGATCGCTCAAGAAGTTCACTTTCCACTAAGCACTCAACTTTAAGTCTGGTGTGCCTTGGCTGGTTGTCAATCCTCTATCTTACTTCTAGGTTTCCAACCTTCTTCTTATACTTGTAGAACCTTGACTAGGTTTTAAGTAGCCTGATGCCTCTTGTCAGGTTCGTTTAGAGGCAGATAACCTTGTTGGCCATCAAGGCTTGAATTTTTAGATTTGAAGTTCAAGACCTCAAGTGTGGAACTGTAGAGGACCTCTTATCTCAACACTCTCATTAACAGTTTCTGTACCTTCAAGGCATTATCAAGGGGCCAACCAGTCTCAAGATGAGCTTTAGGGTCTATCCTTCAGCTTACATCAACTGGTGCTACCAATTTCAAATTGATGGTGGGGGTCTTCAGGACTTGGAAGTAGACGCTCCCAGAATGGGTCTCGACCCTTGAATTGAGATAAGGCATCGACCTTTGTATTCTCCTCCCTTGGGATATACCTGGCACTCATCTAACTGGGCTATCGTAGCTTTCACAATCCTCAAGTATTTGGCCATATTCTTTTCTCTAACCTCAAACTCTCCATTGACTTGTGAGACTACCAACTTTGAGTCTCCACAGACTTTCAGGTTCTTGACCCTCAGGGCTCTTGTCAGTCTAGGTCGGCTATCAGAGCTTCATACTCCGCCTCGTTGTAGGTTATTTGGAAGTCCAACTTCAAGGCATACTCAAGTGTGAACCCATCGGGGCTTTGCAGAACTTAACCTGCACCACTGGTTTTTGTTTTAGATGCCCCATGAAAATAGAGCATCCAATAATCCTTCTTCTCTTCCAGGGGTTTCTCACCTTGCTGACCTTCCTGGTCTATTACCTCCTGCCCCCCGACTTCTTGGTTGTCAATGGTATATTCAACCACGAAGTCAGCTAGATCCTGAGCTTTGATGGCTGTCCTAGGCTTGTACTTAACATCGAATTCTCCTAGTTTGATTGCCCACTTGATGAGCCTTCCATTGGCTTTCGGGCTATGCAATATGTTTCTTCAGCGGGTGTTCCATCAGGACTTCAACGTTTGTCTTTATCCAGGGTCCTTCAAGGACTTAAACTCTTATATGCTGTAACCTAACTCTACCATTCGGGGTATGCATTCGTTTGTTTTCATTCGTGTATTCTTTTATTTTCGGTACTTGGTCTTCTTTGACTCACACATCAGGTGCTTGGCACATAAATAAAATCACAATCAATGAATGGAAAACAAACTTGCATTAATAACTTGGAAATGGGTTCAACCATTACATAGAGTACTACTGTCCTACTCGGAGCAACATGTTCTGCAATGGTTTTAATGAACCTTATTTCTACTTCTACTATATAAATATGAAGCTAAGTCCTACTAGGATAACTTAAGCCCAATCGAGCCTTTGCAAGACTAGGTCTGCACCACTTGATTTTGTTTTTGGTGCTCCATCAAAATAGGGCACCCACCACTCCTTCTGGTCTCCTCATTCTTATTATGAAGTTCACTTCCAGCTTGGGGTACTACCTCCTGCCCCCCGACTTCTTGGTTGCCAATGGTACACTCAACCACAAAGTCAGTTAACGCCTTATCCTCAATGGCTGTCCGAGGCTTCTGTGTGATGTCCTCTGCTGACCTTTCTTTGTGTTCCTTACCACTGTGGACTTCCATGTCTTCAACCGGAAGGACCTGTCCCCCGACTCCATCAGGCCTTAACGAGGCTACATAACAGCTTCGTGCCATCTTCTGATCACCTTATGTTCTCCAACACCATTCCTGGTAGGGAACTTGATCTTCACATGATAGGTTGAGGCAACAGCCTTGAATGCATGAAGTCCAGTCCTTCCAAGGATAGCGTTGTACGTTGAATCCGCCTTGATTACCAGGAAGTTCAACATCTGAGTGGCCTCCTTGGGCTCTTGCCCGATAGTTACATGCAGCTGAATACTCCCTTCAACTTTGGATTTTACTCCATTAAATCCGTATATAGGCATGTTATTGGGGGTCAACTGAGAATCAGTGTATCCCATCTTCACAAACGCATCATGAAATAGAATGTCAACGGAAGCTCCATTGTCTATCAAGACTCGCTTCACCTCCGAGTTTCCAATCACAGGAGTTATGACCAACGGGTCGTCATGGGGGAACTTTACCCCTTCCAAGTCTGAGTCATCAAAACTAATCGCTGCCTCAGTTTTTGCAAGCTTCGGGGCCTCTCCCACGATGTGCAACACCTCTCGGGCATAAGCCTTTCGAGAGTTCCTAGTTGTCCCGGCCGCAGTTGGGCCTCCTGAGATCATGTTGATTACTGGCCCTCGGGGCTGTGGGTTACGATCTTGATCGTCATCCCTTCTATTATAGTCTCTTCTCTGATTAGCACGGTCTTCACCCTTAGTGAAGTGCCTCAGCTTCCCTCTACGGATCAAAAACTCAATCTCATCTTTGAGTTACTTATAATCGTCAGTGTCATGCCCCACGTCTCTATGGAATCTGCAATGCTGATTCTGGTTTCTCTTTGCGGGATCACCCCTGAGTGGCTTCGGCCATCTGAAATCCTTATCATTCTCAATGTCCAACAAGATTCGACTCCTAGGAGTATTCAACCTTGCATACTCAGTGAACCTTGACCCTTGGTTCTTCTTAGGGGCAGAGTCGGAGTCCTCGCTAGTTCGGGGATACTTGTCCCTAGCATCATACTCTTGATCATCATAGTCCTGGTCTTGCTTTCGCTTCTTGGAGTCATTGTTACCTCCTCCTCCACCTACGGTGGTTTCTTTCTTCAAGCTATCCTCAGCTTTAATATACTTATCAGCCCTTCGTTGGAGCTCAGCCATATTTTCTGGGGGATGCTTCGCTAATGACCTTTTAAAGAAGAGGTCAGTGGTTCCGTGCTCCAGGGCTACCATGGCCACCTTATTCTCCAAGTCAGTGATATTTAGAGTCTCCTTAGTGAATCGCTTAAGGTAATCCCTTAGATTTTCATTCTTTCCTTGTACCACATACATAAGAGACGCAGAGCTCTTCTCATGAACTCTTCCACTAATGAATTGGCTGATAAAAGCAGTGCTCAATTCCTTAAAAGATCCAATCGAATTTGCAGGCAAACGGCTGTACCACCTTTGAGCCATACCCGACAGGGTTTGAGGGAACGCCCTACACTTGAGAGCGTCACTAGCAGGCTGCAACAGCAGTGCGTTCGAGAATGTTCTCACATGGTTTGCGGGATCACCCGTTCCATCATAAGCCTTTATTGTAGGCATCTTAAACTTCCTAAAGATGTGAGCATTCATCACTTCCTCGGTGAACGGGGGTGTTGGATCATCAGGATCTCCGAGAGGCATCAGATCTTTGGGGTTTCCCTTGGGAATTTCCATCCTTGTGGTTGTTCTTCCGAATGAGGCATCAGCCCTTCTTTGTCTCCTTGAAGACCTCTCCAAATCAATGATGGGAATCATTCCTGAGGTTGGAGGAGGTCGAGTTTGATTCTGTCTTGCTTGCTCCATTGCTATGTCATCCTTCAGCCTTTGGATCTCAGCCTCGTGAGCTTTAATCCTCTCCTCAGCCGTTGGTGGAGGTCCATCATGGAACCCTTGAGTCCTTCCTTGAGGCTCTCTTCTAGCACGTTGCCTCCTCGGGGCTTCATCACGATCATCATCCTCAGACGATGAATCATCAGTATAAGGGCCGGAGTAGTCATCATAATCTCGGTCCCGGATTTGTAAGGCATGACCACTTGGTCCTGAACCTTGAGTCATCGGGGGGTAGTTGGGCAGACCGTGCCTGGGATTAGTGTACAAGGGGAGATCCGTAGTATGGATCTGTACCCCTGGTGGCGGGTTGTTCGGATCAACAATCTGGAGAGAGTTGGTCGATTGTCCTGCCTGATTGGACAGAGGCAACGTACTCTCAGCATGGGGGATCACCCCTGGTTGCTGAGAAACTTGAGAGTGGATAATGACAGCTGATGCTAGGGGAGCCTGTTGAATGATCGTCCCTGATGCTGGGGGAGTCTGCTCGGTGAGAGGTGGGGCAGAGCTAATTGGCACGGCCTCAGTTACAACTGGTGTTGTTCTTCGTGTTTGAACCATGGTTGATGTTGTCTTCCCACAGACGGCGCCAAATGTTGTGGAATAAAAACGAGGGTTTGTATGTGTTAAATACAAGGGATGGTGAGCTTCGAGCTTTAATGGCTGTTCTTGCGTTCGAGACTGATCGGTCCTCACAAGGTGCCTACGTATCTCTGTATTGCTAGAGAATCAAGCCAACGTAGTTCTGAGAATGAGGGGTCAGGCCCTTTATATAGGCTGAGAAGCCTTAGAATTAAGGTAGGAGTTGGAGACTTAATAGATAAGTCACCTCCTTGAGGAAAGTTCTAGACTCCTTCCTTGTAGGAGTCTGTTGCCATATCGAATTGGATGCCTTGGAGGCTAAGTCTTGTAGAGATAATGTCCTTATCTGACACTTATTGCTGAGCTGTTTATTACCCCTAATATTAATTACGAAATTAATATTAAAAATAGGACTTTGGACCCTGTTGGTGGGCCCCACGTTCGGACCATACCGGGTCTAATTAATGCAACACTAAATGTGTCTTTAGGGCTTATTTTTAGCTCATATCACTATGTATATTTAATTTATACAATATTGTGTTCACCAATTTATATTGATATTTTAGATATATTTAAAATTTTAAAAAAGAATTGTGGGGCAAAATCGGTAAATTAAAGTTAAAGAACATTTTAGTATTTAAATTTTTGCTATTGTGTATGCTTAGTATTTTTATAATATATACAACGGGTGTCGGCCTAAAAAATCGTAAGACAAAATCGGTATAGAAAAATATATGAATAATTTATCCTATCATCTATGTATATTAATTTATACAATATTGTGTTCAAAAATTTATATTGATATTATAAAAATATTTTTGTCATTTTTTTTACTTAAATGATCTTTACTTAAAAAAATTTTAAAAAATTATAAGGTCGCCGCGAAATGCGGCTTAGTCGACTAGTATCTATATGAGAAAAAACATTTATATCTATATAATATATTTATTTCTCTAATTAATACTCTAATTATTATCAATAAAACATTTATTCAGTCTGACTAATACTCTCATTAATATCTATAAATATTTAGTTTATCTATCTCTCACATTAATATATCTATTATCTATTATCTATTATATATATAATACACAAAGAAGGGTTTCATTGAGAAAATTAAATCATAAATACACTCATTAATATCAATATAATATATTTATTTCTCTAATTAATACTCTAGTTATCATCAATAAAACATGGGTGATGGCCCAAAATAATCATTTTTGGGATCAAGTGGCCCAAAATACTGATTTTGGAAAAAATTGCCCGAAATACCGACGGGATACGGAGTTTCGGCCTCCATATTAGCTGAATACGTTACACAGTCTACCGTATTAGCTGGATACGGAACACGGTCTTCCGTGTTATGCATGATACGGAAGAGCGTGTACCGTGTTTGTGCTGCGCACCCGCCTAACATGAATGACACACAGTACACCGTGTTACACAGAACACGTTACACCGTGTACCGTATCATGCACTGTTACGGAAGACGAAATACCGTATTATCCCTCATCTCACGGTACACAATTTAACGTGTCCCGTCAGTAAATAGGGCCAGACATGCTCAAATATGAGTATTTTGGTAATTTTCTCATAAAACATTTATTCAATCTACTTATTACTCTCATTAATATCTATAAATATTTAGTTTATCTATCTCTTACATTAATATATATTAATAGTTATATTAATACTAACTCATACTAATATCTAGAGTAAATTATAGAGTTGTAATGGCTGAATTTAATCCAAATTTGTATTTTAGTGGTCGGAGTTTGAAATTTACATTTTAGTGGTCGTAGTTTGAAATTTGCAATATATTGGCCAGACAGTACTTTTACATTTCAAAAGGGTGGCTAAGGGCCACTTTTTAAGAAAAAATAGTTCAAAAAGTGATCCGTAGCACGTTTTTGAAACGCAAAAGTAATGTATGACCAACATATTGCAAATTCAAATTACAAACATAAAAATGTAAATTTTGGTAAAGTTCAGCCACCAGTTTACAATTTACTCCTAATATCTATTCGTAATATCTAACTTATAATTATATAAGAATAAATTTTAATTGATCATTAATATACATAAGATATTATTTTAATCAATGTTTCTCCATCATAATTTAATAATAATTACATAATTAATCATTATAATTATTTGTAATCCATTGTAATTATATTTTCATAAGAATGTGTGAATATATATACACAAATATATACATATGAGTATATACACTTCATAAGAAATACTCTTATATAAAAATACGGAAAGACAATATTATAGCACTTCTTTTTTAATAAAACACTGGATAATTAAGATTATAATCACAAAGTATAACCATCATTAAGTTTAACATATCAAATATAAAGTATGATCTCATGAACTTCTAAAATTAAAATTATTATAAAATTTAACATAAATTCCATACATTTTTGTAATATAATCATATAATGTTTATGTTAATTTCATGTTAAATTCAATATTTATGCATGAAATAACTTAATTATTAGATATCTTGGAATCTAAATGGAGTGTTATGCAAGATTTCATCGTATACTGTTATATATGTATAGAATAATGGCATGTATGTATATATATATATATACACACACACACACACACACACATGTTTATGATATCTTTGTTGCTAATTTAGATTTTTGGAAAATAAAAAATATTTACTCGCTAACATGAATTTTAAATCGCAAGCCACGTATTTGACGTTAGTGCTATGAGAATTTTATAAAAAAAAAAAATTGAGGTTATCATTATATGGATGGTTAGAATACTTAAATACTTAATACTTAAATATCGAATTACAATTTTCAAATATCTATAAGAAAATTTAATTTTTTCCAAATTTTAAATTAATAGCATGTAATAGTGTTATTGGAATTATAATATTAACAGTGATATTAAATTATATGTTTATGAAAAAAAATTTAGTTTATACAAACCAAAATCATGTTATGTCATATTTTATAAACAGTAACTTATATTGTAATTATTCTTGTATTTAGTTAATAAGTAATTCCTTCTATCATATTTTAAATATTAAATTTATAGTACAAATAACTTAAATTCACATAAAAATAAATAAATATAAAGATCAATAAACTGAAAAATGATTAACATCTAAACACAAATTTTTACTAACATCTACTATCGTATAACTCAACTCTTCATCATATATTTAATTAATTTGAGAAACATTAACAATTTATTAATATCTAGAATGTGCCCGTGCATTGCACGGGCTTACAAGCTGATACTATATTAAGGAATACAATCGGGTAAAGTTGGTATCAGAGTTAGAGTTTATAGATTCTGTAGACTTGCTTAGGCTCGATTTGTGTGGTTTGGGTAGTTGTAAGATAGAGTTTGAGCATTAGACTTTCCTTTAGGCTTGACCTGTGAGTGTGGGTAGACCGTGTGATGGATCGTTAGTTAAGAATATTATTCGTTTCATGTTTCATTGATGTCTCTGCGTGATTATCGAGAATCGTTTTTTCGTGCAATTTTTAATCGTGTTCTACGATGATGAGAGCTGTTAAATAGAGTTGGGTTATAGATTCTCTATCGCAAACGTTAAATCCTTCGTGAATATTTGAACCATGGAAGAGAACAAGCGCTATATTTTTCGACATAGCTTTATTCTAAGTGCGAAAGTAGAAAGCGAGGTTTTTGGAATGTTAGTAATGTAAGATGCTACTTGGGAGAACAGCAAAAATTGTTCGTGTTCGTTATCGACATCTGTTCGAGTAAGGTACGGAAGATTAATTTCGAGGACGAAATTTCTATAAGGAGGGAAGAATGTAACATCCTGATATTTTTTTAACTTTATTTATTTATATGAGTTGAAATTAGTCAGCTAGCATATATATCATTTAAGACGTAAGTAGGTATTTCTTTTAAAATTAGGATTTTGTTTTATATTATTATTAGTTATATAGAGAATAAAAGAGAATAATTGAAAAAAAACAAAAAGAGGAGTTAGGGTTTTGTAAAAAAACAACATACGTTACTTTTCTGTTTTGGGGAGGAAGAAGAAGAGAGAAGAGAGAAAGAGAAGAGGAGAAGAAGAAAACTAGAGCAATCTCAAGGTTTAGAAGAAGATTTGTGAAGTTTAAGGTAAGATTAGACTCTTCGATATATACATATACGTTTATAAGATTAGGGTTCATAATATTGATTCTTTTATAATCAATTAGGGTTTTTTGGATTGGAAGGAATGAGTTTATTGAGGATTAGTAGCAAATAGCAATCATTAAAGTTTAAGGTACGGATATCTTGATTCCTCTTTTGTATTCGCATTGTTGTTCAATTTTCGTTATTTTGAATTATACCTTGTCCTGAATTCTTGGTATAAAATTCATTATTCATCGGATTGTGTTGATTCTTGATCTCCTAGAAAGATATTTGAATTCTCTACAACTTTCGTTCTTTGTATTTTGTGAAATTCTGCTTGTATGCTGGTCAAAATCAGCCTTTTTGTAATTTGGTGGGTTGATTTGTGTTATTGTGTTGTAACTTCATAAATTCATTGTAAATTAAATATTTGTTCAAAAAATATGAGCGATACCATTCTGGAAAGCTCTTTTTGAGTTCTGCATTATTTGTTCACATTCCGTAATTAAATTCAGTTGTTTCGATGTCTGAAATATCAAAATACCACTGTGATTAGTGCATAATTCTGTTCTGGCAGTCCGTATTTTAATTGTTTCTGAATTCGTTACCTCTCCGTGTTTAAAGAGCCTTACCATTCTGGAAAGGTCTCGGAATACTCTACAAGTTCTATGTTTTATACTTTTTCATTTGAGTTCATATTTATAGAGTAAATTACCTTTCTTTGGGACTGGGGTTAAACCCAAATTATTACATTGCTGATTAACATTCAGACAACATTATAATACATTGATTGATTGATATGATATCCCGTTGATTATAGTAATTATTACATTACTCAATATTTTCATTTAGTACACAATCAATCTTTGCTTTTAGTACATAATAAATTTTGAAATTTAAATTAATCACTTAATACACAATCTTTCCATTAATTAATTCCCAATCTTGCTTGATTTTTCAATTAATTTTGAATTTAAAATTACTCATATTTGGAAACTGAATTTCAAATTACTTATCTTGCTTGATTTTCTTTTTTATTTTCAAAATTCAAATCCTTAATTGATTATGTATCTTTTTTTTATCATCGTCTCGCTCATATTTCTTTCTTTATCTTGAACTTTTATCTTTCTCTCATTCTCCATAGCTTTTTTTTTCCTTTGTATTGATTTTTATTTTTTTTAATATTTACGTTTATATAATATTTATATTTTTTTGTGAACTAATTTGTATGGATATTGTTTGCTACAGGTGTTTCAAAGATGTTATTGTTTGTAATTCTTATTGTGAAGAGTTCATTGTATCTATGAAATTCAAGTAATCATGAGCATGAGGTTTTTTCTATCTCTCTATGATCTTTTTATGTTTGCAATTATTTTGTGTTTGTGTTTATGTGTATAGTTTAACTGTTACTTTGATTTGTTTGAATTTCCATGATATGAAGCGTAGATGAATCTTTAATTGTAGTTTATTTGGTTTTTTTCCAATCTCATCTCCAACATGTCTATATCTCTCTCTCTTCCTCCGTGATTTTTTTGTTAATGTTTATGTTGATTGTATATGTATGTGTTAATATATGTATTTTATTATTGTTTAATAATTGTTTGATTGGTGCAAAAGATGAAGTGTTGATGAAAGGTTTACCTCAATTATGAAGTGTCACCGAGCAACAAAATCATGTTTATTTGGTCATAGGTTTCTTTCGATTTGAGGTACCACATATTTTAATAGATTTATGATGCTTCCATGCTCTTTATTTGTAGATAGTACGAGAACACAAGATTCAAAGATGACTTATGTGCTATAGTTTGTAAGATCTAAAGATTGAACACAAATTTGGCTCGAAATTCTACTTAAGAAGGTGAAAATATGTTTTGCGATAAATCATAACGTTTCTAGGAATTGAGAATATATTAATTATCATTGTAAGAACACCATTTTTGTATATGTGTCATTTCCATGTTTCACTAGCAATTTTCATTTTTTATGTTTTCTGTTGAATTTTTTTTTTTGTGTAGATTGACCTCATGTTAATAAAATTGTGATAAGTTTGTGTGAAAATTTCCTATTAACGTATAAGTTTTTTAAAAACTAGACATCCATATCTTCGTAATCGTATATTTCACAATATCACTATTTTTCTATATTGAAGCAGTTTATTCTTTCAAGTTATGACATCTCGCTAATTTTTTTTCCTGTTTTGATTGACCTCCTAATACTAAACATGTAATTACTTTGTGTGAAAAATGTTCATTCACGTACCGTCAGTTTTTCAAGAAACTAGACTTCAAGATATTTATAGTGGTGTATGGCAGGATACCTATATCATTTTATATTAAAATAGTTTATTATGCGAAATTCAGTCATTAACACTTAGAATTGTTTTCTCATAGATTGACCTCATATTACTAAAATAGTGATAACTCTCTCTCCAAATTATGTATACACGTACAGTCAATTTTCCAAGAAACTAGATTTCTAGACTTTAATATCTTTCCAGTGATTTATGACATATTATTTATAACTCTCTATATGAATTCAGTTTATTAATTCTGCCGATTCCTAAAACTCAGCTCTTCTATTTTAAATATGCATTATTTTTTACTATTGATTTTGGTGGCTTAGATAATTAACTAACAATTTATTTTGTTCTCAAAACCATTTAATGCAATTTATTTTTAGTAAATATAGGAATGATCCAGAAGTTCTTTCCATTGTTCCAATGCCAATTTCTGTAACTTAGCTCTTCTATTTTAAATATGCAATATTGTTTATTATTGATTTTGGTGGCTCAAACAATTAACTAACATTTTATTTTTGTTCTTAAACCCATTTCATGTAATTTGTTTTTAAAAAATATAGGAATGATTTAGAAGTTCTTTCCATTGTTCCAACCAAGAATCCTGTAGAATATGGTTCAAAAGTTCGAAGACATAGTTTGGATAATCCAGACGGATGGCTTTTATGAAATTTTTGTTGGAAAATGTGGGTTTTAGCCCCACATTGACTAGTCATTTTGAGCCTAGTTTTGAGTAGTCGTTTATTGCGTATGCGTAATGGGTGATGCTTGGATTATGTTCTCCTCCGAGAGAGCTTTCCGAGGCATGTTTAATTACTCAAAATGGTTAAGGGATGAATGAGATATGATAGCTCAAAGATGGTCCATTAATAGTGGAAATTTTGTTTAGAAAATGGAAGTCCCACATTGAAATGGAAAAGGAGTTTCCATGACTTTATATAGTACAACACTTGAGTAGTGTTCACTTGTGTTGGCTAAGTGTTGCTCCATCTCCTACGCGGGCTCGCAGGGGGGGTGCGAATTGTGGGCTTTCGAGGGGAAATCCGAGGCTTCGTAAGCCTTCGGGATTTCCGCGTGTGCGACCTGCGGACACGAATGTAGCAGAAAATTGGGACGGTTAAACCCGGACTAGTTTTTCTATTTTATTATTTCCACTGGGCTTAAAATAAATAAATCAAAATCTATTTTGATTAATTCGGTTAAATCAGAATCGGTTTGATTGATTTGATTAAATCCGAGATTTGATTTAATTACAGATATTGTGTGGTGCACAAGTCTTATCCTAATCTTATTCGTTACCGCCTTTTTTAATTAACGCGTCAATTATTTTAGGCAGTTGTGTAGCGAACAAGTATTGTCAAACCTATAAATACCCCCCTTAGGGTCTAGGGTTAATCATCTCATTCGCAGCCTAAACACATCCTTCCTCTCTCTCCCTGGTGATAGTTTCTTGCTCGTTTTTGCTCCCCGAAGGTGCCGTTCTCTGCAACACCATCGTTTCCTTGTTTTATCCTGGGAGGCTATCGTTTCAAACACACGGTGAGAGGCGAAATAGCTTTAAAGAGACAGCTCTTCCGCTGGACTCGAGATCTCTTATATCCTTCTTATTATTTATTTGCTTATTCACTGTTATACACCGATTTGTTATTCACACACATATATTGTTATTTATCACAGATTGTTTCACAATCTTAAAGCTATTTATATATTTCTGTGACTAATACATCTGTTTCTGTTTGTTTTGGTGAATAACAGATTAATGGCTGATAACGTGAACAACGCAAATATTGTGGTTGATCCCAACGCACGGATTGTAACATCCGATGGGGATCACCAGCCGCCGCCACACTCTAACGCACAGATTATAACATCTGATGTGAGTGCGACTCCGGTTGGACATGTGCCCCCGGGACATGTACCTTCGGGACATACTGTCATTGGACAGTTTACTGTTCCTGTTGGATCGACGATGGTACCACCATCTGGAGTGGCTACCACACATATGACACTTGTTATGCCTACGGTTCCTACTGTGCCTGCTGCACATGCTGAGAAACCTGAGAAGTTCAATGGAACGAACTTCAAACGTTGGCAGCAAAAGATGTTGTTCTATCTGACCACGATGCATATGGATCGCTACCTCAAAAAGGATCCACCGTTGCTCACTGCTGAGAATAACACGCAAACAGTTTATGTTATTGATGCTTGGAAGCACGCCGACTATATCTATCGGAATTATTTGCTGAATTGTTTGGCTGACTCGTTGTATAACGTGTACAGTACGAAGCCAACAGCTAAGGTCTTATGGGAGTCACTTGACCATAAGTACAAAACCGAGGATGCTGGGGCTAAGAAGTGGATTGTTGGCCGCTTTCTTGATTATAAGATGGCGGATTCTAAGACTGTGGTCAGTCAGGTGCAAGAGCTGCAAGTGATCATCCATGATATTCATGCTGAAGGGATGATTATAAGTGAGTCTTTCCAAGTTGCTGCTGTGATTGAGAAGCTGCCACCTGGATGGAAAGATTTCAAGAACTACCTTAAGCATAAGCGTAAGGGATGTCTATGGAGGATCTGATCGTTAGACTTCGCATTGAAGAAGACAACAGGGGATCCGAGAAGAAGATGAATGTTGCCACTGAAAAGGCAAACATGGTGGAACATAAGCCCAAGAAGAATAATTCTGGTAAAGGGGCAAAGCTGGCACCCAAGGGAGGAATTTCGAAGATGAAGTTTCAATGGAAGTGCTACAACTGCGACAAAGTGGGTCATAGGTCTTCTGATTGCAGGAAGCCCAAGAAGCCCAACAAGAAGAAGGAAGCAAACATGGTCGATGATATCTCAAAGGAGATGGGTGACATAGACCTCTGTGCTACGGTCTCTGAGGTGAACCTGGTTGGCTGTAATCCAAGGGAATGGTGGATTGATATGGGATCTACAAGGCATGTTTGTTCGGACAAGGCGATTTTCTCTAGCCTCAAAGCTTCTGATGCATGTGATAAGCTTTACATGGGGAATTCAGCAACTTCAACCATTGAAGGGGAAGGCACGGTGATTCTGAAGATGACTTCTGGGAAGAATTTGACTTTGAAAAATGTACTTTATGTGCCTGATATTCGCAAGAACCTTGTGTCTGGTTCCTTGTTGAATAAGCATGGCTTTCGCATTGTTTTAGAGTCGGATAAGGTTATTTTGTCTAAGAGTGGTATGTTTGTTGGCAAGGGTTATGTAACTGATGGGCTCTTTAAGCTCAATGTGATGTCTGTTAAAGATGATAATAAAATAAAGAACTCTTCTGCTTACTTGCTTGAGTCTCCTAATTTATGGCATGCTAGATTAGGACATGTAAATTATGATACTTTACGCCGATTAAGTATGAAAGAATACATACCAAAATTGAATATTGATTCAAAACATAAGTGTAAAACTTGTGTTGAGGCAAAATTAGCGAGATCATCATTTAAACGTGTGGAAAGAAACACCAAAGTGCTAGACCTAATACATAGTGATATATGTGATTTGAAATTCGCTCCAACTAGAGGAGGAAACAAGTATTTTATTACATTCATAGATGATTGTACAAAATATTGTTATATATATTTGCTTAAAAGCAAAGACGAAGCTATAGATAAATTTAAAATCTATAAGGAAGAAGTTGAGACACAACAAGATGAGAAAATCAAGACGATACGTAGTGATCGTGGGGGTGAATATGTTGAACCTTTTGGGGAATTCTGTTCACAACATGGTATAATCCATGAGGTTACTGCACCATACTCCCCTCAGTCAAATGGAGTGGCTGAGAGGAAGAATCGCACTCTCAAAGAAATGATGAATGCGATGTTGTTAAGCTCTGGACTTCCGCAGTCAATGTGGAGGGAAGCCATCTTGAGTGCAAATCATCTTTGGAATATGATGATTCGCAAGAACAAGGATGCAAGTCCTTATGAAATGTGGAAGAAAAAGAAACCAAGTTACCAAAATCTGAAAGTGTGGGGGTGCCTTTCGAACGTACTAATCCCTGCACCTAATAAGGTGAAGATTGGTCCAAAGACTGTGGATTGTATCTTTATCGGATATCCACCACATAGTACTGCATATCGGTTTCTTGTACATGAATCGAAGATTCCTTAAATTCAAAAGAATACTATCATGGAGTCAAGGAATGCCTCATTCTTTGAGACGGTATTTCATTGTAATCCTGGTGTCGAACGCCCGACCACGTCTAAACGAACTCATGAGTCTGTTGATGACGATAATGAGAGTGATGAAAGTGAAGATGAAAATGTGGGGGTAGTGAGAAGGAGCAAAAGACAAAGGAAGGAGAAATCCTTTGGGTCAGAGTTTATGACTTATTTGCTCGAAGAAGGTGATCCGAAAACCTATAAGGAAGCGGTAACATCACCTGATGGACCTATGTGGAAAGAGGCCATCAAAAGTGAAGTTGATTCTATTTTACAGAATCATACTTGGGAGTTAGTGGATTTACCAGTCGGATGCAAATCACTAGAAAGCAAGTGGGTGTTCAAGAAGAAGTTGAAACCTGATGGTACTATTGATAAGTACAAGGCTAGACTTGTAATCAAGGGATACAAGCAACAAAAGGGCCTTGACTATTTTGATACACATTCTCCAGTATCGAGAATAACGTCCATAAGGATGATGTTTGTTATCGCTTCAATGCGAAAATTAACAGTGCATCAAATGGATGTGAATTAGATTTTCTAAATGGAGATATAGATGAAGAAATCTATATGAAACAACCTGAAGGGTTTGTTGTCCCTGGACAAGAAAGGAAAGTTTGTAGATTGGTGAAATCACTGTATGGTTTGAAGCAAGCACCTATAAAGTGGCATGAAAAATTTGATGAGGTCGTGTTGGCCAATGGCTTCAAAATCAATGAATGTGATAGTTGCGCCTACTACAAGATGAAGAGAATGGATATATTATGATGACGTTGTATGTAGATGACCTACTTATTGCTGGTAGCAATGATAAAGTGATCAAATCTACTAAGGACATGTTAATATCAAGATTTGACATGAAAGACATGGGACTAGCAAATGTAATTCCAGGAATTCAAATTTCTAGAACATCTGAGGGTCTTGCACTAAGTCAACCACATTATGTTGAAGATCCTTGAGAAGTTTCTGAAGGATGATTTTGAGAAAGCTAGAACACCCGTGGATATGACTTTGCATCTATCCAAGAAAAAAGGTGTAGGAGTCTCCCAACTGGAATACTCTAGGATAATTGGTAGTCTGATGTACCTAATGAGTTGTACTAGACCAGACAGTGCATACTCAATCAGTAAGTTGAGTATGTCTACGAGTAATCCGGGAGCTGATCATTGGAAAGCAATCATACGAGTACTAAGGTTCTTGAGGGGAACTCGAGACTATGGTTTGCATTATGGTAGTTATCCAGCAGTATTAGAAGGCTATACTGATGCAAACTGGATATCTAGCAAAAAGGCACTGAAGTCTACGAGTGGATATGTGTGTACACTAGCTGGAGCAGCAGTGTCATGGAAATCCTCCAAACAAACTGTGATAACTCAATCCACAATGGAAGCTGAGTTTGTGGCATTAGATAAATGCGCACAAGAGGCTGAATATTTATGCCAATTTTTGGAGAATATTTCGAGATGGCCAAAGCCTGTGACTGCAATAGGACTGCACTGTGAAAGTCAGTCTGCTATTGGCAGAGCATAGAGCACAATGTATAATGGAAAGTCCCATCACATTCGACGACGTCATAGTTCCATTAGATAGTTAATGTCAACCGGAATTATCACTATTGACTTTATACTGTCAAAGAATAATATTGCGGATCCGCTAACCAAGGGGTTATCAAGAGAACTGGTTGACAAATCATCGAGAGGGATGGGCCTTAAGCCTATTGCTTAACGGCGTCATGGTGGACACCCAACCAATGCTGATTGGAGGTCCCAAGAACTTGGTTCAATGGGCCAACTAAATCATGATGACCAAATCACTGTGGGGGTAACCCCTGACCTATTCCTATGATGTGAAACAGTGAGACCCGTAAGGTACGAGGGTAAGCTATTAAGCTTTTAATGATCTTTCGGTGAATACATGGAGTTCAAGATTTGAACGCATGGAATTCAGTTGAGTAAACGTGGGTTACTCTATAAGATAAAGATCACCTATGTGGGAGAGAAGTGGGGCCGCTTCAAAGGAGAATTGCGAGGCACAATTCTTTAGAAACTCCTGCAGAACCAGGACGATGTTCCATGGCCAAAATGGACATAATCATGAGAGCTGAATGATTCAGAAAGGGTATAGTAATAAGTATATCATCGTTTACACAAATGGTCGAACAGTTCAAAGACAAGCACGTCTACTGTCTACCAGTAAAGTCGGTATGCTTACTCAAGCGAAGGTTCAAGGAGCATTCTCTACCTATCGTATGCTATATCTGATCAAAGAATTCTATATCCAAACCAAACTCCGTGTCTGTCTGTCTGGTTTGTGCTACTACATTATCAGTCTCATCTATGTGTGGGATTGTTGGAAAATGTGGGTTTTAGCCCCACATTGAATAGTCATTTTGAGCCTAGTTTTGAGTAGTCGTTTATTGCGTGTGCGCAATGAGTGATGCTTGGATTATGTTCTCCTCCGAGAGAGCTTTCCGAGGCATGTTTAATTACTCAAAATGGTTAAGGGATGAATGAGATATGATAGCTCAAAGATGCTCCCTTAAGAGTGAAAATTTTGTTTAGAAAATGGAAGTCCCACATTGAAATGGAAAAGGAGTTTCCATGACATTATATAGTACAACACTTGAGTAGTGTTTAGTTGTGTTGGCTAAGTGTTGCTCCATCTCCTACGCGGGCGCGTAGGGGGGTGCGAATTATGGGCTTTTGAGGGGAAATCTGAGGCTTCGTAAGCCTTCTAGCTTTCCGCGTGTGCGACCTGCGGACACGAATGTAGCAGAAAATTGGGCCGGTTAAACCCGAACTAGTTTTGCTATTTTATTATTTCCACTGGACTTAAAATAAATAAATCAAAATCTGTTTTGATTAATTCGGTTAAATCAGAACCGGTTTGATTGATTTGATTAAATCCGAGATTTGATTTAATTGCAGATATTTTGTGGTGCACAAGTTTTATCCTAATCTTATTCGTTACCACCTTTTTTAATTAACGCCTTAATTATTTTAGGCAGTTGTGTAGCGAACAAGTATTGTCAAACCTATAAATACCCCCCTTAGGGTCTAGGGTTAATCATCTCATTCGCAGCCTAAACACATCCAATACCTCTCTCTCCCCGGTGATAGTTTCTTGCTCGTTTTTGCTCGTCGAAGGTGCCGTTCTCTGCAACGCCATCGTTTCCTCGTTTTATCCTGGGAGGCTATCGTTTCAAACACACGGTGAGAGGCGAAATAGCTTTAAGGAGACAGCTCTTCCGCTGGACTCGAGATCTCTTATATCCTTCTTGTTATTTATTTGCTTATTCACTGTTATACACCGATTTGTTATTCGTGCACATATATTGTTATTTATCACAGATTGTTTCACAATTTTTTCTAGGAGTGACTTGATAGTTAAAAATGATGACAATCTTCTGAATGTTGAAGATGATGATCTTTTGTTTATTCAGTTTAAGGATTAGTATAAGTTTATGTCATAGTCTTTTTGATTCATGTTAAGTTGTTTGGTAGTATATATTATGCAATTGTGCTACACCTATGCCGCAAGTGCGTGACTTTTTTTTATAATACCTTCTTTTATCTAAACCACGAGTTAATAGTATTCTTTGTGTTATATTGCTAAAAATATTAGTTAGTTATAGTGAAATTTATATTCAAACCAAATAGTTTTTTGTAGTGATTTGTTACACAATTAGTATATATTATTTAGTAATGTCTTTTCATTTATTAAAAACTTATTTTTCATGGTATACAATAATATATATTTAACATTTTTATGTTGTTATTCTTTTGAAGAAAAATAATTATTACATTTATGTGAGTAGTAGAATATGTGATAGTACCTATTCATAGTCGTTTTTTTATTTTTTTAGTTGTAATTTTCAATTTTATAATGCTTAAAATGCGAGATGTCGCCATTAGGCGACGGCGAAAAACCTTTGAACTGAATATTTATAAACTAAATAGTAATATCGTATTCCGTAGATTTTTAATTGTTCTAACTTGCTATATTAAATTAAATTTGTTATAACTCTTTTTGTTACCAAAATGCGAGGCGTCATCGAAGACGACACTGAGAAATCATCAATAATATGCTTAAATTTAATATGGAATAAAGGACAGTTTTATTATTTTTTTAATTGGTATTTTCATTTACAATGTTCAAAATATGAGGCGTCGTCATTAGATGATGACAATAAATAACTGAGAACTCGCAAATGATATTTAAATTTTTTAGTTGAAAATTTTAATTTTACAATATTTGAATTTATAAATTTTTATTATAGCTATCTATGCAGTTAGTGGAATATGAGACATAATATCTTCTCATAATCAATTTTAGTTTTATAGTTACAATATCTAAGTTGCGAGCCATCGTTGGCGACGGCGAGAAACTTTGAACCAAATTTTTATATAAATTTATTAGATATATTTATGCGGTCATGGAATATCTCATAAAGTACTTTTTCATAATTGATTTTTATCTTTTAATTGCAAATTTTAATTTTACAATATTTAAAATGCGAGAAGTCGCCGTTAGGTGATGGCGAGAAACCTTGAACTCATGAATCTTATATAAAGTTTTGTATACATTTGTGCGATTACTAAAATATCTAATATAATATCTTTTCATAATTAGGATTGGAGCTATGTAACTCTTTTCTAAAAAAACCGACTACGATAAATAGGAGACGAATGTTATTGTTTTTATTTGATAATTTTGACATCGATTAAAAATATGATAACAATTTAATGTTATTTTTTTTTTTTATCTTTTTTTAAATTTAAATTAGCATGTTTTGTTAACTATTTTTATAATTTTTAATCACATGCGTAATGTAAGTTATCATTGATAATATGACTATAAATTGGTCGAGGTCAATATTGTGGATAACAAAAATAAATAAAAACTAATCTTTAGATTCATATTTTAAATTTTTTTATAACTTTTAGAGCGCGCATAGCGCGGGCAAAATTCCTAGCGTGATCAATGTAATTCGTAAATTATAATCAATTAATATCTTATCAATCATTGCTTAAACTTAATTTATGTAAAATTGCAATCAATGTAAAATACATAATCAAATATTTTATGCCTAATTTTATATCAAACAAATCATTTAAAATAGAATATCATTATACATTATAATTTCTAAAATCATTTAGCGATATGATCATGTGTATTCCTTATAATCTTTTGTTTAAAATATTTCTAAATTTTTGCTAATCAATTGATTACATTTATTGTGAGTATCAAATACAATAACTTAGCAAGATAATTGTATTATATAAACTTTAATGCTACATCTTTAATTTTTTTTTAAATTAGTATATCTATTTATTTGTAAAATTTGATATAATTTATTATTTATTATATATTATATCATTAATTATCTTATTGATACTTATAAGTAAATAATAAATAATAAAGTCTCTATATACATTTTTTTTATTCACTAAATTTTGTATATTTTTTTCTCAAAATAAATTAAATCAAATAGAATATCATTATAACATTATAATTCTTAAAATCATTTAAAAAAAGGTCCTCTATATTTCTTATACTTTTTGTATACATAGTCCTAAATTTTTATTAATCCATTGATATCATTTATCATGAGAATCAAATTTAGTAATAGGTATCAAATTAATATTCCTTCTCCTCACTTTACAAATAAATATTTTTGATCAACTATCGTTAGTGAATACCTCACCAATAAAATAGTGGATCAAGTTTCGTGTGACAAAGAAGTGGCCGCCTTCAAGTTTCATCATAAACTAATATTAAAGATGCGTTAAAAGGCCACAACTCTGAACGATGATGTAGGTATATAGTTTTAACTTTTAACAAGTACAAGCTTATAGCCCGTGCAAAGCATGGGTTATTTTTAAATTTTTTTTATAATTTGTTTATAATGTAATATAATATTATAAATATTAATTTTAATATGTTATTGAAAGAATTTGAACCTTATATCTTTATATATAATAATTTATAGTATTAAATATGAATTAATATGTTGTTGACGGGAATCGAATCTTAGATCTTTGTATATACCAATTTTTATTATTCTTGAATCTAACGGTCATGATCTATTTGAGTTTGAAGATCTAACGATTATTAATGAGGGATAACCAAAAATGAGGGATAACCAAAAAATAGGGGTTAACCAAACAACAAATTATACTCCATTTCGCTTATTATAATATAGATTTTTAGTATTAAATATGAATTAATATGTTGTTGGCGGGAATCGAACCTTAGATCTTTGTATATACCAGTTTTTAGTATTGTTGAATCTAACGGTCATGATCTATTTGAGTTGGAATATCTAACGATTATTAATAAGAGATAACCAAAAATAGGGGTTAACCAAACTACAAATTATACCCTATACCACATTCCGCTTATTATAATATAGTATAGATATGATATGTATATGTTGATCTCGGTGACTTATTCAGTCTTGCAAGTTCTTATGACAATCCATTTCGTATAACCATCATACTTTGCTTTTTAATCATCAATTAAATAAATTAATTAATTAAGTTTCCCAAATATGAAGCACGGACCATATTGCTAGTAAACATCACAATAAGCGATATTCCCTCCGTTCCTTTTTAATAGTCGCTTTGACTTTTTGCACGTATTTTAAAGTGCAATATTTTTAAAATTTTCTTTTTTTGAATAAAAATTTAAATGTTAAACTTTTATTGAAGAAAAAGAAATTTTCAAAAATAACATATAGGAGTATGATTTTTTTACACTTAAAAATATGTACAAAAAATCAAAGCGATTATTAAAAAGGAACGGAATGAGTATTAGGCCGAAAACACACCCTTAAGTAAAAGCTTCTACAGCTGGTTGACCAAAATGAGGATCCCAGATTGCATGAGCAATAGGTCTTACATGTAAAGGGTCATGTACCCAGGACTAAAAATTTCCTTGCCAGGCTACATGAAACAGATCTCCGAAAGTTCACACAAAAATTATTGCCAATTGCCCATTACATCATTTCAAATATTCTTGCATAAATCGAGATTTATTTTAAAATATATATTACTTCTTTACACTTATTTTTTGTCTGAAATATTAGAATCATGGCTTATAGTTCTTTGCAAAGTACTCAAATTCTTGTACATTGTAAAAATATGTAGAAATAAATCTACATTCTTGTAATGAAATTGTGATAATTTGGTTTTTTTTTTATTGAGTATTTATACAATATATCCCAAATTAATAGTGTCTTTATCAATATTTCCTATTTTAAATCAATATTATAAATATGTCCTATAGTTAATATTTAATTCATATATAAGTTATATACATATTGATGGACAAAATAACCCCAGCCCTACGGCTCAGGCCGAAGCCAAAAGAACGACACCCCAGACCAGCTACAACCGTAGCGCCCCTACGGCGCTACGGTTTAAGGTCGACCATATGGGCGTAGATCCCAATGGCGAGTCCTCAGACATGTGTCCTACCTTTATCCACCTGCCCCGACCAAACGAACAGCTGGCCTGACAGCTCCAGCTCATTGGCTATCCTACTTCCATGAGATCAACGGCGGGGGCATGACGGATGAACAGAAAAGAAGACACGTGGCCAATAAATGGGCTATATATAGAGAGGAGAGACCAACGGAAAAGGGGTTACAAAATAAGACACACACACACCACCATCTAAATCTTCTGATGATCGCTACGGATCAAAGCTAGAATATCTGTAGTCCATCATTTGGCGCCGCTGCCGGGGATCAAAAGTGCTTATCCCATCAACCCACAACGACCCGAAACTAAGACTTAAAACACAGATTTGGATACGTGCTAGTATCTACCACAAGAAAGATGAGTCGAGAATCCAGTACTCAGAGAAGTTTTTCTCATTCAGCATCACACTCACCCCCTCGTTCACCCATACACAGCCAGTTCTCGCATCTGAGAGCACAGCAGAGATATATGCAAGAACAAATGGATCGATTGACAGCCCAGATGGCAGGGAATTATCATGAAGCACACCATCAGCCCTACTATCCAGATGAAAGGCAGGGCTCCTTCGCTACCCAGTTCCCTGAAGATTATCATTCGGAGCGTTCCTTCTCCTCATCACGCGACGAAGAACGTCGCCCAAGCTCTAGCTCCAGCCGCTCACTCCAACAGCGTCCGGAGCGTTCATCCTCAGGGTCCCGGGGATCCGTATTCTCCCGGTTGTCCGGGCGAACAGAACCCCGTGCTAGGAGGTCTTATCGAGAGAGAAGCCCCGGTGCGGAAAGGCGCAGGAGGTCTAGATCAGGGGACCACCGCAGAAGAATCCCTCCCATAATAATCCAACAGAACTCTGCGGCCCCACGTCAGGAAAGACAGGAGGAATTAATGGCAAGGTTAGCCCGGTTGGAAGACTTGGCAGCCGGACCCCTATTAAACATGAATGGGGGAAGGTCCCCGTTTTCGGAAATCTTAGAGGTGTCTCAGGTGGATCTAGGAGTCAAGATAACAGGGCTGGAGTCTTTCGATGGTACCACAGACCCCAATGACCATCTCAGCTATTATGAAAATTTAATGATCTGCCACAGATATAATGATATAACAAAGTGTCGTTTGTTTATATCTACACTCAAAGCTTACGCGAGGACATGGTTTTCGAGTTTACCCCCCAGAAGTATCAACTCGTGGGAAGAATTTAAGGTCGTGTTCTTGGCCAAGTTCCGAGTAAATATTCCTCACGCAGTGCACACCATTTCTTTAGAAAATGTAAAGCAAAATCCTGGGGAATCATTGCGAGATTATATACAGAAGTTCAAGACGGCCGCGTCTAAAGTCAGAGAGCTAAAACCAGCCACCGCGGTGGATTCGTTTGTAAGAAATATGAATTACGAAGAATGCAAAGATTGTTGTAAGGAGCTATGCAACAAAGAACCGGAAGACCTCTACGAGGCCTACGGTATCGCCACGGCTTACATTGCTACGGACGAAAGACTAAGGGCATACTATCCCAGTTCTCGAAATAGGGCATCCGATTCAGAACCAAGGAATATGCAAGTGGATGGGATAGATGATTTTCGAGGGACAGGGAAAAAGAACTTCCCTACGGACCTAAGAGCCCCACCCCGTCAGGCCAAAGAGGCTCCAACCTTCACCCCTCTCAACAGGAGTCCTTCGGCGATCTTGGAGTGCATCCGAAATAAAGACTTTTTCCAGGAACCACCTCCGATGAGAACCCCAGCAGACAAGAGGGATAAAACCCGATTCTGCGCGTATCATGCGAGTGTGGGTCACCACACAGATGAATGCACTTCATTGAAGTATTTCTTAGAAAGACTCATCAAGAGAGACTTACTAAACGACTATGTACAGCCACGGCGACAGAACGCCCCCCCACCAGAACCTCGTGGTAGAGGACAACCAGCCAGGCATGTCGTAGACATGATCATGGGAGGAGAAAATCCACCTTCACATAAGAGGGAAATCCTACACTTGGATGCTCAGAAGGCGTTCCGATGGTCTGAATCGACAATCTCATTCACAGACAAGGACTATCCAGAAGGAGATGAATGTCAGAGTGGCCCTCTCACCGTCCAGTTGGACATAGCAGGTCAAGACGTGAAGAAAGTTCTGATAGACAATGGTTCTTCAGTAGATATCATCTTCCGGCACACTTTGAGAAGGATGATATTGGATGGACAGATTGAAAACCAGAGTGCTGAAGACACAAGGGGGCCCCTCTACGGCTTCGGGAATAATGCTGTTCCGATACAAGGTACGATCGACCTACCTACCACCATTGGTACCTCCCCCCAAGAGGTAACTGCCCTTGTTAGATACTATATAATCGATATTGCTTCTTCGTATAATGTCATAATTGGGAGACCAACCTTGTTCTACCTGGGAGCCATTATTTCCACTCCACACATGAAAGTAAAGTTTCCAACTCCCGAGGGCACGGGTGCTTTGAAGTCAGACGCTAAAGCGTCGTTACTGTGCTATTCTGCCTCACTCAATCTGGCTCAAACCAATCCTCGTAAAAGGAAGATATTTGAATTTGAAAGAAGGATCGACTCGGGAAGTGCCTCCAAGGCCCCCAAGTCCGAAGGAACGCAGGTTCTGTTCATCGAAAACTCTCATCAACCCAATCCCAGAAACGAAGACCAACACCAAACCTCCCGTCTTCCGAAGGCAGTTCCGGGTGAGCCGACTGAACAAGTGGAATTGGTTGTTGGAGACCCTTTGAAATTTCTGTCCGTGGGGCAAGGCCTCGAAGAACCCCTGAAAGGAGAGGTCATACAGTTGCTTCGAGAATATGCTGATGTGTTCGCATGGAAGCCGGAGGATATGCCGGGTCTAGATGAAACCATCTCTCTACATCGCTTGCATCTAGACCCGAATAAAAAATCCGTCAAACAAAAAAGACGGAATTTTGCTCCCGAAAGGCAACAAGCCGTGGACGAAGAAATCAGCAAGTTGCTAAAGGCAAACTTCATCTACGAAATCCAATTTCCCGAATGGATAGCCAATGTGGTCCTGGTGAAGAAACCCAACGGGAAATGGAGGGTATGCATAGACTACACGGACCTAAACAGGGCCACACCGAAGGACTACTACCCCCTGCCCACCATAGACCATCTTATCGATGCTACGGCGGGATATGTCTTGTTCAGTTTTTTGGATGCATTCTCAGGCTATAATCAAATCAGCTTAGCTCCGGAAGACAGACCAAAAACCTCCTTCATTACCCATAGGGCTGTGTATGCTTATCGAGTGCTTCCGATGGGATTGATGAATGCAGGGGCAACCTACCAAAAAGCGATGAACGAAATTTTTTCAACCCAAATTGGGAAAAATCTAGAGGTGTATGTGGATGATGTTATAGTCAAGTCTCAAAGCAGAGAAGCTCACCTTGTCGACCTACGGGAAACTTTTGAAAACTTGAGAAGGTCTAACCTCAAGCTTAATCCTTCTAAGTGCACTTTTGGCGTAGCCAGTGGTAAGTTTCTGGGTCACGTAATTAGCGCCAAAGGAATTGAAGCTAACCCTGACAAGACAAAAGCCATTCTGGACATGCCACCCCCATCCACTCCTAAACATGTACAATCCCTCAATGGATGTCTGACTTCTCTGCGACGCTTTATATCCAAACTGTCAGAAAAAAGTTTACCATTCTTCGAAGTTTTGAAGGGGGTTAGCAAGTCTCGACAAATAGAATGGACAAAATCATGCCAGGAAGCCTTCGAATCTCTAAAAAGGTACCTCACTTCTCCTCCAGTACTATCCCGTCCAGTCACGGGTGAACCATTATACCTATATCTTGTTGTGGCCAACGAAGCTGTGAGCTCATGTCTCATCCGAGAGGAAAATGGAAAGCAGTTACCCATCTACTATGTCAGCCATGTACTCAGGAATGCAGAGATTCGTTACCCAACCATAGAAAAAATGGTGTATTGTCTCTTACTGGCCAGTCGGAAGCTACGGCCTTATTTCCAAGGACATGATATCAATGTTTACACCAACCATCCATTGCGGAAAATACTCCACAAGCCAGACTTATCCGGGAGTCCGGGAGATTAGTCAACTGGGCGGTTGAACTAAGCCAGTTCAACATCACATATCTACCAAGAGTTTCAATAAAAGGCCAGGCCTTAGCTGATTTCTTAGTTGAATGCTCCGGATTGCCGGATGAAGGGATTGATCCCAACTTGAGTACTCCCTCACAAAAATTACCCTCTCCTTGGAAGTTGTTCGTCGATGGTTCCACAACAACGGACAGTAGCGGGGCAGGCGTCCTTCTGATCAGCCCTGATGGGTTTGAGGTACAGCAATCAATCAGATTCGCTTTCCCAACTACAAATAATTGTTCCGAATATGAGGCACTCCTTGCGGGTCTCCGCCTCGCCAAAGCCTTACAGATTCGAAGCCTTCAAGCATACAGTGATTCACAGTTGGTAGTAAATCAGATTCAAGGTAGTTTTACAACCAAGTCACCAATGCTGGTACAATATCTGACAGAAACGAAAGAACGCTTGTCACAGTTCGAGGAAGTCACACTCACCGGAATTATGAGGGGGGAGAATCAGAGGGCAGACACTTTGGCAAGGTTGGCTACAGCCGAAGAGGCTGAAATGACCACTGCCATCTATCACTCTACCCTAACGGCTCCTTCAGTCAATATGCCTGCGGACGAACACCTGCAAGTCATAATGATAACCCAGGGCCCTAATTGGATGACTCCAATCCTTCTATATGTACAAGAAGGAATCCTTCCTGAAGATAAAAAGGCAGCCCAAAGGCTGAGAGCGAAAGCGGCACAATATTCTGTGGTTAACGAATGTCTCTACCGAAGATCCTTCTTGGCACCCCTTCTCAAGTGTATAGACTGTCCCGAGTCTGATTATTGCATGTTAGAAGTTCATGAAGGGATTTGCGGAAGCCATTCGTCGGGAGAAGCATTAGCACACAAAATCCTCAGACAAGGGTATTATTGGCCCACGTTGAGGCAAGATTGCATAACCTATGTCAAACAGTGCACTAAGTGCCAGCTATTTGCTTCGATTCCCAGACAACCCCCGGTTCTACCTTCCTCTGTATTATCTCCGATACCTTTTGACGTCTGGGGCATGGACATTGTCGGACCATTTCCTCCAGCCAAAGGAGCCCTGAAGTTTCTCATAGTGGCGGTCGACTACATGACTAAATGGGTAGAAGCCAAGGCAGTGGCTCATATCACAGCTACTGTGTGTCGAAAGTTCTTTCACGAGGCCGTGGTGACTCGGTTCGGAATCCCCAGAGTGTTGATAACTGACAATGGAAGGCAATTCATTGATGCCGATTTTGAAGACTATCTCTCCGCCTACCTCATTCAACATCGAAGATCTTCTGTAGCATACCCCCAGTCTAATGGCCAGGTTGAGGTAACCAACCGCAGTCTTCTAAGAAGCCTCCAGAAAAATCTTGAAGAACATAAATCATTGTGGGCCGAAGAGCTCCACAACATCCTGTGGGCTTACAGAACTGACAATAGGAAGCCCACAGGGGAAAGTCCTTTCAGACTCACATATGGAACCGAGGCCCTGATACCAGTGGAAATTGGAGAGACTTCTCACCGAGTGCAAAGTTATGATCAACAGCTTAATGAAATAGGGCTTCGAACAAACCTGGATTTGATAGAAGAAAGAAGAGAGAATGCGATCATCCGCATGGCCACGTACAAACAGGCGACGGCCAAATATTTCAAAAAGATCCACCCTCGGCAATTTCAGGAAGGGGACAAAGTGCTACGGTCTACAGCTATTTCAGACCCATCTCACACCAAAAAACTGGACCCTGTATGGGAAGGCCCTTATGTGGTACGAAAGGCTCTTCGGCCAGGTACTTATGTTCTTGCTAGACTCAATGGGGAGATAATCCCCAACACCTGGCACGCGATCCATCTCAAGAGATTCTTCCCTTAGGTACTGGTTCTACCCCATCTACCTTATGCTTTTGCTGTAAAAGAACCCACTAGCAGTAACTTAAAAGTTACTTATCTTGTTTTGATGTGTACGGAATTATTATATGTATAAATTATCACTGTGTGTACGTTTTTGGGTACTCGTTTAAATTATTATATCGTTTAAATTGGTTATGTTGTATCATATCTGTCAAATATTTCTCTGTCTCCCGAGACCAAAGCCTTATACCTATGAGGCCATGCCTATGTATTTGAGGATATCTATAGCCCCCTATTCAAATAGCCAATATGATTAGTTCGAACAGGACTAAAGGCATAGATGGGGCAATCTATTCATTAATGGGCCAACATATGTAGCCCTATTTAGGCTACGGCATGAATAGATTCTGGTACAACACCTTTTCATTCTTAAGCCAACACATGTAGTTCCAAAGAAACTACGGCATGAATTGGTTCCCTGGTCAGACAGGAAAAGGCTTATCGCTCAAACTAATACCTAAACGAATATTTGATTATATTGTCCAGATTCGACTTTGTTTATGTCATCTGAATCTTGTTCTAAAATTATTATACTATCTGGACTCCCTTTCTTCCTCCGGAGAAAAAACAGCGAAAAATGAACGAATGACTTACGATATCTACATTTTCCTGAAAGATTATACTCAGGCATAACTGGCGGTTCAAATATGATCCCTACAGGGCTACAGAATTTAAAGGCCTTCGGCTACGGCTCTAGCCATGCCTTCCTCATAAAAGGATGTGTTTTAGCCCTTTCATTCAAACGGGAAAAACCCTACCCATATCAATTAAAAAACTCGAAAGTAGAACTTTGATTATATTGTCCAGATTCTGCATTGTTTAAATTATCCAGATTTTGTATGTTCGATAAATGATTCACCCAAACTCTATGTTGTTTTCAGAAAAAAACTAAAACGAGGATCAACACATGACTTAGCATGCCCACTTATAGAATTTAAAGGCCTTCGGCTACGGCCCTAGCCGTGTTTTAACCCTTTCATTCAAAAGCCTACAAATATGACCATTACGTATTGAATTTTGCATAATTTTAATTCTTTCTATGTAATATCATTTCGCAAACATCTCTTCATCCGAAAGTATTCAAACAGCTACGGCCACATAGCTAAGGTGCAAATAGCCAGAATATTCGCTTCGATTATGGCAACCTGTGCTTGCATCCAATTACCTACAGCATCGACTACTAGTATAACCCACTCATTCATTTCCCTCATAATGAAGTTTCAGGCAAAATTATATTAGAACATAATCGAATTAACTGTGTGCTTAGGATAAATCATACAGTTAATACAATTGTTAAATGTATTAACTGACCTTCTCCAGGCCAGGAACAATGCAAAATAAACCAACAAAAAGAAAGGCAAAAAGTAAAAAGAAACCGGACCATTATCCATTCATAATTAAAAAACAAGATACAAATTTTTTCAAAATAAAAACATAAAAATTCCCCCTCCAACTCCAACCAGCTATGCAACCTGTGCAATAGAGCTGGAAGAGGAACCTGCATCTCCACCCCCGTTATCACCATCCTTTTTCTTCTTCTCCGCCATCTTCTGAGCTTCCTCCTGGGCTTCTTTTCGCTTCGCCAACGCCTCCTCGATCTTGCGGAAGATCTCTGGAAAGTCAGCTACAGATTCTGGCCCATCAAAAACAAGCCCGTCCACGATCACTTTATTTTCCTCCCAGAGATAGATCAAATTTTTTGGATCCATGTAAAAGAAGAGAAAGGAAATTATGATTCAGGAGAAAAGGATGAAGATGCTAATAAACAAAGGGTGATATTTATAAGTGAAAAAGGAGTTATGAGACGGGTCAAAAGACCAAACGTTCCATACTCCTCATGACCCTTGGAAACCCGCAACAGCATTAAAACCAAAGTCAAAGTGCGGAGACCCAAGACTTGACCGTCAGAATTACAAAACCCAAAAAACAAGAAAGATGCAAGGCTACGGCTAACAAGCACTATTCAAATAAACACTCTCTACACCCAGGGTTTCATCAACATCTACGACCCATGTCACAAACAGGATCACCATGCAACCTAAAGGATGCATACTGTTTGGGGAAGGCAAAACCCCCAATCATCCATCATAAAATTAAGTGCAAAAAATGAGGAACCCACAGGAAAAGCAAGAATTAGCATAAAAAGGACTAATCCACAAAATAAAAATTTCAAGTTACGCCCTTTAGGCTTACAGTGAGATAATAAGGAAAAGTACTTCAAAACAAAACATCACAAGCATAAGACCGCCACCTAGACGGCTGCAACATCATCCATCTTCTCGGGATCAACCCTAGGTTCTTCAACAGGTTGCCCATCCCCACCAGCTTCAACCGTATTCTTCTCAGCCCCCATGGCTACCGCTACGGTATCCCCGTCATTCCCTTCTCGAGTTTCTTGGACTTTGGCCAACTCCGCCTCCCGAAAACACTCGACAGAATGCACCTTGAGATCAATGGCATTCCCCACGCCAACAAAACCCAGACAATCATTAAAACCCATCTCGTGATAAATCCCCGCTTCGACTTCCACGTCGTCTCTGAAAGCGGCTGATTCCTTATACCTTTTCACGCAATCATCGTAGGTAATGCAAGCCTCTTGCTCCACCTTCTCTAAGGTTTTAGTCATCTCACTTAGAGCCGTTTCCTTATTCATGAGAGCTTTCTTCAGCAAATCAATTTCGGATCGCAGATTAGCACACGTCCCCATCTCCGTCTTCAGATGACTTTGAGCTTCGGCCAACTGTTTAATGACCTCGCCATGAGCTTTTTTCTCACTTTTTAATTCCTGGCTCACACCATTCAACTGGACCTTAACCTTTTCAGCCGTTCCCCAAGCCTCTGTCTTAGCCTTCCTCTCCAAGCTTGCCTTCTCAGACTCTAAGCTCGCTTGACGCTTATTGTAAAGCATCCTCTCCATCGCATCCATGAAATAACTTCCAAACTGGAAAACAGATGAAGAAGTCATCATAACAATACCGACAAAACTAAATAAGAAGAAACGAAAAGGATCAAACGAAGAAGTTCAAAAAGAAACCTTACCTTCCCCAACATTTCCTTTGCGTTCCCCAACACCTCTTCATCGTCCATCCTTACCAACCGAGCTTTGTCTGGAGACAAAGAAAAGGCATCAAGGGCCCCCAAAGGACCTTTTCCTTGGACCTCTTCGCCAAGCCATCCTTCACCGGTCCGGAAGCGGATCATAGTGTACCCTTCGACCCCTCCGATGGAAGGGACACGTTTCACCCCTTCAAGTTGCCCTGATCCAGAAGCGCCTGCTACCAATTCTGTAGGAATCCCCCTAGATTCTCGGATATGCGTAGGGAGGACTTCCTCAACCTCACTGTCGCTGTTGGGTCCGTCTCTGGAATCAAGCCCAGCCCCACTGACCTTCTGTTTCTTTCTTAGGACCAGCTTGCCCGACTCTGAACCCCTCTTTCCAGACTTGGTCACTGGCACAGTAACCGTAGCCTCCGCTTGAACGTTCGAATCCACGGCAACACCAACGTTCCCTACGGACGCTTCAGCCACTTGAGTACTGTCCCCTTCACTCTGTTTACTTTCACTGTTCTTCGCTAGGGCCCGTTTTTGAGCCAAGAAAAGAATTCGACTCTTATTCATGCCTGGGCGAATGGGAAGGTCCTCCAGCAGAACTAAGAAGAAATAAGAAAGAAAAGTTTAATCAGATAAAGTCAGAAAATAATCGACAAAAGCAAAACACCAAAGAATAATTCAAAAGAAATTCATAAGTGAATCCCTAAATCGTATTCAACAGATAACAAAAGAACAAAGCCAGTTAGATCCTCACGATTATGCTCAATCAAGAAAGAAACATTAAAGAAAGTCTTGTCTTTCCACAAACCCTCAGCCTTTCCCCCTGCAAATTTTATGGCTTCCCCCATTTCTTCAGGTTGCAAGTGTTCAACCCTTCGGACAGCCCCTGTGACCCCATCATTCTTACGATACTCCGGGAGATACCCCAAATCCCCCCCTCGGACAAAGATAAACTCCCCGTGCCAGCCCTTGTTGGTAGAAGGACCCTCCACCAACGATCCCCCTAAGGCTTTGCCCTCTTTCCAATGAAGCTCAAACAGGGGAACGTACGTCCGGGAAGCTTGCAACTTATGCAGAGACCAAAACAAGGAGAGGGTAGGTTCCCTCCCCAACTCCGTACATCTAGCAATAAAGGCACAAATTTTCCTAATAGAGTTAGGACCCAACTGACCCAGACCCAACCTCAAATCTTTCAGGAGAGTATGAAAGAATCTGTGCATCGGCAACCGCAGTCCTGCCCTGAAATGCTCTAAAGGAATCCCCACCCATAGATCGCCTCCTCGATGGTATATAAATTCACCCTCCTCCGGCATCTTTATCTCATACTCCTCGGGAATCTGAAAAGCATACCTCACCGCCCACAAATAGTCCCTATCAAAGGTGCACCGTTTGTTAATGTATTCCAAACTCCCCAGCTCACCCCTAAGAATGTCGTCAGGGATTTTCGCCTCCCCTGCTCTGTGATAACATCCTTTCCCATAGACCTTGAAATAGAGTTTCCTATCAAAGTCCGGAGGGGTGTTCACAAATTTATCTGTAATGTCCAACCATCCCTTTTCCGAGCCGAGACAACTTCTAGTGGGAATCCTAAGCTCTTTAACTATCTTCTTCTTGCCCTTATCCTTAGCAATACCCGCTAAAGACCCCTTTCCCACTTGTGGTGTCTCGGCACCCTTGGTTACCTTCTCCTTCCCCTTAAGCGACTTTCCCTTATTTAGAAATCCCTTTTTCATACCCCCTATCGCCATAACCTCCCTAGGTTTCTTCTGAACGACAACCGACTTCCCAACAGGGATCCTCCATGCCAGAGGTCTATCCGAACTGCCCTCCGTGGAAGACCCCTCACTTGGGTTGGAAGTTTCAGTCCAGCTCCCAAAACCCCCTATGTCCCCAGATCCAGATAACTGCTCATTGTCTGAATCTGTAGTGCTCTCATCCTCCTGGATACCCGTGTCTCTCTTTCTCTTGGTCATCTCTTCACTAAACAAGAAGAATCACAGAAATGGGAATCACTAAAAACCTTAATCTAACGATTACTCAGTCTAAAGAATCCCCAAAGAAAAAAAAAAAAAAAAAATCGCAAACCCAAATCGAAAGTGACAACCGAATCCTTTCCCCCTCTATACTACTGAAACAAGGAGAAATGCATATATATTGAAGAAAGAAAGAGAAAGAAATAAAGGACGTACCTGTTTTCACTCTTGCTGAGCACTCCTCGTGATATCTTTTCGGACAACTTGGTCACTTAAGAAAAATGGGATGAAGAGAAGTTAGAAAGATGTGAAGAGGTTTATATGTAAAAATTGGGTTAGACACGTGTATAGAAATAACCCACGGTGTGTATAACTACCCAATAAATCAAACGGACCCGGTTTTCTAGGAAAAGTTGAAACAAAAGTAGGAGTCCACCATTACTTCGATAACCGCATTCGGCCGGGGGTCCCCCACGTCACCATTACGTGGAAAAAATTTTCCCGCCTTTTCCGACTAAGAAACAGAGCTCAACGAGAGAAAACGGTTTCCTAAAGAAAACCCTATCTCTCGTGGGGCAAATGATGGACAAAATAACCCCAGCCCTACGGCTCAGGCCGAAGCCAAAAGAACGACACCCCAGACCAGCTACAACCGTAGCGCCCCTACGGCGCTACGGTTTAAGGTCGACCATATGGGCGTAGATCCCAATGGCGAGTCCTCAGACATGTGTCCTACCTTTATCCACCTGCCCCGACCAAACGAACAGCTGGCCTGACAGCTCCAGCTCATTGGCTATCCTACTTCCATGAGATCAACGGCGGGGGCATGACGGATGAACAGAAAAGAAGACACGTGGCCAATAAATGGGCTATATATAGAGAGGAGAGACCAACGGAAAAGGGGTTACAAAATAAGACACACACACACCACCATCTAAATCTTCTGATGATCGCTACGGATCAAAGCTAGAATATCTGTAGTCCATCACATATAATTATATATATATTTATACTTATTAAGACTATAATGCCCCTATCTTTTCCTTCCCCTCCTGGCCCCGCAGGGCAGCACAAAGTTTCAACTGGTCGATGTTATCTACATCATCGAGAACAATAAGGACCCGTTTCCAAACTATGGCATCCCGAATTGCATTGATCCCTTCATCAACATTGTATATCTTTTCTTTTTTCCTCTTGCAAATATCAGAAAGAAGTTGCCTTTGTAAATCGACAAAGCCCTTAGTTCTTTCAATCTTTTTGCTTATATTAGAAATAAAGCTACTACCAGCAAAATTTTCCAAGTTTTGGTTAAAAACAGACTTTGCAATGATTGTCTTTCCAATCACCATTATGCTAGCATCTGTAGAAGTGTCTTGTATCTACGAATTTATTCTTCTTGTGCGTGAGTGCATTCCAACCAAGTACGGAGCAACATCTAGGACCTTCCTACTTCCTCCTCAGGATTATGCTCCAACCACATGTTTAATTGTGTTTAATTTGTGAAACTTGAAACTAGCCTAGTGTTCACAGGACATCCAAATTAAAGACAAAAATTAAAAATAAATAAGTAGAGGACAAAATTGTCTTTTAATAATGTATAGTTAGTGAGTTAATCATGGTTACAATTAAAAATGGGACATATTAATAAAAAAGGACATATTTATAATTACAATTAAGAATGGGACATATTCATAAATGGTTTATTCAAATGGGACATATTGGAAAAAAACTCTTTTTTATTTTTTGATTATCAATATGAATTTATCTTCGAAACAGAACACAACATAAAAGTTACAACTTACAAGAGTACATGCCTAAAAATAATTTATTCATTTTTATAGAAGAAATGTACCACCTAGTATTTTCAAGTTCCCTCCCTGCTACATAAAGATTAGGGTGCATATCACGGTAACGTAAGCATGCCAGACTGGATGTCTATAGGCATGCCTTGTCATGATTTGGCATGCTTTTTTACTAATTTTTTATTAATCTTTTATAATTAAATATATATATATATATATATATATATATATATGTGTGTGTGTGTTTGTGTGTATCATAATTTATTATTTTTAGTGAAAATATTTGATAAATTATTTTTTAAGATTTTTCTACTAATTTTAGTATTGTATTGTTTTTATAATGTTAATAGTGTCAATCAATTTTTTATTATCTTTTTAAATTTATATTAAATAGAAAATGGCATACCATTTGGGCATACCTTTTTGCAAAAGGCATGCTTATAGGCATGTCTTTCGAAAACCCCGTACCAGGTACCCTAATAAAGATTCAGTTATCTCTATCCTGAATAGAAATTTATGTTCAGAGATCTTGTAATCTATACAAGTATTGAATATCGGAGGCCAAGGAAGCTAATTAATTTACTTAAAAACCCTCCAAAAGGAAGAAGCGGTGATTTTAATATACAATGTACAACTTAATAATAGTTACAACATTAAATGAGAACTTTCACTAAATTGAACTAATAATAGTTACAGATATCAGGTAAGAATCTCCAGGTGGAGCCTGAACTACATAACAACAATGGATATAAATTCAAAAAAGACCTTTGCATAGTGAAGTAATTAGTTGCTCCCCGTCGGGTATCAGAAACTACCCAAATAAAGTGCAGATGACAGGATGTAATCATCACCCTTCTGAATTGGGTATTTAAGAACAATTCCGACGATCAACCCTCTCAACCAGAAATATATAACCTTGTCGCTGATAAGAACTCTATAAAGAGTCTTTGCACATCGTGGAATATTCTTGTATCAAAAAGAAAACGTAGGAGCATCATAATGTGGTATAGATCCCTGTCTGGTTTGAGCACAGACAAGAGCAGTCTCGTTCAGTCAATTGCCTCTTTACAAGCCGTTTGTCACGATTGATCATCAGTTTAATAAGAGGGAGTTTCGAGGACACTTGGCGCCAGATCTCGTTTACTGTTCCATCTGGATCCTCGTACTCATAGTAATGTTTCACCTAATATACAAATTAATATGTCCACAATATCAGAATATGTTTACCCTATGTGAGTTGCAGGAAAAGAATATAGATACCATGTTTTAGTGCAACAAATACAAATAGTCAATGATTAGGCATCAACAGCTTCGGAAAAAATGTGCACTTTTCCTAAATATCTACAGCCGACATTAAACAAGTATAAGGTATATGCTTATTCCCTGAACAGATGTAGTACAAACTAAAGTTCATGTAAATCTGCTTTTAAAGCGGTTCCAAGAAAAAAAAACAAATCTACGAGAGCTAACAAAAAAGTTAGTTCGTCTTTGCAATTCAAAAAATACATGTACCACATTATTCCGATTGAAATTTCTATGCACCAAGTATGCAGAGGTCTACATAATTGCAGATTAAACATTAATAACTATAATGGTGTACACTGTATCTTGTACCGTTTCTTCTAAAACCTTGTGTTCATCACTTAGAGGAATTCAGAAATATAAAGAAAAATACTTCTTCTGTGAATGTACCGCATTGTTTACCCCTTTACAAAATGCACTCACATATTTTTTGCCCCTCACTCTCAGTAAGTGCAACAACAATCAAGTGCAATTAACAGGCAAAAGATGTATTAAAAGGTGATACACAAAAATCCACATGTAGGACGTACCTTTTTCATTTCTTCTTGATATTCCAAAATCCTCTTTGGCTTAATGCTCCGAAGCAACTCCACCAAGTACCCTGGCTTTACGGCAGATTTTGAATCCACAAAAACTGCAATCTTCCTGTAGTCTATGACTTCTTCAAAAGGTAACTCAATATAGTCGCTAATTATCACTGGAACACACAAGCTCACAATAGCATCAAAGAGTCGACAAGCTGATGGAGTATCACCAGCAGGATGTAAACAGAACTTTGAAGTATGCATTCCTTGTGTAGCCATACGCCGACTCTCTCTCGATTGTGCACCATGTTTAATGACAATATCTTTCTCATTTTCAAGTAATTTAAAAAGCATGTCTCGAATTTTTCCTCCCTAAAATGTCAACAGCATTAGTATAAAATCACGGTCGCAAATGCAGAAGAAAACCACACACACAAAAAGGTTCGCATGCCAACATGGACGAAAGCATCGGGTCCAGCATAACAATGAGCAACTGAGAATACGACGACAAAATCAATGACTACTATTATTTATGGAACCGGACTACCAAATGCCCCCCTCCCCTCCCCAACCCACTCCCCAAAGAAAAAATTCAGAAAGGATGAGCTACAATTAGGCTACTCATAAATGCAGTAAAAGTAAATACTGAAACCAAATTTCTTGTCACTAATTTTCAGAAAGATCTATACAATTATTAATATCTTTCAGAATCATAGATCACATGGCATCATAGTTCACCCGCATGCTTGTCATCAGTGAGATAATTATTCAGGTATATCATATATGTAAAATCTCGCACAAAATAATTTCCTATGTATCCAAAATGTCATAACACTATAACAGGCAGGTGCAAAGTTTGACAAACACATGAATTAGAAGTTCTTTTATTCAGCATTAGCAAATAGGAACCACTTTACCTCTTCAAGAAAAGGTAGCAAATGTAACAGAAGTGTTTAAATTGAGATAAGAAAGATTACTTCAGTAACCACTCCTATGCATCAACTTCGACCTGCTAAAATCTAACATATTCATGGACTTGGACTTAAAACCCGTAACACAGGACATGCAACCATAGCCAAATACATCATTTTACTCTTTACTCATACAACTAACTTGCCCAGGTACTCTATCAGCACCATTTTTATCGCAGCACCCTATTAAAAATAGATATGCATAAGCAAAACACAGACATTATATCTGATAAACTCAACTAACTGCCTTATTTCGCCTAATTACTGTATTTTTACCATTACCCTATTTGCAATACAACCCCGTTCTTTGAGATGGAAGGTAAGTGTTCCTAGATGATTTGAAGTCCACTGCTATGCTTCCTCCAGTTACTACATTGCCTTCCGAACCATCTGATACTCAACTATCTTACAGAATTCTATCAATTATTTTAGTACTAGGTTATAGTAGGATCAACAAAAATAGCAAATACTACCTGACGTACTAAATCTTTAGGCAGAAAATAAGGTTCATTCTTTAAACCGATCACAAAATAAAGCGGCCAAATTTAACAGTTCAAAAGAAAAGCATAAAAACACAAAGCATATTACAATACTCAATAAGAACAATTACCTCCTTCCGATAACGATTACCCATAAAGAACAACAAAGATTTCCGATTCTCAACACCAACATCACCCTTAAACGTATTAATCCGATGCGAATAAGGCAATATGACATCTTTAACCAACGAAGCCTGATCACGCCCCAACCTCCCGAAATCCGAAACCAACAACACTCCATTCTTGACTCTATCAACCACCTTATACAAAGCATTAGGATCCTGACAAATAAACACATGATCCCACCCATTATTCCTCTTCCAATACACCTGATCCTCCAACCACTCAACCAACTTTTCTTGCATCACCTCATCATTATACTCCACAGTGGGTCCCACTGACCCAGCTGGCCTAATAGGATTCACCACCAAACTCAAAGATGAGAAAAAGGGCACGTAGAACAAATCAGCCTCATCCGGATCCATGACCCGGATCACAGGTGACCCGACCCGTTCTGATCCCGGTCGGGTCAAATCATCAAAAAGATACCATTCAGCAGGATGCTGGTTCCCAGGATACTTAAGCTTCAGAACATCCCCATTTCTAGCCTTAGCATAGCTCTCAATAACCCCAAATGTAAACTTCCTAGGCAAATCATACATATAAACCCTAACCTTTTTCTCACTCAATTCACCATCAAAATTCAATCTTTTTTCTTGAATATCAAAACGGGTCGGGTCAGAATCATACTTAAAAGGACTAAGACTCAAAAAGGCCAAAAGGGCTAGAAGAATGAGGAGAGTGAACAAAAGGGTTGGCTTCAAAAAAGCTTTTCGACCCATTTTTTGATAGAAAGAAAGGGTTTTTACATTTGGGGGTGGTGAAAGAGTGAAGAATGAAGAGCTGGGTGATTTTGATTTGGGTCTTTGATTCATAGCTAATCTTATGATTATGATTATTGCGCGTGTGTTGAACGTGCACGTAGCGGAGAAAGGGGAGATAGTAAAGGCACTGTGTGTATAGTGTATGTATACAAGATGTTTTGGCTATTTTTAGGTGTTTTAGGTTTTAGGACAGGGTTTTGGGAGTAACATTTTTTTTTTTTTTTTTTTGTAAAATGAAAAATGATTTCACTTAAAGATTGAAATACAAAATTTGAGAAGGAAAAGAAAAAATGAGACATTCTTTCATCCATAAAAGTTAATCATCTAATCGAAAAGTATGTTTAACCAATCCATGTGTCGTAACCTGAATTACGACTATCATGAGAAAGAGATTCCTCCGAAAATTTAAACAATATCACCCCTATATGAGAGAAGAGACTCCTTACATAGATAGGCCTCGTTAAAAACTCCGCAATTGATTATACAATTGTACATAGGTAGGACTCATTAAAAACTCCGCAATTGATTACATAATTGAAATCATCTTGGGACATAAAGTAGTAGTGTTTGGGGTAATTTTCGTCAATTCAATTAATTTGAAATATTGTTAGTACATTCGTATTCATTAAATTGTTCATTTATTTTCGTGTATTTCAATGGAATCAACCGATGATTTTGGGATGGAAAATTTTCAAGTCACGATCTCAATACCAACTGAGATACCCGTAGTTATATTAGCATTAACTAGCATGAAAGCCCGTGCAAAGCACGGGCACCATTTAAATTCATAAAATGTTGTTGTTTTAATTGTTTTAAATAGACGATTTCTAATTTTTGAAACACTATACATCATTAGTGTGGTATTTTTTATGGATATTAGTAATAACTCGAATTTCTTACCTAAAGTTCATATACGATTATAACAATACAATCACATCTAACAATTTAAAAAACATAACTTGGAATGATTAAACACTACGTAATTTAAAAATCTAATCACGAGTCAGTAGACTCACGTGTTTATATATAGATAAGTGCTAAATAAGATTTTTATAGATATGAGAATAAAAAACTAATCATAACCACACATTCAAATCAAATTTACATCTCAACCTCCACCAACATCCACTCCTATGCCCCTTCCATTTTTGGCGACCTTAGATACCATCACTTGCTTTACACTGCAGTTATCATCACCTCATTCCATTTGTCATCATCGTTCATGATATACACACACATATGTGTAATGTGTGTGAATGGGTGAGAGAGAAGGAGTGAGTGTATACCATCATCACTCTGTGATATTTTGTTGTCACCAAATCCACCACCACTTCGAAAGTAACTGATGAACATGTTTGTCATGAATTCCACTCACATTCCCGATCACACCTCCACTAATTCATTCATCCTTTTCTCAATAGATCTAAGTTGGTAACGTCGATCGATGACATTTTTACTCAATTTACTACTGTCAACACCATTACCAACAGCATCGAATATTTTCACAATTCTAAATCTGGAATATTCTTGTAATTTGCGTTCAAATTTTTTAGTGATTTACGTTTAAGTTTTGGTAACTTTAGTTGAATTCCTAGTAATTTTGCTTTGATATTGGTGATTTTGGTGGTGTAAGTGGTGGTGTTCATGTTGTTACAGATAAAATTATGGTAATTTTGGTAGTGGTACATGTCGTGGTGGCGTGGAAGTGGTCATGTGATAGTGATTTAATATTATTGTAATTTATATTAAAATTAACTAAAATTTTGGTTTGTATTCATGTATATTGTTATATATTATCTACTAAGTATCATATTTAAATAATACAGTTAGACATTTTAAATATATTATTTTTAAAAGAATATCTATTATCTATTTTTTAATAAATATTTTTGACCCAACTATGTGTTTTATCTAAATGTTTATCTAATATATAATATGAATTTCAAATCTCATCTGTAATAATTTTTGTTTTGTTTTTCTTAAATTATTTTTTTCTAGTCTATCAAAATATTTTGTCCAATTGCAATGAGAGTGGGGTGTAATCGAGTCAAGTCGAATATTGCCACACCCGAGCTCAAACTCGGCTAAAAAATTCCGTCGAGCTTGAACTCGAGCTCAAGTTCAATTGGTCCTTTAATTTTAACCTCGAAACTTGACTCATAAAACATATTGTGAAAAAAGTTTGAATATAAACGGTTCGACTAATGTTCGATACGGTATAACAGGATAAAATATTTGAATATTATAAAATATTGAATATTTACATTGAAAGATATTTATAATATTTAAAAATTTTAAATATTAAAAGTCCGATTAGCCTCGCGAACCTCAAGAATCGAGTAATTTAAAACTTGAACTTTGCTCGCTAAAACTCCGATTAGTCCGATGAACAATTCGGATCGATTTTGACTATAAAATATATGAATTAATAGAAATATTGGACATCATAACAAATGAGTTCTTGGAGTATGTATTTAATGAGTTATAAAAAGGTTCTAAAAGCTTCTTTGGTGTAGTGGTTGGAGATGTGAAAATAATCCATTCTTTACATAAAGGTCATGGGTTCAATTCTCATGAAAAACATCTTTTTTTTTAATATTTATATGATGGTAGGGCAAATTAATAAATTACTAAATTGGTTAGAAAGGCCTTGTTGGCCTATAATATATATAAAGGATTCCCAAATTAGAGTGATAACTTTTTATTATTATTTTGTAGATTAATTTCAGACTTTTTATCCACAAATTAAATACTCATAACCAAAATACCCACCGCCAGTTTAGGCGGCCCTAAATACCCACGGGACGCGCTACTGGTGAAGGAGTGACATAGAGACACACTACTGGTAAAGGAGTAATATGGAGATACGCTAGTGGTAATGGAGCAACACGCATACACGTGACTGGAAGGCATTCACTGTAGCTTGAGATACGCATCTGTAAAATGCGCATCTCCAGATACGCATATTCCAGATGCGTATCCGCCATCTTCTCCAAAGTCGCGCTCTGGCAATTCTCAGGCGATTTTTGACCAAATCACGCCGGAGGTCCGTTCGTTCGATTCCCAGACTGTCCATGTATGTTCTATACATCGTTGGAATCGTCTTTCGACGATCTACACAACCATATCCATTTCAGACCATTTCATTCCCCGAATTTCAAACCCCCAAATCGAACCCAACCTCTCTCCCTCGTTTTTTCACCGGCTTCGTACAAGCCCCTACGGGGCCAGATTCCATAAACTCAGTTTGGCAAATCGAAGAGCAAGCAGTGGTGATCGTTTTGGTATAATTAGAAGCGTTGGTGGTGGCCTTATGTAACTGAGACAGCCGGAGACAGCGGAGAGATTGGGAGAGAACGAGAGAGATGTGAGATGAGAGAGATGTACAGTAGTTGCTACAGTGCGCGAGACACGCTACACGGAGTAGCGTGTTGCGTGGGTAGTACAGGCCAACAGTTCCGAAAAACAGCATTTTGGGCCATGGGTACCTCAATTTGAGGTATTTTAGTCATTTTCTCTTATTTAAAGTTTCTTCCAAATTAATCTGTAATTAGTTATTGTCTCAAAGACATGTTTTGTTAACTTTCATATTATATCCTATTATTATATTATAATAAGAATAAGAGGGATAATAAGCCAGTACTATCATAGGTCAAGGGTTCGACTCCCACTAACAACATGTTTAAATTTAATATTTATAACTCTAAATATACTAATAAAATATATGATAAAATTCACTTTTCAACATAATTAAATTTAATATTTATAGCTCTAAATATACTAATAAAACATATGATAAAATTTACTTTTCAAAACTCATTAATCATCAATTAAATTTAATATTAGAAACTCATTAATCATCTATTAGTACACGCCAAAAATTTAGTTTACAAGATCGTATTGAAAAATTGCAAATATATAAGCACTGTAATAACCGCGAATTTTCGAATAAATTTCTTCTACTCGTTATTTAAATTTTATTTAAGAGCGATGCACTAGTATATTTAATTAGCGCGTTTTTATGAAATTTTAAGATTTTATTTATTCGTATGTGAGTAAATGTAATATTATATTTATTTATTTATATTTATATTGTATTTATTAAAATTAGGAAAATTTGGGAAAAATAGGATTTTAATTTTTGGTTTGATATTAATGTAAAGCGCGAAATTATTTTACAGAACGAAATTTGGGTCTCGTTTAAATTAGCCAGCAGGAAAATGACGAGATTATTATTACTGTTTTAACTGATCGGATCATTAAACACGAGGAGGAGACAGCATTTCTCGACCACAGAAAACGATTATATTCACACAGAACACTAAATGTTCCATCTTTCTTTTTCGCATTCCCATGCTTAGTCCCCACGTTTTGTCCCCTTTTAAATCATTAAAACAGAAGACCGGGCCACATTTTATTACTAACCAGAGAAACACCAAGACACCATTTCTCCTATCTCTTTTACAAACAAAAACTCGGACATACATTAATATCTATACAAACAAGAGTTTTAAACACAGGTGGTTTACTTTATTTTCCGTTAATTCTTTTTTTCTCGTTTTTGTCTTGAACTGGTAGAATCGATTGGTTGTGTTATGTGTTGAGTGTTATCGGAGTTAGGAAGTGGGGTGTGTCTGCGTGTGGTGTTCGGAGTTGCGTTGGTGTTGTGAGAAGGCGAGGAAGGCGACGAGAGAGAGAGATGTCGAGGCGGCGAGAGAGAGAGAGAGATGTTGAGAGGGAGAAGATGGTGTGCGAGAGAAAGAGGTTGGAGCGGAGGGAGAGAGATGGGTGTTGTCGATGTTGAAGAAGATAGGGAGAGGAGGGTGAATGTTGTTTGGTTGTTGTAATCGGTGAAGTGGAGTCGACCACCACTGTTATGGCGGTGGTGTCGATTTTGGTTGAACCGGGTGGGGTTTGAGAGAGTGCAGAGATGGAGAAGAACGAGAGATGGAGAATCGGAGATGGGGGAAAACAGAGTAGGGGTGGAGGGAGAGTGAGTCGACTCGGCTCATACCGAGTTAGAGAGAGAGAGAGAGAGAGAGAGAGAGGGGGAGAGAGGGAGAGACAGAGAGAGAGATTGCGAGAGCGAGTGTGAAGCAGAGAGATTTCGGGGAGAGATTTCGAGAGGGAGAGTGAGGCAGAGAGATTTCGGGAGAGAGAGAGAGGGGGCTTGATGTCGTGTTTGTACACTTTCTCTGATTAAACCGTATCATTGTTCAGATAATACAATAATAACGTACTGATAATAATACAGTTATGATAAAATAATTGATTAATTGTTAATTATGCAGAAATTATTAAATTGATTTTTAAAAAGAGTAATTGTGACATTTAAAATGAGAATAAAATGAGATGTGTTTAATTTAGTGGAATACTAAAAATGGTATAATTAACTAAATTAATTAAATAGAAATTTTGGATTTTGCAAGATTAATAAAATGAATTGTTTTTATAGAAGCACATTTTGTTAAAAATAGAAATAATAATTAAGGATTTGTATTCGGATAGAAATTTGAGACTTGAATTATTTTGTTTTGAGAATAAATAGAGGTTAATATTATTAAATTATTTACGAGGTTTACAAAAAATGGATTATTCCCGTTATAATCGGTAACCCATATTTTCGTTTTAAAGTGGGATTTACTGATATTAAAATAGTATATATTTTCTAGATTCGATTCCTGAGTTCAAAGAGAGATTTATTTATCCGAAAATTATTTTTCGTTATTTATCGTAGAGATTTTCAAGAGATATTTTATTATTAATTGATATGGGCTGAAAATAAGCCCTAAAGACACATTTAATGTGGCATTAATTAGGCAAAGGATGGTCCAAATGTGGGGCCCACCAGATGGGCCCAAAACCCCGATTATAATATTAATTTCGTAATTAATATTGGGGGAAATAAACAGCTCAGCAATAAGAGTTGGATAAGGATATTATTTCCACCAGACTTAGCCACCAAGGCATCCAATTCAATATGGAAACTGATTCCTACAAGGAATAGATCGAATTCAAACCAAAGGAAGGTTGGAAACCTAGAATCAAGATAAAGGGTTGACAACCAGATAACAATGCAAACCAGACTTGAAGTCAAGTGCTCAGTGGAAAAGAAACTTCTTGAACGATCAAACGAGAAGCAAGACCTCCACCATAGGAAACAAGGGGGGCAAGAACTAAAAAGCTTCATCACAAGCTCCACATCTTAGAACAAGAAAGAGAGAGATTAATTATGCCTTGAAAGGATGTATATAACATACAAACGTCAAGGACGTGATTCAAGAACGAGACTCCAGGCATTGCGAAAAGCTTCGAGAGGCACGACAAAGCGACCATGGAGCACCTGTCAGCCAACCTGGAGCACCTGGCAGGCAACCAGGATCTCCTGGCAGCCGACCAGGTGCCATGGAGAAGGTCCGGCTGACCAGAATCTCCTGGCAGCCGACCAGGTACCATGGAGGGGCTTCAGCTGACCTCCTGGCACCTCCCGTCAGTTGGTTGGATCGTTTGATGGTTCTGTTGAAGGTTTCTCACTTTCCGGAACGAACATCGACCTCCAACTAAACGTCATTCAAGCATCGATAAGCACCGTTAATGCCGATAGCACCAGTAATGTCGTTAGCACCGACAGTGTCTTCTAGCACCGTTCAGTGTCGTTTAATGCCGGTTGGCGTCACTTAAACGTTGTTTAATTGTCGTTTAAGGCTAGTTAGTACCGTTTAGTGCCGTTTTATGCCGTTCAACGTCGTTTAAACATTGTTTAAATGTCGTTAAGGCTGATTAGTGCCGATTAGCATCGAATCAACATTGTAATACCGTTAGAAGTCACGAATGACCAAACTGACGATTTAAGATCGAGATCGAGGTTCTGGATCCCTAGGATCGAGATCGAGGTTCTGGATCCCTAGGATCGAGATCGAGGTTCTGGATCCTTGAAAGTCACGGGTGACCAAGATACTAAATTAGAGATCAAGATCGAGGTTCTGGATCCCTAGGATCGAGATCGAGGTTCTGGATCCCTAGGATCGAGATCGAGGTTCTGGATCCTTGAAAGTCACGGGTGACCAAGATATTAAATTAGAGATCAAGATCGAGGTTCTGGATCCCTAGGATCGAGATCGAGGTTCTGGATCCCTAGGATCGAGATCGAGGTTCTGGATCCCTAGGATCGAGATCGAGGTTCTGGATCCCTAGGATCGAGATCGAGGTTCTGGATCCTTGAAAGTCACGGGTGACCAAGATACTAAATTGAAGGTCAAGATCGAGGTTCTTGATCCTCAAGTTCCATGAATAGGTTTTCAGGTCCGGGTTTCTTCCCCAACCACGAAGTGGCCGACCACGAAACTCCAAGGAGCCGTAGCCGACCACGAAGCAGCCGACCATGACACCTGAAGAAGCTCTCTTGTCAGCCGACCTCACGCTGTTTCGGTCATATCTTGAGCTCCGGGTATCAGATTTGGGCGATCTTACATCCCACGCGAAGGTCACAAAGTTTTCTACAACCTTGGAAGGTTCCAGTCGACAAGGAGCACCCCCTGGGCGACCAGGATCTCCTGGCAGCCCACCAGGATCTCTTGGCAGCCGACCAGGAGCACTTGGCAGCCGACCAGGAGCACCTGGCAGCCGACTAGGAGCACCTGGCAGCCAACCAGGTGCCACGAAGGGGCTCCAGTTGACTCCCTGACACCCATCTTGGCACCTCGCTTCGGTTGGTTGGATCGTTTGATGGTTCTATTGAAGGTTTCTTACTTTCCGAGACAAACATCGACCTTCAACTTAGCGCCGTATAGTGCCGATAAGCACCGATTAAGTACCGATTAGCACCGTTAGTGCCGATAAGCACCGATTAAGTGCCGATTAGCACCGTTAGTGCCGATAGCACCGTCAGTGCCGATAAGCACCGATTAAGTACTGATTAGCACCGTGTAGTGCCGTCTTATGCCATTCAACGTCGTTTAACATAGATTGAAACGTCGTTCAACCATCGATTAGCACCGTGTAGTGCCGTTAAATGCCATTCAACGTCGTTTAACATAGATTGAAACGTCGTTTAAACACTTCCAGGCAACTTGGAGCACCTGGCAAGCGAACAAGGAGCACCTGGCAGGCAACCAGGATCTCCTGGCAGCCGACCAGGTGCCACAGAGAGGGTCTGGCCGACCAGGATCTCCTGGCAGCCGACCAGGATCTCCTGGCAGCCGACCAGGATCTCCTGGCGGCCGACCAGGAGCACCTGGCAGCCGACCAGGAGCCACGGAGAGGCTCCAGCTGACTTCCCGGTACCCATCTTGGCACCCTCCATCGATTGATTGGATCATTTGATGGTTCTGTTGAGGGTTTCTCACTTTCCGTGACAAACATCGACCTTCGACTTAGCACCATATAGTGTCGTTTTATGCCATTTAACGTCGTTTACATAAATATTGAAACGTCGTTTAAGCATCGTGTGACATCATCAAAATCAACCTGGATCTCCCGTCAATCTGCCGGCGATCAAGAAGCACATGTCGTGCGATCAAGAAGCACATGTCAGGCGATCAAGAAGCACCTAAAAGGCAACCAGAAGCACCCGGCGGGCAACCAGGATCTCCTAGCAGCCGACCAGGTGCCACAAAGGGGGTCTGGCCGACCAGGATCAAGAAGCCCATGTCGGCGATCAAGAAGCACATGTCAGGCGATCAAGAAGCACCTGACAGGCAACCAGAAGCACCAGGCAGGCAACCAGGATCTCCTGGCAGGCGACCAGGTGCCACAAAGGGGGTCTGGCCGACCAGGATCAAGAAGCACATGTCAGGCGATCAAGAAGCACATGTCAGGCGATCAAGAAGCACATGTCGGGCGATCAAGAAGCACATGTCAGGCGATCAAGAAGCACCTGACAGGCAACCAGAAGCACCCGGCAGGCAACCAGGATCTCCTGGCAGCCGACCAGGAGCACCTGGCAGCTGGCCAGGACCCTTGTCGGCTGACTTGCTGCCCGGAAGAGGTTACAATTGTCCCGGATCTCCTCCGTTTAGCACCGTTTAGTGTCGTTTAGTGCCGTTTAGCACCGTTTATCGCCGTTTAGCGTCGTTTAACATCGTTTAAACGTCGTTTAAGGCAGTTTAGCACCGTTTAGTGTCATTTAGTGCCGTTTAGCATCGTTTATCGCCGTTTAGCGTCGTTTAACTTCGTTTAAACGTCGTTTAAGGCTATTTAGCACCGTTTAGTGTCGTTTAGCACCGTTTATCGCCGTTTAGCGTCGTTTAAACATCGTTTAAACGTCGTTTAAGGCTGTTTAACACCGTTTAGTGTCGTTTAGTGCCGTTTATCGCCGTTTAGCGTCGTTTAAACATCGTTTAAACGTCGTTTAAGGCTGTTTAGCACCGTTTAGTGTCGTTTAATGCCGTTTAGCACTGTTTATCGCCGTTTAGCGTCGTTTAAACATCGTTTAAACGTCGTTTAAGGCTGTTTAGCACCGTTTAGTATCGTTTAGTGCCGTTTAGCACCGTTTATCGCTGTTTAGCGTCGTTTAAACATCGTTTAAACGTCGTTTAAACGTCGTTTAAGGCTGTTTAGCACCGTTTAGTGTCGTTTAGTGCCATTTAGCACCGTTTATCACCGTTTAGCGTCGTTTAACATCGTTTAAACGTCGTTTAAGGCTGTTTAGCGCCGTTTAGTGTCGTTTAGTGCCGTCTAGCACCGTTCGATGTTGTTGGCATAATCTAACATCGTTGTAAACGCGTCGGTCTCTCCATGCTTTACATCAAAACGATATCAAAGATAAACCCTGACCGGAGTCTCGAGTTAGACAAGTAAAACTTCAAGGAAAACCTGATCAATTTTCCTGGAAGTTGGGGGGCAAATGATATGGGCTGAAAATAAGCCCTAAAGACACATTTAATGTGGCATTAATTAGGCAAAGGATGGTCCAAATGTGGGGCCCACCAGATGGGCCCAAAACCCCGATTATAATATTAATTTCGTAATTACTATTGGGGGAAATAAATAGCTCAGCAATAAGAGTTGGATAAGGATATTATTTCCACCAGACTTAGCCACCAAGGCATCCAATTCAATATGGAAACTGATTCCTACAAGGAATAGATCTAGAACTTTCCTCAAAGACTTGTCTACCAAGTCTCCTATTCCTACCATAATTCTAAGGCTTCTCAGCCTATATAAGGACCTGCTCCTTCACTCCTAGAACTACGTCTTGGCTTGATTCTCAATACGAGATACGTAGGCACTCTGTGAGGACCGATTAAAGTCTCGAACGCAGAAACAGCCATTAAAGCTCGAAGCTCAACCACCCTAGCATTAATTACAAATCGTAACCTAGTTTTTGATCCACAACATTAATATAATTTAATATTTAAATATTATATTATCGGATCAGGGATACTTTATTTTGACGAGTCGCTCACGTATTTCTGGTTGCCATTTTTAGAGAATATTTCCCGAGCCGTAGATCGAAGCCAAGTTCACGGGTAGAGTATAAATCTTATCTGCATTCATTTGCACTTCGAGATCGAGGCAAGTCCCTTCCTACCCTAACTCTTAGAGGCTTGTATTTCTGTTCGTATTATTTCATTCATTAATTATTTTTGAGCTATCAATTATGAGATTTATCTGTGGCTCCTTATGATGCAATAATCATTATTTTCTCGTTGCGATATTTTGTTACTGTTAAAGTTACTTTACTTGCGAATTATATCCCTTATAAGCGTGGTATCAATTTCGTTGCTATCGGGTCGATCTCATTAATTCGAGACGACTATTATTGTGATTCAGTGAAACTAATCTCATTCGTTCGAGATAGTTAAATTTATTCTTTTCAGTCGAATTTATTGTACAAATTCGACAATAGTTATTGATTATCTTTTGGTTGGTTCATCTCTCGAATCAACAAATAAGAGTTATAAAAATTAGGATCGTTAGAGTTTTACTCGTTGATCAAGTGAAAAATATTCTATTTAAACGTTCATCAATTATGAGCATTATAAATATTCGAGAAGTACTATTTGTACAGTACGACTCCCAATTACTTCATTTTAAGACTATCCTCAATATTTCGAGATGGTTGACTTTATTGTCGAGGGTTGGCATCTCGTTCGTGTCAACCAATAAAATATTATTATTGAGAATTTACCTCAGTCTATTGTTCGGGTTGGTGGAACAATTGAGTCAGACTGGCAGTCCGCCAGATTTATAATTACTTTCCTGGAAGTGTTATCTTATTTTATGTGTTCAACAAATATTCGGGAATTTTGTATTCTACTGGTCAAATTTGGGAAACAGGCCCATTTTAGAGAAAGAGAGACTTGTGTACCGTTATGCGGACACGAGATATATTGGCACTATGCTGCCAGGGTTTAATTAATAACCCCTATGATGCTAGCATTCATACATTTATATTATATTGTTGATATCGTATTGTTAGGTCCACTATGATTGTAGAAGGGGGGGTTGAATACAATCAATATCAATTTCTCAAAATTTATTCGTTAAATAATTTTCACTTAAACGAATATTTTGTGCGGAATAAATTGACTCGGATTTCAAGTTGAATATAACTGTATATTAACTTGTGTGGTGTTACAAAATCAATCCAAACTATTATCAAGTGTTTAATAACTAATTAGAAAATTCGACATGAACTTTTCTAATTTAGTTAATAAATCTCAAGATAAGTACTAGGAAACTTAATTCGCTAGTAATACTAGAATCACAAGTAGACAAGTTCTATCGGATAGAATATTACAAAGATGATGAACTTGAATTTATGTGAATTAATTTGTTCTTGGTGTTCTTGATATTTGAGAGAGAAAACTGCTGTGTTTTTCCAGGATATTGCTGTGTTCTGGTCTGCTGCTTCATTTTGTTGCTTCTGCTGTGTTATATAGGTCTGTACTCATTTAGATATGACTTAAACTGCTTCAAGACCTATTAAATCAGCTGTCAGCATGACTTAATCTTGCTCCAAGACATAATTTTCTGTAGGTATGACCTAAAAAATGAGTCGGTATGACCTAATCTTCAACAGTGTGGTCGGTATGACCTAACACTTTTGTCGGTATGACCTAACACCTTTCCAGAAATATCTTGCTTCAGTATGACCTAATTCCATCGGTATGACCTAGCAGATTTGAGGTCGGTAAGACCTAATCCACTCAGCAGCTCGGTATGACCTAAATCTTTATGCTTAGTATGACTTAGATTTAAGTCATGTCGGTATGACCTAATTTAGGTCATACCGAACTAAACTTAATCAAGACATAATCCATTCAGCATTTAATTAAGTCATATTGATCCTTTTAATTAATTAATGATTAACTAATTCATGATTAATTGATACAATAATTAACTTAATAAATAAATTAATTCTATTAGAATTAATTCATTAATTAAATCAATTAAATGATTTATATCAATTTAAAACAAATTAAATTAAATCAATAACTAATTAATTTAATTCTTCCAAACCACGGAAAATAATAAAGAATTACCACTGACTTATGTTGACGTTCGATGTACTGTCTGGTTCATGAACGACTAACTTCAATGATGCTTCTTCACTTCTGACTTTAAGCTATGGTTTAGTTTTTCTCTCAATTTTCTTGTACTTTGATTGATTTTCAATCTATCACTCGAAAAATCTCTGTCACTGTAAATGAATCCATACACTTCAATGTTATACTGAGGCTTGATCAGATACCTGATACGTCTTCCAGTGTGAAACATCAAAACTATAGATTGACTTCATTCTTTCTTCTGACAGATATTGCTTCCTGAGATTCCTGTGACAGATCATACGGATATTTACTTATTACAATTTGGTTTAAGTTGATTAGGATCCTCGAACTACAAATAGGCTGATTCATATGCCTTTCAATCTCCCCCTATTTGTTTGTTAGACAATAACAACCAAATACCTAGAGGATACCTTAACTAATTCAACTTAACCAAATGAAAGATAAAATATTAAACGTAAAGCAAATATCAAATAGTTCTGGTTTATATTAAACATTTCCAGATTCAAACAAAATGATAAATACAAGATAGATGATCCTTTAGCCTGATCATATTTAACATATTCCTATCTTGACCTATCTAGCTCTAAAGATAATACACGTAGAGCTGTTCTTCAATTACTGTCTTCTCGTCTAAATTCTCCTTCTTCTGGCTCATCTGTGACTTGAAGTTTCATGTGTAAATCAGAATCAACAAGACGCTCTCTTCTTGATGACAATCCTTGAGGTAAGACTAAAGGAATTCCAAGCTTCTTTCTCAGTTCACCTTGAAATTTCTTGTAATCTTTTATATTCGTTTGTGCATAGGATCGAATGTGATCTGCAGGTATTACCTTTTCTTCAGTCAAGAATCCATGATTTCTGAGAGCATATTCAGCATATACCAAGTGTTTTGCATGATGTTCATATAACTCATCTGTCTGAAGATTGATTGAATGAAGTACCTCTCCCTTAAGAAATTTTACTTGTGGAGGATCCTTAATCACTTCTGGTCCAGCTCTTTCAGCAAATTCTTTGAACTTCTCATGTAACAATACACCTAGCTCAGAAGTTGTTCTCACCTTAGGCCTAAGTACCCAAATCCCTGTCAGCGATCTGTCATAAAAGAACTGAATAGATACTCTGAAAGTTCCAACATTATGACAATCCACAAATATTACCAGCTCATCAGATTTGGGTTCAAATGCAGTAGTTATCCTGATGACTTCTACCTTTAAGGCCCTTATATACATATCATGAATTGGATTTGCCAGTTTGAATTCCTCGAGAATTTCTCCAAGACGACGATCTTCATAATCAGAACTCTGAGGTGAATCAATTGCTTTTTGAGCACGTTCCTATTTGTCACCGCTCTTTAGTCTGATATATGTCTTTCTCTTCTCAACATTTATAGCATGTAATCGTTGTAGTGCTTGCTGTTCAGCTTTCTGAAGTTCTTCATTTCGTGCAATTTGCTCTAATGACTTTTGAAGCTTTTCTTCTCTCATCAGCAAATTAGCTTCCCTCTGAGCAAATAACTCTTCAGATTCTTTCTCTGCTTGTTGAGCTTCATATTCAGATGTCACTGGTTCTTCTTCTTCCCAGTGACTTAGATCTGGTTCAGGTAATTTCTCACCTTCATCAGAAAAATCAAAGTCATCAAAAACATCAAGATTATCCGGTTCACCCGTGTAGAAATATTCTGTGTCTTTGACTTGATCATCTGCAACAACTTTCTTCTTCCCCTTATTCCTCCTGTCTTCACTGTTGTCTGTATCAGATTTATCAGATTTACCTCCTTTTTCCCCTTGTCCTTTCTCACCTTGTGATTTCTGTGCCTGTTGTAATTTCTCCCCCTTAGTTGAGGAATCCTCTACAGATTTACCGGTTGCACCAGCTTCAGGATCTCGCTCATCATCATCACCACCTGTTCTTGCAAAGTATTCTCTTTCTTCAGTTGTTGGTGTGCGATTTTGACTTAGCAGATTAAATAAATGCCTTAATCCTTTAGCTTGATGTGCATTTTGCTTCTCAATTTGATCTAGTCGAAAGTCAATAGAACGGTGATTTTCATGTACTTCTTCCTGTAGATTATCAACCTTGTTGGAGATTTCAGCAATAATTTTATCTTGTGCCACAGTGACCTCACCAGAATCATCAAGAGCTTTTTCATGAGAAAGTTCGAGAGTTTTGATTTTATTAGTGAAGAATGTCTTCAAGTTGTTGATGTCACCCTTTATCGAAGTAAGCTGATTATCAACAGAGGTGGATGGAGAAGACTGTTTATCCACTTGTGCTCGAAGTAATCTAGCTTCAGCTTTACTTGCTTCCAGTTCCCTTTCCAGATTTTGTATTTTTTGTAACAATGAGAGAGTGTATGTGTCTGTGTGTGGACTCACCTGAGTTTCACTCTGAATTTCACTCACCTGATGTGCATGTGTATCACTCAATTTTGTGGTGATCCTCACATCACTCCTCTCAATTTCCTTAGCTTTTCCAGAAGCGGTACCTGCAGTTAAAATCACCCTAGCCTCCTCTGGGAAGGTCAGTGGTGGTGCAATAGGAGTTCGCAAATCCCTGTCCTCAATCAATTTTACTTGTACATTTGGATTTGTAATCTGAATTGCTTCAGTAGTAGATTGATCAATTTGCCTTCCACTTTCTTCAGTTGAAACTGCGAGTGGAAACTCCCTTGAGGGATCTAGGAATGTTTCTCCTAGGAGGGGAGATGATGGCTCCATTAAAGTTGGCAGGGAACCAAGATTTCCCTCAGAAGTCTGTGAAGACTCTTCTACCGTAACTATGGTAGGCACTGTTTCAGACTCAATGTGCTCTCCTGTCAATGTGTCCCTATTTTCATCATAACTATATGTTCTCCATTTGTTAGTAATAACAAAGGGGTTGTGCTTGACACATTACAGGATGCCATGGCCCTATGGCGAATTTCAATAGTATCATCCTGTTGAGAGGATGATCCTAGTAACTGTTGCATGGCCATATCAACGTCCATATCTTGTTGGGAAGATACAGATGGGCTTACAGTTGCCTCTGAATCAGTTCTACTTTTCTTTTGTAGAGGCAGAGCTGTGGGTTCACTCATTATATTACTTCTTTTCTTTGCTCTTTGAAAGGGAATTTTCTTTCTGGAGTGGAAAGTTTTAAGTGATGTAGATTCAGTGTTTAGCTCTATGACCGGGGTTCGAGATTGCGGTCTTACAATCCATTGGTCAGCCCTATCAACCACTTGGGTTCCAGAAATAGATTGTTCATCAATAGAGAGATTAGAAGTCAATACCTGGTTATCAGGTGCCGAAGAGATTGCAGCTTGAGTAGTTTGAACCAATTGTTCTTGAACAGGCTCAATTTGCTGGATAGGTACCTCTTGTTCAGCTTCAGGTTCAACTATTGGTTCTGCTTGCTCAGGTAGTGGTTCATTTTCTTCGGGTATAGGTACAGGTGCAATGATGGGTAGTTGTATAAAGTTTGACATGTATTGAGTGACAACTACTGGCACATTTGATAATTTAGGTCTGACACCGTAATTAGTGAATAATCTCGTCGAAGGTTTACCCGACACCAATGCTTCACTATTCAGAAATGGAGCATGATATTGTAGTTCTACCAAATGATTAAAAATCAAGGAAAGGAATCTTGGGTAAAAGCATTGAACTTTATCGCCCCTGTCAAAATTCCTTTTAGCATTGATGACTCTTCAAACCATCGGTCCACACAGAAGGCTGCCAATGTTGATTCTTCGATTATAAGCAACTGCAAATCCAATATGCTGTATAAAGGAAGGTAATATTCTGAAGTTGTTTTTTGTTGAATTGGCAAAGACCTTGGCTAGTGTGTCGAACACATAATCCCATTCCTGAACTAGAAACTTTTTATTCAAGACAGGAACATCTGCTCTGTCTTGATAATGAATACCAGCAAAGAAATTAGTTAATTCCTCATCTGACGGATAATCCTCAAAATTGTCATTTGGAAAGTTTAAGACCGTATTAATGACAGATTCATCCACTGTGTACTGATTGTCTCCAAGAGTGAAAACAAACGATCTGTTATCGCCAGAAACGACAGCAGTAGTACACATAATTCGCAAGGGTTCAATTTTTAAAGGAGTATCTAAACTCAAAGCAGTGCGAACTAGTGAATGATCATTCACAAAACGAATCCACGGTCGAAAACGTTCAAGTGAACATTTTTCGGGATCAAAATATCCGATCAAATTATGCTTAACTATTTCAAATCGAACATTGTTATTACCAGCCATTTTTATCAAATTTTAACACTTTGAAAATTTCAGATTTTACAAAATAATTAATTAAATTGATTTATTTCGAATTAATAATTAATTAAAAATTCGAAAATAATCAAAGTTGTTCAAAAATTCTGAAAATTTCACACAATGATCCTGGTATACACACCAACAACCGTATATTTTTAGATTTTCAAGAATCGAACCCAATTTTTCTGAAAAGTAAATCGTAATTTGCGATTTTCGAAATCAAAATCCTTCAAAACTGAACGAAATTGCGATTTTAAGCACTTAAAATGTAGATAATCAGACAAAGAGTCGACTTATGTGATTAGATCGTGATTATCAACAAGATTCGAGACAAAAAATGGACATGAACGATCGTATATGCGTGTGTATATATGTGTGTATTTATTGAGTTCTCCAAGACTTAACTTGAGAGAAAGACATAAACTGAAATATGACTTAACTCTAATATATACTCTAAACACTGAATATGACTTAATTATTAATCGTTATGACCTAAATAATATAAACTGACTTACTATGACTTAATATACATGGATACTGATTATGACCTAATTAAAACTAATACTGAATATGACTTAAATAAAACTAATACTAGATTATGACCTAATTAAAACTAATACTGAATATGACTTAATTAAAACTAAGACTCGATTATGACTTAAATTAGCTAGACAAAATTTAACATTAATAAGACTTAACTAATTACTAACGAATATGACTTAATTCGTTATGACTTAATCTAAATAAGACTAAATCTGATCAATATAACAAATAAGTCATACCGACCAGAAAAACAATTAAAAACAAGTCATATTGCAGTTTAGATTAATTTTAAGTCATATCTACTTAAAATAAATTAAAGAAAATACAAATAATTTAATTAAACACACAAATATTTACAACTAATAATACAGAAAAATATATTAAAAATAATATTATTAATCAAACAAATAATAACAATAGAAATAACTAACATAGATTAATCTGTTAACGGAAATAAAACAATATTAACAGGACAAACATTACAAAACATTAAATAAAATATTCTAAACAAATAAAATAAATACATACAATTATTCTAAAATTATAGAAATATGGAATAACAAATATTTAATTAAACAAAATGATAAATACAATAACAATCAAGAAAACAAGTTGATATAATAATTAAACAAGTGATTTTTTTTTAAATATTCACAAACTAATCACTTGTTAATTATTAAAGATCAAACCTCAGATATTAACTACATTAATTACTAGGACTGTTCAACATACCCAATTCACCAACAATTTTGGTGAATGTGGATTCGTCGAGCGACTTAGTAAAAATATCTGCTGTTTGTTCTTCAGTGGGTACAAACAGTAATTCCACTGTACCATTCATGACATGCTCTCTAATAAAATGATACCTTATATCTATATGCTTTGTCCTTGAATGCTGCACAGGATTGTTGGAGATTGCTATGGCACTTGTATTATCACACAAAATAGGAATATTTTGTAATACAAAGCCATAGTCCATCAGTTGATTCCTAATCCACAAGATTTGAGCACAACAGCTTCCAGCAGCTATATATTCAGCTTCGGCTGTAGAGTTGGAAACTGTTTGTTGTTTCTTGCTGTACCATGAAACCAATCTACCACCTAGGAATTGACAACTCCCAGAGGTGCTTTTTCTATCTACAACACTTCCTACATAATCAGAATCTGTATATCCAACAAGATTAAAACCAGAATCTTTAGGGAACCAGATACCTAAATTAGGCGTACCCTTGAGATATCTCAGAATTCGTTTAACAGCAATGAGATGAACATCTCTAGGATCCGATTGGAACCTTGCACACAAGCACGTAGCATGCATAATATCAGGTCTACTTGCAGTAAGATAAAGTAATGAGCCTATCATACCTCTGTAGCTTGTAATATCTACCTTAGCAGAATTTTCACATGCTCCAAATTTGACAGCTGTGGATGATGGTGTCTTTGTTGAAGAAGAGTCCTCCATTTGATATTTCTTGAGAAGCTCTTTGATGTACTTGGATTGACAAATAAATATACCATCTTGCCTTTGATTTATTTGTAACCCAAGAAAGAACTTCAGCTCACCCATCATGCTCATTTCAAATTTACCCTGCATTAACTTCGCAAATTTCTTGCACAAAAGATCATTAGTAGACCCGAATATTATATCGTCCACATAGACATGGACTATAATTGTATCATTCTTATGTTTCTTTGTGAAGAGAGTTTTGTCTATGACACCTCTAACAAAATCATTTTCAAGTAAAAATTCAGAGAGAGTGTCATACCATTTCCTTGGTGCTTGCTTAAGACCATAGACAGCCTTGAAAAGGAAGTAGACATAGTCAATTAAATCTGGATCTTCAAAGCCAGGGGGCTGTTCTACATAAACCTCTTCATCTAGCTTGCCATTCAAGAAAGCACTCTTGACATCCATTTGATAAACTTTAAAGTTTGAAAATGCTGCGAATGCCAAGAATATTCTTATGGCCTCAAGTCTAGCCACTGGAGCATAGGTCTCATCATAATCAATGCCTTCAGATTGGGAGTAACCCTTTGCTACCAGTCTTTCTTTATTTCTCGTCACTGTGCCATCTTCATCAAGTTTGTTTCTGAATACCCACCTTGTGCCAACTACTGGTCTGTTTGTAGGTCTGGGCACCAGCTTCCAAACTTCTTGTTGTTTAAATTGATTGAGTTCATTTTGCATAGCAATTACCCAATCAGGATCAGAAAGAGCTTCTTCAGTTTTCTTAGGTTCCATTCCAGACAGAAACCCTGAATAATTGCATTGATTCTGAAAAGCTCTTCTAGTCTTTACACCAACAACTGGATCACCAATAATTAACTCAAAAGGATGAGCTCTATTCTAAACAGTCTGTCTGGGAAGATTAGATCTTGATGATTCGCCTTGTTCTTCATTGTGATGTTGTGTGTGACCAGTTGACCCTTCATTGTCTCCCCCTGAGTTGTTGCCAGGATGATTAGATGATTGTTCAGAAGTATAAGTGGTGTTTTCAATATTATCATTATTTTCACCACTATTATTCTGATTAGACTCATCATTGTCATCATTGTCATTTGCATCAACAAAAACATCAGGTGGACTATCATCATCTGAATCTAGATCTATCATATCTTCAAAAGATAGCTTTTCAGATGAATCTTCAGTTTGGATACTAGGGAGTTTAGTGTCATCAAATGTAACATTGACACTTTCCATCATCTTCTGATGTTCAATCAAATACACCTTATAAGCTCTTCTTTCATAACCAACAAAAATTGCTTCATGTGCTTTGGCTTCAAATTTCCCACCTTGATCATCTCCTTCTTTAAGTACAAAGTATTTTGCTCCAAATACGTGAAAGTATTTGAGTGTTGGTTTCTTTTCATTCATAGCTTCATAGGGTGTTTTCATCAAGTCTTTGTTGATAAGAGTTCGATTCTGAGTATAGCAAGCAGTGTTGACAGCTTAAGCCCAAAAATACAATGGAAGCCTTGATTCACTTAACATAGTACGTGCAGCTTCAATCAAGGTTCTATTCTTTCTTTCAACTACCCCATTTTGCTGAGGAGTTCTTGGAGCTGAGTATTGTCTGGTTATACTTTTTTCAGTACAAAAGTCATTCAGAACTGCATTCTTGAATTCAGTTCCATTGTCTGACCTTATAGCTCTCACTGGATACTTGGAATCTAACTCAATTAACTTGATGTGATCAATCACCAGTTGTGGAGTCTCATCTTTAGAATTCAGGAACAAGACCCATGTGAATTTTGAAAAATCATCAACAATCACAAGAGCATAGACATCACATTCACTGGACCAAATAGATCCATGTGAAGTAACTGTAAAGGTTCAGTTATTGAAGACATATCAGTGCTTCTGTGAGTTGCCCTTTTTAGTTTGCCTTTTTGACAGGCATCACATAGTCCTTCCTGTGTAAATTCCAAAGAAGGTAAACCTCTCACCAATTCTCTCTTGACCAGAGAGTTCATGGTCTTGAAATTTAGGTGAGAAAGTTTCTTGTGCCATAGCTAACTTTCATTTGAGGATGCTTTAGAATAGAAGCAATTGATTTCTTCAGTGCTTCTAGTGTTCATGTTGGCTACATACAAGTTTCCTTTTCTGACTCCCGTTAGAGATGGTTGTTCACTTCTTTTGTGTGTAATCAGACAATTCTTTTTGTTAAAGTAGACTTCAAATCCCTTGTCACAGAATTGACTGATACTGAGCAAATTATGCTCAAGTCCTTTTACAAAGGACACTTCTTCAATGATAACATTTCCAGCTTCAAGTCTGCCATATCCATCAGTTCTACCTTTGCTGTTATCTCCAAAGGTAACTACTGGGCCAGCCTTCTCTACCACATTTATCAGCAGGGTTCTGTCTCCAGTCATATGCCTTGAACATCCACTGTCCAAGATCCAGGTTACTCGTTCAACCTGTTCAATACCCTGCAATGACAAATGAATTAAACCTTCTTCGGGACCCAAATTTGATTGGGTCCTGCGGATTTAAAGTATTGACCTTTATCAGGCAAAACAACATCTTTAATTTTAACATCTTTAGTCAATAAACATTTAACCTTATAAACAGATTTGAAAATCTTTTGTTTTATCTTGGGTATCCATGTTTCTCTAACAGCAATAACACTTGTGTCATTGACTGGACATTTGACCTGGTAAACATTCTTGGTAACCTTTTGTTTAGGCTTAGGTACAAATGTCTCTCTCCTAACTTGAGGAGGAAAAGCAGTCTTTGATCGAACATTATTGTTCCTGTTCATGTGCTGTCGAGGAGCATTCTGTTTAACACATGCATAATTACCATTAAAATAAGCACGCGTACTGTTAAAAGCACAAGACATACAATTGATAACACCACATGCTTTATGATTAGAATCAATAATAGGCATGGTATTTTTCTATTTCAACTTATTACTACCTAATCCAGTCTTAGAAGAACTAGTTGATTTAACAACTTTGACTGGCACTTTAGGTACATCTTTCTTGGATGAAACATTCGTTGTATTAGTGTCCTCAACTGATTTAGCTTTAACAAAGACTGTGACATCTTTCTTGGATGAAACATTCTTTGTATTAGTGTTCTTAACAGTTTTATCCTTAACACATTTATCCTTAACAAAGACTGTGCCATTAGCACTATCCTCATTTCTCATTTCTTCTTGGATAACCATAGAAAGAATATCTGGTGGACCAGCATCAGATTTTTAAATAGAGGTTCTTTAACATTTTTGAGCACATGTGGTATTCCCCTTTCTTTAGCACTAACAGGGTTAGGGGAATTTATGCCCAACGATCCAACAGCTTCATTGTAACCATACCCTATACCTGTTGTTCATTCTACAACTTGATTGTTAAAGAACTCTTTGGAAACTTTAACTGAATTATAACAAGCCCTGACCTGTGTTTCAAGTTCAGTAATTCTAGTTATTTGTTTGCCTACAACTTCTAGAATAGCTTTCTCCTTTTTATAAAGCATTGTTATTTCATCTCTTTGTTGATCTTGATTAATATGCACTTTTTTTCAATTCTGACACTTCATTGCCAAGATTAGTACTTAACAGATCTAGTCTTCTATATTCAGTTTGTGTATTACCTAATGAATTATAAAGACTACGAATCAACTCAGTGTCAGTAAGAGTTACCGGTTTGTTATGCTGATCAGATGCTTGATCATTTGCCACCAGTGCAAAATTTCCATATTCTTCATCTTCGCTGTCAGTGTCATCCCAACTCTTACCAGCCGCAACATAGGCTTTTCCAGGTTTCTTTTTATCAGCAGCAAAATCTCTTCTTTGAGTTTGCTTCGGTTTCTGACATTCAGTGGCAAAGTGCCCTAATTCATTACAGTTGAAGCAACGAATCTTGCTTCTGTCAACAGATCCAGTTTTGTATCCTCCCCTGTTACTAGAGGAAGAAGAGCCTCCTCTTTGGAATCTGTTATTTGACTTAAACCTGTACTTTGGATTTCTTCTGAATCTGAAGTTGCCAAATTGTCTTACCATCAATGCCATGGACTCATCTTCCAGTTGATCTAACTCTTCCAATGAATAGAAGTCTCCACCATCCTGAGTAGGTGGTGTTTGACCATGTTCTACTTCAGTCTTTTCCTTGTCTGAGCTGTAAGGTAGAACAACATTGGCTTCCACTTCCTTAGATGCCTAAACTACAATAGCTGTAGATGAACTTGGCACTCTTCCTTTACCAGAGACCTCCCTCTGCTGTACTTGTTCCAATTCATAGGTTTTCAGAACACCAAACAATCTTTCAAGAGCAATCTTATTCAAATCTCTTGATTCTCTGATGGCTGTTATCCTATGCTCAAGATGAGTGGGCATTGTCAACAAAAACTTCATATTAATCTCCTTCTGTGTATATTGCTTGCCATTAACTTGCAAGTTGTTGATAATTTTGTTATACCTTTCAAACACTTCCTGAATGCCTTCATTAGGGCCAGCTCTAAAGTGTTCATACTCAGAGGTTAAAATCTGAAGTCTGTTTTCCCTGACTTCATCAGTTCCTTCATTGATAGTCTCAATAGTTTCCCACATGTGTTTTGCAGTTTTACAATTTATCACATGACTGTACATCACAGGATCCAGGGAATCTATTAAAATAAGTCTCAAATTCTTATCTAGTCCTGCGTCCTCTTTTTCAACAGGAGTAAAAGAATCAGCATCCTTTGGAACAGATGATGCATGTGTTACAACACTTCCTCCAACAATAAATGCAGGTATATGTTCGAGTGGAATTATAGGTCCGTTCTGTAGAACACTCAAATATTTAGAATTTGCGACATCAAGAAACAACTCCATTTTATTTTTCCACATTGTATAATTGTCCTTGTTAAACATGGGAATTTTAACAATGCTTTTTGACGACATGATGAATTTTTAAGTGAGTTAAAAATTCGAGATAGATTTTTGGCGGAATAAAATTAGGATCTTGATTTGTATATCAATCAATAGGCTCTGATACCAATTGTTAGGTCCACTATGATTGTAGAAGGGGGTTGAATACAATCAATATCAATTTCTCAAAATTTATTCGTTAAATAATTTTCACTTAAATGAATATTTTGTGCGGAATAAATTGACTCGGATTTCAAGTTGAATATAATTGTATATTAACTTGATGTGGTGTTACAAAATCAATCCAAACTATTATCAAGTGTTTAATAACTAATTAGAAAATTCGACATGAACTTTTCTAATTTAGTTAATAAATCTCAAGATAAGTACTAGGAAACTTAATTCGCTAGTAATACAAGAATCACAAGTAGACAAGTTCTATCGGATAGAATATTACAAAGATGATGAACTTGAATTTATGTGAATTAATTTGTTCTTGGTGTTCTTGATATTTGAGAGAGAAAACTGCTGTGTTTTTCCAGGATATTGTTGTGTTCTGGTCTGCTGCTTCATTCTGTTGCTTCTGCTGTGTTATATAGGTCTGTACTCATTTAGATATGACTTAAACTGCTTCAAGACCTATTAAATCAGCTGTCAGCATGACTTAATCTTGCTCCAAGACATAATTTTCTATAGGTATGACCTAAAAAATGTGTCGGTATGACCTAATCTTCAACAGTGTGGTCGGTATGACCTAAACACTTTTGTCGGTATGACCTAACACCTTTCCAGAAATATCTTGCTTCGGTATGACCTAATTCCATCGGTATGACCTAGCAGATTTGAGGTCGGTAAGACCTAATCCACTCAGCAGCTCGGTATGACCTAAATCTTTATGCTTAGTATGACTTAGATTTAAGTCATGTCGGTATGACCTAAAATTAGGTCATACCGAACTAAACTTAATCAAGACATAATCCATTCAGCATTTAATTAAGTCATATTGATCCTTTTAATTAATTAATGATTAACTAATTCATGATTAATTGATACAATAATTAACTTAATAAATAAATTAATTCTATTAGAATTAATTCATTAATTAAATCAATTAAATGATTTATATCAATTAAAAACAAATTAAATTAAATCAATAACTAATTAATTTAATTCTTCCAAACCACGAAAAATAATAAAGAATTACCACTGACTTATGTTGACGTTTGATGTACTGTCTGGTTCATGAACGACTAACTTCAATGATGCTTCTTCACTTCTGACTTTAAGCTGTGGTTTAGTTTTTCTCTCAATTTTCTTGTACTTTGATTGATTTTCAATCTATCACTCGAAAATCTCTGTCACTGTAAATGAATCCATACACTTCAATGTTATACTGAGGCTTGATCAGATACCTGATACGTCTTCCAGCATGAAACATCAAAACTATAGATTGACTTCCTTCTTTCTTCTGACAGATATTGCTTCCTGAGATTCCTGTGGCAGATCATACGGATATTTACTTATTACAATTTGGTTTAAGTTGATTAGGATCCTCGAACTACAAATAGGCTGATTCATATGCCTTTCACGTATTGTAGCCGTGATCGGGCGAAGTGCGGTGTCATTGGAGGACGGTATTCCCGGTCGGATAGTTGATCGCCCCACCGAGATACCGAGAGGTGGAAGACCAGTTTATTCTTAAATCATGAGTCACCAGAGTTATATCAATTGAGTCTTTCGAGTATTCTGTTTCGAGATGAGTATTGAGTCAATGCCAGATTGTGATATCCGATTTCTAAATTTCAAGTATTTCTTTTTGTAAATATTTTTATATTTATTTACCGAGCAAGGAGAGAACTTGCTGAGCACCATAGTTACTCATTCTTGCTTTACAACATTTTATTCAGCTGTCAAGATGGAAAGAGGCGAGACGTCCAGCCAGGGATCCAGAGGAAAGGGAAAAGCTCCAGGCTATGCTGACAAGAACTAGATTATCCAGCTGGAACCTTGATATTTATACTTTTGTGAACGTTTGTAAGATATTATCCTAAGATGTACTAAGTCGTATTGTAATATTTTGCGAGACCGATCTTGGATCTGTGGAGTGGGACACTTATGCTCCGTTGTATTAAATATTTTGCTTTATTATTGCGCTAACGTGAGCTGCAGGATATTGAGACAATGTGACGACCCGGATCCCCAGTCCGAGCGGATCTGGGGGCGTTACAGTTTTGGTATCAAAGCCTTAGTTATATTTTTAGGAATTGTACGAGCCTAGAATTATAACACGACGTGAGAAATTTAGAGATATAATACGATGTTGAGATTTTGGCACTTAGTGCCTTACACCTTTATATATTTATTTATATGCATATCTAGTCGATTGAGAACCCGGTTGTGACTGAAACTTTTTGTACGTTTGTAGAAGTCTACTTCCGGATCTGCTGACTTTCGTTCTGCTCGAGATAGATCTCCTACACCCTATCCTCATGGACCATTAGATCCCAGCTCAGGTTCAGACAGTGACCCATCTGAGGAGATCGTACCGATGGACAGCGACTCGGAGGACTCTTCTATTCAGATTCTTACACCTTCTCCTCCACACGTGATAGACTTGGTAGATTCCCCTGACCAGGTCATTGAGGTAGCCAATTCTCCTATGCCAGCGATCGATCTAGAGGCTCCTACTCCTGAGACTACACTTATTTACACTCCTGAGATGTTCAGAGTTGAGACCCTAGTGCCCGAGACTACTGATCCAGTTGATGAGAGCCAGCTTTCACCCGTCCACACTGAAGTCATACCTAGCCTGTCAGCTCCAGTGTCCAGAGTTGATACACCCACCGGAGTAGCAGCTCTTGCTGACTTGTTTACTTCTCCTGATCCAGTATATGTTTCGACTCCGACAGTCCCTACCGTACTTGACTACATGTTCCCACTGGTCAGTGATACTCCTGCATGTGATACTGCTCCATCAGCACCTACTATACCTGCACCTACTCCTGCTCAGCCCCCTGTGGTTGCTACTACTGCTGCTATGCCACCTGTTCCTTCTGAGCATCCTATTGTGGCCGGAGAGATGGTCCCTTGGCATATCCACCATACCCTGTTTCAGCATTATCGCTGGTTGTGGGGGCGTTATGAGGAGATCTTTGCTACCAGAGATGGTATTCTCCGACTGCTGTCTATTCCAGATCCTCTTGCCGTGCATCATGGAGGGAGTCTGTTGGTGAGAGACGTACCTATGGAGATTGTGCACCAGATTGCCCTGACTGTTTTGAACGGGTTTCAGACTGACTTAGCTGCATTACCATCATCCAGCACTGGACAGATTGATCGGACCAGAGTCGCCACCTTGATTTCAGACATTATCAGGGAGTTCCATAGGAGAGTGGGTGAGATGTTCGCCCAGTGATGACTTGACACGATGCTACTGTTGTGGACTTAGCATAGTCTTTTTGGCTTAGGGGATGACATATATGTATGCTTGCGCATTCCCACATTTTGGTTAGTATGTATATGATAGCTAGTGGTGACCCGCAGTTTGGATGGCATCGAGATAGATTTTTCTGTATTAGGGTTCACGTATTCTGATCATCTATGTATTTTATGTAGTAGGCCTTATGCCCAGCATGTTGGGTAATGATCTTTATTATCTCCACGGACTAGTGTGTAGGTTATATATTTCCATGATGTACTTATTTTCAATGACCGGTTTGTACTATTATGACGGATGTACTCAGTACCATGACCTAGATTGTACCAGTATGGTACTTTATTATTATTATATTATGATCTCCTAGTAGTACTGCTATCTCAATTTTTCTTTATCTGTTATAGAACTGTGTTATATTAGAATAGCATGTTAGATTATTTCCCCATGTTACCCCTGAAATAGTTAATAATTTCTTTTCTGATACTACGACTTAAAAATGAGTTTCAAAAAAAAAAAGTTTTCGAGAACCAAGGATTAATCACGATTGAATTTTAGAACTTATGAGGTTTTCTGAGAATCGCCATTTAAACTGGGATAGATTTTTACGAATATCGGAAACCTTTTTATATCGAGGAATAAGAGTAATTGTTATAAAGAGACAAGAGAGAGTCATGATTTTGAGTATGATTTATTTTGAGAAACCAGGAATCTGATCGAATAATTATTTATGAATACCTTTCATAACTGTGCCAGCAATGGTGTCTTATAACTGCATATCTGTGATATAACATACCTTATTTTTTTCGCTCTTTATAGAAAGAGATGCCACCTAGGAGAGGAAGACCCCCAAGAAATCCTCGTCCTCAACCTGAAGCGAATCAAGATGAGGAGGTTCCACCTCGGAACCCAGTTCCGAACCCAAATCCAAACCCGGAACCAGAGCCCGCTCAAAATCCCAACCAGAATAATAACCCGATGAACCTACTTCTGAACTTTCTTCTTCAACATGCTCAGAACCCTCAACCTCAGCAGAACCAAAATCCAGTAGGAGGAAATCCACCTCCGGCTCAACTGACTCAAGCTACAGTGAGTTTCAAATCGTTCAAATCTTTGAATCCACCTGAGTTTAAAGGTACCACTAACCCAGTGGAGGCTAGAGTCTGGTTACGAGAAATAGAGAAGACTTTTGAGATTGTGGGAGTGGAAGAAGATAAGAAGACAATGTTTGCAGCGTATATGTTAAAAGGTGAAGCTAACTACTGGTGGGAAGCGAAGAGAGCTATGAAAGGTAATGCGGTTATACCGTGGGCCAGATTTACAACATTGTTCCTAGAGAGGTATTTCCCCAAGTATCTGGAGAATCAGATGGAAATTAAGTTTTTAGAACTCAAGCAAGGGACGATGACTGTTGCAGACTACGAGGCCAAGTTTACAGAACTCTCGAGGTTTGTACCCTATCATGTAGACACTGAGGAGAAGAGAGCAAAGCATTTTCAACAAGGATTGAAGCCCTGGATACAGAATCAAGTCGGAGTGTTTGAGATCACCAATTATGCAACCTTAGTTCAGAAGGCGGCTATAGTGGAAAGTGGGAGTGAACTGTACCCGAAGGATGAAAAGAAGAGGAAGTTTCAGAGCAACGGAAGTAACTTTGTGAGAAGATTTGATAATCGGAGCGACAAGAAACCATTTGTGAAGAGGGAGGATAAAAGCACTGATACAAGAAGGTTTGGGAATCATGACACCAGAGGAAGCAACTAGAGGTTCAAACAGCCATAGACAGTTAGTGTGATGTAAGGAAGGCCACCTTTGCCAGAATGCAAGACATGTGGGAAGAAACACCCTGGACCCTGTCATCAAGCGAGTGTGAATTGTTATAACTGCGGACAGAAGGGTCATTATGCTTCTAGTTGCAAGGATAAATCTGTCACCTGCTTCAACTGTGGAAGGAAAGGTCACGTGTCCCGAGACTGTCGACAACCTGCGAAGGAAAATCCAGTGCCTCGACTCACAGCACCTCCCAGCAACAAGCCGACAGCAAGAACCTTCAACATGACTGTACGAGATGCCATCGATGACAGTGATGTGATCGCAGGTACGCTTCTAGTAAACTCTGAGGATGCGTGTGTTCTAGTTGATTTTGGAGCTACCAAATCCTTTATTTCTGAAAACTTCATGAATAAGTTGAATCTTGAATCTGTGCCCTTAGAGGGAATTCTGAACATAGAAGTAGCTAATCAGGAAGTCATACCAGTGAACCGAGTGTGTCTGAATTGTTCTATAGAGATACATGGGCAACGTTTTGATGCAGACCTAATTCCTTTTAAGTTAGGGGAATTTGACGTAATCCTAGGGATGGATTAGTTATCATGTTATGATGCTCAAATAAATTGTCATCGTAAGAGGGTCAGCTTAAGTGGACCTAATGGTATAAGAATTCCGTTTTGTGGAGGAAAACCGACTAAGGATTTCCTGTCAATAATTCAAGCTAAAAGATTACTTCGGTAAGGATGTCAAGCCTATCTGGCTCATGTGATAGATACCGAGAAACAGACCCCTACGATCGAAGAGGTCCCTTTAGTTAATCAGTTTAAAGATGTTTTTCCTGGCTAGTTACCGGGAATGCCACCGGATCGAGAGATAGAATTCACAATCGACCTAGCACCAGGAACCGCACCAATCTCAAAGGCGCCGTACAGAATGGCATCAGTGGAAATGAAGGAGTTGGCAACACAGCTGCAAGAATTACTTGAAAAAGGTGTAATCAGACCAAGCGTATCCCCGTGGGGAGCTCCAGTATTGTTCGTGAAGAAGAAGGACGGATCTATGCGACTATGTATTGATTACCGTGAACTAAATAAAATGACCATCAAGAACAGGTACCCTCTGCCTCGAATCGACGATCTGTTTGACCAACTTAAGGGAGCTATACATTTTTCGAAGATTGATTTGAGGTCCGGCTATCATCAACTAAAGATCAAACCTGAGGATATTCCTAAAACTACCTTTAGGACCCGATATGGACATTACGAATTCTTAGTTATGTCTTTTGGATTGACGAATGCGCCAGCTGCTTTCATGGATTTGATGAATCGTGTGTTCAAGAGGTACTTGGAGAAGCTCGTGATTGTATTTATTGATGACATCTTGATATACTCGAAGTCTCCTGAGGGACATGCTGAACACCTCCGATTGGTGCTGGAAACGCTGAGGAATGAGAAGTTATATGCAAAATTTTCGAAGTGTGAATTCTTGCTGAAAGAAGTTCAATTTTTAGGACACATTGTGAGCGGAGAAGGGATTTCTGTAGACCCCGCAAAGATAGAAGCTGTAGCAGATTGGGAGAGACCCAAGACTCCAACAGAGGTTAGAAGTTTCCTTGGATTGGCCGGATACTATCATAGATTCGTGAAAGATTTCTCAAAGATAGCTACGCCACTAACTCGACTTACCAGAAAGAGTGAAAAGTTTGAATGGACCCCCAAATGTGAAGACAGCTTTCAAAAATTGAAGGAGAGATTGACTACTGCCCCAGTTTTGACTTTACCCGATGAGAAAAGCGATTTCGTGATTTTCAGCGATGCCTCTCACAAGGGTTTAGGATGTGTTCTGATGCAACATGGGAAAGTAATAGCTTACGCCTCTCGACAATTGAAGGAATATGAGTCCCGTTACCCTACTCACGATTTAGAACTTACTGCTATTGTTTTTGCCCTCAAGATTTGGAGACATTACCTTTATGGAGAGAAATGCGAGATTTACACGGATCACAAGAGCTTAAAGTATATATTCACGCAGAAGGAATTAAACATGAGACAGAGAAGATGGTTAGAATTGATCAAAGACTATGATTGCTCGATAAACTACCACCCAGGGAAGGCTAACGTTGTAGCTTATGCCTTAAGTAGAAAAGAAAGACTTAACCTGTTGACAACCTCAGGAGAATTGGTCCGAGAATTTGTGAAAATGGAATTAGAGGTCAAGGTCCCAATCCAAAACAATGAAAGAGTTTACAGCATTCAGTTTCAACCAGAGCTACTCAAGAAGATCCGCCGTTGTCAGGAACAAGTAATGGAAGAAAGGAGATCAGAGTTGACCGGAGAAGAAGTTCTGAGTTCAAAGGATGATAAGGGAATTAAGCGATTTGCATCGAGAATATGGATTCCTAATGTTACAGAGCTGAAGGAAGAGATTATGAGCGAAGCGCATAACTCGAGATATTCCATTCACCCAGGGAGCACAAAAATATATCAAGACATCAAGCTGAATTATTGGTGGCCTAACATGAAGAGAGAGATTGCAGAATGGGTAAGCAAGTGTTTGACCTGTCAGAAAGTGAAAGCCGAACATCAACGACCAAGTGGACTTTTACAACCCTTAGAGATACCCGAGTGGAAATGGGAACATATCACCATGGATTTTGTCGTAGGATTGCCCCGAACTAGAGCTAGCCATGATGAAATTTGGGTTATTGTCGACCGACTCACTAAATCTGCGCATTTCCTACCAATTAGTGATAAGTACTCAGTTGAAAGGCTGGTGAACATATACCTAAAAGAAATTGTGGTTCGCCATGGAGTGCCTGTTTCAATTGTATCTGATAGAGACGCCCGTTTTAGTTCTCGATTTTGGAAAAGTTTCCAGGAATGTCTAGGCACGAAGTTAAATCTGAGCACTGCATATCATCCACAGACCAACGGACAGAGCGAGAGGACAATTCAAATAGTTGAGGATATGTTAAGAGCCTGCACCCTTGACTTCAAAGGAAGTTGGGATGATCATTTGCCCCTGGTTGAGTTTGCTTACAACAATAGTTACCACTCCAGCATAGGTATGGCACCATATGAAGCATTGTACGGAAGGAAATGTAGATCACCTCTATACTGGGATGAGGTAGGAGAAAGGAAAATACTAGGACCAGAACTACTACAACAAACTAAGCAAGCGACCGAAGTTATTCGAAAAAGGTTAATTGCAGCTCAGGATCGACAGAGGAAGTATGCAAATCAAAAGAGAAAAGACAAAGCATTTGAAGTGGGAGATAAAGTGATGCTGAAAGTTTCACCTTGGAAGGGAGTAATGAGATTCGAGAAGAAAGGCAAGTTGAGCCCCAGATATATAGGACCTTTTGAGATTCTCAAAAAGATAGGACCACTAGCTTATCAGTTGGCCCTACCTCCAGACCTTCAGCATATTCATGACGTATTTCATGTTTCTACGTTAAGAGAATACCATTCTGATTTCAGACATGTTATAACCTACGAACCAGTGGAAATCCGTCCTGATTTGACCTACGAAAAACAACCAGTACAGATCCTAGATCACAAAGTGCAAGAGTTAAGAACTAAGAACGTAAATTTGGTAAAGGTACTTTGGAGAAACCACCAAGTCGAGGAAGCCACGTGGGAATTAGAAAGCGAAATGCGGAATAAATATCCTGAATTGTTTAGTGCGCAATTTTGATTCCGAGGACGGAATCCTTTACGGGGGGAAGACTGTAATAACCGCGAATTTTCGAATAAATTTATTCTACTCGTTATTTAAATTTTATTTAAGAGCGATGCACTAGTATATTTAATTATCGCGTTTTTAGGAAATTTTAAGATTTTATTTATTCGTATGTGAGTAAATGTAATATTATATTTATTTATTTATATTTATATTGTATTTATTAAAATTATGAAAATTTGGGAAAAATAGGATTTTAATTTTTGGTTTGATATTAATATAAAGCGCGAAATTATTTTAGAGAACGAAATTTGGGTCTCGTTTAAATTAGCCAGCAGGAAAACGACGAGATTATTATTACTATTTTAACTAATCGGATCATTAAACACGAGGAGGAGACAACATTTCTCGATCACAGAAAACGATTATATTCACACAGAACACTAAATGTTCCATCTTTCTTTTTCTCATTCCCATGCTTAGTCCCCACGTTTTGTCCCCTTTTAAATCATTAAAACAGAAGACCGGGCCACATTTTATTACTAACCAGAGAAACACTAAGACACCATTTCTCCTATCTCTTTTACAAACCAAAACTCGGACATACATTAATATCTATACAAAAAAGAGTTTTAAACACAGGTAGTTTACTTTATTTTCTGTTAATTCTTTTTTTCTCGTTTTTGTCTTGAACTGGTAGAATCGATTGGTTGTGTTATGTGTTGAGTGTTATCGGAGTTAGGAAGTGAGGTGTGTCTGCGTGTGGTGTTCGGAGTTGCGTTGGTGTTGATTGGTGTTGTGAGAAGGCGATGAAGGTGACGAGAGAGAGAGATGTTGAGGCGACGAGAGAGAGATGTTGAGAGGGAGAAGATGGTGTGCGAGAGAAAGAGGTTGGAGCGGAGGGAGAGAGATGGGTGTTGTCGATGTTGAAGAAGATAGGGAGAGGAGGGTGAATGTTGTTTGGTTGTTGTAATCGGTGAAGGGGAGTCGACCACCACTATTGTGGTGGTGGTGTCGATTTTGGTTGAACCAGGTGGGGTTTGAGAGAGTGCAGAGATGGAGAAGAACGAGAGTGGAGAATCGGAGATGGGGAAAAAAAGAGTAGGGGTGGAGGGAGAGTGAGTCGACTCGGCTCATACCGAGTTAGAGAGAGAGAGAGAGAGAGAGAGAGAGAGAGAGAGATTGCGAGAGAGAGAGTGAAGCAGAGAGATTTCGGGGAGAGATTTCGAGAGGGAGAGTGAGGCAGAGAGATTTCGGGGGAGAGAGGGGGGGCTTGATGTTGTGTTTGTACATTTTCTCTGATTAAACCGTATCATTGTTCTGATAATACAATAATAACGTACTGATAATAATACAGTTATGATAAAATAATTGATTAATTGTTAATTATGCAGAAATTATTAAATTGATTTTTAAAAAGAGTAATTGTGACATTTAAAATGAGAATAAAATGGGATGTGTTTAATTTAGTGGAATACTAAAAATGGTATAATTAACTAAATTAATTAAATAGAAATTTTGGATTTTGCAAGATTAATAAAATGAATTGTTTTTATAGAAGCACATTTTGTTAAAAATAGAAATAATAATTAAGGATTTGTATTCGGATAGAAATTTGAGACTTGAATTATTTTGTTTTGAGAATAAATAGAGGTTAATATTATTAAATTATTTACGAGGTTTACAAAAAATGGATTATTCCCGTTATAATCGGTAACCCCTATTTTCGTTTTAAAGTTGGATTTTCGGATATTAAAATAGTATATATTTTCTAGATTCGATTCCTGAGTTCGAAGAGAGATTTATTTATCCGGGAATTATTTTCCGTTATTTATCGTAGAGATTTTCAAGAGATATTTTATTATTAATATAATTTAATATTTAAATATTATATTATCGAATCAGGGATACTTTATTTTGACGAATCGCTCACGTATTTCTGGTTGCCATTTTTAGAGAGTATTTCCCAAGCCGTAGATCGAAGCCAATTTTACGGGTAGAGTATAAATCTTATCTGCATTCATTTGCACTTCGAGATTGAGGCAAGTCCCTTCCTACCCTAACTCTTACAGGCTTGTATTTCTGTTCGTATTATTTCATTCGTTAATTATTTTTGAGCTATCAATTATAAGATTTATCTGTGGCTCCTTATGATGCAATAATCATTATTTTCTCGTTGCGATATTTTGTTACTGTTAAAGTTACTTTACTTGCGAATTATATCCCTTATAAGCGTGGTATCAATTTCGTTGCTATCGGGTCGATCTCATTAATTCGAGACGACTATTATTGTGATTCAGTGAAACTAATCTCATTCGTTCGAGATGGTTAAATTTATTCTTTTCAGTCGAATTTATTGTACAAATTCGACAATAATTATTGATTATCTTTTGGTTGGTTCATCTCTCGAATCAACAAATAAGAGTTATAAAAATTAGGATCGTTAGAGTTTTACTCGTTGATCAAGTGAAAAATATTCTATTTAAACGTTCATCAATTATGAGCATTATAAATATTCGAGAAGTACTATTTGTACAGTACGACTCCCAATTACTTCATTTTAAGACTATCCTCAATATTTCGAGATGGTTGACTTTATTGTCGAGGGTTGGCATCTCGTTCGTGTCAATCAATAAAATATTATTATTGAGAATTTACCTCAGTCCATTGTTCGGGTTGGTGGAACAATTGAGTCAGACTGGCAGTCCGCCAGATTTATAATTACTTTCCTGGAAGTGTTATCTTATTTTATCTGTTCAACAAATATTCGGGAATTTTGTATTCTACTGGTCAAATTTGGGAAAGAGGCCCATTTTAGAGAAAGAGAGACTTGTGTACCGTTATGCGGACACGAGATATATTGGCACTATGCTGCCAGGGTTTAATTAATAACCCCTATGATGCTAACATTCATACATTTATATTATATTGTTGATATCGTATTGTAGCCGTGATCGGGCGAAGTGCGGTGTCATTGGAGGACGGTATTCCCGGTCGGATAGTTGATCGCCCCACCGAGATACCGAGAGGTGGAAGACCAGTTTATTCTTAAATCACGAGTCACCAGAGTTATATCAATTGAGTCTTTCGAGTATTCTGTTTCGAGATAAGTATTGAGTCAATGCCAGATTGTGATGTCCGATTTCTAAATTTCAAGTATTTCTTTTGGTAAATCTTTTTATATTTATTTACCGAGCAAGGAGAGAACTTGCTGAGCACCATAGTTGCTCATTCTTGCTTTACAACATTTTATTCAGCTGTCAAGATGGAAAGAGGCGAGACGTCCAGCCAGGGATCCAGAGGAAAGGGAAAAGCTCCAGGCTATGCTGACAAGAACTAGATTATCCAGCTGGAACCTTGATATTTATACTTTTGTGAACGTTTGTAAGATATTATCCTAAGATGTACTAAGTCGTATTGTAATATTTTGCGAGACCGATCTTGGATCTGTGGAGTGGGACACTTATGCTTCGTTGTATTAAATATTTTGCTTTATTATTGCGCTAACGTGAGCTGCAGGATATTGAGACAATGTGACGACCCGGATCCCCAGTCCGGGCGGATCTGGGGGCGTTACAAGCACGAAGCAGCCCTCATCTCTTCTATAAAAAACTACTACGACCTGGGAAACAATCTAAAATAAAACATATGATAAAATTCACTTTTCAAAACTCATTAATCATCTATTATATTTAATATTAGAACATCATTAATCATTTATTAATTTGATATTAGTACACGCCAAAAATTTAATTTACAAGATAGCATTGAAAAATTTTGAGTACATAAGCACAAAGCAGCCCTCGTTTCTTCTATAGAAATCTACTACGCCCAGACTTTCGGGAAACATTCCAAATCAAACCTGACTTTAACTACTAAATAGTTCCGATTCAAAACAAAAAATCATGTTTGTATTCTGTACTTCATATGTGCATATAATTTACGTTAATATTGAAAAAAATCAGGTAATAATAAGATGTAACAAAAAAGTCAAAAAAACAACTTATTATTAGTTACATATATAACTTTTTTACAAAATTTATACAATATATATATATATATATATATATATATAATAAGCAAAATGAGATATATTTTGTAGTTTTGTTTTGGTTATCTTTTTCATTCACAACTGTTAGATCGGTAGCTCAAATAGATGATGACCATTGGATGCAATTTTAAAAATTGTTTTTAAAGTTGTTATAGATAGATTGTTCAAAAAAAAAATTGTCATACATAGAAGTCTATTTATACTATAAATTGTTATGTATAAAGGTGAAATATTTATAATATTATGTAACTACACTATAAGTAAATTAAAAAAAAAATAAAAGTAACTCGTGCTTTACACGGGCTATAAACTAGTATATAATAAGCCTAAGAGGGATCTTATCCATAATTTTCGTCACTGTACTACCGAAATAATCTCAACCGTCGAATCTAATATCTTTAAAAATGGACGATCAAGATTATATCATATTTAAAATAGAAAATTATAATCTAAACAGGATATAATTAGAAAATGTTGCATTAGAAGTGAATTTTAAAAAGAAAATTATAATCTAAAAAGGATAGAATTAAACAAAAAAGATTGTATTAGAATTGAATTTTAAAAATAAAATTATAATCTAAAAAGGATATAATTTAAAAAGGTTATATTAGAATAGAATTTTATATTTTTTTTATTAGTATAAAAAAAATTATATTTACAATTTGGGTTCTATCTTAAGATCTAGAAATCAGATTTGGATGATTTTACAATCCACGCGAAACTCATAAAATTATCTTTAATTTAGTGATAATTTAATAATTATTATTCAAATGGAAACACTCAGAATCTCAAGAGAAAATATAATTACAAATTTTTGCATTAATCATATTCAATGTAGAAGACTTACATTGATAATGGTATTCAATGTAGAAAACATCATTATATAGGATTAAAATCATTGAAATACACCCTTTCGTATTTCAATGTAAATAAGTTTTTAATTTATGAGATATTAAAATATAAAATATTTTTTATACTAGATTCTGTTAGTAGTATTTTTATGTGTTCGTTCGCAGGGAAGGACTGAATGTAATATCAAAGTTCAGGTTTCTTATCTCTTTACGTCTAGAAGTGTATAAGAAGAATTTTTGGGTCTGTGTATTAACTAAATTAACCAAGAACTAATTATAAGCACTAAGAATTAATTTTAAACTGAGATTCAAATATGTTGGAAAACAATCTAAGAACTGGGGTTCTTCACCTGGTCTCAATACATGCTCAATATTAATGTGATATCTGTGTTCCTACCTTGCTGAAAACAATTCTTCTAAAGTTATACTGCACCCTCCCAGGCTACAATATAGTGTTTACAGCTACACCTTAATTGACACTCCCGTGATACAATCAGAGTATATCTATAAACTGTTAATTACCAAGAATTATATGTCTCACAATTCTCCTATTAATCTCCCGATCTAATATTCAAATTATGTCTGTTAAATCATGTACTAAGATTGCAACTTCTCTCCCAAGCTTATTACAATCCCTAGAATACAATCAAAGGTTCATGACTCCCCTAATTGTGTTAAGATCTCATTAACAAATCAGCCAGGCAGAAAATCACATAATCAAACATGCATGAATACCAAGGAATACTACCCAATCCTCAGATTAGAGAATTAGTTACACATATTTAACAAAGAAAACATAATAATAATAATAATGAATGAAAACATAATATTGAAGAAAGAATTGAAAATCAAAAGTACCTTGATACGATTTACAACTATCAATTGTTATAATTTACAATGGTAAGATGTGTTTAAATAGGCTCTACAAATCTTGCCCAGCAAGATATTACCTTCTATTACTATTAGAATTCAATTCAGGTAATAAAATTTGCCTAAAATACAATTAGAACTAGAAAAGGGCAAAACAGTAATTTTTCTGCTTCCATCTATCTGCTGGTCGTGCCTCCTGGGCCCACCACACGCGGCCTGGTCATGTGAAACCTATCCCATATTGTAGAAAATCTCTCAAGCTTCGCGTGGACTGTAAATGGGCTGAAAACGGACTTCTAGAACTCCAGATATGGCCCAAACAGTATAAGCTGCGCAGCCCTTCTCAAAAATCCGAATTTTAATTAATTAATTCTCCAAGAACGATAAAAGCATCAACTTTAATCAACATTCTCGTAAATCTGCACAACTCAGCAAAACACATCAAAACTACAACAACTTGAGTCCAAAACAATCAATTTAAGCCAAACGGAGGGATTCCCAGTGGATATAAAATCCACTTATCAGATTCAACGATTTTCATCTATTTATTAAGATCTAACGGTTCTTATTTATTTTGTCGTACGGAGGACTAGACTACCGATTATCAAAATTTTGGACAAAATCTCTCCAAGACTTATTATTAAAATGTTGGTTAGTAGAACTATTTTCAAATAATAACATGGGTATTTTGATAATCAAAACGAATTATAAGTAGGATTCAGAAATCGAATAGAATTTTCAACGTAAAAAATCGTCAGTTTCTTCTCTTATTTGTTTATGCGTAGGTTTAATTAAAAAATAATTGTTAAACCATCACTAAATAAAAGATTATTTTGTTAATTTCATGTGGGCTGTAAAATCATCCAAATCAAATTTTAAGAATTCAAGATAAAGTACAAATATTAAATCAAATGTGTAAAATTTTATATATATCAATTTTTAACAATAATTTAATATGTAAATTAATAAAATATTAAATTAAAAAAATTAATATAATTATATATATTAAAAAAAGAATCGTACATTGGGCCTGTTTGGCAAAAATTAAAATAAGTCCTTATGGACTTATTTTCGGGTAAAAATTTCATATTTTGATAATTTTTTTTATATAAGTATTTAACTTTTTTTTTAAAAAAAATTAAAAATCTCTAACTTTGTTTTAAAATAAGTTGACTTATTCTAAAAATAAGTTCCCTCTCAAACACCACCATTGTAAAGGTTATATAAGCTAGTATTTTCCTAAAAGGCAGTGCTAACATTGACCGTTATGGTCTATATCGAAATATGAACAATAAATTGTTGCTCTGCAATCTGCGTTCATAACTGTATTGAAAATTATGGGTAAAAAATTGAAAAACTGTAGTATACAGTATGTGGTCATTTTCTTTTTATTTATTACATTTAATTACTTTTTTAAGTATTGTAAAAGAATTGATCCACGTTAATGAATTATTTAGAGCCATTAAGAGCATCTCTGTGTTTTGTAAAAATGATTAGCTAAATATTAATTGTGTAAAATTTGTTGAATCTATAACTTATTTTACTTCAAAAGAATTGCTATATTGATTGACTATATTTTAAACATTGTATGTCATTATTATTTTAAGTTGTTAAAAATAGAATATATTATTTAAATATGGTAATTGATGATTGATGATGTGGAGTTTTACTACATGCTGCTTAAAAGTTCGACAAATATAGCCAACCATTATCTAAATTTTTACCTAAGGTTTTGTCCCGTTGGAGTAGATAAAATTTTACAAATTCTTTATAATTCTTATTTAAGATAATTTATCTTAATTTTAACTAAGAATTTTACATGGTTGGAGATGCTCTAAGTGGTATATTTTGCTTTCCCTCAAAGAAAAAGAAAAAGAAAAAAGATTGGTATATTGAGCTTTGCAATTACAAATTTCCGTCCTTGGTTATTTCAACTAATCAAACATTACTATCACAAGCTTTACAAATTTCTGATCTATGTCGGATTGTATTGTGCAGGTAGTAACATATAAAATATGAGTAAACACTCATGCATTAATAATGTGCAAGTGAAGGATTGGTCACTATTGTCTGTTTATAAGAATATAACAGCAAGAATTTGATATAAAACTTATTTTTAGCCAAGCTACAGATTTGTTTCTCTGTGGATGGGGTAACATATTTGCAAATTTGCTGGAACATTTTATTAAAGCAAATAGAGAGCAATCATATAGGAGGAAGATCGTAAACTGCATTATCGTTTCCTCTGCAGGAATGTTTACATTAGCTTATCAGTTCTCTATACTGATACACATGTACACATTTGTAAAGCAATTGTAATATTTTGGCTATCAATTGTTTAATTTTGTAATATTTTGGCTATCAATTGTTTAATTGTAATATTTTGGCTATCACATGCACACAAATTTTTGCATGACTATAATTTTTCAACACTTACCCTCCCACCTTACATCGATCACTTTCGTCCAAATTAGCAGCATTTTTCTTGTTTTCCTCCATATCCACGTATGTAACTGGTCAATAGAAATTTACAAGACATGAGCGGATTAATAGAAATTTACAAGACATGAGCGGATTAATGCTCAGCAAGAATACTACCAGCTGGTTAAACTAAAAAATAAATACACCATTATTGTAGTTAAAACAAAAAAAAAACGATCCGATTAAGAGTAGTCGCATTTGTGAGAGGTTCAGCCAGAACATAATTCTCAATAAAATAACATAAAAAAATATCCTCCATACTACATATACTTTGAAGACAATGACGTTGAAACTTTACCATATGTATCTCCTGAAATAAAAAGAAATGCCAAGAGAAATAATGCAACTCCACTCAACAATCAGAAATATCAATTAAAGGACTTGAAACTTAAAGAGAGGTATTTTTCGAAAAAATGAGAAATACAAGAAAATGAAGCAACTCCCAAAGGACATGATGTAATATCACTAATCGTGTAAATCACAACCACGAACGAAAAAACAAGACAGAACGATTATGGAGTCCGATGCATGTACTTCTCGATACATTCAAAAATACCAATGAAAATGACATAACCTCAAAGGAAAATAATCAACCTCAATATTTTAATTTCGTAACATTTAAATTTTTAAGAAACAAGTTTTATTTCTAAGATTTATATCACAATCGTTTGGTAATATAAGAAAATGATTTATTTATGTTTATGAGTGAAGAATTGAAAGTACGTGATATGGGCTAAAAGTAAGCCCTTTTAACATTGTTTAACACTATTTAAACAATGTTTAAGGCTGTTTAGCGCCGTCTAGTGCCGTTTAGCGCCGTTTAGTGCTGTTTTATGCCGTTTAACGTCGTTTAAACATTGTTTAAGCATCGTTAAGGTTGATTAGTGCCGATTAGCATCGAATTAACATTGTCGTGAACGCGTCGGTCGCTCCACGCTTTAAATAAAGACAATACTCGTGAAACACTAGTGTACAAAGATGAACCCTGACCCAAGTCTCGAAAAAGGCCGTTAAAACTTCAAGGAAAACCTGATCAGTTTTCCTAGAAGTTGGGGGGCAAATGATATGGGCTAAAAGTAAGCTCTAAAGACACATTTAATGTGGCAAAAATTAGACCCGGAATGGTCCAAACATGGGGCCCACCAGATGAGCCCAAACCCTATTTATAATATTAATTTCGTAATTAATATTAAGGGTAATAAACAGCTCAGCAAATAAGAGTCAAACAAGGATATTACTCTTGCTTGACTTAGCCTCCAAGATACATATTTCAACGTGGAAACTGATTCCTATAAGGAAGAGATCTAGAACCTTCCTCAAGGAAGACTTGTCCACCAAGTCTCTGACTCCTACCATAATTCTAGGGCTTCTCAGCCTATATAAAGGGTCTAACCCCTCATCTCAGAACTACGTTTTGGAAACAGCTCCATACGTTACCCACCACGTTTTGGCTTAATCCTCGAATAAGGACATACAAGCCACTGCGTCCTAGGTGAGCTCTCGCCGCCATAGCCTCAAGGAGGCGACGTGCTAGTAGAGAGCCCCGAAGGAGGGCCCGAAGAATCCATGATGGACCTCCACAAACGATTGAGGAAAGGATCAAGGCTCATGAGGCTGAGATCCAGAGGCTGAAAGTTTACGCCGCCAGAGAGCAAGCAGGGCAGAATCAAAGTCTGCATCGACCTCCTCCAATCTCAGGAAGGGTTCCCGTCATAGATCTGGAGAGGTCGTCTAGGAGACGAAGAAGGGCCGATACCTCAACTGAAGGAGCAACGAGGGCGGAAACCCCCAGAAACAACCCCAAGGATCTGATGCCGCTAGATCTTGATGATCCAACACCTCCGTTCACTGAAGAGGTGATGAATGCCCGCATCTCAAAGAAATTCAAGATGCCGACGATCAAGGCCTATGATGGAACAGGCGATCCTGAAACTCATGTTAGGACATTCACAGCTGCACTACTGCTGCAACCTGCTAGTGACGCCTTAAAGTGTAGGGCGTTCCCTCAAACCCTGTCGGGTATGGCTCAAAGGTGGTATAGCAGGCTACCTGAAAATTCAATTGGCTCTTTCAAGGAGTTGAAGAATGCCATTGTTAGCCAATTCATTAGTGGAAGAGTTCATGAAAAAAGTTCTGCATCCCTCATGTATGTGGTGCAGGGGAAGAACGAGAATCTAAGGGATTATCTCAAGCGAATCACCAAGGAGACATTGAATATTACAGATCTGGAGAATAAAGTGGCCATGGTAGCCTTGGAACACGGAACCACTGATCCTTTCTTGAAGAGGTCTTTGGCAAAGCATCCTCCTGAGAACATGGTCGAGCTCCAACGAAGGGCCGACAAGTATATCAAGGATAGCATGAAAAAAGAAGCTGCTGGAGGCAATGGCAAGGGCTCCAATGACTTTAAGAAACGGAAGAAAGAACAAGAGTATGATGCTAGGGACAAGTATCCCCGGACTAGCAAGGATTCTGAATCACCACCGAAGAAGAGTTTGGGACCAAGATTCAACGACTATGCAAGACTGAATGCTCCTAGGAGTCAGATCTTGTTAGATATTGAGAAAGACAAAGATTTTCGATGGCCGAAGCCACTTAGGGGTGATCCCGCAAAGAGAAACAAGGATCAGTACTGTAGATTCCACCGCGATATTGGGCATGATACAGATGATTGTAGGCAGTTGAAGGATGAGATTGAATTCTTGATCCGAAAAGGAAAGCTGAACAAATTCACTAAGGGTGATGATCGTGGAACTCAAAGGAGGGAATATGATAGAAGAGACAATGATAGAAGGGATGATGATCAAGGTCGGGATCGTAACCCACAGCTCCGAGGGCCAGTTATTAACATGATTTGGGGAGGCCCGACAGCGACCGGTACAACCCGAAACTCTCGAAAGGCGTATGCCAGAGAAGTGATGCACATCGTGGGAGAAGTCCTGAAGCGTGCCAGGACTGAGATAGCAATTGGTTTCGATGACTCAGACCTCGAAGGGGTGAAGTTTCCCCATGACGACCCGTTGGTCATAACCCTTGTGGTTGGGAACTCGGAAGTGAAGCGAGTCTTGATGGACAATGGAGCTTCTGTTGACATTCTGTTTCATGATACATTTGTGAAGGTGGGGTACAATGATTTTCAATTGACCCCTAATAACATGCCTATATATGGATTTAATGGAGTAGAATCCAAAGTTGAAGGGACTATTCAGTTGCCTATAACTATTGGACAGGAGCCCAAGGAGGCCATTCAGATGTTGAACTTTTTGGTAATCAAGGCGGTTTCAACGTACAACGCTATTCTCGGAAGTACAGAACTTCATGCATTCAAGGCTGTTGCCTCAACTTATCATATGAAGATCAAGTTCCCAACCAGGAATGGCGTTAGAGAACATAAAGGTGATCAAAAGATGGCACAAAGCTATTATGTAGCCTCGTTAAGGCCTAATAGAGTCGGGGGGCAAGTCCTTCCAATTGAAGATATGGATGTCCACAGAAGAAAGGAACACCAAAAAGGCCAGTAGAGGACATCACACAGAAGCCTTGGACAACCATTGAGGCTAAGGCGTTAACTGACTTCGTGGTTGAATGTACCATTGGCAACCAAGAATTCGGGGGGCAGGAGATAGTACCCCAAGCAGGAAGTGAACTTCAGAATAAGAATGATGATACCAGAAGGAATGGTGGACGCTCTATTTTGATGGAGCATCAAAAACAAAATCAAGTGATGCAGGCCTAGTCTTGCAATGCCCCGATGGGCTCAAGTTATCCTAGTAGGACTTAGCTTCATCTAGTAGAAGCAGAAATAAGGTTCATGGAAACCATTGCAGAGCATGTTGCTCCGAGTAGGACAATAGTACTCTATCACCCGATGAGTGCAAGTCAAGGATGAACGAGTATCGAAAATAAAAGAATAACGAATGGAAAACAAACAAATGCATAGGTGAAGATCCCGAAGGGTCAAAACCATGAAAGGCCGAGGATGTTAAGGACTAGCTACTCTTCAATACTTATTAAGGACCTGGATTAAGGATCCAAGGATGAAGGCTAATAGATAACCTTAAGAAAGGATTAAGAAGTTCAAGCAAGCTCTCGTCTCAGAAGTTTAAAAGGCAAGAAGCCAACGGGATTGCATTTATCGAAATCTATATCGAGGAATCAACCGCGAATCCTAGGTTGAAGAACAGAAGCTGTTAGCCATGAAGGCCAAGGTTAGTTATGAAGGCCAAACTTGAGAGGGGGTCATGAACCTCCAATTAATATCCAAAGGTTGAAACTTCATGTTGACTTGAAAACCAATATGTAATTTTGAAAACCTCCTAAAGAAGGTTTAAGACCTCGTGGGGCTAACCAGAAACCCCCTGGCCTTGGACCAGCAGCTCTGATAGATATTTCGGTGATTTAAAACACCATTGAGATTGAAAACCCTTGATTTCAAACTTTGGCGTTCAACCTTTGAACATCGACGTTCAACACCTAAGACCAAGACAAACATTGAAGCCATGACGGCCAAGCGAGCTGAGAAGTTACTTATATGGGAGCATCTTTGAAAGAACCCCTGAAGGGTAAGTTGATAGCATTCTTGCAAGAAAATAGCGATGTTTGCTTGGACTGTAGCTGATATGCCAGGGATTGATCCCCAACTCATAACTCACAAGTTGAATGTTGATCCGGGGCGGAAGATAATAAAACAGAAAAGAGAAATTTTGCTCCTGAAAGGCAGGAGGCCATTAAACAAGAAGTTGACAAGCTCTTAGAGGCTGGGTTTGTTGAAGAGCTTCAGGTTCCCGAATGGTTAGCTAACCCGGTGATGGTCAAGAAAGCGAATGGAAAGTGGAGGATGTGTATAGACTTCACTGATTTGAATGATGCATGTCCAAAGGATTGTTTTCCCCTACCAATGATAGACATGTTGATAGGCGCCACAGCTGGACATGAGATGTTGAGCTTCATGGATGGGTTCAACGGCTACAATCAGATTAAGATGCACGAGGATGACATCCCTAAGGTATCTTTCATAACTGACTTTGGTGTTTTCTGCTATATTGTTATGGCTTTTGGTCCAAAGAATGCAGGAGCTACTTACCAACGATTGGTGAATAAGATATTCGCCCATCTGATTGAAAAAACCATGGAGGTTGTTAGGAATATGTTGTACTTGATGATAACTTCACAATCAATCAAATTGTTTAAGGTTTTGTAGCTGTCAACGGATGAGGATTTATAACTCTATCCGTTGACAGGTAGCTCATCAACGGATGAGGTTTTGTAGCACACTGCAGTATCTCTATGTTATCAGTTGATAGTGTTTTTATCCACAGTCATGTTGACTATCAACGGATAGGCAGAATAGGGTAGCCAATTGTAAATAAGCTATGCTATGTAATTCTGTCTAAGTGAAAGTGTATCAATGGATGAAGACTAAACTCTATCAACGGATACAAACTCAAATCCACTCTATCAACGGATACAGCTCAAGTCCCAATATCAACGGATGTCAGTATACATCATCAACGGATAATCATTGACACTGTTTTCTATGATTAGCTGGAGATTAACAGTTGATAAGGACATGTTTGACTGACAGATCACATGAGTTTATAGTAGATACAAAAAGCAGTATGGCAGCCATACTTTGGAAACACAGAAGAAAGAAGCATTCCATTTACACTATGAATACAAGAAAGGTGCAGAAGACATGTCTGAACACAAGGACAACCTTTCGGCTACATGTGTATTTGGAGTGTAGTAGCAAGTCAACTAGAATTAGATTAGTATTATCTTATTCCAGTAGTACTTGTAAAACTTGGGATATATAACCAAGCGTAGCAACTCTTTGTAGGTTAAGAAAACAGACATATTTGCTTAGGGTTGCTTGAATATCCTTAGAAGCAAAGAGTTGTAAAACGGCAGCTGTGTACATTTTGTATCACAGAGTTTTCTTCAAATAAAAGCTTCAGGTGGTGCATATTAACCACCTGATTTTATATGTGTTTGTGTTTAAATCTTACATTGCAATTATCTCTTCATAAGTTTCTGAAGTTCTTATCAGAAATTTATAAATATCAAGAATTGTATTCAACCCCCCCTTCTACAATTATACAAGTGTGTAATCTGGGAATAACAATTGGTATCAGAGCAAGCTTCTAACATATTTGAAGTTTAAAGATCAACACACTTCCAACATGTCTAAGAAGGATTATGGAGTGAAGATTCCAGTTCTTGATAGAGAAAATTACTTTCACTGGAAAGTAAAAATGCGTCTACATCTCTCGTCTATTGATGAGGGTTTTGTGGATTGCATTGACAAGGGTCCTCACGTTCCAATGAAGACAGCAACAAGAGTTGGCCTGGCTGATGATGTGCCTGACACTTTCATTCCCAAACCTGTTTCTGAGTGGAGTCTTAAAGATATTGCAGAAGTCCACAAAGACAAAATGGCCATGAATATTCTGTTCAATGGTCTAGAAACAGACATGGTTGACAATGTTATTAACTGCACTACCGCCAAGGAAGTATGGGACATTGTTCAAACCCTGTGTGAAGGAACAGAACAGGTAAGGGAAAACAAGATGCAATTACTAATCCAACAGTATGAACATTTTCACTTTAAGAGTGGAGAAACATTGAATGATACATTTAGTAGATTTCAAAAGCTACTAAATGGTTTGAAACTGTATGGAAGAATCTATCAAGTTAAAGACTCTAATCTCAAATTTCTGAGATCACTGCCCAAGGAATGGAAGCCAATGACTGTTTCTCTAAGAAACACTCAAGAGTACAAGACATTTACTCTTGAAAGGCTCTATGGAACTTTAAAGACCTATGAGCTGGAAATGGAGCAGGATGAAGAGATTGAGAAGTCTCAAAAGAAAAGTGGGTCAGTTGCACTCGTTGCCAATTTGGAGCAAAAGGAGGAAAGGACAGAAACTGCTAGTTCTACACCAAACAGGGAGGTTTGTAAAGGTAGAGCAGAATCAAGCAGGAGCAAGGAAAAGGTGTCTGAGGAATTGAATGCCCTTCAGCAGGATGAATTGGATGAGATAGATGAGCACTTAGCTTTTCTATCTAGGAGATTCTCTAAGCTGAAATTCAAGAGAAACTCTGGGATGGCCAAGCCATTTAGCAAGGATTTTTCCACAAACAACTATGTGAATAAATCCAAAATTAAATGCTACAATTGTGGGATTGCTGGTCATATGATAAGTGAATGCAGGAAACCTAGATCTGAGAACAAGGGAAAGCCAACTGAGGTTGTTGACTATAAGAAGAAATATTTTGATCTTCTCAGGCAGAAAGGAAAGGCATTCTTGACCCAAGAGTATGACTGGGCTGTTGATGACAATCATTCTGATGATGATGCTGAGTTAGTCAACCTTGCTTTAATGGCTGATTCTGGAGAGCAGGAAGCAAGTTCAGCTAGCAATCAGGTATTTTCTACTAATCTCTCTGAGCTCACTAAAGAGGAATGCAATAGTGTTATAGATGAAATGTCTACTGAACTATATCACTTAAGTGTTACTCTTAAATCACTTACTAAAGAGAACAATAGAATTAAAGAGTCTAATCTGTTTTTAAGTGATAGAAATGCTGCTCTAGAATCTCAATTTCTAGAATTTGAGAAAATGAGAGTTGATTGCAATAATGCTAAAAGTGAACTTGAAGCTGTGTTAAAAAGAGAACTGATTTTAAAAGACCAGCTTGAAAAAGAACAAGGGATAATTGCTAAATTTCAAAGTTGTAGGAATATTTCTCAAAACATAATAGAAGTTCAGGGAATAGAATCATTTGTGAAGGATACCTGGACTCAAAGGAAAAAGGAGCTAGAACCTGGCCTTGAGGATCTAGAGACTATTTGTGAATCAACGGATAGTGATCATCCGTTGACAGATGAACCGTCAACGGATGAGAGGTATCCGTCGACTAACAAAAAGTCTGTTAGTAAGAAGGAACTTAGGAAACTGGATATCAAGTATGGTCCAGTAAACAAGAATTTTGTTAGTGGTGAGTGCAGCAAAACCAAATCCAGTGGGAAGGCTAAGACAGGTGATTTACACAACAAAAAGGCTGTTGGTAAATCAGACAATGAAAAGGTAGAAATTGAGGGCAAAAAGAAAAAGAACAGAAATGGTAAGATAGGCATCAACAAGAAAAACAATTACTCTCCTGACAAGTTTGCTCCTAGGAAAACTTGTAGTAATTGTAATAGTGTCAATCATTTATCTTCTAATTGAAAGATTGTCAACAAGGCTCCTGTTCATGTACCTCAACCAATGCCATGTATGCCTGCAATGCCTGTTATGCCTGGTTTGTATCAAAATGCTAGTTTTTCAAATCCATATGTGAACATGCCATATGTGTCTAATCCATACTTTCAATCTATGAATGTGCCAAAAATGTCATGGAACCTACCTAACATGAATAATATGTATGCCAATTTTCCACACATGCATGCATCCAATATTCATGCAAATGAGCATTTATCAAACCCCATTACTCAAGCATCTACACCTAAGATGAAGAATGCTAAGAGTGCAAAGTCAAAGGCTAACAAGAAAGGACCCAAGGAAGCTTGGGTACCAAAATCAACTTGATTTGTTTTTGAAATGTGTGCAGGGAAACAGAAGGAATCTATGGTACCTAGACAGTGGATGTTCTAGGCACATGACAGGAGATTCAACCCTGCTCACAGAGTTCAAGGAAGGAGCTGGCCCTAGAATTACCTTTGGAGATGACAGCAAAGGATATACTAAGGGATATGGCCTGATTTCAAAAGACAATGTCATCATTGAAGAAGTGGCTTTAGTTGAAGGTTTAAAGCACAATTTGCTGAGTATCAGTCAGATTTGTGACAAAGACTATGAAGTAAAGTTCACAAAAGAAGCCTGTGTTGTTTCTGCCAAGGAAGACAACAATGTGGTATTGACAGGCTTTAGAAAAGGAAATGTTTACATAGCTGACTTCAATTCAGCATGCTCAGAATCCATTACTTGTCTCTTCAGCAAAGCAAGTAAGGATGAGAGTTGGCTATGGCATAAGAAGCTGTCACATTTGAATTTTAAAGTTATGAATGATTTGGTAAGAAAGGATCTTGCTAGAGGAATCCCTCATTTGGAGTTTGTCAAAGATGGGCTATGTGATGCCTGCCAATTAGATACACAAAAGAAATCATCTTTCAAAAGCAAGACAGAGTCATCCATTGTTAAGCCTCTTCAATTGCTGCATATGGATTTATTTGGTCCAGTAAATGTCATGTCTATTTCAAAGAAGAAATACTGTCTGGTGATTGTAGATGATTTTTCTAAGTTCACATGGACTTTCTTCCTGCACTCCAAGGATTGTGCAAGTGAAATCATTATCAATCACCTCAGAATGCTAAACAATGGTTCTGAAGACAGAGTACAAAGGATCAGGAGTGACAATGGTACTGAATTCAAGAATTCCACAATGAAGATTTTCTGTGAAGAGAATGGAATTGTCCATGAGTTTTCTGCTGCCAGAACACCTCAACAAAATGGGGTTGTTGAAAGGAAAAACAGAACTCTCATTGAAGCAGCTAGAACAATGTTAAGTGGATCAAGATTACCAACATATTTCTGGGCTGAAGCTGTCAACACTGCATGCTTTACTCAGAATATTTCCTTGGTCAATCAAGCTAGAGGAATGACTCCTTATCAGTTATTAACCAACAAGAAACCAACTTTAGCTTTTCTACATGTCTTTGGATGTAAGTGTTTTGTGCTAAGGAATCATGGAGATAATTTAGGCAAATTTGAAGCAAAGGCAGATGAAGCTATTTTCGTTGGATATGCAGCAGGGAAAGCCTACAAGGTCTACAATCTAAGAACCAACATTGTTATGGAATCTGTACATGTTGTGTTTGATGATCAAAAGATTCTAGGCCTAAATGATGAAGGTTACCATGAAAAGTTGGAATTTGAGAATGAAGGTGAAGGAAGAATGTACTATGATGATGATGAGGAGAATGAAGATCATGACCACAGAGATCCACCTAGAGCTGTTATACCAACTAGAAGTGATGCTTACACTGAAAATGAAGCATCCGTTGATAGTCATTCTGGAGCATCCGTTGATAGTCATTCTGGAACATCCGTTGACAGTCATTCTGCAACATCCGTTGACACTATTAGAGATGCATCCGTTGACAGAAATTCTCAAGCATCCGTCGACAGGCAAAATGATGCATCCATTGACAGTCAACTTCATAACTCAGCAAGGACAACAAACTCAGGGGGAGTTTCTCAAGGTCAAAATTCAATGCTAAATCAACATGATCATGGAAATGAAGCAACCTCATCAAGATCAAATCTTCCACCTGCAAGAAAATGGACTAGAAATCATCCATTTGAGTTAATCATTGGTGAATCAAATTCAAGAGTCCAAACTAGAAGGGCCACTCAAGCAGAATGTCTATACAGTAGCTTCCTGTCTCAAGAGGAACCTAAGAAAGTGGAAGATGCCCTTCTAGATCCAGATTGGGTGTTAGCAATGCAAGAAGAGCTAAACCAATTTGAAAGAAATAAAGTATGGAAACTTGTGCCCAAACCTGATGATAGAAGTGTCATAGGTACTAAATGGGTTCTCAAGAATAAGACAGATGAAAATGGCATAATTGTGAGGAATAAAGCTAGATTAGTGGCAAAGGGTTATTCTCAAGAAGAAGGAATAGATTTTGATGAAACTTTTGCTCCAGTAGCAAGACTTGAGGCAATAAGAATCTTTCTAGCCTATGCAGCACATGCCAATTTCAAAGTCTATCAGATGGATGTCAAAAGTGCCTTTCTAAATGGGGAACTGGAAGAAGAGGTCTATGTCCATCAACCTCCTGGTTTTGAGGATCCAGAATTTCCAGAATATGTATATCTTCTCATGAAAGCACTTTATGGTTTGAAGCAAGCACTAAGAGCCTGGTATGACACTTTATCTCAATTTCTTTTGGAGAACCACTTCACTAGAGGTACAGTAGATAAAACCTTATTTCATAGGGATATTAATGGCTCTTCTTGTTCAAATCTATGTAGATGATATTATTTTTGGGTCTACAGATGAGAAGCTTTGCAAAAAGTTTGCCAAACTTATGCAAAGTAGGTATGAAATGAGTATGATGGGTGAATTAACTTACTTTCTTGGCCTACAAGTAAAGCAAGTTAATGAGGGCATTTTCATAAGTCAAACAAAATATATTTATGATCTCTTAAAGAAATTTGACTTAATGGATTGTACATCTGCTAAAACACCTATGGCCACTGCAACTAAGCTTGAGTTGAATACTAAGGAAAAGTCTGTGGACATCTCAAGTTATAGAGGCATGGTAGGTTCACTTTTATACCTAACAGCTAGTAGACCTGATATAATGTTTTCTACTTGTCTTTGTGCTAGATTTCAAGCTGATCCTAGAGAGTCTCACTTAATAGCTATTAAAAGAATTTTCAGGTATCTCAAGGGAACACCAAACCTTGGCATTTGGTACCCAAGAGAATCTGGTTTTGATCTAACTGGCTATTCAGATGCAGATTATGCAGGTTGCAGAGTTGATAGGAAAAGTACTACAGGTTCCTGTCAATTTCTAGGAAACAGGCTTGTGTCATGGTTCAGTAAGAAACAAAACTCAGTCTCCACTTCTACAGCTGAAGCTGAGTACATTGCGGCTGGAAGCTGTTGTGCACAGATTCTATGGATGAGAAACCAACTCATTGACTATGGTCTAAAAGTTGAGAAGATTCCAATTTTCTGTGACAACACAAGTGCTATTGCCATCACAGGGAATCCAGTGCAACATTCGAGAACCAAGCACATTGACATCAAATACCACTTCATTAGAGAACATGTGATGAATGGTACAGTAGAAATGCACTTTGTGCCAAGTGAAATGCAGCTTGCAGATATCTTCACCAAGCCTCTTGATGAATCCACATTCACAAGATTGGTAGGTGAGCTAGGTATGCTTAACTTGTCGTAATTTCTAGTGATATTTGATTTCAATGAATTGAAGCTGGAAATGTGTTTTGATTTACTTGAAAGTTAAAACTTTCAGAAAAATTTTCTGCAGAAATTTTGCCTAAGGCAAAATTAGCTTATCAACGGATATCCTTTTATCCGTTGATAGTATAAACACATTACTAGATTTTTGCATGTCAACGGGTAACAGGCTATCCACGTCATCAACGGATAAACTGTATCTCAACCGTTCATTCTATATCCGTTGATATACATTTTTTTTAACCGTTGGTAACCGTGTATATCCAATCATGGCTGTACTTATTCTCTTTTTATTTATTATCTGACAGTTACTTTTGACCAATGGAGTAATTACTTTTAATTATTTCATTTTTAATTCTTGAAAAATATAAAAGGCGGACTTGTACTCTCACATCTCACTTTTATTCATTTTCAAGCATATCAAAAGTTAACTGCATCTTCTTCCCTAAAACTCTCTGTAACCAAAGTTCAATCACTTCAATGGCGCCTATTGTTAAGATGATGTCCTCCACTGGGTTTACCTATGAGAAGAACAATTTCGCGGCCTTTGTTGACACAGTGAATGCTCCAGAAGCTTACCACACTTTGATGAGTTTCGTGAAGAAATGCAAACTATCATATGCTATGACGGCTACCACTCCCTTAATCCACGAGGTAATTGAAGAAATGTGGACATCTGCTGAGTACAATGGCACAGACGGTACAATTGCTTTTTCTTTAAAGGGTAAAAACTATGTGGTTAATTCTGATGTAATAACTGCTTGTTTAAAATTGCCTGAGAATAACTGTCTGAAAGTACCTACTGATGCTGAAATTGTTGCCATGCTTAATTCTATTAATTATGCCCTTAGTACTGAAAACTTAGGGAAAATTGCTAGAAAAAGAATGGTTAAAGAATGGAGCTACTTCTGTGATGCCTTCATTAAAACTTTTTCAGGAAAAATTAGTAATTTTGATGCTGTTACCCAGTCCATGCTAACAATGATGTGTATGCTTTTAAATGATAAATTCTATAATTTTGGCACATTAGTTATGTATGAGATAGCTGCAAAGTTGGGTAAAAAGGAAACTAGGAGCAAGAATATCTACTTTGCTAGATTTTTAATGCTGTTAGCACTGCATGTGTCTGAGAATAAGCTATCCATTGCTAACCCGGATAGCAAGTTCCAATGTTTTGTTCAGGAGAAGAGAGTCTTAAGTGACCTGATTCGAATGAACCTCAATGCAGGAGTACAGTTGGTATATCTACCAATTGTTCAGGTAACTATCTCTAACTCTGAAACCCCTATCTCCAACCCCCAAATTTCTTTGCCTTCTAGTGTCACAATGGAGTCTGTAGTTGTGACCAAACAGGCTCCTACCAAAGTGACCAAATCCAGAGTTCCAAAACCACATTCTAAAAGGCAAACCTCAAGTGTCTCTCAAAAGACACCTGTTGTAAAATCTACCAAACCTCTTGAGGGGAGTGTGAAGGTGGTAGTGAGTGGTGAGGGACAGGGTGAACATCAAAGAAGCCCTAAGGATAAGGAAGGAGAGATGAGTGCAACCACCATTTCAGTCTCTCAAAAGACTGCTAATGTAACTACAGGCCAAATTCTAGTTACACTCTCCCAAAAGAGTGTGACTACTGAATCAAGTTCCCCACAACGAACACTGCACAAGAGGGTTAGGGACACATATAGCCCAATCTCAAAAACCTATGGAAGAAGAGTGAAATCTAAAACCACAGGGGAATCACAGGGTGCACACACTGTACAGGAAACTGTACCTTCTCAAACTCAGTTTGATGTGGCTTCAATAAATGTGGAGTCACAGCCCCTTGATCTTAATCTTCAAATCGACACACATTACAATCCACCATCACCAACTCCTTCTCTGGATGTGGATATGATATCTACATCAATTCCTGATTCTCCATCTTTAAGATTCTTGGAGAAGCCCCACTCTGTAATTGGTGGTCATCATCTTTTAGATGATTTGTTGGACCATCAATCTTCCCTTCCAGAATTCTCAACACAGACTGTGGCCTCGAACTTAAAATCAATCTCCACAGATTCAGTGTTGGTTTTCTCTTCAACGGATATAATTATTCCTTCCTCAATGGATATCCTTCATCCGTTGACAAGTGTTTCTCCATCAACGGATGCGCCTCTATCTAGCCATCCGTTGACAACTATAACTACTCCATCAACGGATATTCCTTATCCGTTGATAACTCACTCTACCACTGCTATATCTGACATTCCAGTGTCAAGTGTAGAGGAGTTCTCAGTAGTTGAAACACTTTTAGGTTTGAGGGAAGGGAGTGAGAGGCTGCCTTGTGAGCAGGCAAAAAGGAGAGATAAATAATGAGAGGCTGACCATTTCTTCCAGTCAGGCAAAAGGAGAGTTTGAGAGTTCCACCTTAGTAGGTGAAGGTGAGGGTGTGAGAGGTGTGAGCCAAGGGGAGCCCTTGATGCAAGAAAAGAGAGATGAGGGGAGAGAAGGGACTACAGGAGAGATAAGGATGGAAGAAGCAGCCATTGCTAGTGAGTCAATGGGGGTTGAGGATGCATCCAAGGAAATGGAATTTCAAAGAGAATATCAGTCCATGATTGACTCCATTTCTTTGGATGCTGAAACCTTTACTCACCCTGTTCCTGCCTATCAAATTCTGGCACAACAGGGCAATGTGGAAGCAGAGGAGGCAATGCACCTAGTGCACACCTCACAATCTCTACTTAGAGCTAAGGAATCTATAGCAGCTCTGCCAACCACTGCTGAGAGTGATGAATTTGACAATTCTGAAGATGAAGACAGCCAGAGCTCTGAAGATGAAGGTGGTAGCAGTATTCATGATTTTGCATTTGCTCAAAACTACACCTATCATCAACTTGATATGGAAATCATAAGGCAATATAAATCTGCCCTGGCTGAGCACCCAGAAGCAGATCCACAGAGAAAGGTTGTTCTTCAACAGGCAATTGACTCCCTAAAGTTACAAAAGATGCAAATGGTGATTCAGAGATCCAATTTAGAGGAGGTCAAACAAGAAATCAAGGATGTGAAGATCTCTGTGGATTCCAAGCTAGAGCAACTAGCTCCTACAGCCACTCAGAGGGTGTTGCAACAAAGGTTTCTCAAAGAAGACAACCTGGCTAAATCTGTGCAACTTCTCAATTCAAGAGTGGAAAAGATGGAATCCCAGATGGAGCAATTTCTTCAACATCATAAACTGCAAACCCAACTGCTAGAAAAGTTAGTTGCAGCCCCAACTTCTAGTCAAACCCTTGATGCTAACAAAAAGGGGGAGAAAGTGGAAGAGGCTGTGGCAACTACAAGTCAAATCTTAATTTCTGGAAGAAGGGAAGCAGCAAGTGAGGGGGAGCAGCAGCCTACCATAGTGGTCAATCCACAAGAATTCATTGTCACAGCTTCCCCCAGCAATTCCAAACCTCTATCTGAAGAGTTTGATCTTTCAAACTTGACAGAAGAAGAAAAGCTATCCAAAATTGAAGCTCTCCAAAAGATGAAAGAAGAAAACTATGAAAGGATAATGAGGACAGAAAGATTGATCAATCAATCTATTGCATCAACTCTGTTCTCTAGCCAAACCTCAGCTCCAACAATATCTACAACAATTCTGAAGGTGCTCACTCCAGCAATTGTGGCTCCTACATTCTATGATGCTGAGCCTTCTCATGTTAAGGAATTTGAACCCTACATCAAATCAAGACCCTTCTCACCACCAAAAGCAAATGGGAAGAACAAGTTACAACTGGACTTTCCATTTCCCAAGGATGATGAAGAGAAGTTGATGGGTAAGGCAATCAAGGAATTCAAGGAGAAGACTAACAGTTGTGTAAGAGAATGGATGGCTGTAATCATAAGGAATGGAAAAGTTCTAAACATATCCAACAGCCATCCTAGATTTGTTGAAGCCAAGAGAGAAGAGACTTCAAGGCTGCTAAGAGAATCTCAACCAAGCACTGAATATCAATATGAAAACTCAGATGAGAAGCAAGCAAGGCTGGCTCAAGAGTTATTGGATGAGGTAGAGGATGAATTGAGGGAACCTGAGGAAGTCCCCAAATTCAAAAAGAAAGGGAAATCAGTCCCCAAATCCAAGAGATTAAAATCACATGCAAGGAGGCCTGTCTCTCCAGAAACTGAAAACAAAGAGACAGTTGGTTCATCACAACCTATTGATGTAAAAGTATTCAACCCAGATGTAAATTTCCATGGTGAGCCTATAGTACCTAAAGGGGAACCAATGAATCTTGACTCCATTGAGGTTCCTTCATTCTTGCTGAAGCCTCAACAGAAGCCTACACAGAAGAAAAGGAAACCAAGGAAGCAACCTTCAAAGGAACCAATTCAAGTTGCTAGGGTACCTGCAATTGTCAGGCAGCCAATCTTGGAAAACAAGGATGATTTTATCTATCAGGCAGATATTGAAGAATACTCTGACATGAATCTTTATCTGGATGAATTGTCAGAAGTAAGAGGAATTGACAAATATAGACATTTGCCTGAAAGATTGGTCTTTGTATACAAGGGAGGAACGGAAAGGACATGGCCACTACAAAGGGTTCTTGGAGAAAATTATCATACCTTAACCAAAGTGTTCTCTGCAATCAAGAGATACACAGGGTTCTCCAAGATAGCAAAAGGGGAGATACTGGACAAAATAGAACAAATAAGGAGGGATTGGAACTCACCATCAAGTCTACCAAGGAAAATGAAGATCCCATACAATGGACAGAAAATCCACCTCCAACCTTTCTGGATGATGGAGTTCAGGGATGAAGATGGTAACAGGAGATTCTTCAGGTTAGAAGACCAACTACCAAAGGCTAGTTCTCAATACCTGAGATGGCTACAACAGAAGCTAAATCCAAAGGTAGATGAAGAAGATGCCTTCTATAGGCAACTCCAAATACAGATTGAGTCCAACTCTGCCAAGGAAGGAAAATCAAGGGTGATGCCAACAAGAGGAAAGAAACAGTCCTAATCTGCTCAGTCTAGAGGAGCACTTCTCTGTAAATTTCTCAAACTTTCAGTTTTTAATTATTGTAGCTTAATACAATTTATGTATTGTTCTTTATATATCTTTAAGAATGTTTTGTTATCATCAAGGTCCTGAATTTATGCTTTATTGCCATCAAGTACAAATTGGGGGAGATTGTTAGGAATATGTTGTACTTGATGATAACTTCACAATCAATCAAATTGTTTAAGGTTTTGTAGCTGTCAACGGATGAGGATTTATAACTCTATCCGTTGACAGGTAGCTCATCAACGGATGAGGTTTTGTAGCACACTGCAGTATCTCTATGTTATCAGTTGATAGTGTTTTTATCCACAGTCATGTTGACTATCAACGGATAGGCAGAATAGGGTAGCCAATTGTAAATAAGCTATGCTATGTAATTCTGTCTAAGTGAAAGTGTATCAACGGATGAAGACTAAACTCTATCAACGGTTACAACTCAAATCCACTCTATCAACGGATACAGCTCAAGTCCCAATATCAACGGATACTGCTCTATACATCATCAACGGATGTCAGTATACATCATCAACGGATAATCATTGACACTGTTTTCTATGATTAGCTGGAGATTAGCAGTTGATAAGGACATGTTTGACTGACAGATCACATGAGTTTATAGTAGATACAAAAAGCAGTATGGCAGCCATACTTTGGAAACACAGAAGAAAGAAGCATTCCATTTACACTATGAATACAAGAAAGGTGCAGGAGACATGTCTGAACACAAGGACAACCTTTCGGCTACATGTGTATTTGGAGTGTAGTAGCAAGTCAACTAGAATTAGATTAGTATTATCTTATTCCAGTAGTACTTGTAAAACTTGGGATATATAACCAAGCGTAGCAACTCTTTGTAGGTTAAGAAAACAGACATATTTGCTTAGGGTTTCTTGAATATCCTTAGAAGCAAAGAGTTGTAAAACGGCAGCTGTGTACATTTTGTATCACAGAGTTTTCTTCAAATAAAAGCTTCAGGTGGTGCATATTAACCACCTGATTTTATATGTGTTTGTGTTTAAATCTTACATTGCAATTATCTCTTCATAAGTTTCTGAAGTTCTTATCAGAAATTTATAAATATCAAGAATTGTATTCAACCCCCCCCCTTCTACAATTATACAAGTGTGTAATCTGGGAATAACAGAGGTCTATGTTGATGACATGTTAGTCAAGAGCCTACTCAAGGCAGATCACATTAAGCACCTCAGAGAGGCATTCGAAGTGCTGAGGCACCACAAGATGATGTTGAATCCAGCCAAGTGTGCTTTTGGCGTTGGGTCTGGAAAGTTCTTGGGTTTGATGGTTTCGAAAAGAGGCATAGAGGCCAATCCCGACAAGATCAAAGCAATCTTAGACATGGAACCACCCCGTTCTGTGAGGGACGTACAGAAGTTAACCGGTAGAGTGGCCGCTCTAGGGATATTCATCTCCAAGTCTGGTGATAAGTGTTTGCCTTTCTTTCAAGCATTGAGGAAGGTGAAAATTTTTGAATGGACTAGTAAAAGCCAAGAGGCCTTTGAACAGTTGAAGAAGTACATGGCCGAAGCCCCGTTGTTGGCCACGCCAAGTCCCGGAGAGACTCTTTATCTGTATCTAGCAATGTCTGAACAAGCATTGAGTGTCGTCCTCATTAAGGAAGAGAACAAGGTTCAGAGGCCTATCTACTATGTAAGCAAGGTGCTCCACGGAGCCGAGTTGAATTACTCTCCCATTGAGAAGTTCGCCTTGGCATTGATAACAGCCTCGAGGAAGTTACGCCCGTACTTTCAGGCACATAAGATTGAAGTCCTGACGGACTAACAGTTGAGAAACATATTGCATAGCCCGAAGGCTAGTGGAAGGCTAATCAAGTGGGCGATTCAACTTGGAGAATTTGACATCACGTACAAACCGCGAACGGCAATCAAGGCTCAGGCTTTAGCTGACTTCGTGGTTGAATGTGCCATTAGCAACCAAGAAGTCGGGGGGCAGGAGATGATAACCACCTCTGAAAGTAGAGATAAAGATGAAGAACTTGTACCTGATCAGAAGAAATATTGGGTGCTCTATTTTGATGGAGCATAAAAAACAAAATCTAGTGGCGCAGGCTTAGTGTTGCAAAGCCCCGATGGGTTCACAGTTGAATATGCTTTGAAGTTTGATTTTCCGACAACTAACAATGAAGCTGAGTATGAGGCCTTGATAGCCGGTTTAGGCTTGGCCAGAATCATGAGAGTCAAGAATCTCAAAGTTTGTGGAGATTCAAGATTAGTGGTCTCTCAAGTAAATGGTGAATTTGAGGCCAAGGATGAAACTATGGCAAGGTATCTGCGAGTTGTGAAAGCTGTCATGACTCAGTTTGACGAGTGCTATGTAGAACACATTCCGAGAGAGGGAAACGTTAAGGCCGATGCCCTATCTGAGTTCGCTTCTTCTGAGATAGAAAATTATGCAGGGAGTGTTTACTTCCAGGTGTTGAAGGCCCCGACCATCAACTCTAAGTTGATTGCACCAATTGATGTAGGAAGTTGTTGGATAGATCCTATTAATGCTCACCTTGAAACAGGTTGGCTCCCCGACAATGCTCTGGAGGCACGGAAGTTGTCAGTGAGAGCATTGTGATACGCCTTGATTGAAGGCATCCTATACAAGAGATCGTTTATCATCCCATACATGAAATGTTTAAGGCCCCATGAGGCAAGAGAAGCGCTGGAAGAAGTTCATGGAGGGATCTGTGGACAACACTTGGGGGGTAGAGCCCTAGCTCACAAGATCACTCGTCTAGGATTCTATTGGCCAGAGATGTTGGCTGATGCAAAAGATTATGTTAAGAGGCGTGAGAGGTGCCAAAAGCACGCTCCGATTGTAAGGCAGCCGCCTGAGATGTTGACCTCGATCAGCTCCCCTATTCCGTTTGTAATGTGGGGAATGGATATACTTGTTCCTTTTCCCGTAGCATCTGCACAAAGAAAGTTTTTGATAGTAGCCATCGACTACTTCACTATGTGAATTGGGGCTAAATCCCTAGCCAAGATAACCACCAAGCAAGTTGCCCAGTTCTTTTGGGAGAACGTGATCTGTAGATATGGAATCCCGCGAATCCTTGTGACGGATAATGGGACGCAATTCAACAATGAAGAATTCAAGAAGTACTGTGAGGAAAATGCTATTGATCTTCGTTTTACCTCAGTAGCACACCCGCAAGCTAATGGACAGGCAGAGATAGCCAATCGGATAATCCTTGATGGACTGGAGAAAAGGGTCGAACGCTCAAGAAACAATTGGGTGGATGAGTTACTGCTTATAATTTGGGCATATCGCACCACTTGCAAAGTGACAACTGGAGCGACATCGTTTTTTGTTGGCTTATAGAGCCGAGGCAGTTGTGCCCCTAGAGATCATGCATGCATCACCTCGAGTTGAGGCATATGAGCAAGAGACTAATGAAGAAGGCATGAGGCTTGCCCTAGACCTAATTCATGAGGTTAGGGATGAAGCAAATGCCCGAATGCAGAGCATCAGAAGAGAGCATCCTTCCACTACAACCGAAGGGTTAAGAAGAGGTTCTTTCGGCAAGGCGAACTGGTTCTAAGGAAGATAGAAGCTTCTGGAGTTGGTCAGAAGGGAAAGCTAGCCCCTAATTGGGAAGGGCCGTATCGAGTCAAGAAGACGCTAGGACGAAGATCCTACAAGTTGGAGACCTTGGATGGGAACGAGGCCATCCATCATTTATAGATGAAAAAAGGTCAGAAATTATCCGCGTTATACAGAAAGAATCGTTATAATTCATACAAGCCGGAGAAGAAACAGCTGATATATTTGCTGAAGTCACGAAACGGACGACTTTCGAAAGGATGATTGCGCTTAAGAAGTTAAATAACGAGTTTAGCCTTAAGCACAAGATTAGTAGTGCTAATCATGAATTAAGGAGTAATATCGTTAGGAGTCACGAATGACCAAACTGACGACTAAAGATCAAGATCAAGGTTCTTGATCCTTAGGATCACGGATGATTTTAGATCCTAGATCCCTCACGACTTAAGATCAAGATCGAGGTTCTTGATCCTTGAAGACAACGAAGTCACGGATGACCAAGATACTAACTTGAGATCAAGATCAAGATTCTTGATCCCCAAGATCCATGGATGGTTTTCAGGTCCGGGTTTCCTCGCCAACCACGAAGTGGCCGACCACGACACCCGGAGGGCCGTAGCCGACCACGAGGCAGCCGACCATGGCATACGAGGAGCCCCAGCCGACCACCTCCCGGCCGACCACGAAGAATTCGGGCCGTTTGGCCGACCAGGAAGAAATCGGGCCGTTTGGCCGACCACCTCCCGGCCGACCACGAAGAAATCGGGCCGTTCGGCCGACCACCTTCCAGCCGACCATGGTGTGGCCGACCATGGTGGCTTGGAGCCCTCTGGCCGATCACCTTGCGGCCGATCACGAGCTACTCCGTGGTCCGGACGATCGCGGGTTAGTTCGTGGTCCTGAATCTCGATTTTTTTTAGCGAACCTCGGATAGTTTCTGATCCTGAATCTCGACTTTTTCAGCGAATTTTGGATGATTCTCCTTGAGATCACGGATGATTTGAGATCAAGACCAAGATTCTTGATCCTTAAGATAACAAAGTCACGAATGACCAAAATAGTGATTTGAGATCAAGATCAAGTTTCTTGATCCTTGAGATTAAGATCAAGTTTCTTAATCCTTAAGATCACGGATGACTTGAGATCAAGATCAAGTTTCTCGATCCTCAAGACCACGGATGATTTTCAGGTCCGGGTTTACTAGCCGACCACCATTGGCCGACCAAGCTCCGAGGAGGGCGTCAGCCGACCAAGACTGATTTTGAGTCATACACGGACTGTTGACGCTGTTTAGGCCATATCTTGAGCTCCAGGTATCAGATTTGGATGATCTTACAGTCCACGCGAAGATCTCTGAGTTTTCTATAGTCTTGGAGACCACTAGCCGACCATCTCTTGGCCGACCAAGCTCCAAGAGGGCGTCAGCCGACCAAGACTGATTTTCAGTCCTACACGGACTGTTGACGCTGTTTGGGCCATATCTTGAGCTCTAGGTATCAGATTTGGACGATCTTACAATCCACACGAAGATCTCTGAGTTTTCTATAGACTTGGAGACCACTAGCCGACCATCTCTTGGCCGACCAAGCTCCAAGGAGGGCGTCAGCCGACCAAGACTGATTTTCAGTCCTACACGGACTGTTGACGATGTTTGGGCCATATCTTGAGCTCCGGGTATCAGATTTGGATGATCTTATAGTCCACACGAAGATCTCTGAGTTTTCTATAGTCTTGGAGACCACTAGTCGACCATCTCTTGGCCGACCAAGCTCCAAGGAGGGTGTCAGCCGACCAAGACTGATTTTCAGTCCTACACGGACTGTTGACGATGTTTGGGCCATATCTTGAGCTCCGGGTATCAGATTTGGATGATCTTACAGTCCACGCGAAGATCTCTAAGTTTTCTATAGTCTTGGAGACCACTAGCCGACCATCTCTTGGCCGACCAAGCTCCAAGGAGGGCGTCAGCCGACCAAGACTGATTTTCAGTCCTACACGGACTGCTGACGCTGTTTGGGCCATATCTTGAGCTCCGGATGTCAGATTTGGATGATCTTACAGTCCACGCGAAGCTAATTAAATTTTCTATAGTCTTGGACCATCCTTTGCCGACCACCTCATTTTTTGAGGGCCTTAGCCAACTGGAAGTGGAAGCTGATGGTCCGTCAACCTTGAAAAATCACTTTGATATTCAGAACACCCCTGACTCGCTTCATACCTCACTAAAGTGGTTCAGAACATTGAAACACGTTAGTGATGATTCAAACATGACAATGATGATTCAACATTTTCAGAAAACGTCAGTCGATCACCATTCAGCGCCATTAGTGCCGATAACACCGTTGGTGGCGATAGCACCGTTAGTGCTGTATGCACCGTTAGTGCCGATAGCACCGTTAGTGCTGTAAGTACCGTTAGTGCCGATAGCACCATTAGTGCCGATAGCACCGTTAGTGCCGATAGCACCGATAATGTCGTTAGCACCGTTTAGTGCCGATTAGCACTGATTAGTGTCGTTTAAGCACCGTTTAGTGCCGATTAGCACCGATTAGCACCGATTAGTGTCGTTTAAGCACCGTTTAGTGCCGATTAGCACCGAGTAGTGTCGTTTAGCACCGTGAGTGCCATTTTATCCTTTTAACATTGTTTAACACTGTTTAAACATTGTTTAAGGCTGTTTAGCGCCGTCTAGTGCCGTTTAGCGCCATTTAGTGCCGTTTTATGCCGTTTAACGCTGTTTAAACATTGTTTAAGCATCGTTAAAGCTGATTAGTGCCGATTAGCATCGAATTAACATTGTCGTGAACGCGTCGGTCGCTCCACGCTTTACATAAAGACAATACTCGTGAAACACTAGTGTACAAAGATGAACCCTGACCCAAGTCTCGAAAAAGGCCATTAAAACTTCAAGGAAAACCTGATCAGTTTTCCTAGAAGTTGGGGGGCAAATGATATGGGCTAAAAGTAAGCCCTAAAGACACATTTAATGTGGCATTAATTAGACCCGGAATGGTCCAAACGTGGGGCCCACCAGATGAGCCCAAACCCTATTTATAATATTAATTTCGTAATTAATATTAAGGGTAATAAACAGCTCAGCAAATAAGAGTCAAACAAGGATATTACTCTTGCCTGACTTAGCCTCCAAGATACATATTTCAACATGGAAACTGATTCCTATAAGGAAGAGATCTAGAACCTTCCTCAAGGAAGACTTGTCCACCAAGTCTCTGACTCCTACCATAATTCTAGGGTTTCTCAGCCTATATAAAGGGTCTAACCCCTCATCTCAGAACTACGTTTTGGACACAGCTCCATACGTTACCCACCACATTTTGGCTTAATCCTCGAATAAGGACATACAAGCCACTGCGTCCTAGGTGAGCTCTCGCCGCCATAGCCTCGAGGGCACCATCACCTAGAACTACGTCTTGGATTGATTCTCAATAACGAGATACGTAGGCACTCTGTGAGGACCGATTAGTCTCGAACACGGAAATAGCCATTAAAGCTCGAAGCTCAACCACTCTAGCATTAATTACAAATCATAACCTAGTTTTTATTCCACAACAGTACGTATGTGTGTAAATTAAATAAAATTAATCATTTTATTTTTTTTTTTGCTTTAAAAAAAATGTTTGAGGTTTTTAATATGCTTTATTTTTTGAAAGTAAATTACTTATTTGAAATGGAGGGAATATAAAATATGAATATATGCAAAAAATATAATACGAGTTAAAAATTGACTCAATTATATGAATATTGATATAAAAAAATATAAATAAAAAGAAGTGCTTTTTTCAAAAATACTCAATCTCATAATTTTTTTTTACAAAAATACTTTGTTTTTTAAAAAATATTTTACAAAAATATCAACACATTTGCAAAAATATCAACTTTTTGAAAATATTTGTAAAATTATCTACAACTTTTACAACCACTGCAACTCTATCAACAAAAAATGCAACTTTTAAAACTTTAATAATGGAAATCATCTTTAGTTGAAGTAACTATATCTGCGAGACCGATTAATTAGAAACTCAACTTCAATTGTTAATTTGGTTAAGATGAAAACTTTTTATAAAATCCAATTGTTGATTTGCACAAATCTATATACATATGAACCGATATGTAATTATGTATAGACGAAAGATGTGGGAGATGAAAACTGATTTGTCAAGTTTTATTCATCTTTATTTTCATTCACCCCTCTTAGGCTCTTACTAATAAACGTTGATTGCATTGGTTGCACACAGTATTTCTGCAAATATTTTCAAATTGCATCGATTGTAGACAATTTTTTGTAAATATTTTCAAAAAATGTTAAAATCATATTTTTTTTTAAAAAAAGTAATATTTTTAATAAATATCCTAAAAAACACCTTAAATTTTGGAACTAAACTAAATTAAGTTAAAAATTTTAGAGTAAAGTGCACTTTGTGTACCTGTACTTAGGCCTTGACACCACTTGCAGTGACACCAAAGGCTGTTGAGGTGGCTGTAGAGCATGATGTGGAGTCAGGTTTGGTGCCATTCTTTCTTTGTGCAACTCTTGGAGCCACGCCTTCGGGCTCCATTGACCCTATTGAAGGACTTGGTTTATTGGCCCAAAAATATGGCTTGTGGTTTCACATCGACGCTGCATATGCTGGAAGTGCTTTTATTTGTCCTGAGCTTAGGCATTGTCTTGCAGGCATAGAGCATGCTGATTCTATAAGCATGAACCTACACAAATGGTTCTTAACAAACTTGGATTGTAGTCCCCTGTGGGTCAAAAATCGTAGCGTTCTGTTGGACACTCTGTCAATGACTGCCGAGGTTATGAGAAATGATGCTAGTGAATCAAAAAACGTTGTGGACTTTATGGACTGGCAAATTGCCTCGGGCAGGCGATTCAGGGCATTGAAGGTGTGGCTTGTGCTGCGAAGATATGGAGTACAAAATCTGATGACGCATATTCGAAGTGACATTGAATTGGCCAAGCATTTTGAGACACTAGTTAAGTCAGACCAGAGATTTGAGGTGGTGGTGCCTATAAAATTTTCACTTGTTTGCTTTCTAGATGGTGGCAGTGCTGAAGCTTGATTGTTCCAAGTAAATTTTGTGGAATGGTTTTTGAGCCTCTCTTCTGTGCATCTGTAGTATGTTTTTGAGAAAACGTTGAAGGTTGAAGGTTGAAAGAGATGGGAGGTAGTGCTGGGAAGAAGACAGAGATATGACAGTGAAAAGACAAAGATATCCCTGGCTTTTTAACGGAGTTAACGTCAGACTAACGGAAGTACACAAAATGTAACGAAATAACAACTTCAGTATTTCATATGCTCACTTTTGAAGTTGGGTATTGCAAATGGTGTCACGACCAAAGTGAAAGTACACAAAATGCACTTTACTCAAAATTTTAACACAAACGCGTCAACTAAGGTCCTACAATGTCTCTGTTTACAATATTATATACGTAGATATTGATAAAGAAAATGTAGCATTATTTGAACCCTGTTTCAATATTATTCTCATCTTCTCTTTCAGACCCTGCTTCAACCTCCAAGGTATTGCTTCAGCTACTGCCTACTAGTACTACTTTCATCTAATAATCTTTCTGGGTTTTTAATTTTTATTGTTATGATCCTTGCTTTGATCTGTTTTTTGGGTCTATAGTCTATACATGTGTGTGGGAGAGAGAGGGAGAGAGGGAGGGAGAGAGAGGGAGGGAGGGAGAGAGAGAGAGATTCCTATATAGTTATCAGTCAAGACTTGATTATGATTCTTTTAGATCCTGATATTGATATAGCACCTCAAATTGTTTTTGTTACTATTTGTTAGCAATTGCTTTTGGTTCTTGAAGTTTGTAAATATGTAACATTTGACTGTTTTTATTTGTCATCAAAATTGTGATAAGGGGATGTATTATGTGTTATGGAAGTGCCAAGTAGGTTTCTTGATGTGGGATTGGAGAATTGTCAAGTAGTGTAGTATTAACTGATTGATTTTGATAACTCTACAAGATATTTGCAGTAAAGGGTTGTGTTAAAGATCGACCTTTTTTCGCATATCGTGTTTTCTGAATCAAGACCCTTTGATACAATCCCTAAAACAAGTTAAGAAAAAACACAAGCTACCGAGAACAATAGTCTATGCCCTTATTTTCTAGGTGGTATATCTGTTGTATATTGATTTAAAACCAACTGTTTAAGTTGACCTGAAATTCTTCTTCTAGGTAACTTGATTCTATAATGGGTGGGAGTTCAATTGATGATGATTGGGAGTTAGCTTCTCCGTCCGGTGCGCCTCGAACTCTGGTTCTAGTTGGATGTACAGGTAATGGCAAAAGTGCAACCGGAAATAGTATTTTGCAAAAGAAGGCGTTTGTTTCTGATTCGAACTCTGCTGGTGTTACTCGTACTTGTGAGATGCAAAGGACTATATTAAAAGACGGACAGATTCTTAATGTTATTGACACTCCTGGTACGATTTCTCTCTAGCTGTCTAGTTCAACACTGCTATTTTCCCAACTAAATCGTACATAATTATTATTAGAAATTCTCCGTTTTTGAGGGAAGAATCTGTACTTTGTGCTTAATTTGAAATGAAAGAAACTACCAAAGGACCTGAAATTTATGAAATCTTACAAAATATCTATGGCAGGATTGTTTGATTTTTCTGCTGAAACTGAATTCATTGGCAAAGAAATTGTTAAATGTATCAACATGGCCAAGGATGGCATCCATGCAGTTCTTGTCGTTCTTTCAGTCCGGACTCGTTTTTCAAAAGAGGAAGCAGAAGCTGTCAATAGCCTGAGGACATTATTTGGGAACAAAATAACTGATTACATGATTATCGTTTTTACTGGCGGCGATGAACTGGAGTTTAATGATAAAACATTGGAAGATTACCTAGGTCGTGACTGTCCTGAACCATTAAAGGTATTTTGTGCTGCCAGTCAATGTTTCTGTTCGTCTAGCAGATTACCTGTTAATTATATACACTGAAAATTTGTCTATCTTATCTGTCGTGGCACTCCATTTGTTCTATGGTTTCTCTTATTCTGCCATCTTTTTATCAGAAGATAAAGTATAAAAAAGTGAAATTATCAGATGCTAGTCCTAGGACTAGTTTTCAGTAGTGGAAGGGTCTGTGATGTGACAAAGCTTAACTTTGACTTCAAATATTAGAATGTTTGCTTCTACTTTTTTTATTCTTGTTTTTTTTTTTTTTGTTAATTTTCTTTTGCCTTAGTTATGCTTTCTGTTGTTGAATTTGATTTTCAAAGATAGGTAGTTGGAAAATGCTTGGAAGATAAGTAGATAACTACAAAATTATAATTTCATTAACTATTCTTGATCTTCGTACAATGTAATGTCTTCGTTTGGTCCTTTTAGATCCTAAATTACCGTGAATTTGGAGGCCGAAATCAATATTTATGTGCATGCAGCAACTCTTCTCGGATTCAAAGCTTAGCTTAGTTATACAATATAAAAGTTTAAGATTATGCTTAAATTGAACCCGGATCATTTCTTACCAAAACCAGATGGATCTCCTGTTTCCAAGACAATTAATTTTGATATTGCAGTAGATTTAATAATGCATCGCAAAGCAGCAAATGATTTAACATAACAATGTATTCTGTGATATGTTACTTCTGAAAACACAAATAGTAGTGACTAGTTTAACAATGTATTCTGTGATATGTTAGTTCTGAAAACACAAATAGTAGTGACTTGTTTGTGATTTCTAGTTAGAAGAGTGATGCACTTCCTCTCCCCTTCATACATGTCCCATCTCATGTCCTACCTCATTCCTGCCTCTTAACAATAGTATATACTTATAGTTGGTGCTCAAGGCAGATATCTTCTTGAAAATATGCTTTGATAATATTAGGTTAAGCGAAATTGTTACTACTATTAGGTGTACTGATATGTTTATTCGACCTACTACAGGAACTTCTTAGTCAATGTGAGAATCGGCGGGTCCTCTTCAATAACAGAGCAAGTGACTGGATAAAGAAAGAAGAACAAGTTCAAGAGCTAATCTCTCTTGTGAACCTTGTTGTGGAAAAGAGTGGTGGAAAACCATATACAGATGAGTTATTCGTGGAACTGAAGGTAAATTTTTTCATGCCGGTATTGTATGTTATTGCTATGTTAAAGGGATTACAACACTGAGTGCTCTTGCAGAAAGGAGCTAGGATGCTTCATGATCAGACAGAAGTCTCTAAGCAGGAGAATGAGGAGAAACTTATTAAGCGATTAACTGAAATGGTATCTCTCTAATTAACTGTATTTTTTTCCACATTTGTTACTTGCCTATATCATTTCATATGGTGCCCAGTGCTCTCATTAACCGTTATACTTCATAGTGAAATACTGGTAGTTGCTTTTGAGTATCAGAGAGAACATGAAATGATACTCTGAAATTTTTAATTGACTTTAAAAAATAGAACTGTCTTGGTAACCTTATGTATTGCAAGCTATTAAAGTGCAAAGTATCAATTGTAAAAGGCTCTAAGTTTACTGATACACTTTGCATGTATTAGTCTTCACAGACAATAAGTAGGCACTAAAAATGTGTTTACTTTTGTAAGAGACATTTTACTCGAGGCAATTGAAAATGTTTGATGAAAAATTCAGTAATCAGTAAAAAAAAAATGATCACAAGACCGTTGTTCGGCAGGTTGAGTTGAAGGTCAGAGAGACCACTGCTAGGCTTGAGCAGCAGCTGGCAGAGGAGAAGGCTGCGAGATTATTTGCACAAAAGATGGCGCAGACTGCTCAAATGAAATCAAGTGACGAAATTCTTAAACTGAGGGAGAGCTTAGAGAGAGCAGAGCGGGAACTCCGAGACCAAGCTGGAAAGGGGAAGTGTGCTATTTTGTAATGAATTATAGATACTTAATTAACTTCCCTAGTAAATATTGTCCCAGATGTTGCTAGTTTTTAATGGACTTTTGACCTTGTCGGTTCTCCACCATGTGGAAGGTTAAAACCATGAATCATATGTCATCATGTTTATTTGAAACAGGATTGAAATTCCTATACTTTTATCGTTGTATTATATGGATGTCTGTTTATATACGTTGTCATTTTGTCATGACCAAGGATCTAGAAAATGTTTCATATATTCTAAGCAGAAAACAAACTAAATTCTGTGATACTTGTGAACAAAATAAAGAATTTATTTTATATCTCTGACTTTAATTTGTAAAATTATAGTACTAAGTAAATTAGTATATATAAATTTTGTATACTTATCGACCTTTATTATACATTTTAAATAATCATGCTATATATTCATGTAGTTCAGATAATCATGCTATATATATACCTGAAATATAAACTTTAAATGATCATGCTATATATTTTCATCTAATTTCGCGTTTTCATGTAAAATTATAAACTGACGCCAAAATTTTTCATATAATGTATAAAATCACCAGATCTACAATTTACTTGAACCTTTTTAAAATTTGAAAATCAAATATTATTTTCCCACATTTGCCTAAATATTTAAATTTAAAAAGATAAGTGGTGAGATTTTGCTGCAACTGTAAAACATAATCCTCCAAGTAAATGAGTAGTGTTGGAATGGTTCAAAGCGAATCCGCTGGAAAACCATGAAAATATCCTTTAAAATAGAAGACAAAATTATCCGAAGATAAAAACATTTCAGAAAAGGAGAAACACAGCTATACTAATTGGTTTGCTCGAGAAAACAAATCCAGAAAAGCATTCTTTCAACTTCCATTCAAGCTTGATGTGGAGCACAAATTTGAGAACTCCCTTTAATCATGTAGTATGGATCACTAGTGCTTTGCATCTTCTTCATCACAGAACTTTGAGTAACTGTCTGAATCCATTAGAGATTTTAACTCATCATTGTTGCTCAATTCCACCTTCATGATCCATCCTTTTTCATATGGACTGCCGTTCACCTAATTCAGAGAAAACATTGTTTAACTTCTATTAAATTTAAGTATGGTAAATGCTATGAGAAGCAAACACAGACTAACATGTACCAAGACTTTGGTAGTAAACATCTAAACTTGGCAAATCAACAATTGAACTAATTAAGAGTCTATGTTATCTAGACTTGGCCATTCAACATGTAAACTAGACACTGTATTGTAATTCAGATCGACACCTTGGCGTGAAAAATACTGATAGTAACATTGCTGAATATAAAGCTAAGCCTAAAATGCTGACTGGTGTTACAAAGCTACAGATTTACTTCAATTTCTTACCAAGGCATGCCTGGTGCATTCGACAATTATAAAAAACTGCAATAATCTAGCCACTTTAATGTATGATGAGAAAAATACCAAAATCATTCTGCAAAATTTATGTCATCATACCAAAGGAGGAGCACAAGTTGAACGTTCCAGTTATATAGAAGTAAGAGAACAATTTGCTTTTGACATAAAGTGTTACTAATAGTTACTCTACAAAAGATGTTCTAGCTGCCACAGCTCTACAAGTATCAGCTTAGCATTCAAAGAAGCTAGATAGATGGGTGTTTGCTAATGTCACATACTAGAACCTGTCTCTATGTAGAAGCACCATAAACATTAAAAAGCATGCACAAATTTACATCAAGGATCCCCGCCCCGCCCCCCCCCCCCCCCCCCCAAAAAAAAACAATAAAAAACCCCTACAAGGATGCAGCTTGATATAATCTAAACTTAACTAGAAAATATACTCAAGAAAAAAGAAAAAGACAGAAAGTTAATTTAAAGTAAAGCTAACAGATTATCTAAAAATTCACGTGCCTGTTCAAGATATGCCTTTAAAGAACATCACTAACCAGTCCTTATCTTCACAACTTGAACATATATACTATCGATTTATAATTTTAGTTAAGCAGGTCAAATTCATGAAAAAAATACCAGAGTGTTAGCTACAAACAACTCACCAAACCAGGGGAGTCATCAAGCTCTTTATTAACCTCAACCACCTTTCCAGAAACAGGGGAATTGATGTCACTAGTGGCCTTTACACTTTCAACTGCACCAAAGCTGCTTCCTTGTGTAACAGCAGTTCCTAGTTCGGGTAGTTCAACGTACACCACATCCCCTAGATGATCTTGGGCATGGTCAGTGATGCCTACAGTAGCAGAATTACCCTCCACCTTTACCCATTCGTGTGAGTCAGCATACTTCAGATCTTTCAAGACTGCAAAATTGAAAGGGTCAAAACATGTACAGCAAATCCGATTAGCAAGATCTAGGGAAATACTTGAAAACATGCCACCTTCAATTAAATTCCGACCAGAAAATGACAATAAAAGAATAAATTGTTAAGGTTGCATATATGTGGCAACAATAAAAGAATAAAATGTTAAGGTTGCATATATGTGGCTTTCTAGCAGAATCCACAAGACTGAAATTTTACGGAATAACATAATTCAGAATAAACGAAAAAATTGATGTAATTATCTACACAGATTGAACATCTAGCAGAAAAACAGTTTATAATTGTATCTATGAGATACATACAAAAAATGTGAAGTCCAGAAGACGTGTGATGGGAATGGCTACTCATACGCAGTTAGAAACTACTAAAGACTAAGATATGAACTTCTGTATGATCTCATTAACTCTATCAAAAAGTTTCAGCAACCCTTCACTTGCACACTCTTGAAATGGTTTTCATCTCAGGCAACAAACAATCACAGTATCACAAACACACACACACACACACACAGAAACACCGGATGTTATATCATCACGATATAGAGATAAACAAGATTACAAATGCCTAAGCCTTTACGCACATCTGACAATAACATATTTGAAAGTGTTACATCATCAACCCGTCATTGACATGCTCTTCCATTGGTTTTCATCTCAGGCAACAAACAATCACAATATCACAAACACACACACACAAAAACACCAGATATCATATCATCACACTAAATCAGAAGATATAGAGATAAACAATATTTTAATTGCCTAAGCCTTTTCGCACATCTGACAATAACATACGTGATAGCATTTCATCAACCCTTCACTGACATGCTCTTGAAATGGTTTTCATCTCAGGCAACAAACAATCACAGTATCACAAACACACACACACGAAAACAGCGGATGTTATATCATCACATTAAATCAGAAAATATAGAGATAAACAATATTTTGGATGCAGCTTTTTTGCGCATCTGACAGTAACATATGTGATATTTTGAACTCTAGACAGCTACTATAAGATAATTAGATCATGGAAGCTAACGATTACATAGACAAATGTTGCTGACGGAGATTCACAAAATTATATCATTGCAACAGAACCCCATTCTTAGTGAAGCTAGTGTAGCCTACAAAAGATTCAAATAGTACAAATCAAAACTGCGTGAAAAATAAAACGTTGGGCATAAACCTGCACAAGTTCCCTTAAGGTGGCCACAATGATTTCTAATCTACTACTATAATCAAGACTTCTAACCACCAATCTTCAAAACCTCCCATTAAAACAATTAAACTAACAATACTCTAAGACCTATAGACTCAGGTCTCTCTCTCTCTCTCTCTCTCTCTCTCTCTCTCTCTCTCTCGCTCTCCCTCTCTCTCTCCCTCTCTCCTTCACTCCCTCTCTCCCACTCTCTCTCTCACACACACACACACTTTTAAAAAAACAGCACTCCGCCACCCTACATCAATCCATTTATACAAAAACCCAAACAATTCACATAAATCAACCAAAACAATAAAACAAGCACACCCAGTTGATAAAAATCAGATCTTTACATTCAAGAATCACAGATCAAGCCTTTTTCATCACCAAAACACATAAAAACAAAAAAGTACATGTAAAATGCAATCAAAGGGGTTGATATATACCAGTAGCAAAACCCCTGTTGAAAACTGAAATCTTGAGATATGAAGCAGACTTTGATGCCCATAACCTCATAGCCATTTTTTAATCGCCCACCAAACAACACCCTCTACTCTACTGCCCTTCTCTTTTTTTGTCACAGTAGTAGTATGTGTGTGTATATTGTATGTATATGTCAATATGGCTGCTGTTTGGCTAAATGGGTTATTTGTCATACATCATACGTAGTTGGTAAAATAGAGATCTACATGAATTTTTATAGCTTATTTTATATGACTTTTGTACCTTGATTTTATCACAAAATAAACTTTTTCCAGTTATAAAAAATTTAATTTTTTTAGTAAAATACTACTGTAATATGTAAACATCATTTTTTTTCATATAAAACTAATATGTTTTTCATTTTAATATATGATAACAAAATTACTACAATTTATTATATGCGAATATTACTATTTTATTGGTAAATTGATAGTGCAGTGAGAAAACCTAAAAGGAGAAACATAAAACATGATAAAAGAAGTACAAAGTAGTAGGTGAATGTTACGTGTCAACCTCACAATTGAAAGTGAAGTTGGTGGATCCTCTGTATAAAAGGTT